>CM053617.1:30918919-30932148 GCA_028646535.1 Procyon lotor | reverse complement strand
GGAGGATCAGTGTGGGGAAAAGGGAGGAGCAGAACAGGAAGAGGAGGAAGCTGAGCAAGGAGATCTCAGGCAAAGGTGAAGCAGAGGGTGGCTTCAGGCTGACCCTCAGGGGAACTCAGGACAGTAATCTAAGCCTCAGAATTGTCCCAACCCAAGACGAGGGTCTGGGCTCCCACACTCCATGCCCCACAGGCATTGACTAGTGGCAGCCAGGGTGGGAGAAAGAAAGTGGGAGTATACACTAAGGCGCATCCTTGCAAAGTGACTCCAGTTACCTAGTAGAGTCCTTCAAGAAGAGCAGCAGGGAGCGCCCGATGGCTCAGGCAGTTAAGCATCCGACTTTGGCTCAGGTCATGATGACCTTTGGCTCATCATGATTTGGCTCAGGCGTTCTTTCTAAGAGCCAAGTGTAAATGGGATTTCAATGACTTTGAGGACAAATGGTGGTGGTAACCCAATGAAGAGCTGCCACGGCTTCGCCATGGGATGGTCTTGGATTAGAACCACCGGGAGATGGCTCAAGTGTCCCTGTCCATGGGGACAAATGAGCTGCTACCTCCAGAGTGCTTTTCCACCACTTGTTGCAGGCAGCGTATTAAATACCCAGTCTTTAGAGTCCTAATTCTAATTCCACATTTGCCCCCAAGACCCTAATTGGCTTCGCCTCAAATTTCCTTTTGTTCTTCTTGGTGTAATGTCTTGCTCAGATGTTAAAGAATTCAATAAAGCAAAGGCTATAAAAATAACTTGAAAAAAAAAATGAGCCTGGGATCGAGCACCCTCCCGCCCCTCCTGGTCCAGCTCTGCTCTCAGTAAGGAATCACCTTCTCTCTCCCCCTCTGCTTCTCCTCTCAGTTCATGTACTCTCTCTCTCTCACTCTCTCAAATAAATAAAACCTTTAAAAAAAAAAAGCAGCAAGTATAAGCTTTAAAAGCATACCATTGAGAGCAGTTATGGTAAAATGGGGTCCAAGGAGGTAGAAGAGAGCTCTGACACAGTCTACTCCAATGACCCCCGTAGACTGGGAGCCCCTTTGAAAGCACTGCCTGTGGTTGATTTGTCCCTCTGTTCCCAGTACCCCACACAGGGCAGGAACTTAGCAGGCATCCAGGAAATGTCCAAAAGGGGGATAAAGGCTGACTAGAATGGGTATATTTGCTTCTGGGGGGCAAAATGAAGCAACAGGGATGAGCACATACCCAGACAGGGGGCAAGCGAGCACAGGTCAGTGATTCCAATCTGAACCGACATTCCCTTTATTATCTTGCAAGTCCTGGCCACACGGTCTCTGTCCAAGGAAAGAATTCCTGGAGTTTCCAAGGTCAAAGAACCCGTCATTAGAAAAGATCCAGTGTGGCGTGAATACCCTGGAATTGTTCACGCTAGAAGGTGAACAAGCGTATCGAGTTCTGAAACACAGCTAGCCTACAACTACCCACCCTCTTAGGAGGAGGGCAGAAGCTGGAGCTAATGCAGATGGCTTCCAGAAGTCATATAAAATACCCAAAGGACACAGGCGATTTGCTACAGCAGCTCACTTCTCTTTACCTACTAGTGAGTGGAAGCCAGGACTGGACAGGCTCCTAAGCCCCTGACAGATGTGCTTTCATGGGAGAGCCCCTGGAGGAATTCATCCAGGCTGACTCTGGAAAGAGGGCTATTTTTAATCGTATGCTTTTGAATTGGCAACCTCAGAGAAAGAGCAGAGCCCTGGGGCAATCTCTCTCACCCATTTTAGGATGAAGAAGCAGAGTGGAGTGATTTAGCAAAGGCACGATTCTAGATGCTGGAGAGATCTGAGTCTGAGGCACAGATGTGGCAGACCACCAAGAAAGTGAAGCACAAAGTAAGGCCCTCCGTAGGGTCACCATGGCCCAAGTCATGTCATCAGCAAGTCCGTGCTTTTAATACTGCCATTGGTTTCTGGAATTCAGGGCCACTGTGATGGTTATTTTTATATGTCAACTGATGGGGCCTCAGTGCCAGATATGTGGTCGAACATTATTCTGGATCTTTCTGTGAGGGTGTTTTTGATGAGATTAACATTTAAATGAGTGGACTTTGAATATAGTTTTTCATAACGGAGGGTGGGCCTCATCCAATCAGTTGAAGGCCTAGAAAGAACAAAAGACTGACCTCCCCTGAGCAAGAGAGAATTCTGCAGCAGGCAGTCTTTCAAGCGAAATGCAACTTTAGGTTTCTTCCAGGTCCTCCAGCCCAAGGGCAAACGCTGCAGATTTATATATAGAGAGAGAGGCCACATGAATATACCTAGATCCATGCATCTGGATATAGAGAACTCAGAAAGCAGACAAATTTTTTTCTTGGTGACATTGAGAGAATGTGGACCTGCTGGAGCTTTGAAACCAGAACAAGCCTATCAGTAGAGGCATTGTGAATCTCACGGCTGGGAACAAGATGGGAACTTCCACCGGGGTCCAGCAAGAAAGCAGGAGAGACCCCACCGTCCGACGGGGCTACATCTGGTGGATGTCAACTAGGAAAGAGCATCTCCAGCCAGCCCAGCCCACACCGGGAGGAGTCACCAACCCCCTGATGCCGTAAATCCACCCAACAAAGAAGACAGGATTGTGAATTGACTGATTTTTACCTGAAATAACCAAATTTAATTCTGCAGAATGGGAACTTGACATAAGCTAATCTAAATTACAGAAAACGAAGGTTTCCTTGCTTGTTCAGATACCTGAGGTCATGAAGATTGTAAATGGCATCTTCCCCACCAAGACAGCATGTCCACACTATCCTGTGCCCCACAGAGGGGACACTTAACCCCTGAAACATAGAGTTCCTGTTTCCTCGAAACACACTGATACAGAGACCCCAGCCCAAACCAACATAAGCATATCTACAGCAGGAGCATTGCTGGTTGGTTGGTTGGTTGGTTGGTTGGTTGGTTGGTTTGTAAGACCCCTGGAATATTGTCATGTGAGTACCATCGGAAACTATCTTAGACACTTCCTCTTCATGCCTGGTATGTAATCCTGGGTGTAGACAATTCACTGGCCGGACAGACATAAGCAGACAATTGAGGCTCTTTCCCCTCATCGCTTGTATGTTTTCTGTCCTCCCATGGTGGCCGAATTTCACACACAGCTGCATCAGGCTCAGCCAGAAGTCCAAATTATAGTTAAATTTCACTTCTTTCTAATTTTCCAGAAATCACGCTGGTCATCCCATGCTCAGATGAATCAATGAGGAAATGACAACAGCCATTTTGCACGGCCATCCCCTCGTCTTGCCTAAACTCTAAAACAACTGCACGGAGAAGGTGGACAGAGCTGCCCAGCGGGTGGGCCCCAATCTTCATGTTCCCCCAGCAGCAATGTCTGGAGGGACCTGCCCGGGGAACCCTCAGCCACAGGCTCAGCTGAAGAGCCTCTAGAGATGCTCAGAGTGTACTCTCCAGGTGTGTACTTCTGATGAGCCTCCCAAATCTCCCATTGTTACTCTGTCTTTGGAGACCCCGAAAGGGGTCAAATGGCCACAGCCAGGACATAAACGTACTAAGAACAGGTTCATTGCTGAACATGAAATTCACTAGAAAATCCATCAAAATGGACGTGTCAGCGTATAGAGGATGAAGCAGCCCGCCATCCCGGGGTCCAGTGACCCCTGCCATGCTGCCTCTCTCCTCAGGTGTGGAGGGAAAGGTAAGGGTCACCCGCACGGGAACACCACGGCCAAGTTTAAAAAGCCAGAAGTTAAGTAATGAGATAATGGCGTCAGCCTCAAAGCAAGATAAATAGACTCTGTACAAAGAACTGCAAAGGGGACAGAGGCAAATGGAACAAGAGAGCAGGCAAGATATGATCTCTGAGCACATGAGAGGACCCAAGGTTGGTAAGGAAAGCTGGGACAACGTTGCACTAACGTTGCCTCCCAGGTGGACCTTTGGCGCCCTCTACCCACCTGGGTAGATTTCACCAAGAATTTCAGATCCTCTGGCATTAGGCCGGTTCAGCCACTGGGCAGGCTGCTGAGATTAGAAAGAGGAGGGAGGGCAAAGTCAGGGTGTTTATTTATGGCCCTGGCGGCCTATCCTCAAGGTACCTGAGGCCGGCTCTGTCCCTGGACACAATCCTGACTCTCAAAATGGCCAATTGTGTGTGTATCTCCCTCCTCATAGTGCGATTGCTCCCTCCTCTATCATTGGGGGGCAGGGGAGGAGGAACAGCTGGGAAGCTACTAAGTCATAGGTCACTGCACTTTCCAGTACAACTCCCCTGCACCCCCACCTTTGCAAATGAACCTCATCAAATGACCCTGTGTTGGGGCTCCCCACTCTTCCCTATTAGGGCTCTGATTAATAAAGACACCAACATCCCCTAGATCTTTTCCTGGCCACTCTCAGGGTCTCTGGACAGAGAGACAGATGTCATACTCAGTGGCATTGAAAAATGATTCCATCTGAAGAAGTAACAATCAGAGACAAGAGAAAAAGCCCATGAAATATGTCTCTAGCTTTTTCTCCTTTCTTGGCCCCCACCGTACTTTTGAGTACAATTGGCTAAAAAAGTAGTGTTCCGGGCTTTTTAAATTGCTAGGACAAATGGTCCCTCCCTCCAACCAATAATTGAATTGCTTAATTGAGAACATAAATCTCTATTGTGAATACTGACAGTTCCTCTTTAAGGGCTCTGTGTGCTATATCTTCCAGCCTGGGCCCCATTGTTTTATAGACGTGTCAGGTAAGTGCTTTTAACGCAAAGTATTCCCCCCCTGGTATGCACTAAGTAATAAAAGTTAAGTTGTTCCTAAAATGATTTTGCGTTTCTGTTTCAGCTATGAGTTAGCGTCTGCTTTTTAAGGTTAAGAATGTGTCTAATGCAGAGTGTCATTAATTAGTTTCCTGATGGCCCATTTGTTCAGGGATTCCATGCCTCTTGAACAAATTGCTAAGCTGCTAATGGAAAACGGTATTTTGTTAGGCAGACTCAGGGAGGTGTCAGATTTGTTCCTAAAACAGTATGCTGGAGTCAGACTCTGGGTGACTAGCTCACAGATAGAGTTGGGTTGTTTGTTTGTTTGTTTGTTTGTTTGTTCTTAGTTATTTATTAGAATACTAATTTTTTTTATTTCCTTGCAATATTTTGGCCATTCTGTTTTTGTTGGCTTAGAAGTACGTCTTACTTTTCATAAATCCATAGAAACTGGAAATGAAGGGAGAGGCTTGATTACCCCAAAGAACTTTATGTGGTTGTGTTCAACAACCAACAACCAGTAGAGGTATGAGGCTGAATACCTACACCACATATAAGGGGCGGGTCCCTCCTCTCATCAAATTGCCCAGCAGCTTCTGGGGGGGAGGGACCATCATGAAGGACAGTCATCTCAGCCAATCAGAAGAAGCCCAATGGAAAAACCCACCAAAACTCCACGAAGACGTGAGAAAAAAATGAGAAATTACCCAGAGACATGCTAGTAGAGGACATGAAAGGTAGTCAACAATATGCACTATTGATGAAAAGATGCAGGAAGAGAGATACAAGGAAGGTCTTCGCTGAATTTTTGGTCAACACCCAAGTTATAGGCATGAACTACTGTTGCCCCACAGGCTTGCAGAAGCGTCCAAGGCGCTTGGCTAGGGGCTGAAAATCTGGGCAGAATGTGTTCCTTATGATGAATTTGGTTGTGCAAATGTTTAGTGCAATAAAGGAGTGGGTGGAGGATAGTATGCTGAAGGGCATCTATCAGGCCTTCATTCATACACACACACACACACACACAGAGCCCATGTTTGGGTGTGAACGACCCCTGTAGATCATATTTAAGGCTTTTAGCCTCACACACACATGAGCAGAAACTCATGCACCTTCATGCTTCTCTGCCTTTGCTGATGCCCCTTGGTTCCTCTTTGTGGCAGCCTCTTCTGTTCTTCTTCCGACACTGATAACCCCAAAGAATTACTCTTCCCACTAAACTCTGCTGCTGTCTCCTCCTGCCGGCAGGGCAGGGGAGGGGGGCGGGTAGGAGAGCTGTCCAGGGAGGAAAGAAGCCCCTTAGCAAATGGGTTAAGGGCCCACCAGAGACGAGCTCTGCTGGTCTCCCCGTCCAGTAGGGCATGGGAGCCCCCCGAGGCCTCCTCTCCTCCAGCTTCCCTCGAGGGGGTCCCTTTGATTGCTGGGCCTCTGGCATTGGTGCCCCTGGGGCAAGAAATTTCCCTTCAGAAGAGCAGCTGGCGCACCATTTCTGAGTCAGCTTCTGACTCAGCAAGCTCACCATCCCCCACTTTACACAGTCCCCTGGGGGGCAAGCTCAGAGCTGGGGCAGGCGTGAGCTCAGGCTCTGAGACGAGGCCGTGAATGCACACACTGCTGCTCCCGAGAGGGCCCGACGCAGCTGCTCTCAGCGCGGTCAAGGGGGAGAAGACATTCAGCTCTTACCCAGTGCTTATCACAGATCCCATGCTTTCCAGGGATCACCTTTCTAAAGCCCACCCAGAACACACACATAACCAAAGTTCGGTTTATTAGCTTGTTGCAGAAGAAGAGCACATACCAGCGATCATCTCCTAAAGTGGGAGTTAAGCAAGATCGCTTATTGAGACTGGGAATGGCTTTGGCAGAGATTGGTCAGAATCTGCAAACTAGGGACTTGCAGATACGGGATCATGTTCGTGGTGAGATTATGCGCAGTAGCCGCCCCAATGTCCACGGATGGACACGTGGATAAAGAAAACGTGGTGTCCACACACAAGGGCCTATTATTCAGCCTTAAAAAGAAAGACAGTTCTCACACAGGCAACGACTCGGGTGAACCTTGAAGAAACATGCTAAGTGACAAAAAGCCAAATAGGGAATGATTCCACTGAAATAAGCAACGTGGAGTGATCAAATTAACACAGACGGAAAGCTGAATGCTGATTTCTGGGAGGCAGAGGGATGGGAGAATGGGGAGCTATTGCTTAACGGGTACCAAGGGTCAGTTCCGCAGGATGAAGTGTTCTGCAGACAGGTGGCCATAATTGCATCAAGATGGTCCACTTTATATTACATGTACTTTCCCACAATAAAAACCAGTTCGAGCTCAGTTTCTCCTGCCTGCTATGGCCTCCCTGTCTGTTTTGCGAGTCATAGGACAGCTTTGCCAAGATGCGATTTCTGGTTCAATTCTCACGCTTGCTGGTAGAACAGCTACCTCTGGCGTCCCCAAGTCTCCTCGGCTTGTTTGTTTGTTTGTTCTGCTTCAGGACTGAAAGGAGTGGATTCGAGATTCCAACCCAAAGCAGCCAGAATGCTCAGCCTGGGCTTCTCGGCTACAGGGCTCCTGTAAAGCAGATCATTGAAACCCGAAAAGTCCATTTGTCCCTAATCTCTCACAAACACAACTCAACAACAGCCACTGCTCCACGTGTGATAAAACACACCACAGCATCGTCAGACCTCCAGGACCTCACAGATTGAAGGGCAAAACAGATTAATACACAATTGAGTGTAGGACACATGGTAGATTCTAGAAAGCAAATGACTCTATGTTCATATAAAGTATCTATAGAACTGATAGGACCAGCTTACATTCGGTTAAAATCCTCTGACCAAAAAAAAAAAAAAAAAAAGGGCCTCCTCCTTTTTGGTTACTCCAGACAGGGTGAGATGTATCATATTTAAAATGGGAACACTACCGGAAATGTAACACATTCACTTTAGCTTCTCTGAAGTATAAATATGGTGTTAGAATCTCTCCTAAGAGTAGATTTAGATCAAGCAGAGCAAGACGGCAAAATAATTCCTAACATACGCACATAATTTAAAACCAGGGTCAGCGGGCTTTTTCTGTAAAGGGCCAGAGAGTAAATATTTTAGGCCCTCCACAGCCAACGACTCAGTGTCAACAAATGAGCGCGGCTATATTCCAATAAAACTTTCTTTATGAGTGCTGAAATTTGAATGTAATATAATTTTCACAGGTCATAAAATATTATTCTTGTTTTTAATTTTTTCCAACCAGTTGAAAATGGAAAAACCACTCTTGGCTCTCAGGCTGTAGACGACAGGGCAGCAGGCAGAATTTAGCCGGCGGCTAGAGTTGGCCTTGCCCCGTTTTCAAAGTTTGCTTCTCAAAGGGTGGCAAGACAGGCCGGCAGCGTCGGCAGCACCTGGGAGCTTATTAGAAGCATAGAACCTCGGGGGCGCTTGGGTGGCTCAGATGGTTAAGTGTCTGCCCTCAGCTCAGGTCATGATCCCAAGGTCCTGAGATCGAGCCCCGTTCTGGGCTCCCTGCTCAGCGGGGAGAATGCTTTTCCCTCTCCCTCTGCTGCTCCCCCTGTTTGTGTTCTCTCTCTCTCTGTCAAATAAATAAATAAAATCTTTTTAAAAAAAAGAAATATAGAACCTCCAGCTGCACCCCAGATCCACTAAAGGAGAATTGCATTTTAAGAACACCCCCTCTGTGTCCGATTTGCACAGCCCAGTTTGAGCAGCACTGGTTCGAGGTCTACACGGACTCTAAAGCCAAACTGGTGAACCCCAGTTCTATAACACGACTTCCCCGAGAGCTGATCCTGGGGAAGTTCTAAACTTCCCTGTGCCTCAGTTTTCCCGTGCACAAGACGGAGAGGATCGTCTCATCTTGCACGACCTCGAGAATGACAGAGACACACCCACATACACACGCACACCCACAGCTTAAACAATATTTGTCACTACTATTACAAAATCTCACATTATGTAAGAGTTGGCCCTTGAACGATGTGGGTTTAAACTGCACGGGTCCACTTAGATGTGGATTTTTTCCCGATAAATACGGTACAGTACTATAGATGTATTTTCTCTTCAGTATGACTTTCTTAATAACATTTTCTTTTCTCTAACTTGCCTTATTGTAAGACCAGAGTGTGTAGTACATATAACACACAAAGTAGCTGTTAAATGACTCAACCTGTTATCAGTCAGGCTTCAGTCAGCAGTGGGCTGTCAGCAGTTACATTTCGGGGGGAGTCAAAAGTTATATGTGGATTTTCGGGTGCACCCCCACATGGTTCCATTTCTCAGCCACCTCCTGAGACAGGCATGGTTTACCCCATTTCATAGAAGAAGCCATGGCCCTGAGAATTGAAAACACTTGCCTAGGGTCACAAAACAAAGGTCTCTCTGGCTCCAAATTGAATCCCAAGGCTAAGGAAGGGTTCAAGGGTACAGAAGGGAGCTGCACTCCCCAGGAGCCTGGGTCTTCCTGTCCAGGGGTCCATTCTAGCCCCGAGGAGCCACTTTGCAGCCCGTGCCCCTTGGACCCCAGCACCCCAGCTGTCCAGCACCCCAGCTCTGCCACTCAGGGCTCTCTCTGCCCAGGACCCCAAGTTACCCTTCCCTTCAGTGACATTTATCTTCCATTAATGTGCATAGTGTTTTTTACAACTTCTCTTTCTAGTTCTAGACTATAAATTTTCTCTCTGCTGAGTCTTGTAGCTGACTGACTATTTTTCATTATATTTGTAGGGCTCAGGGAAAAAAAAAAAAGGCAATCCCTTTATTTGAGATTCCTGACATTTATTAGCATAATAAAACTCTCAAGATGAAATTGCAGTTTTCCAGACAGTAATTTCATTTGCAGGACAACTTACAAGGAATTTATTTTAAGGCCAGGTAAAACCTAAAATATATGAGACATGCAGAAAGTGCAGGCCCCAAATAAAATGAAATAAATGTGTTAGGCATAGAAAACTCAGCTGTTGTCTCTCACATATTAATTAGGGGTGACAGGAACAACAGCTCAGGGGTTCAGGTTCTCAGCCCAGCTTGCTCGGCTCTGCGAGCTGCTGCCAGTGCTTGGAATAAGAAGTTTCTTCCAACACCTCGAAAATCATCACCCCATATTCCCCTGCCACGTCACTGCTAAGCCCAAAATAACTGCTGCTGTTTCTGTGGTTGTTATCAGCAATGCCTCCCATTTAGACAGAGCTTTCATATTGCTCATTTCACTGACCCACCAAAAAAAAAAAAAAAAAAAACTAGTGGCGGCCACACAGAAAATGCTGTTCGCAGGGAGACTGAGGCTTCATGAGGTCAAACGTCTTGAACGAAGTCCCATAGTTTTAGCACAGCTAAAACTAAAGTTCAGTTCCTCGGAGGCTACTAGAATAGAAGTCTATTAGAAGAAAATCTAACCATAATTGATTATAATTTTAAAGTGTTTATAGTGTTCAAGAAGCAGGTTTCCCTCCTTCTCTTTGTTTTATTCATTTGGGGGTCCTGGGAGAGAGCAAGACAGAGACCAGGTTGTGGGGCTGATGTTATCGAACACATTTGGATGATGGGTCCTTACCTTGGCTTCCCTCAAAGGCAGAGTCTGCAGCAAGCGCCTATATGCTGTCACTTAATTCAGGCGTGGCCAGCCCAGGGGAGCAGGAGAGGGGGGCAGAGGAGGAGAAGGGGCAGATGGGAGGGGGTGGACCTCATCTGGTCACTCCTTGGTTTCATCATGATGAGTTGCTCTGTCTTGCAGGTTGGTCTTCCCAGAGGTCTTCGGAAGAACTCCCTGTCCAAACAGGCCCCCAGCAGGAGGAAGGGGGGAGAAGAAATCTACCAGCTGCTATCGCCCATTTATCCAAGGTTCACCACATGCAGAGTTAATGGCCCTGCTCTTGATTGTTGCATGGTGTCTTCGGCATCTGTGGCAATAAGAGAGGAGGGGCCCAAAGCCCCCCATGAGGCAAGGTGGCCTGGCTCATCTCACACGAAACTGATGCACCCTGTAAGGAAGAACTGGACCCCATGCAGAACGACTTGCAGTGGTAGTGACCATGGCGAAGCAAGTGGCCGAGGATGTGAAGAGCAGGGGAGGCAGGAAGTGAAGGAGAGCATAAGAGATGTGGGCCATGACTATCAAGTAAGGTACGCCTGTCCACTGACAAGGCACAAAGCCCATCCATCCCTTCGCTCCTACCAAATATAGTGCTGCCAACATTAAAATACTAGTAAGTCCAGGGTGGGGAGTTGAACACAAGTCTGCTTGATTCCACTATAATATTCCCACCACACCATACTATCTCTGTATGCGTCACATAAACGTGAGAACTTGAATATGCATGAAGACACTTCCCTGAGAGTTACTGACGAGTCACTGGAAGAATCTCATTGATACAAATTAAGTGAACACGAGGATCAGACTCAAAAGGACCATGAGGGCAGAAGTAATCGTGGCTAACCTGCATCAAGAGGGCCAAATCCTAGAGAGCAAAGGCTCTCTTGGGTTTATAATTCATCCCAGGTTTTCGGCACATCTAAGGGAATACACAAAACCACTGCCTCAATATTGCAAAAAACCAGGGTCCAGATATGCTTCCAAGACAAAGGACGGGTGGCAGAAGAAGAGGCAAACAAAGAAGGCAGGGCAGGATTAGCCGCCTATTCTGGAAGCCGGGTCTCAGAAGCCTTAGGTAATCATTCCAATGATAAAATCAATGAGGGCAATAATGTACATCATTAAAAACACAGCATCTATATTTTCCACATAAATCCTTTGCAATGTTTCTTCTATACTCTCCATGACTTTATAGACAGAACAGGTAGGAAATAACTTACTAGAAAACACTGCTGACTAGTGTTTGGAAGACTTTCCGAAGAACTGCATTCATTCAACAAACATTTATTGAATGTCTACCATAGGTTAAATTCAGAGTTCGGCACTGGAATTATTTTGGATTATTAAAACATGATGCGTGTGCTCTGGGGGCTCAGCTTAGGGTGGCCATGGCAAATAGGCTTCATTCTCTGAAGTCCTAACTGCACTCTTCTTGAAAGAGTTGCATCAGCTAATAGCAATTTCTGACCTGGGCATTGGGAGGGGACCAATAGCGTATACATTTCATATCCCTTGAGACATACTAATCTTCTTAATCCTCTGGCTGGTGGTGGATCCTCCAGAAGATCATAAGGGTTTGAGCCAGGAAGTTCTTAAGTTGAGTTCAAAAACTGGGTGCCCAAAGAAGTCCAATTGATAAAGGGGGAAAAAATCATTCAAACAACAGGTGATAGTCCGGTGGGCTGTTCCTCTGCCCACAGGGTTCCTGCAGCAGCTCTCCCCCTGAAACAGTGATAATTTCCTCCTAAAAGGAAAAACAAAAAGGAAGTATTACTTGTAACCAAGCAAGGGAAATAAACATCCACCAGAGAGAGGCCAGTTCAAGATAGAAAGTCTATGAATATGTATCTACCTCCTCCTCACTCAATTTATAGAAATGACAGGGAAAAAAAAAATCTGCTTTTAAAAAAGAAATAGAGCCATATTGGGGAAAATGGAAATAAATCCAAGACGGGAAAACAAGAAGGAAGGCCATCAACAAAGCTAGATGTTCAAGAATACTTGAAAACCAAAAGACTCACAGGATGAGATTGCCAGAGGAGCGAAGGTGAGGCAGGGGGCTGGAAAAAGTATCAGAGCGACAAGCTGGGGAGCCCCAGACGGGACAGGTCTTTGCCTCCAGCAGACGGGAAGTAAGGAGAGGCGCCAACTTTAATTGGGAGGCCAAGGAGTCCACAAAAGCTCAGACCTTCCATGCCCCAAAGACGAGCTACTCACTGTCAATCAACTGCAGCCCTTACAGCCCGGAGAGAATGGATTCAGGAAACAAGGACTATATCCATTGATGGATAAGCAGGAAATTCAAAGTTCAGACACCACCTCATAATTCGAAATGCGTACCTACTTATGGGAAATCATACCCATAAAAGAAAGATGCCAAACTCAACAATAGAACTGACCGCCCCAAGAAAATATCAAGTTTATAAAACAAAACGAAAGAGCCTTTGAAGGTTGGGTATTTATCTCTTCAGTGGAATAAGAAGATAAATCATCCATGAAATAAGAATGGGCTATTATTTGTGGGGCACTGGGTGGGGCAGCCCGTTAAGCGTCAGACTCTTGGCTTCAGCTCAGGTCATGATCTCAGGGTTGTGAGATCGAGCCCTGCGTCAGGCTCCATACTCAGTGCTCCCTACTCCACTGCCCCCCCCCACTCATGCTCGCTCTCTCTCTCTCTCTCCCTCAAAATAAATAAATAAATCTTAAAAAAAAAAAAAAAGAGGGGCGCCTGGATGGCTCAGTGGGTTAAAGCCTCGGCCTTCGGCTCAGATCATGATCTCAGGGTCCTGGGATCGAGCCCCGCATCGGGCTCTCTGCTCAGCAGGGAGCCTGCTTCCCCCTCTCCCTCTGCCTGCCTCTCTGCCTACTTGTGATCTCTTTCTCTCTGTCAAATAAGCAAATAATAAAA
>CM053617.1:30900313-30918819 GCA_028646535.1 Procyon lotor | reverse complement strand
CAGCCGTGTGGGGAAATAGCCTCATCTAGTTTTGGCAGAAGCGTGAGTTGGCACTCCATTTTTGGAGGGCAATCTGGCAGATCTTTTCAAAGGAAAATGTGCATCATCCTTTATCCAGCAATTCCAGGACGATGTATCCAGCCTAGAGAAATATTTGCACCTGTGCCCACAGGGACAGGGACAAGCAAAGCTCTGCAGCCCCGTGTGTGATGACGGACACCTGGAAGCTATGTAAGTGGCCATCATGGAAAACCGTGGGGCCCGTGTATGGATGTGGTGGGTACATGCACTCAGGACGCTCGTTTCCATTACAGCCAGTGTCCTGATAACTTACAAATGTCAGCAGTACTTTTACAGCACTTCATACGGTGGTATGAAGGTCTCCATGAAACCTCCCAGGGATCCTAAGGAGCTGAGTGCTGTTTTGAAACCCATCTCACCAGGGAGAAGACTAAAGTGCAAAAATTTTAGTAGCTGCCCAAAGTTGCACACAGCAACGAAGCTGGAATTTAAAATTTAGCAGCCGGCTTCCAGCGACCATGCTTTGAAAAAAGCATAGGATATATTGATCCTGCTAAAAAATCAAATTGCTGAGCAATTGGTAAAGAATTGTCCAGTTTAATCTCACCCCACTATCTCTATTTTTTATTTCCCCTGGCTAAACTAGTACATTTCAGTTTTTTCTGGAAAATCCTATCAGTTTATTTTTAAAATCTCCATCCTGTTGGTATATTTGTTGGGTGGAGAATTGCATTAAATTTATAGTTTAATTAGAAAAAAACAGGGCGCCTGGGTGGCTCAGTGGGTTAAAGCCTCTGCCTTCGACTCAGGTCATGATCTCAGGGTCCTGGGATTGAGGCCCACATTGGGCTCTCTGCTCAGCAGGGAGCCTGCTTCTCTCTCTCTCTCTCTCTCTCTCTCTCTCTCTCTCTCTGCCTACTTGTGATCTCTCTCTATGTCAAATAAATAAATAAAATCTTTTAAAAAATTTTTTAAAAAGAAAAAAAAAGATTGTCCTGTTTATGTGGAAAATAACAAAACTATGTATTTCCTTATGTATACAAATTACTGTGTTAATGCCCAGGAAATACCTGGATAGTTACGGCAAACTAATATTTCCAGGTGGAGGATGGAAAGGAGATTTGAAATGGACAAGGAATTCACCTTTTATTGTCCTTGATCATTCCTAGAATGTAATCATAAATTAATTGTGTAATTAAATATTTAATTTATACATGCTGACCACCAGATCTCCACATGGGCATAAATGAACCCCCTCTTTAGTATAAGAAACTACATCGGAAGTCTCCAACCGTAGATTTGGTAGAGAATAAAGACCTTCGAAGTCATCTGTTCTAACCTTCCGATGCAGGAACCATAGTATAGCATCTCTGAGAGATGGACCTTTTCCCTGTGCTTGAATACTTCCAGGGACAAGAAATTCATCACTGCTCACAGTAGCTTATAGTGGGCAGGAAAACCAAACATCCTGGTATAGAGGAAAAGGCACAATGTTTAGAGGCAGATGGTCTGAGGATTAACTCTTGGGCCTTGTGGTGCCAGCCATGAAAACTTAGGGAAGTTACTCAAGCGCCCTGGCTTTGGTTTCCTGATCTGTGAAATGGGACCAGTCTGCCTCCCTCACGGAGCTATCATGAAAAGGAAGTGAGAACATGGATGGACAGCACTAGGCATAATGCCTGACACAGAGGTGTCCATATCCACACACGCCCTCCCTTTCTCTTTCCTAGAGTTGTTAGAAAGCTCTTCCCAACACGGCTAGAAATCTGCCCTAAACCTGGTTAGTCCAGTTTTCCAGGAGTCCGGCCCACCCAGTGTCCAGACATTTGTAAATGGGTAATTTTCTATGTGCTTTACTTAGAAGGCCAAGTCAAGAGCTGTCCCTAGAGCCCTGGGGACATCCCTGAAGAAAAAGCAAAACCAGTCCAAGAGTCCCTATCACAGCAAAACCCAGTGAGACGGTCCAGGAATTCTGTGAATCTTGCTACAGCTGCAACGCTCAGGGAGCCGGGGGGCACCCGTGACTGTCTCTCAGTGCCCCTCTCCCCCCTTGAGGCTCACTGAGGTCCACCTCTGACTTTCTCCAAGTTACTCCTGTGCTGACAGCCCCGCTAACATGAAAGTTGCTTCTGTCTACATATGTTGCATGGAAGGCAGCAGCCTTCCTCATGAGATGTCTACAGTAGGGGCACAAATAACAAAGGAACTCTGGAAAACAAGAACTTCCACAGCACCTCACAGCTACAGGGTGCTGTTACGGGCACTGCCTCATTGAATGGTCATGGGATCTGAACTACTCTTTCCATCCATTTGCCTGGTTAGGATGGTAAGTTCAGTGAGACTAAGGAACCTGCCCAAAGTCACACACGTTCCACACACGTACCCATCCTCGTAGTTGGAACAAGAGACGTGGTACCTCGACTAGAAAACCTTCTCGAGCCACAGGGTCAAGAGCTAGGCTTCAGCTAACTCTACAAAGCCGCCAGAGGCCTGGCTGGAACATCTTCAAGCAGGACATCCTGGGGATGAGCTGCAGGTGGGCTGTGGGCTCACGCAGAAGATGGGTCACCTAGTCCCTAAGTGTTGGCAGTAGGGAGCACTCAGAGACTTGGGGAGAGGAGAAGCTTAGGGACCAGGGCTGGAGGTGCCTGCAGTAGAGGGGAAGCCAGAGAGATGAGCAGCAGGCCCCAGAGCCTGCCTAGACAACCTCTGCTCTCTTCTACCCGATATTCCATATCCCTGGCATCCTATGGACCTTCTGGGGCTGCCTGCTCCCCCTCCACCCCATCCCCTGGAACTCCTGCAGCCTGGAGCTCCTTCGCCTCAAGCTCCTACCAGTCCTAGCTCCTGACCAGCACCCCTCTGAAGGATACCTTGTGGAAATCAATGAGATCCGTGAGCGTTGCATGGCGATTGGGGTCCACTCCCAGGAAGCTGTAAAAATCCCCAGACGCATCCACAAGAAAGTGCTTGAACCCTTTCTGCAGGCGATAGGAGAGGGTGTAACCCCAGATTTTCTCGCTGACCCGGACCAGAAATGCTCCCTCCGTCATGTTCTCCAGGAGATCTTCTGCATCTTCTCGGCTAATAATGCCTCGTTTAAAAAAGAAAAAAAAAAGTCAGTAGGTTCAGCAAACCTTTCACCTGCCACTCTCCTGGACTCATCCCTGCCCCGCATCCTGCTTCTGTGGGCCAGGAAAGAGGGGGCCTCCGGAGCTGTCCAGCACTGGCCTCATTCCACGCAGGACTCATCTTGGCCCAGAACGACCAGCTGTGGGCCTGTGGGCAGGGTTTCTACTAGGACCTGGGTTTAGCACGCTTTCCTCCAAATTAAGCCACACTAATTCGGATTAATTGGGTAAGCAAAGAGTTAGCAATGAGCCAGAATTAGAGCATCTATCAATTATAAATACAAGTCAGCAAGCACTGCCCTGTGGAGAGCCTTGAGCCCTGCTTTAATGACAACAGCGGAGTGACTCACGATTACGACCCCAGTTATCTTGCCGGGACCCATGAATGAGCACCTGGAAACAGCAGGTCCTCTTAGGAAGTAAAAAGACTTCCTCTGGCCACCTGTGGGCATTAGGAAAACAGCTCAAAGGACAACATTTTCTCAGGTTCTGCACTCCTCCATGATGATGTGGTTTCACCACAGTATGGAAGTCGGGTCCGGCCCTAGAGTTGATTATTTGTCAGGGGCCATCCCCAGAAAGGCTTTTAGGGAGATGCAGTTATCTGGGTAGAGCACAGGAAGCCGGGGGGAGAGGGGGAGACCAGCCTCGAAGGGGAGGGCAGAGGGAAGAGGGTGGGAGCCAGAAAGCCTAGATGACCCGCTCAATCTGCCTTCGTCGGGGCGACAGGAGGCTCAGCCAACTCCTTGACTTCTCCAATGTCCTCTGACATTCGAGTGATTCATCGTCTTAGCCCATCTACGTCAAGGGCACAGTATGACTTTCAAGTCAGATAAAGAATGTGAGAGCATTTCATAAACTGAGAAACACCGTGGAAGTGTTGGCTACCGTTACCGTATTTGGGGGGACACGATAAGCGCACGGTCCTTTTCACACACGCCCTCGATTACCCTCTGCTACACTCCGTGGGGTCATTTACTGACGGTCACATAGCAAAGGGGTAGAGGGCAGCTGGGCTGTGGGTCCCTGTGACCATGAGAGGGACTGCACACTTGTGACTTCTCCCTGACCCCCTACACCCTGGTGCCCCCCTCAAGCTTTCCCATGGGCACTCCCTGCTCCCCCCACACCCCTGCCGTTTCTCTCCTATTTACAAGATGTGTGGCAGGACTTTCCCTGTGCCCAAAGCAGAGGACACAGAGGCCACCACACCGTCACATGTCCCTCTTTTAAAGACAGCCAACACAATTGAGGGTCACCTCCATCCTCCTTGCCCAGAACTTATCAAGAGGCAGTGGAGCGAGCCACCCTATCCCCCAGCCAGGCTCTATGAGTAGGAAACTAGGGAGAGGGGAGGGGGAAGGAAGTGGGGAGCCCTTGTACCACAGGACACCTGAAGAATCACGTGCAATTCCCCCATAGGCAGGAGGATGCACGCTGGGGCTGCCCCGGTGAGGATGTCCGTGCCTTCAGCCAGGGAAGCAGTGACAGCCGAAAGAGGACCCACATGGCCACTTGGATCTGTCGGAAGACTCAGCACCATCCCTCACCCACCTCCCTGTCCCCAGTGCCAGAAGACCTGGACCCTAAAGGTGACTGGCGTGAGGAGAAAAGTAAGAGGAGACAGAGTAGAGCCAAGGGCCAGGAGGAAGATGGACCAGAAAATGTCACCCCATCTCCACTTCGCCCACCTCATGCTAAAGCCCAGACCAGACTGGAAATTGGGGAGGAGAGAACTGTTGCTTGGGGCAGGAGACTGAACAGTCAAACCTGAATAGGACTCGATGTTTTAATATCTCAAAGTGACCAGTAACACCAAAAGGACAATGTCATGTATGTGCCATCCAAAACCTTTGAATGGACTCCCTGGTCTCTGGCAGAGACCAGGCTCAGGAACGAGAGACACTGGGCTCTGGGGCCCATCCCCTCCAGCCCCCTCTCCAGGCTCATTCCCTCACTCACCTCATGCACCACTGCTGGCTGCTTACCGCAGGTCCCCTTGTGCAGAAGCTTCTTGCCCGTCCCCAGCCCCCTTTGTCCCAACAGACCCTGACTCCTCTTCTCTCCTGGGAAGCCCAAGCTGCCAGTCACCCACACTTTACCATTGTGCAAGTGAGAAACAGAGGTCCCTCTGAGTGCTAGAATTTAAAAAGGGTGCCTCTCTGGGCCCAAATGGCCAAGCTCACATTTCTGCATTTCAACCCCTCCTCCCTGCTACCAGCCCCCTTGGCAGGGTCCCTTTATTCAGTGCGCAACCTGCTCCACTGTGTCAGAAAACATCACTATCCCTGGAGGCTGCACGGGATAGCCACCTTTGAGCTTTCCTAATACTTGCCCAGAGGTTACAGTGTATTAGTAAACAGGATGTGAAGGTTTCAAGGATGAGGCCTCAGGCCACTGTGGGAGCAACTGCTCAGGCTTCCCTCAAGAGAGGCTCTGCTGCAAGGAACAGTGTCCAGAGCCCACAGCTCCCAGCTGCTGCTCAGCATCCACCGCTGAATCATGTTCTGCCCCGGCTGCTTCTGGCACGAGGGGGTATGGGACCCAGTGCCCTTGATTCAGAGCACAGAGCGTTCGATGACTGAGCACGAGGCTACAGAAGCCGCAGTCCCTAACCCGTGTGGGACTCCTCTAGGGAGCAGTCACTACTCTAGGGTTCCTGTTGTCTCGTCCGGAGCAAGACTTTCTGAGCTGTGCTCCAATAGCAGGCTCCTCCTCCCCAGGACCCTTCCTTCCTGCCCTCCCTTCATGGCTGTCAGACCTGCACCTCGTCTGAGGACTCTCCCCACCTTCCCCTGTTCCCGCTCCTCTTTATCCTTCAAGAGCGCTTCCTCCAGGAACTCGCTTGCACTTCTGCTTCCCAGAAGACCCAGACTGACACTGAATGCGGACCCTTGTGCCCCAGGCACCTGGAATGCTGGGTGGGGGGGCGGGGGGGATGAGGAGTGGCTTGTTTAGCGCAGTAATCAAGAGCATGGACTAAAATCACAGCTCAGGCGGAACACCTGGGTGGTTCAGTTGATTAAGTGCCTGCCTTCAGCTCAGGTCATGATCCCAGGGTCCTGGGATTGAGTCCCGCCTCGGGCTCGCTGCTCAGTGGGGAGCCTGCTTCTCTCTCTCCCTCTGCAGCTCCCCCCTGCTCATGCTCTCTCTTGCTTACTCTCTCTCTAACAAATAAGATCTTTTAAAAAAATAAAAGCACAGCTTGGGGACCTGTTCAATAGGTAGCCTTGGGCATGTTACTCAAGCTTCTCTGAAACCCAGAGCAGTGTCCTCCTCTATTAAGTGGTACCATTAATCCTTCCTACAGCATAAGGTTGTTTGAGCCTACATTAAATTAATGTGTGAGCGTGCTCGCCCCAGTGCCGGAGAACACAACGCCGATCTAAGACACAGAACTAGTTTGCCTCTGCTGCCCCAACAGTACCGCTCCTGGGTCGCGGGGAGATGTCACTTCGTCCCGGGAGCAGCCATGGTCAGAGCACTGCCGGGCTGCGCCACCCAGGCCCATGCACCCAGTCCCTCCAGAGGCTGTAGACGGTGACTTCTGATGGGGACTGCTTGGGTCGCTGGGCCCCAGCTGCCCCATCCCCAGCAGACTCTCCAGGTGTCTGGGATAATAAACATCTGTGAACTCTGCCCCCACTCTTTGAAACTTACCTAGAAATCAAAATGATAATTTGGCCCCAAACCAAAAGTAATGCAGCCTCGTAGTTCAGGATGGTATCGACCATTCCGCAGAAAACCTGAGCCCCCGGAGAATCAATCAGTGGCTGGGAGGCCTGTAGGACACTTACAAGGAGACTTACACTTTCCTGCCCATTCACACTCTGCCCTCCTCATCTCCCGCTGTCTGTCCCTGATGGCCTCAAAGCCAAGTGCACTGGGAACTAAGCACTAATCACACCCCATGCCATCCTACCTCGGCCCCTTCTAAACACCCTATGACCTCTTGGCTAAGGAAAGAAGGGAGGGCCTCCCCTCCCCACTTCTGACTGGAGAGCAAGCACACTGCCCCCCAGGGACCATGGGAACTTTCTCCCTCTGCCAATGACCAGGCCTGGCGGCCTTCCCACACCATGTTCCACGGCAGCTGCTCTGGAATGAATACTACAGATTGCAACCGAAGGTCCCTTCTGAGCCAATTTGCACCTGTCGACAATGGGAAATGTAGTTTTTCCCATAATTCTTCTCCCTCTTCCCTTCAATAGCTATGTATTAAGCACTCTCTAGGAGTCAGGTCCCATGCTGGGCACCTGGGAATCAGCACCGAATGAAAAACAGCTCCTACCTTCCAGAAGCTTTGACTCTGGACAGAAATAAAGATCAACAGAGTTTTGTTGTTTTGTTTTGTTTTGTTCAAAGAAAAGCCTCGGGGCGCCTGGGTGGCTCATAGGGTTAAAGCCACTGCCTTCGGCTCAGACCATGACCTTAGGGTCCTGGGATCGAGCCCCACATCGGACTCTCTGCTCAGCGGGGAACCTGCTTCTCCCTCTCTCTCTCTCTGTCAAATAAATAAAATCTTAAAAAAAAAAAAAAAAAAAAAGAAAGAAAGAAAGAAAAGGCTTACCATAACCAGTGGTGCTCAAGGCCCCAGGTGCTGTGGGAGCACCAGGGGGAGGCACCCCACCCAGCTCTGGTGCCAAAGGTGGGAGGGACAGCTAGACTGAGACCAGAAAAGGGATACCAGAGGTGCGGGGTAAGGATCTGTTTGCGGGGAGCGTTAGCACATGGTTTCCTTTGGCCGGAGGGAGGGCCAAAGTAGGAGCCCTGCGGCAGCGATGGTGAGATATGCAGAGGTCGGCACGGGCCAAGCCCCCAAGAGTTCTCAACAGCGTTAGGAGGATTCTGGACTTAATTTCGAGGGCAGTGAGAGATGACTGATGACCCCTAAACAGAAGAAGAATGCGGGAATGTTCAAGGACGGAAAGATGGCTCCACGGGGTGTGAGCTGGAGGCACACAAGGCAGGGATCTCAAGGCACCAAGGGCTTCTTGGTGCAGCGATTGCTTCACAGCCACACTTCCACGGCCGTAGGGCTGGACTCCAGCTCCTGGACTGTGACTCTGACAGAGACTTCTATGTTGAGGCTTCTATGTTGAGGCGGAGGGCAAAGGACACATCAGGGGTTACCTAAGAAGCCCCCCGTCACAGCCAGCCCTGGGCACCATCCAGGGACTCCGTGCTCCTCATCCCCTTCGGTCCTCCTAACATCCCGAGCACCATCAGGTCATAACCGAGGACACTGAGGGTCGGCAAGAAAAGTGACTTACCCCAGGTCACCGAGCTAGTAAGTGGTAGAGCGAGAATTTGAACTCAGGTCCTCAGACTCCAAGTTCAGTGCTCTTTGCCCTACACCATGTTATCTCATGCTCAGGACAGTAAGGACCGCTGGGAAAGACACAAGAGGAGGAGACTGATGCAACCTGAGAAGTCAGGACAGGCCTGAGAGCAGCAACGAAGGGGGATGTGAAGCGGGGCCCCTGGGGCTGGGTAGATTCTGGGTGCGAACAGTAAGCAGAGCACACGACGTGGGAGGGGAGGGGGAAGGGAGTGAGGGAAGAGTCACAGCCAAGACTCAGAAGGGTGCCCCCATGGCACATTTATACAAGTGAACATAAGAGAAGGTTAATTGAAGTCTCAGGACCGGAAGAGAACAGAGGATGGGCTGAAAGGTGTAGCAGGTGTGCGATCCAGACCCCAGAGAATACAGGCGAGGAGGAGAGGAGGCCATATTTAAAGCCTGAATGAATGACGGGATTCGTCAAAGACATCGCAGTGAACGCACACAAAGCCACTTGGTGTCTCATTCTGTCAGCCAGAGAGAAAAGGCAGATTATCTCCAAAGAATGAACCATTAGAGGGGCCCCTGGGTGGCTCAGTTGGTTAAGCGGCTGCCTTCGGCTCAGGTCATGATCCCAGGGTCCTGGGATCGAGCCCCGCATCGGGTTCCTTGCTCAGCAGGGAACCTGCTTCACCCTCTTCTCCCCACTCATGCTCTCTCTTGCTGTATCTGTCTCTCTCAAATAAACAAATAAAAATCTTAAAAAAAAAAAAAAAAAAAGAATGAACCATTAGACTGACGGTTAACCTCTTGGCTGCAACAGTAGAAGCCAGAGAGGACAATGGGATAATATTTTCCGGGTGCTGAGGAAAAAATAACAGTGTTTCATGAAACTATCTTTCAAGGAAAAGGACAAAATACAGACATCTTCAGGAAAAAAATGAGAAAGCCGACTATCAAAGATAATCAAAGGACATACTTCAGGTGGAAGAAATTTGATCCTGGACAGAGAATCTGAGGGGGTCAGGAGGAATGATGAGCATAGATACCGCAGGTGAATTCAAAAAGATATGCTGACTTACAAAACAATACTAATAATGGATAATTTGAGGATTTAAAAAAAGAACTGTCATATTGACAACATCTGATCAGTTGAGAGTTCAATCACCGGACTTTAAAAGTTCTGCATGTTGAGGGAGAGGCTGGCTGGCTCCGTTGGAAGAGGATACACATCTTGCTCTCATGGTCGTGAGTGGGAGCCCCACGTTGGGTGTAGAGATTACTCAAATATACAAAACTTTAAAAAAAATAATAAAAAAATAAAAATAAAAATTCTGTGTGTTTCGGAAGAGGGTAAAGATATGTATCAACTTGAGAATATGTGAAATACACATGTTACGCCCTCTCGATTAACCACGGAGAGATAGGCATTGAGAGCGGTCTAAGCTCCAAACAGCAGAGGTAGAAAAATGCAACGAGGAAAGGGTTTTTTCCCCAATGAAGCATGAAACAAGCTAATAACTAAAAAAATGACGACACCATAGTTCCGTTGGTATTAAAGCGGAAAGCTCACAAAGCTAAAGGCAACGGTGTTTGGAGATTTGTTTGGAGATATCTGCACACACTGTATATATTCCATGTGTAATATTTTAAGGATTTAAATCTCATGGCTCTGCACCTCCCCACATGTCATGCTATGACATTCATTCCAAGTGGGTCAATGTCCTTTGAGGGTTGGGAGGTTATCACCCAGAAAAAAAAAAAAAAAAAAAAGGATCACTAATGAGCTTTAAATGTCAGTGTTGGCAGTCTGGAGTCCCTAGAGCATGGTTCTCAGGCCTGGCCCACTCTGACAGAGTCTTATTTAATTCGCTTTGGGTCCAACAAGCACCAGTAACGTTTACAATCTTCTCAGGTAATTCCAATATATGCAGCCAGGTTTGAGACTCACTGAGCTAGAAGGTAAACAGCCTCGCCAGCCAGGGCTGGCAAAGATGTAAAAAGTGGGTTTTTACATTCTCCAAACTCCCTCTGTATTTCAAGGAGTACTTGGAGGTCGGAAGGCAGTTTTATAGACCTCATCTAGAGGGGACATAGGTAGGTCCCATGAGAAGTCGCTGCCCCGATGGGGCAGAGCTTTTCCCAGGCTGGGGTGGGACTGAGGGGAAGAGAGACTAAAGGGGGGCCCCCGCTCATGTTCCTGCACCCCACAGAGGAACTGGAGGAGTCCTGCACCCCGATTTTGTGGAGAATTGAACAGGTGCCGTGCGCCTGCATTTGGCAGCCACAATTAGGCAGAATGGTGTATTTGGAGACCGAAGAACCGAAGACGGTGGCTGCCAGCCTCCCCGAGTTCCTGTGAGTCCCGGAAGGGAGCCTGGCCTTCCACCACGTTCTGGTGTGGGATTTGGAACATGGAGGGAGCACCGCTGTCGTAGTTGGCCGCTGGGAATCAGGACTGGGTCAGCCTTCCGGAGAGCCCTGGGCACCCCTAATCAGATTAATTGCACATTTACCCTCTGGTCCAACAATGCCATTCCTAAGATATAAAGAAATCCTCACACAGGTCCGTAAGGGTCCAGGGCAAGAAACGTAATTGGCTCTTAGATTACTTTGTGGTGCTGATCAGTCGAGGGCAATGTGGGCGTCCAGGACTCGAGGAGAGGATGAGCCAAATTAGGTAGATGCACCCAGTGAAATACTGTGCAGCAATTAGAAATAACAGGCCAGGGGTAGAAACAGCAGGGCTCTCATAACCTAGGTTCCATGAGATAAAGTGAGAAACACAAATGCTATTTAAAGCACCTCACCTTTCGTGTCAATGTACTTAAGTGCAGGGTAAGAGAAGTGGCAGCCGCAGCATTTTCCAGTCTCTCCAAGTCCCCAAAGAGAAACAAGCCAAACAAGTCAAGAACAAAACCCAAAGACTGTGGACTACACTTCCCACAAAACTAGGTGGCAAGGTAGTCCCGTGAACCCCAGATACAAACGGAGGTGGGAACAATCAACCCAAGAGCTTCGTGATACACGGTGTTTCCACAGGAAGAAAGAAAGAAACAAAGGTGACCAATGGGACCTGAGAGCAGGAATTCACTGCAAAGCAGGAGGCCAGCTTAAGAACAACAGCTGAAACTCAGGGAGGATGTGCCTTCCCCAATCCTGGGGAAGGGCCAGAGGCCCATGGTGACACCTTCTGGGGCCACCTTTGATCACTGGGAGTGGAATCAAAATAGAGTAAGTTAAGAGAAAAGAAAGGGGAGAAAGAGACGGTCTAGACCCACGTGGGAGAGGGGAAGAGAGCCTGGCTACTCCAGGAAGCAAGCTGCCCTCTTTGTGGACACTTCACAAAAACAGCAGAAGTGGGAATCTGTCTTCAGCTCAGGTCATGATCTCAGGGTCCTGGGATCAAGCCCCACAATGCGCTCCCTGCTCAGTGGGGAGTCTGCTGCCCTCTCCCTCTGCCCCTCCCCACTCATTCTCTCTCTTCCTCAAATAAATAACATTTTTTTAAAAATTAGTCACAAGGGGTGCCCGGGGGGCCTCGGACTATCTTTGGCTTAGGTCATGATCTCAGGGTTCTGGGATCGAGTTGCACTGGCCTCCCTGTTCAGCACAGAGGCTGCTTATCCTTCTGTTCTGTCCCTAGCTATTGCGCATGAGCGCGCTCTCTCACTCTCTCTCTCTCAAAATAAATAAAATCTTAAAGAAAAAAAATAGCCACAGAAAACACCAAGGTCAAATCACATGTAACGTTACCATGAGAAAAAAAGAAAATAAGGAGAGTAACTTCCTTTGATACACAATATATATACAAGTACCCTTTGAAAAGATAGATACTAATATCAGGACAGCTCCTTATTGAGGAGGAAGGGGATGTCGGTGGAGCATAAAGGAGAGTAAGAAAATAAATAAGGACAGCCTGGCTTCTTTCCATAATGATAATAAAATATGAGGACGGGGAGGGAAGAAGTGGCCAGTGAACTGAACCTTTAGGACTTAGGGCTTTTTTGGAAAATAAACATCATTAAGAGCATAGCCCAGAAAAGAGGCAAGGTGACCCCAGAACCTAGGCTTTGGGGTAGATGGTCTTCTCTTAACAGTTAGTTGATGGCAGTTGTTGAAACTCAGAAGGCTCAGCAAGAGCCAGGGTAGGGCCAACTTAAGTTTGAGGGATAATCAGTGTGGGGAAGTGGACCCCCAGCCCCCAGCTATGTTCAGTGTCCAACACTCACAGATGGTTCTAGCAGTGCTGGACCATTGGATTTGTAAAGGCAGAGAACAAGGTCTAGAGATGAGGGACCAGCCAGGGCCTTTCTTTGGCTCCCTCCCAAGCCATGAACTCCCCCTACACTCAGACACCATTTGGGGAAGGGGAGAGATGTTGGAAAGATCGAATATTTGCTAGAATGTAACTGAGTTAAACTGAAAGAGACTCTTAAAACCAAAGGATTTGAAAACTTTGAGGGTTATTTTTTAGGTATTAGCAGGACACAAAGGTCCTGACAAGGTTAAGATCACTTGTAAAAACAGGTAAACAGGAAATTACACTTAGATATCTATCTTTCTAGCAACAATTCAAAAGTTTTATGGAGATGTAAAGATAACCAAATATGTCTCCAGACACTGTCAACTTGCCCCACGGGGCACAATAATCCCTGGCAAATTGAGAACCGCTGACATGCAGATAGATCCCAAAAATCTCTAATTCGTAACAATGATAAAAGTTGTAACAAAAGAGCCCAGGGCTCCAATGAGTGCTGAGCGTCAGAGGCAAGCCAACCAACCACAGCGCCCTCTGCTGGGTCTCTGCATAAAAAGCTATGGCCAAGGTCAGGGGACAGAGCCTTCCAGGGCATCTGCCCCCTTCCCCCATCCCATCCCCGACTGCACAGCGGGAGGGTAAGAAGCCGGGAATGCGGAAGCGGAGATGGCCAGCACAGCCAAGAAGTCCAGGCTTGCTCTCCCTGGTCCAAAACCCGCACATTAATACCGCAGGCAGGCGTTTGTAGCCAGCACCCCCGCGAGCAGCTCCTGACTCCCTTCTTACTGTACGGAGCACAAATCCCTGTGCCACCTTCAATAAGCCTCACCTAATCATCTCCCTGCATCCCACGTAGATGCTCTCAAACACCAACAACAACTTCAAAATATTGATTCCATCTGTGCTAACTGGCGGCAGCCCCAGGAAAGGAAAGGCATTTTGAGCACACCTCCAAAAGATGCTTGGCTATAAGGGGACCTTATAAATCCATATGTTAGCAACTCCTGGATTCGGTTCCCAGCCTCTCCTCCGCCACCATATCATTCCCTGAAATCACTGGCTTGCAAATCAACCTGAGTAACCAAATGGGCTCCTTTTCTCTGTTAGGGTTTCTCTCTGAAAAGAACGAAATGCAGGCGGGCCAGACACGACGTTTTACTTTTTATGGGTCTCAATTTATCTGATGGGCATATTTCTTACAGCTTTCACTGGAGCTACGCCTCACCGGCTGGCAACTCGCCCATCAACCGGTTAGCTATTTCTCATTCATTTTTGTGACTTTTCTTTCTTATTGCCATACTTTCCAGACGATATCATTAAAGAGGCTGGAATTATTAAGCTCTTCATTCTCAACGGTATCTTAAAGCATCCTAAAGCCCCGGAGATTGTGATGAATGAGTCCACATGCCTTCATTTTTTATAACTCCAAATGAAATTTAACCACAGTTAACTGCTGAGACAAGGGCTTCACTGGACAAGCTTCTTGGTTCCAGATCGAGCCATGCACAAAAGGCAATATCGCATGCCCACGACTGCCTGCTGCAAGCCGCCATGCCAGGTCCAAATCACTGACGCCACTGCTGGGACAGAGGACGGCAACCACGCAGCAGAATGTCTTCTGAAACTGGCTACCCAAGGATCCTGTGTAGCACCAGCTTCAACCGAAAGTATAAATTGATTATTCGTTTCACGCCAGTCTTGCTGACTGGACTGACAGTTTCACTAGGACAAAGGACGGGTGCCGTCCTCTCTGTGGTAGACATCGTTCGGTCTTGCCCACTCGGAACCAGTTGCTCTCCTTCTGGCAAGGGAACGCTGACCTTCTGGGAAGCCACGCCTCTCACGTCTGTGCCGTCACAGTGGGATAGATTCTATTCCTCACCAGGGAAGGTCATGTGACTGACGCCTGGCCAATCAGAGAGGTCTTGTGCTTCTGGCCATAGTGACTGGTTCAGGAGGGAGCACGTGACCAAACCAGACTCAACAAAACAGGATGTGGGGACTAGTAGGATTGAGTGTTGAGAAAATAGCTTGTCGTCTGCTGGACTTCGACCTAACAAAAGAGGACATGGCAATCACAAGGTGGTGCATTGCTCAGGCAGGAAATCAATGTGTAGAGCAACAGAGCTGAGAGATGGAGAAAAGCCAGATGCTGAAACCTTAAGTTCCCTGGATCAAGCAAAGCCTGAAGGTAGCCCTACCTTTGGATTCTTCAGTCACATGATAAAATAAATTCTCTTCATTATAGCAGGGTTTTTCTTCTGTTACTTGCAAATGAAAATAAGTTCCATGAGGGTAGGGAAGCTGTCAATTAAACTCACCACCAAATGCCCTGTACTTAGCCCAGGGTCTAACACAACAGAAGCTTAATGTTAATCATCAATAAGTTAATTACAGAAATGCCTTACATGGGGAGCCTGCCTCCTCATTCCCCTGCCCATCATTCAACAATTCCCAACACTGACAATTCCCTGTTTTACTCCATTTATTGCATGAGGACTTTGCAGACTGTACGACACTTGGAGGCTACCCTTTAGACATTCTGTGGGAGGGTGGTGCTGGCCTAGAAAGGAGCAGACACTTGCCTCAGCCAAGAATAAGGCCCCCACGACCCACAGATGCTGGGTATCTCCTAAAGAAATAGCCATCTGTTCCTCCTCAAGGTGTTCTGGATTGGTAAGGAACTGGCTCCCCTGAGTCCCGTGAGCCCCCAGGGAAGTTACATAAGAGAGTCCCTCACCTGTGAGATGGCGACATGACAGCTTGGCATCACAGACAGGGGCATGGACTCTAGAGCTGGACCACCAAGGTGGTCCTTGGCCCCCCAGGACCAACAGCTCCATGGCCCCCACTTACTAACAGTGAGCCTCAGGAAAGTGGCCTCCATCCTCTGTACCTCAGCTTTCTTGTCTGTGAAATGGGGCTAATGATAACAGGAAGCACACAGCGATGATATAAGGATTAAATGAGTCACTGAATGTGAGCAAGCGTCTGGCCTACTATAAATACTGTGTACCTCCCTAACTGCCCGTATTCCTACCTCTCCCAGAGAGTAGTGTGAGGAGTCAAGGAAATGTTTCCTTGGCATAGCCAGCACCAAGTAAAAATTTCATAAATTATCTTTTAAAACATAAAAACCAGCATGACCCCATAGGGGAGGCCGACCAGTCACACCCCATGGAGAGCAAGCATTGTACCCCTGAGGGCCAGTACAAGGTTCAGTGCCCCCTTTCCAGGGATGCCAGCAATCCAAGTTGTGCTTCTGTGACCCTCCCGATGGACACAGTCCCATATACGGTACAGGGCTCAGCAGCAGAGACCCAGGGGTCAGCCTCTCTTGTCCCTCAGCTACCTCCCCTCATGTAAGACAAAGAGCGAACATCTGCATGGCAGCCCTGTCCCCGACAGCCTCCTCACCCTGGAGAGAAGCCCCAAATACTCCGATGCCCTCTTGGAGAGAAGCAGAAAGGGGAGAAAATCCTAAGGATCTAGTCTCCCAAAAAAGATGACTTCACTGAATAGGACAAAGTTAAACAAAATGGACTAGAGTTTATTTTTTTTCCCTACTACCAAAAGGGAAGAAGGGGGGTTGGGAGTGATAACTTCAGGACAGGAAGAAATAGAGAAAAGTAAAGGAACTCCACTTTCTTTGTAGGCAGAAGCTTACAACCTGACTGCACCAGTGTTGGAACGCCCCACTGCCGGCAGGGGGAGGTGTATTTGGGCCGATTACAGGAGGACCCTATACTGATTGCATATGCAAGCCATGTTGTTCCCCTCCAGGAAGCATTTCTAGACTGTCCCACGAGGAGCCGACACCGCTCCTACACTGTGCACCCCGAGGGCTCGTGAGACGTAGTGTGACTCACAACACCCGATAGCAGCAGCACTGTTTGAAATGAAACCTGTAAGCAAATGCTCTGGCAAGTAAATCTATGAAGAACTTAATTACGGAGCAGAAGGTAATTTGAGTCTGATAAACTGTTAATAATTATGCATAAATATTAATGAGTCTTCATTTCCAGAAAGGCTTCTCAACTACTATAGTGACTAGACTTTATTCTCTAGCAACTGTCAAAGCCACCATATTGGTTTCTCAGATAGCAGAGAGGGAACAGCCCTCAGTGGGAAGGTGAGGGGAGAAGAGTCACTCGATCTGACTTAATCGCCATCAGACGGGACCATCTGTGCTCTCACTATTTCGACTGAAGGGGTGTCTGGCTTCTGTTTACACACCCCAGGAGTAGCTCAGGACTCCTGGAGGTAGCTTATTCCATCTCAGGACAACTGACCACCCAAAAGTTCATCAGACTGTGCCAAAGTCAGCCCTTGTGATTTTCACCTCATGCTCCATGTCCTGACCTTGAGGCCTCTCACCGGTTGGGGGATGTTAGTGGTTTGAAGACAGCAGCTGTGCCCCCCCCCACGCCCCCACCCCACATCTTCCTGCCCAGCCCTGTGCCTGCCCTCAGGAAAAGGGGAGCTCGCATGAGATGGGGCACTGGGTACCAAGGCTGGGATGAGTTTGGAGCTGGTGGGAAACTAGACTACAGAGCCGGGAGCAAAGAAAACCCCAAAATAGCTTGCTATTTTGGAGTTGAAGAAGAATCTAACCTATGATAGGAACCTCCCAGAGTTAGGAAGATAAGAGGGATCTTTTGTCACCACCAGAAATATGATGGGACCGTCAGAAGAATATTAAATCAATTACAACAACACACATCATGGTTTGCAGTTACTGCTTCTTTTAAATCCAACAGAAAAGAAAAATTCACTTCTCTCAAATCCAGCTAGAATGCCCAAGCCCTATCCCTTCCCACACATTTTAGTTACCCCCATCCATGGATCAGAAGACAAAGATCTCAGCAAAACAACCAAAATAAAAGTGTTAGGTGGACAAGACACAAAAGACTGAAATCAAAAGCACAGAGCTACAGACAGCTGAAAGGAAAGAGTTAAGATCTTGAAAACGCCATTACAATCTATGCTTTCCTGAAGCAAAAAATAATGTTGCTGTTCTTTTGTAATCCTTTTTTGAGACTTTACAGCCAATGCACAATTTTTTTTAAAAGGAGGAAAAAGATTCCTTTATTTCTTAGTTGGAACAGCTTAAGCAAGAACTTAAGAGGAAAGTAGGTCAGCTGACCTACTTTTTCCCCTCTTTAGAAATTTTTGCATTTGGGATCTGAGTTGGTGGAAAATTTCCACTCCACATTCTGTTCAGCAGAGGAAACTCAGCAACCTGACTTGACATGATGGGTCCCCTACATGCCGGTCATCCTCCCCAATGAGCCTCGTATCACCCCCAAAGCTTTCAAAACACATTTCAAGATGGGGATCGTAGGCATGATGTAGGAATATTCAGACTTATGCTCTTTTCGGGATGGGGGAGGCTAAATGAGTATCATCTTTCTTTTATGCAATCATTTGATGTCACCTTTTCCTTTACTTCCAAGTGACAACAGTGGCCTATCTTCTGGGTGGGAGGCCACTATTTACATATTCAAATCCTGATGTGCATCTCCAAAGGCTATCGCGTTTATTTATTCCGTATAATAAGTGGAAGCATTTATTGTACTCTAGGAACGTTCCAAACACTTTATAAATATTATACACTTAATCCTCCTAACACAACCACAAAGTGAGTATGACTGCTTTCCCTGCAGCTCTTCCATGCTTAGCATAGATTTAGTGCCTGGGTCCTTGTTGCCCCTGTCCCCCATGCTGGCTGCCAGCTTGTGACAGATTCCAAAGCCTCACCATTGTTCCCTATCCTCCCGCTGATCTTTTTTTTTTTTTTTTTTTTTTT
>CM053617.1:30877274-30899813 GCA_028646535.1 Procyon lotor | reverse complement strand
CTCTCAAGAGAGCGGTGGCTCAGAGCAAAGCAGCTGGAGTCTTTAAGAAGAACCAGGCTTCAGCAGCAGAAATGTGTGAATGGGAATGAACTTTAAAGATCTGACACCTAGGAGAGTAGTGGGCAGATTGTGGCCACATTATTGTAAAATTCAAATACCATTTATACCACATTGTTTTGTAGATAATTTGTATCAAAAAACAATGACTTTTCCTGAAATCAAGCCTGGTAACATCTGAAGTTTATATAATATTCAGTAAGGGCTTTTACCTTACTGATTTTATGGAGCTTTTGATTGTTTTATAATTATATAAATTAGTAACAATGTACAAAAATGTATTTGATATTAAAAGTTTAATATTGATAAAAAATTAAAAAATGAAGGGTACATCTTCAGAAAGAAAGAAAGAAAGAAAGAAAGAAAGAAAGAAAGAAAGAAAGAAAGAAAGGGAAAGAAACAGGTTCAAATGAATATACAGTAAGGGACAGTGAATCCGGAGGGAAGACTTTCGTGCCCCAATCTCCCTCCTGGGTAGGAGCATATTCAAGGAACCACCAAAAAGGAGTAAGAAAGGCCAGGATCCAGACTGCCTGCATCGCATTGCTGCTGCTGTGCTTGCTGCTGGGTGACAGGGGCTGGTTTCTCAAGCTCTCTGGGCCTCAGTATGGTCGCCTGTAAAAAGCGAACCGTGACTGGGTCAAGAGCGGTTGAGAATTCCGGTCAGGTTCCCATCCAGCCCCACCCCGAACGTCTACACCGCCACGCAACACACACGACTGCACAGCAACGTCATGCCAGGAGGTTCACCTCCGGTTGGCACTGGTCAGCGGGTCCAAGTCCTCCTGCTCTGCGCAGCTCGGAGAACAGGGGGCCTCCCGGCGCACGCTGCTGGAGGAGCTGAGTCTACACTCCATTCCCACCCGGCCCCTGGCTTCCGGACAAAATCTTTCCCACTTCACAGGGAACTGCCTCCCTGTAGGACAGCCTGGTGAGTCTGCCTTTCACTTGCAAGACTCCCGGGAGGGCCATCCACAGGGGGTCCCCACTGCCACTACCTCAGCTCCTACACCAGAAACACCACCAGCAACAGAGAAATGAGCAAGGTGAAGAACCCATCAGCGATCAGGAAAGAACACCCTTCATTCTCAGCCCGCAGACTCCCAGGCGCCCCCTAGTGGCCAGATCCGTGCCCGGCCACAGTTTGCAACGCACCCGAGGGAGCACCAGAGAAAACTCTGGAAGCTCGGCAGGAGCAGAGCCCGCGGTCCTGGAGTGACGTCAGCAGAACAAGCGCTCAGAATCACACTGCATCCCGGATGCCAAGGACAGAAAGCGTAAAGGTCCCCATTCCCCCATACAGCGAGTCCACTAGCCATCCACACTGCCCAATAATAAGCTGTAACCACCAAAAAGCTTTCTTCTCTTAACGTGAAATGTCTCTCTTTGTAAGTCCCAGCCCCCAGTTCTGGTTCTGTCCTCTTGAACAATCTCCTGTTCCCAAGACAGAACTCCAGAGGTTGAGAGGTAGTGGCTTTATTCTCCCATCCATCCCACACCGAGGCTTTTCCAAGACAAACCTTCCCCCGGAGAGTCACTAAAAAATGACCACAGTGACCTCTATTTCCTTCCCGTCCCTCAAACACATTGAGATGTGTTGTGATCAAGAGCAAGGTGAACAAGGAGGCTGAAGGTTTGGGCCGTTCTAGAACCTCGCAGCACTAGGACCTTCAACGTTCCTAGCTTCTAACTATGCTCTGAAGTCACAGTGTGGAAAGGTAGGAAGCAGAGCCCATTCCGCTTGGGAGCTCAAGCTTTGCATGGAAAGCCACCCCCCACTGTTGGGCTCCCTGCAGACTATACTGTCCAGATGGTGGGGAGTACCTCCTCCCTGGGGATGCCCCCAACTTTGTCCTTGTACGATCACACCCCACCTGAATGCAGGTGAGGCCGTGCTCAAGATCCACTCCCAGGACCTGAACAGGGTCCTGTGAGATTAGGGTATCAGCACCAACTATAGCAGCCACTGCCCAGCGCCGTTCCCCCACCAAGCCCCAGGGGCAAGCCGCGAGACAGCCAGTTTGGTTGCCAAAACAATAAACCATGGATCACATTGTGACTGTTTTTCTACAAGGAAAGCACAGCAAGAGAAATGGGGTCCGACTGAGCCAATGTTCAAACAGAGAACACTCTTAATAATTTTAGATACATGTTGAAGTCCAAAAATAGATTTTCCCCCCAAAGCCAAGCTCATATGCACCAGCTTTTCTTGGGAGTATTTTTGCAGAACGAGAAGTCTCTCTTAAAACCCCTGGAAAATGACAATGAACAAAGGCAAAAGGAGGAATAACTTTACCACTTTCTCTTTTTAACAGAGGACACTATTGAGAACTCCTTGGTCCCAGCAGAAAACCAGTCCTCCTTCCCCACTCTACCCCCCTTCCTTCTCCCCCCTGCACTGTTTCCCAGAGTGGGTAGGCTTCTGGTGGCCCACCGCAGACTCCCAAGAGACATCAGCACTCACACCGACATGGCTCATTATGGTGGACAAATCCTGTGAAACCAATGTTAAAATCCCAATTCCACGGACAGAGATTTAAAGGACATGCCAAGGTCACAGAGCTGCTAGGTTCTAGAGTGGGTCCCATATCTTCAGACTCCCCATCCACATTACTCTTTGGAGCATACAGTGCATCCAAATGTGTTTGAGGGGAGGGAAGGAACTAGGTAGGAATCGCATTGGTAATTTTTTTTAAGATTTATTATTTATTTATTTGGCAAAGAGAGGGAGAGTTCACAAGCAGGCAAAATAGCTTATAGGGGGAGAGAGGGAGAAGCAGCCTCCACGCTGAGTAGGGAAGCCCATGCAGGGCTTGATCCCAGGACCCTGGGATCATGACCTGGCAAATCCAGACGCTTAATGACTGAGCCACCCAGGCGCCCCCACAATGGTCATTTTAGCTTCCACCTAAAACCCAGCTAAATTGGGGCACCTGGGTGCCTCAGTTGGTTAAATATCCAACCCTTGATGTTGGCTCAGGTCATCTCAGGGTCGTGAGATGGAGCCCCAGGTTGAGCTCCATTCTTCGTGTGGAGTCTGCTTGAGATTCTCTCTCTCTGCCCCTCCCCTCCCCTCTCTCCTGTGCACTCTCTCTCTCTTTCTCTTTCTCTCTCTCTAAAATAAATAAATAAAATATATTTTTTTAAATGTTTAAAATCCAGCTGAAATAACAAGGAATGTTTTACCCAGGAAAGAAAAGATGTACATTGGGGTTGTAATAGATTACATTATCAGCTCAAACTCTCCTTCCCCCCTTCACTTCACACCCTTCAACACACAGCTTCGCAGTTCACAGCAAAGGAGCAGAATATACTTTCTCACCCCTGAACTCTGACATGTTGTGGCCGATGTTCTGAGGTGAAAGTTGACAGCGTCCTGCTTCAAAGACTAGATTCACAAGCCTAGGATGACACTTGCTCTCCCAGTCCCTGGAAAGAGCGTGCCTGGGCTAGCCTGCTGGTCCCAGGGGGAGTGTGGGAGATTTGGGGAGCAGAGCCACCCCTGTTGACATGTCCAACCAAGAGCTGATGAGAGCAGAGCCCCCACCAACCTTGGCAAAGACTCCCTCGCGGTTAAAAGGGGGCAGGCTGCTTGTGGCCAGTATGGGAAGGAGCTCTGTCTCTGGAATGATTTGGGGGGGTGAGGAGGCATTCAAGGATGCTGTCAGGGAATGCCTCCAAGGGGCAAGAGGTTGGACCATACCAGTACTTCCAGACTTTGGGGTTTTGGGTATGAAGCAAAGTTACTCTCAAGAGTTTAGAAACCAACATGGAGCTGCTTGGTTTTTGCTTTTCTGAGCCAAGGCAATATATAAAAATAACTACTGCTCACTATCACCACCAATTCATAAAAGATAGAACATTTTCACACTACAGTTGAGGAAAGGATATCATCTTAGAATACGACACAGTCCTTTCCAAGTGAAGAGAGTTGGCCACCCTCCGTCCATGAGCCTTTTTTCTTTCGTTCTGTCACAGATCAATAAAAACTTTGTCACTAAATAGCTCCAGTCTGTGTATTAGCAACTTTCCCACACGCTTTATGATAGAACTGTCAAGAGAACGTGAAATCAGTTACATAACTTATGAGACTTAAGTCATGGTTCTTTTTATTCTGTGACAATATAAAAATTACATTTTTTTTCATCAGGATAGAAAAGAACGCTAGGGATGAACTGGAGCACCTCTGTCATGCCTTCGCCACCCGTGAAGCAATGCAAGAGCCTTGGAGCCCCCGGGGGCCCCACCCCACCCCTTCCTCCTCAGAACTTCGGAGCCGCACTATGCAGGCACCTAAGAGGCTGCTGATGTCCCTCCCTGCTTCTAACTGATGCACGAAAAGGAAAGCAGCAATTCAGAGGAAGTGCTCTCAGGGCTACGTAACTGGGGACAGAAGTGAGGAGCAGGGAATCCCCCAGCACCGGCTTCGGGGATGTGTGGCTCAGGAACCCATGAATGTTGACTCTTTTCTTTCTGGGCCATAAAGAGCCTCTACATCCTTCTGTAGGATATGTAGGAGAAGGTGGGTGGGGGGAGGTAACCAGTGGACAGCCCCACTTAATGTCACTCATCAGACCCTCAGGAGACCCACACACCACCAGACCTACCAGGGTCCAGTGTGGAAAAGCAATGGTTATTCTCCGGGACTGGGAAGACTGGATCTAATCCGGCACTTCCATTCCCACCTTCATAGGCACTCAGAGAAAATGAACACGGTCCTTAGTTTCATAGGCTTACGTTCAGGTGGGAGAACAGACAAAAGCAAATAACAAGATAAGTATCAGTTGGGTGAGCACTCTTAAAGAGATGAGCATAGTGAGTTGAGAGAAACTAGCAAAGGCTGCTTTAGGTAAGGATTCAGGAAAGGCCTGTCTGAGAAGGGGTATTTGAGATCAGAAATAAGAAAGCAACGTCCATGCAAAAAGTTAGGAAAAGAGCAATACCAAGCAGATCAAAGCAAGTGCAAAGGGCCCGGGGTAGAAAAGAAAACAGCTCGTTTGAGGAAGAGGGGGAAAGCCAGAGCTGTGGAAGCAAGGTGAACAAGAGGAGAATCGTGGTATGAGGCCGGGGCAGAAAGCAGGACTCATCATCCGGGACCTTGCAGGCCCCAGCATAGAGTTTGAAATTCATTGCAAATATACAAGCATTAAGCAAGGGAATGACAGGATCTGATTTATATTTAAAATAGTCTCAGGATGCTGTGTGAAGGATAAAGTGTAGAGGGGCCAGAGTGAAACACGGAGACCAGTGAAGACGTTCCTGCACAAACTGAGTGGTGTCTCTGTGACCTTTATGACCTTGGACAGTCCCTAAACAATGCTACATTTCAGTCTTCCTGCCTGTAGTACAGCTACCACCTATGCTCGATAGCTCACAAACTCTTCAGGCTCCTGATGATGGGGAGGAAGGTGCACCTGGCCTTGCTCGCTCCGGTCTGATGTCTGCCTGCTTCCACTCTGGCTGCCTTTCCTGGAGCTGGAGCCACGCCCACAACTTGCCTGCGAGGGCCTCCCCCTCAGCCCATAGAACGCAAGGTCTCAAGTGCCCCTCGTGACACTGAGGCCAGCTCTGCATCGGGATGGAACTGAGAACACTCGGAGGCTGGCCAGGAAGCAGGGGGGTAGTTCACTTTGCAAAGGGAGACACAGGCGAAGGTGGAGGCTGGCCGAGCTCCCAGGAGGCAGGCAGAAGTGAAGCAAAGGCAGGTCAGGGTCTGATGGGTGTTAACTGCGCCAGAAAAGAGGCATTCTGACCAGGGGAGTCCTCAGACAAACCTGGGCTCGGCGCAGATAAGGGAGAGAAGACTCCGGGAGCAAGGCCAGCATGCAACTTATCCAGAGAAACCTGGCAGTCTGGCCAGGCTGCTGGCAAATAAGAGACCTTCGGAGCAGACAGGAGAGGTCTCGGGCAAGTCTCTCTCGGATAAGCCAGCACCCAGGAGACCCGCCCGCTCGGTGGGGACACAGGAGCAAGCTCAGCTCAGATCATCCGAGCCTGGCCCATCCCAGGAGAACTGCCTAGTTGACTCAAAAAATTATGAGTAAACAATAAATGCTTATTTGTTTTCAGCTCCCGGGTTTTGGGGTGACTTGTTATGCCGCACTCTAACGGCTACAGAAGAGGCTGATGGCCAGTAACGGCTCCCACCTCACTGCAGCAAGTCTGCTCGAATCACAGTCTTGCTTCCCGGTTCGAGGCCTCTCCAGGTTCAGATCACTGGACTGGGATCCTGAGCTTGAGATACATTCTCGAACTTGACTTTATAAGGCTATTGGTGAGATGATGAAAACTTTCTCCCAATCTGGACCTGTTTCCTTAGCTGAAAAATGAGGAGTCAGACGTTTCCAGGGAGCCTTCCAGCTCCCTGTTCTATGCTTGGGCGACTCTGACCTCTTTGTTCAGCCATTCTGTCATCTAATCAACAAGTGCTCATGCCGAGCCTGCTGTGTGCCCGCCAACGGGCAGGATCTGCGATGCAGGCTCAGACCACAGAATGTGGGCCCCGCCCACCAGGAGCTCCCTCTGCAGGGAGAGCTCCCCATCTTGTGAGTATAGAGAAGATGTCTGGAGCCCCTGATGGCCAAGCAGGCTGTGAGTGGGAGCAGGGGACAAGATCGTGGTCATCCTCCCCCAGCAGAGAGAGTGGAATGAGTGCACATTCAGAATCCCCAGCACCTCCAGTGTCCCCCAGGTTCCTGCTCAGAGATGTCTGCCTCAGTCCCTAATGCCCTGAGGGATGTCACTCAGGATTTGGGCTCATGCCCTGTGGAAATTAAATCTGTGCCTTGAACTCAGTACATTCAACAAGCAAACAGAGGACAGCCATGGGACCCGCCTCCACACCACTCGCCCCCAGGTGACCCACGAGAGCCGATCCTTCATGCCGGGAGACTGGCCAGTCTTTGTAGGGGCGACGCGAAAGTAGGCGAAAGTCCTCTACTCCCCCTGATGACAGTGGTCCCTCAGGACCTCCTCCCAACCCCAGAAGGAGGCAGACAGGTGGTGTCTGCCTCAGGGGCCCAGAAAGCCGTCCTACCATGGAACCAGGGGGCGATGGACTTGGTGTTCCTCTCAAAGCCAGCTCGGCGGGGCAGCTGCTCCTCCTTAAACCAGCGGACTATGACTTCTCTGGAGACAGGTCTCAGGGGGCGCTCCCAGGTCCTGCTGAGAAGAGAGACGAGAAGTGTGGAGAGTCAGGGAGGGAAAGGGGAGTGGAGGGGGAGGAGAGAGAGGAGGGAGGGCCGCTATGAGAAAAAATTAGCACGATGACCACACTCATGCCTGTGGAGAGAATTCAATGAGTCAAGGTGCATGAAGGCACTTTGCAGATGCTAACGCACCGACTATTATTATTTTTCCCAAAAGACCACTGTTATTGCTTGCTTCCAAAAAAGCCACACAGGTTGGGAATGGAGAAAAGGACAAGAGGGGATGTTTGAGGGAGAGAAAAGAATTTTTTCCTCTAGAATTGCAGGGTACGAACACCAGCATCCATGAAGGAAGACCCTCGTACCCCAGGAGCAGCAGACCCAGGCACCCCGAGAGCCAGCCCGTCAGCCTCCCTCGCAGGGTGGCCCATGTGTAAAAATGAAGGTCTACAACATTACTCATCAAGGGCACTGTCGGTCATAACCAAAGATTTCAAACAACTCCAATGTCCATTAGCAGAGTCTTTGATAAATAACCTCTAGCACATCTGTGGAGTGGAATACAATGCAGCTATAAAAAAGAAAACTAGGGGCTCCTGGGTGGCTCAGTGGGTTAAAGCCTCTGCCTTCGGCTCAGGTCATGATCTCAGGGTCCTGGGATCGAGCCCCGCATCGGGCTCTCTGCTCAGCGGGAGCCTGCTTCCCCCTCCCTCTCTGCCTGCCTCTCTGCCTACTTGTGATCTCTCTCTCTCTGTCAAATAAATAAATAAAATATTAAAAAAAAAAAAACCAAAAACTAAACCAGGGTGCCTGGCTGGCTCAGTACGTGAAACATGGGATGTCTGATCTCGGGGTCATGAGTTCGAGCCCCACATTGGGTGTAGAGATTAGTTAAAAAGAAAATCTTAGGGGTGCCTAGGTGGGTCAGTCGGTTACATGTCTGCCTTCAGCTTGGGCCATAATTCCAGGGTCCTGGGATCGAGCCCTACACTGGGCTCCCTGCTTAGCTGGAAGCCTGCTTCTCCTTCTCCCTCCACCCCTCCTCCTGATTGTGCTTGCTCTCAAAAAAAATCTTCAAAAAAAAAGAAAAGAAAAGAAAGAAGATCTTAAAAGAAATAAAAAATAAAAATAAATGAATAGCCAAGAATTGATACGAAAAGACCTCCAAAACACAGTTAAATGGAAATAAAAGTCAAGATGCAGAACCATGTGTATAGTATTCAACCTTTTCTGGGAATAACAGAGAGAGCTATGACTTTTCATGTCACCAACTACACCAAGGAACTGGAGGTGGGGGGCACAGTGAGGACAGGGCTCCCCTCCGGGGCCAGGGAGATTTAAGTAGGTGGAGGCAGGAATGGGAAGCAGCCATTTTCCATATTTCTTTTTAAACTTCCTGGTTTGTGAATCACATAAATGATAAGGAAGGAAGGAATAGAGGGAGAAAGGGAGGGAAGGAGAGAAGAAAGGAAGGAAGAAATGCAGGTATGGTTAGCACTCCCTAGCCCGCAGGGAGAGGGGAAAGGGAGTTATGAATAATCCTAAATCCAAATTAGAGCAGAACTCAGAACAGACTCTTGCGCAGATTAACCGTGACTCTTGCGCAGATTAACCGTGACTCTTGCGCAGATTAACCGTGGTTCAGGGACCCAGCAGGCACTCACCGCCAACCCTCACGGGGCAGTAGGTGCTCAGCAGGGATGGAGGTGTGGGGGACCAACCTTGGGGCTGGCCTAAGGTAGGCACAGGTGGAAAGCGGAGAGGCCGCAGGCAATGGGTCCTGGCAATGATGGCCAGTCACCTAAGTGCCCCTGCCAAGCCACTGTGGAGACACCAGTGTGTGTGAGGACCCTCAGGACTCACCACACTCATCTACAAGCCTGTTATCAGAACCAGGGATGCACCAGCCTGTTAGAAAGAGCAGCCAGCCCTGTTTCCAAGCAGCTGGACCATATTTAACCCACTCGAGGTCTTATATTACAAGTTCTTGAGGTCTGTGGAGCTTTAAGAGCTTGAAACTACATGCAAACATTTCTGGGTATTTTCATATGCACATCTTGGAGGGAAGAGCCTACACAACTTTCTTTAGATTCTCAAAGGAATCCTAGACCCAAAAATGTTAAGACTCCCAGAACTCTGGGGCTATTAGAAATCAACCAGACTCCTCCCTGGCCCCCTCTGGCCCCATTACACAGACTGGAACCCTGAGGCCCACAGTGGGGAAACGACTAGCTCCGAATTTCACAGCTGTTGGAGCAAAACAGGCTCCAACACTTGGCTGTATTTGCCAAGTCCTCCAGACCCACCTGACAGGTATGGCGAGGGGTGGCGGGGGCCCGGGGCCTGGGAGGTGGTGGTAGAGTCTGGCTTCCTGCTCGTGGCTCTGGCCGAGCTCTCGGAACATGGAGCTGAGGCCGGCGACTGTGCCCTTCTGTATGGCGCGGAGCGAGTGGCGCCGGTACTCGTCCCTGGCGCGCTGAGCTCGGCGGCTCCTCTCCTCGTCCGCGGCCTTAGACCTGCGCACTGGAAAGGGGTGGAGAGCATGTTCACCCAGACCCACAGCCCAGGCCATACACCCAGCAAGCCAAGACTGGGCCCGGAGCCCCAAGACTCACTCAGAGTCCCACCATTCATCTGGATTCACCCCCATGGGCTACATGGAGGTTCAGAGCCCAGGAATGGGCTCTGACCAGCAGCCCTGGGCTTGCCTGTCACCGTGGAAGAGGAGACACTCAAGACAGTTTAGGATCATCGGCCCATTCCTGCGGCCCCGGTCCTGAATGAGCAAGCAACCCTTGGATGGAAATACACATCTCTATATGTGTTTCTTTCTGGGGGCACCCAGTTTAGAGCAGCTTCTCAAACCACGTGGCCACCGGCCAGCCTCAAGGACACCTGTCGAGGTGGTCAGCATCTCCAAACACTACTGCCATCCCCCACAAGGACCGTAGGCTTTCTCTACCCCGAGCCCTTGTTCCAGGCTTTCCCTGCAATGTCCCATTACAGAGGATTGCCCCAACCCCTCAGGGCGGAGGGCCCACCACTATTTCTACATCTGAGACCCAGAGTCCAGAGGGGACATAACTTGCCCCCAAGCAAAGAGCTTACAAGGGGCAGGGCCAGGGCTGGAACCCCAGCCGGCTGGTTCTAAAACCCATGCCGCCCCTCCCCCCACCCGCACCCTAGCTCTCCAGGCACCCTACCTCTGGTGTGCCTGACACCAGAGCCCCTTCTCCTTCCTACAAAAAGCCAAAAGAGCATTTAAGACCCTCCAGTCCGGCCTCCTGGTGTGGCTCACGCGGAATCTGAGGCCTGAGGAAGGACAGTAAGTCACGCAGCTGGGTCAGCGGCAGCGCCAAGCCAGGAGCCACATTTCCTGCTTTGATGCCGGAAACCCCGGTGTCCTGGTTCTGGCGCCCTTTCTCTGGTTTGCGGTGGCCTTGACAGCTGCCCGGTGAGTGTGCTTAAGAGAGAGGATCCCCTGGTAGCTCAGTCACTCGTGGACCGCAAACTCCAGACGCCCCTCTCTCCAGCCTCCCAGCTTTCTGTGCTTCCCAAGGCAGGGCCTGGTCTCAGCCAAGTGGCCTCTGCGAGGTCTAGCATTCAAACCAACTCTTCTGTAGTCTGATTGCATCTCGTCGGGCTCCCATACGCCTCTAAAACCTACTTCTTTTTGTAGAGAACTCCGGGAGCCGGATGGGTTCCAACCGCGCATGCGCGGTGACTGCTTATGCCCGGGCACGTCCCCTCCCCGCCCGGAGTCAACTCTTACCCAGAGTCTAGTCCTGTCCCAACTCCATTCCACATGTGTAGCAAACACCTACAAACCGACCAACATCAGAGAACTGTGCTTGGCCGACACACGGTAAATAGCCCTCGCGCTGAAAGAGAGCATTTCTACCTCTCAAGCTGTCAAAGGCCTTTTCTGAAACATAATAGAACATTTCCCCAGTTCTGAGGAAGGCAGCTTGAAGTCTGTCCCTCGGAAAGGTTTATGGAAGTGGAGGTCACATGCAAGGGATCCCACAGGCTGAGCCCCCCAAGGGCAGGTGGGGGACTTCCTCTGCTCTGTTCAACGCTATATCCCTGCGCCTACATACACAGGAGCCGGTGAGCAGGCCATACGTATTCTTGGACGGCTGGCCCCAGCTAAGTATTGAACTCTGAGCTGGGTACACACATAACAAAGGCCAGACCCTTCCCTCGAGGCATTCAGGGCCTGCCTGGGAAAATAAGACAGATATCTCTTAACACAGTGAAATCTGGGACGGATAAAGTATTGCCAGGGTTTAGGGGCAGCAGCGCTCATATTCTGTGAGGGAGCCAACAGCCACCCCAGGAGAGGAAGCATCTGGAAAGGTCAGTAGGAGTTTTCCAGAGAAAAGAAGCCATCTCAGGGAGAAATCTAGCTTTGGTGCCCAGTTGGCACATCTGTACATTCTAGACACTACAAACACCAGAATGCCGGCCTCGCGTTAGCATGGGAGGGTCAAGGAAGGCCAGGACGTCCGGGCATGGGCTTTGCAGCCACCAGCCAGCAAATTAAGCGCAGGAGCCTGTGCCCTACAAAAGCCGGTGACCTTTGAGCGCTTACGGCCCCTGAGAGACAGTGACACTCAGTGACAGGTCGCAGAAGGAAGCCACAGGCAGACTAGGAAGACAGGCTCTTGGAACTCAGCCAGGTGAGGCCCTGACTCATCACACATGCCAAGGCTAAACCCAGCTTCCTAAAGGCCAGCTCAATCCGGCCATTCTCTTTCTCAAAGGCCTTCAGGGGCCCCCACTGCACCCAGGATAAAGGACAACCCCCTCTCCTCCAGCCCTTAAGAAGTGTCCTGCCTACACTTTCCTCCCCAGCCCACCGGCTTCTGAGCTCCTCCCCACTCTGCTCTCTGGCTCCCACACTCCACACGCTCTGCGGACCCTTCCCTGGGCAGCTGTGCTCAGCCACTCTGAACAACTGTGAGGACCGGGCAGCCAGGGCGGCCAGAGGGGCCCAGAGCTCACCGACCTCGGGAGGGTGGGGGGAGCGGCCGAGGCTGAGAGCGGGAAGCAAGGCCTTGGCAAAGCCAACCTGCTGCCCAGCCCCGGTTATAGAAAAGGCACACACACACAGAGGCACACAGGTCAAGGGTGGCTCCAAGACAGCTTTCCTGGGTTGTTTCCTCCCCTGGCATTTTTTTATTTTGTTTTTGAGATTTACCTGACATCTAACATTGTGTAAGTTTCAGGTACACAGTGTGTGGACTTGGCAAATTCATCTACTGTGAGGACTGACGCCACAGCCTTAGCTGACACCTCTACCACGTCCCATAACTACCATTCTTTCTCTTGATAAGAACATCTAAGGTCTAGTTTCTTAGCAATTTTGAAGCAGATAACATAGCATTGGTGACTAGGATCGTAATGGGCGTTCTCTCTCCCGAACCTACTTCGCCTTTCAGCTGCCAAGTTTGCGCCCTTGGACCAACATTTCCATGTTCCACGCCACCCTCTCAACCAGCCTCGGGGAGCCACCATTCAAGTTGCCGTGACGTTGGCTTTTGTAGGTTCAACATACGAGTGATAGCAGGTAGTACTCATCCTTCTCTGACTGATCTCACTCAGCCTTATGCCCTCAAGGTCCATCCACGTTGCTGCAGATGGCAAGATTTCTTTCTTTCTCGTGGCTTAATAATATTTCATTGTGTGCTTGTGTATACAAACACACACACACACACACACTCTCTCTCTCTCTCTCTCTCTCCATCCACTTATCCAATGACAGAGCCTGCGGTTGCTTCCCTCTCTTGGTTGCTGTGAATGAAGCTGCAAAGCACACGGGAGGACAAGTGTCTCTCCAATGGCCTGCTTTCGTCTCCTTCTGCTGGATAGTCAGGAGTTCTATTTTTAATTTTTGGCGGAAGCTTCATACTGTTTTCCACAGTGGCTGCGCCGACTTACATTCCCACCAGCGGAGCACTCTGGGTTCCTTTTCTGCAAGTGCCTGCCACACACCATCCGGCTTCCCTAGGAAAGGCCCTGAATGCCTCTAGGCCTCAGTTTCCACCTCTGGCAAAATGAGAATGACACGAATGTCTGCCTCACGGAGTGGTCATGGAGAGCAAAGGAAGCATAAAAACACCATCAACTGTGAAGTGTTCTAGAAGGGCAGTGTCTTATTCGATCAGGCCCCTGCCGTTGTCCTTTCTTCAGATGTGTCCCAAAGCCTGCGTCCGGAGCCCAGCTGCCTCGACCCAGATCCCAGCTCCACGTCCCAGCTGTGTGACACCGGACAAGTTACTTTGGGCCTGCGTCTCTTCCTAAGTAAAATGGAGCTAACCATAGTCCCTACCTCCTAAAGCTGTCATGAGGATACACAGCTAATGAGGTAAACCACTTAGAACCATGTTGGGGACATACTAAGTGCAGTGGTTAAGGGTTAGTTAACATTTTTCTTTTCATTAGCCCCGGTATTGCTAGGTCCAAACCAGAGTTCACGGCCAGTCCAGGAAGAGAAACCCATGTTGGTCGATCACCAGGAACCCGCTCTGGGTCAAGCAGCTTACCCTAAATTGTACCTTGAAATCTTCAAAGGTTGCTTTAGTTCCTTCTCGGAATCAGGAATGGATTCAGACTGTATCGCATGAATCTGCCATGAAAACCCTCAGCCAAAACTCATGGGGTTTCTTCCTGCTAACGCAATGAAAATAACCCCAACTCATAGGAGGAGCCACAAGCATCATTTGTCCAGAGCTAGCAAGTGTCAGACTCTCCAGTGGCCCAGCGGATGCCCTGCGGTGGTGAGGACCCCCTCCGAGTCACCTGCTTCCTCCCCCAGCCGCACCCTGGCCCAAGATGTCGCACCGCGAGCCTGTCCAGCAGGCACTGGGAGGGCCCACACTGTGCATAGGACGAAGGAGGAGCATGGCCACCCTCACTCCTGAGGTAGGATCCACAGCCTCCTCCGTTGGGCACGGGCTGTGGAAAATGGGGTAGCAGTTCCAGAAAAATTAAACATGTAATTACCATGCAAGCCAGCAACTCCTCTTCTGGAAATAGACCCAAAAGAATTGGAAGAAGGGAATCGGACACATGTTTGTACAGCGATATTCATAGAAGCATGATTCACAATAGCCAAAATGTGGAAACAACCCAAATGTTCATCAAAGGACACACAGGTAAACAAAGTATGATATACACACACAGCCCTAAGAAAGAAAGAGGCACCTGGGTGGCTCAGTCGATTAAGCCTCTGCCTTCAGTTCAGGTCATGATCTCAGGCTCCTGGGATCGAGCCCCACATCGGGCTCCCTGCTCAGTGCAGAGTCTGCTTCTCCCTCTCCCTCTGCTGCTCCTCCTGCTTATGCTCTTGCTCACTCTCTCTCTCTCTCTCTCAAATAAGTAAAGTCTTTAAAAAAAAGAAGAAGGGGATTCTGATCCCTGCTCCAATGTAGATGAATCTTTCAGACAGTCTGCTAAGCGAATAAGCCAGACACAAAAGGACGTCATAGGATTCCACTGATACTGCACTGCACTTAACAATAGTTAAACACACAGCAAAAAGTAGGATGGTGGTTCCAGGTAGCTGGGGACAGGGTGGATCGGGGACTTACTGTTGAATGGAGGCAGAGTTTCAGTTTGGAAAGATGAAAAAGTTCTGGAAATGGTGCGCTGTGTTGATGGTATCACAGCAATACAATTTTAAGTATTGTATTAAGTTGTATATCTGACCAGTTTTTTTAAATGGACATTCTATAACATTCTAGCTGGTGAGCACTGGGCTGAGAAGTAAGAAGCCAGAGCACAGGGCTCCTGGGTGGCCCAGTCGGTTGGGCGTCCAACTCTTCATTTCAGCTCAGGTCATGACCTCGGGGTCATGGCATCGAGCCCCGGGTCGAGCCCCGCATTAAGCCCCACGTGGAGCTCTGCACTCGGCGGGGAGTCTGCTTGATATTCTCTCCCTCTTTCCCTTCCCCTGCTCATGCTCACTCTCTCTCTCTCTCAAATAAATAAATAAACCTCAAAGGGAAAGGGCGGGGGAGGAGCCAGAGCATAGCTAAGTGTCTCCATCAGTGAGATGTGTACCCAACTGTGTCCCTGCCTCAGCCCTCAGTTCTCTCTCGTGCAGATAAGGGGAAGGTCCCTTCCAGCCCTGACCCCCCCATGTCAGGGAGGCACCCACACCTGCCCGGCCACGGACTGCCTCCCCAGAACCGAGACATCACTCTCCAGGACTGTCCACCCTGGAACCCTCCTGCTCAGGAAGAAACCAGGAGTCCCACAGATTTTGGAGTCCAACCTCTCCCATATCAGACCTAGAAACTCCAGCTGCCGCAGGCTCAGGGGTGTAGAGAGAGCTAGGCATTTGCTTGGCTTTACTCCAAACTGTCTAGACCGGGACAAGTTTTCATCTCTCTGGGTCTTAGTTTTCCCTCCATGGAGACAGTACCATCCTTTATCCGACGGCTGCCAAAACTTCCAGACTTGTCTGGAATCGTGCCCTTATCTGTACTCAAGATAACGCTGCTCAGTTCTCTAACACCGAGGAGCAGCAAGAGAAGTTGGTTTTCCTCCTGGCAGAGTCTGCAAGCACTCGAGCCCAGCCACTGCAGGAGGCAGAGTTCTTAACACCCTAACACAGCTGGGCAGGGCGCACGCAGCCATTCAGCGCCTGCGTCCTTAGGACCCACTCTGTGCTGCGCGGACCAAAGCTTCGCATTGCACACCTCCAGGGGGCGCAGTCTCTGCGTGATCATCATAGATTCGGACACAGGTAACAACGTCTGGCAGATGATATAGTGCAGCGGCGTCTTCTAATTTTCACAAGGTCAGCATAACAGCTGGCTGCCGAGCTGATGCTAGGAGATATGGGGACAGCAACGAGCAAGACACACTCCTTGCTCTCAGAAAGCTGACCGTCTAGCAAGGGGACCACGCCAGCAAACCGTGGAGCTGTGTTGGAGAAGGACATCTAAACTGATGCCTGGTGGACAGGCAGGATTCAACCAATAGAGGCCAAGGAGAGGCTCTTCTGGGCAGAGCAGGCTTGGGGGGGCGGGGGAGGCCCAGGGGCAAGAGGGAGCTCAGACATCCCTGGAGTGGGTGTGAACGGCTGGAGGGCCACTCCCTTACAGACCCGGCAAGAGGGGAGGATGCAGAAACAGAGAAGGTCATTTAGGAGACCGGTAAATACTGGCAAATTAATTTTGATGCTTTACCAAAGGGTGATTGGAAGCCCCACCTACAGGAATAAGAACGAAGTCTTGGAAAACAGAAATGTAGGTAATGAGCCATGGGGTCAAAGTTCAGATGGTACCAGGACAATGGGGTGGAAGGGGGTAAATTCAATGAATGGTAAGGAAGTAGAATCCTTACCACCTGGTAAGTTTGGGGACTGATCATGAGCAAGGAGAGACCAGAATGACAGCCAAGCTTCCGCCCTTGGCAGCCAGGTGACAAAGTTGGTTGGGGGAAGTGGGGGATTGAGGTTCGGATGTGCCAAGGTGGAGGTACCTATGGGATCCCAGGAGGACCCACAGGGGTCTGGAAGATCGTTAGCTGCTGCTCGTCATGAGACCCCTCTCTAGAGAACTTGCCTGTGGTTCCTTGGCCCCTTTCCACCTCTGCCCAGATAGAAAAGACTCGCTACTTCATAGAATTCAGATGATCCAGTTACATCCACAGAGAAACCCAATGCTTCAAAGCAGTATCAGCGTGTAGTCATGCCTTGGGTGAATAATATAAGGTCTCTGAAAATTAGTGAATCTTATGTATTATACAAATAGATATATATGCAAATATATATACACATATATAAAATGAAAAAGCACCCATAAAGATTTAAATTGTTTATGTGGGCAGTTTAACTTCTCCATTTTCTGCTCCATGTGATGCCGGACAACTTGAATTACCCTATCTACACTTTATCTCCCCATCTGTAAAATGGGGTCTTCATAGGGTTGCTCCGTAAATGAGGTAAACGAGATATTACACAGAAGGGTCTTGGACAGCTCTGGCACAGGGTGCAAGTTCATTAAATATCATCTATTTAGAAAGGGTCTGTCCCACTTAAGACAGAAAGGGGTGGAGACGAGGAATTGGTATGGGGGAGGGCTGGGTAGTGTCAGCAGCTCTGGTTGGGCAAATGGGGAAAATGAAAAGTTTGTGAACCGGGGAGGCTTCCTGACCCCGGGGGAAGAACAGGCCGGCCAGGTATCAAAGGCTATACACACAGACCCCTGGGGACTCAACCCGTGGGTGGGTTTGGCACCAAGACAATGGACCCTGAGAGATAAGCCTCAGTGAAAGAAACTGAGGCTCACCCACAGCTAAATGTAGCCCAAGGGAAGGAGCGCTCCCTCCTCCCTGACTCCAGGGCCTCTGGGGTCAGCGCCTGCCAAGTCCCTCTAGCAATTCCTGATGGCTGCCAACAGTGACCCCCTGTGGCCACCAGGCGCAATGTCAGAGGTTCCTTAAGCCCAGAATGCTCCCTGCACCAATGTGAACCTGGGAAGGACCCCACTTTGGGACAACAGAAAACCCCCAGATTCTTGAGCAATTCAAGAGGAGAGAGAAGCCCAAGCAGGATATGAATTGGGCACATGGGGACTCTGGCTGGCATCATCCTGAGTTGTAAAATCAACCCTACGTGGCGCTCGGAGCTGGAGGAACGGCCAGACGGAGTTCTGTCCAAAGAGATGCGGCAGCATTTCCCGGGCTGTCCATGCATAGAACAGACCCTGCTTTGTGCTACCTTTCCCTGCAGCCCCACATTCGGCTCAGCCGCACGGCATCCCCCCTTCCGGTCCTGCCTGTCTCCCCCACACGGCATTGTAGGCTCACCCACGTTAAACCCAGACACCAGAGCACTCTCTTGTCTATGAACAAAGAGAACAGGATCAACATAGCTGGACTCCCTCCTGGGCCTGAGCACACATTTTTCTCCCGAGGCTCTGAGCACACAGCAAAGGGTGAGGCGAGCGGAGTGCGGAGTGTGGGGTAGGGGTCACACCGGAATGACACAGTCAAGGAGGGAGGGGAGGGGTTCAAGAGAACAAGTTCTGATAGTTGGAAATAGTATCATTTACCAAGTCATGCTGGCTCTTCTCCAAACCTCTGGGTAACTAGACAGCACCTAACCGCACACTCCTACAAGTTTGCAGTTGAGAATTAATTAAATGAATTTCTGCCTGGGATTTTCAGAGTTTCTCAGAGGCCAGGGCCTGCTGGGCTATTTGAACCGAATAATGAACTCTGTATTCGAGTGATACTAAAGGAAACAATGCCCCTCCCTTTTTTTTTTTTTTTCTAACTCGGAGAATTTAATTTAGGTGTTTTATCAAAAACTGCTGCTCCCAGGGGCGCCTGGGTGGCTCAGTTGTTAAGCGGCTGCCTTCGGCTCAGGTCATGATCCCAGAGTCGTGGGATCGAGCCCCGCATCGGGCTCCTTGCTTGGCAGGAAGCCTGCTTCTCCCGCTACCATTCCCTCTGCTTGTGTTCCCTCTCTCGCTGTGTTTCTCTCTGTCAAATAAATAAAAATCTTAAAAAAAAAAAAAAACCTGCTGCTCCCAGTAGATTAATGGCCTACTATAATCTTTCATATTAAATTAATTGAGTGCAGAATGGCTTTGCTGGTTTTGAATGACAGCCTCCAGAGTTTAGCTCATCATTCTTTGAGGAAGCATAAAATAAGGAACCAGCATCGTGGGGCCTGCATTATCACCTTTTCTCTGTCTTTTGGAGGTTTTTCCACTTTCCATTGCCACACAGTGCATTAATTAGCACTCAGGCAGCACGTGGGCCAGATAATCTCCAATCTGCGTCCCTAATGAGACACCTGCCCAGCCCCTAATAGTCCACCTCATTGCGTCGCTCTAAAAAGACTTCTACTGCATCCTCTCATTCTACCGTCCCAACAAGCCTCAACTCAACATGATCACCCCCATTTTCCAAATGAAGGCACCACGCAGCTGAGCACAAACCCGCTCACGGTCACACAAGTCAGTGACAGAACGAGGGCAGGACTCCCAGTCCAGTGCTCCTTCTCCCCCGCTAGAGCGGCCTCATGTACCTTCGCTTTGTAACGGCTCACTATTTTTTCAGTACAAAGCTTTGTCCTGCCTTTTTCTGTCCTATCTCTCCTTCCATCCTGAATTTAAACGAATTCTTCTTTAGCTCTTGCCCATCTTAGCTTTCTCACTTGCACCGTTGTGCACCGTGAACCTCGGGCTGCGGCCACGTGGAGACATGTACCGCGTCCTACACACACAATGACCTTGCTTTTGCTCCGTGCCACTCCCTCTGCCGTGAGGTCCTGCCCTGCTTCTGGACCTCTCCACTTTTCCCAAACCAAATGCCATTTCCTTCACGGGGCCCTTCCAAAGGCTCTATAACCATGATCACATGTGATTGATTCCTGGACTGCCAGGCTGGCTCAGCACACAAAACTGTAACTATGATGCGCCACATTAACAAAAAGCATAAAGATCATCTGATTATCTCAAGAGACGCCAAAAAAGCATTTGACAAATTTCAGCATCTTTTCACGATAAACACTCTCAACAAATCGGGTATGGAAAGAATGGACCGCAAAATAAAAGCCGCGGACGACAAGCCCATAGCTAACATCGTACACGACAGGGTAAGGTTGAAAGCTTTCGCTCTCAGATCAGGAGCAGGACAAGAATGCCTACTGTCACCATTTCTTTCACTGTGACACTGGAAGTTTAGCCAGAATAATTAGGCAAGAAAAAAATAGTAAAAAGGCATCCAAATCAGAAAGGAAGACGTAAAATTGTCTCTGTTTGCAGATGGCATGACCTCACACAGAGAAAACCCTAAATATTTCACCAAAAACTGTTAGAACTAATAAACAAATTAGTAAATTTGGTAGAGTTGCAGGATAGAAAATCAGCATGCAAACATCGGTTGTGTTTCTATGCAGCAACAATGAATATCTAAAAAAGAAATTAGTAAAACAACCCTACTCATAACAGCAGCAGGATGGGTGAAATAGGGGATGGGTATTAAGGAGGGCACTTGTCATGAAAGCTTTCCGTGTTATACGTAAATCACTAAATTCCATAACCAAAACTGGTATTACACTGTATGTTAACTAACTGGAATTTTTTTTTCAAGATTGTATTTATTTATTTGAGAGAGAGAGAGACAGCATGAATGGGAGAGGCAGAGGGAGGAGAGAGAAAATCTCAGGAGAGCATACACTGAGCATAGAGACCAAGGTGGGGCTCAAGCCCAGGACCCTGAGATCATGACCTGAGCTAAAATCAAGAGTTGGACGTTTAACCAACTGTGCCACCCAGCCACCACACTAACTGGAATTTAAATAAAAACTCAGAAAGGGAAAAAAAAAAAAAGAATAAAATACTTAGCAATAAATTTAACCAAGGAGACAAAAAGACCAGGACACTAAAAACCATAAGACACTGATGAAAGAAGTTAGAGAAGACACAAATAAATGGAAAGATATCCTGTGTTCATACATTGGAAGAATTAATATTGTTAAAATGCACATACTACTCAAAGCAATGTACAGATTCAATGTGATCCCTATTACATTTTCAATGGCATTTTTCACAGATGATAGAAAAAATAATAATCCTAAAATTTGTATGGAATCACAAAAGATTCTGAATGACTAAAGCAATCTTGAGCAAGAAGAACAAAGCTAGTGGCATCTCACGTCCTGATTTCAAATTATATTACAAAGCTATAGTAACCAAAACAGTATGGTACTTACATAAAAGCAGACACATAGACCAATGGAAAAGAATATAGGGCTCAGAAATAAACTTATGCAAATACAGTCATATAATTTTCAACAAATGTGCCAAGAACACACAATGTGGACAGACAGGCTCTTCAAAAAAAAATGGTGGTGCTGGGCTAACTGGACAGCTACATGCAAAAGAACGAAATTGGACCCTTAACTCCCAGCAAACACAAAAATAAATTCAAAATGGACTAAAGAGTTAAATATAAGACCTGAAACTGTAAAACACCTGGAAGACAACACAGGAAAAAAGCTCCTTGACCTTGGTCTTGGCAATGTTTTTTTGGATATGACACTAAAAGCAAAAATAAACAGGTGAGATTATGTCAAATGAAAAACCTTCTGCACAGTAAAGGAAATCATCAAAACACGAAAAGGCAACCTGCAGAATAGGAGAAAATATTTGTAAACCACATATCCGATAAGTGGTTAATGTCCAAAATATATAGGAATCCATACAACTCAGTAGCCAAAAACAAGTAACCCAGTTTAAAAAACGGGCAAAGGACCGAATAGATATTTTTTCCAAATGACCTACAGATGGCCAACAGGTACATGAAAGAGTGCTCAACATCATTCATCACCAGGGAAATGCAAATCAAAACCACAAGGAGACATCCCCTCACACCTCTTAGGACGTCTATTATCAAAAAGAAAAAAGATACCAAGCATTGGCAAGGATGGGAAGAAGCTGAAACCCTCATACCTTGCTTGTGGAGATAGAACCATTGACGATGGCATGGACCGTAGCTAACTTTCTTCCACTGCCACATTTTTTTGAGCTTGCACTTATGTTTTAAGAGGAGCTAGGGGTACATTTTTGCACTGAAATCTAAAGATGTTTTAAAAACACTTAAAAGAAAACACTTCTCACGAAAATAGTCCTTCAGCATTACATTATTTACCCATATGTTTGTACATTTCTGTCTGGTAATTTAGGAATGATTTTTTTTTTTCAGTAAAAAACGCATATTCAAGAACCAAAAAAAAAAAAAAAAAAAAAACCACAACGTTCAGATCAACATTATTCATAATAGCCCCAAAGTGGAAACAACCCAAAGGTCCACCAACTAATGAATGGATAACAAAAATGGTGGTCCGTGCCTACATAAGAGTCTCATTCAGCCATAAAAGAGAATGAGGTCCTGACACACAATGGGGATGGACCCTGAAAGCAGGCTAAATGAAACCGGTCTGATTCAAAAGGCCACATCATGTATGACTCTATTTATATTGAATATCCATAATGGGCAAATACATAGGGACAGAAATTAGATTAGTAGCTTCCGGAGGCGTGGCAGGAGAATAACCAATGGGGACAGAGTTTCTCTTGGCGGTAAGGAGACGTCTGGAAGTCACAGCGCTGATGGTTTGCACAAGGCGGTAAGTATCGTAAAAACCACTAAGCTGTACACTTTAAAAGGGTGCATTTTATGTTAAGTGAATCGTATTTCCATTTTTTTTTTTCAAGTCTGTTGGGTGAATCTGGCGTGTGGCTGAGAAAGGCTGAGGACCAGAGGGCTGGCGAGTAGAAGTCACGCAGCACCTGTGATCCCCTCG
>CM053617.1:30844667-30876774 GCA_028646535.1 Procyon lotor | reverse complement strand
GTGGGATGCGTGAGCCGAGGGCTGAAGGGCAAATTCAGCTGAAGATACTGGCTCAGCATTCATCTGCGTAGGGATGATGTTTCTCAGCCATGGGACCTAATGCTATCACTGAGAGAAAGAACGCAGAGCCAGAGAAAACAACCAGAAATAAGGTATGGAGATGAAAGTGGAGCATAGGAATATATAGTCAATAAAACCATAATGACACTGTGGGGTGACAGATGGTGGGTGACCCCACTTACCATGGGGAGCATTGCGTAATGCAGAGAATTGTCGAGCCACTGTGTTGCACACCTGAAACTCATATAATGCTGCATGTCAATTACACTTCAACAGTAACAATAAAAAGAGAGAGCAAGAGAACAAACAGAGAGTCTTGGGCCACTCCATCATTTAAAAGTTGGGAGAAAGAGCTGGAACCAGGAAAGGAGGCTGAGAAGGAAGGATAACAGATAAGCTAAAAACCCAGAAGGGGTGGTGTCTGTTGGGGAGGCCAAGAAAGAGAATGTTTCAAGTAAAAGGGAGTGGTAAACTGAGCTGCAGGCCCCAAGACATCACAGAAGATAAGGACAGAGAAGCGATAAGGGACAGCAGGCAGGTCGTGGCCTCAGGATGTGAAGGAAGGTCTACCCAGAGGGGTGGAGGGGCAGTGGTCCAGGCAGCATGAGGGAGGGAGTGGAAATGACCGCAGACAGCCCTCTGGGGACTGGGGACATCCTCTGGGGACATCTGTGGACAGGAGCAGAGATGGGGAGTGGCAGCTGGAGGGGAACGTGAGGTCAGGAGGAACATGGGCTCAGATGGGAAATGCGAGAGCTGAGAGTTGGTGACAGATGCAAAATTGGAACCAAAGTCCGTCTGGCTCCAAAGCAGAAGTTTTAGCTTGAAGCCATGGAAAAAAGCTCACCTTCGGCAATCACCAGCACCTCAGCAGAGCAAGAATCCGCCCACCCTGGCACAGCACCGCAGTGTATGCAGCGGGTTTCCCAAGCCCGCCGCCTCCCCCTCAGCTCCCTCATCTCTGACCCAGGTTGTCACATCACCCAATACACGGGGCACCAACCAAGACAGTGTCCACCCCAACTCTTCAGATCTGGCCCCTGCCAGTCTTCCAAGAAGGAGCAGGTGTCAGGGAAAATACCATCAGTCAAGGCCTGTCAGAACCAGAGGGGCTTCGACCCCGGCTCCTACTTCCCTGTGCAGAGGAGGAGTACACTGGCTTGCTCAGGCTGCCACAGACCGGGAGGCTGAAACCCAGCACATGTTTGAAGCTATGGAGCCCCTAACTATAGAGACAGGGTGGGCTTCTTCTGAGGCTTCTCTCCTTGCTTTGTAGACGGACCATCCTCTCCCCATGTCTCACGTGTCCCGTCCTCTGTGTGTATACTCATCCGCGTCCGAATTTCCTCTTCTTCTAAGGACACCAGTCATGCTGAATTGGAGTCCACCCTGAAGACCTCTTCTTAACTTTTGACCTTCCTAAAGACCTTACCTCCACATGTACTTAGATTCTGAGATAGTGGAGGTTAGGTCTTCAACATAAGAATTTGAGGGTGACACAGTTCAGCCCATCACAAGGAGATGGCGCCCCAGAGAAGGGCCACGACCAACACTTGGCATAATGCTCTCCAAGTTCATCCGTGTTGTCACAAATGGCAGGGTGTCCTGCTTTATTAAGACTGAATAACATTCCGTGATATATATACATATTATATACATATATACATACATTATAATAGGTACATTACATTATGTGTGTACACACACACATAATGTAAACAGACCACATTTTATTTATCCATTCATTGGTCAGCAGACACTTTGGTTGTGTCTGGGAAACAGGTACAAAGTTCCAGTTACGCAGGATGAACACATTCTGCATTTTCTGCACGGTGCCTGTAGTTAATACTGTACTGCATACTAGAAATTTGCTAAGGGAGTGGATCTTAAGTGCTCCTGCCACACACAGAAAAGGCCACCAGGTAAGGCGACAGATGTGTTCCTTGTCTTGATTACTGTCATCATTTCGCCATATCTACATATACTAAAACATCGCACATCTTCTGTTAGGCTAGTGGGCCCAGGGATGCCGGGAGCGGACAAGATGGCCACCGAGTTTCACAAGATGGTGGCTCGGGACTTCCTGCCATGGGGCTTCCTGTCTCAGAGACTTTCCAGATCACCCCACAGCAATGATGAACAATCTGACTGGTAGACCTTGCATTCCTTTTTCTGTATAATGAGCTGACAAGTGATTGGTGTATTTTGTATCCCTCATATACACAAACCGCAGCCAATCAGATCCCAGCAAGCCCTCCACACCCTAAGGCCCTTAATCGCCCTCAGTCCTACCCCTCGGTGAGACTTCCTTGGCCCCATCCTAACCCTGACCAAGGAACCTCGCCTGAGAGCGCTTGCATTAAAGCTTGCCTGGATTCTACTCGCCTGGCTCCTCTTTTCCACCGCCGATTCAAACCCGACATCTTCAATATGTAGTTTTTATTTGGAAATTGCAGCTCAGTGAAGTTGGGGGGGACCTACCTACAAATAAATAAATCAATCAATGGCAAAGTCGCACCGTTTACTCAATCTCATCGCCCCAAGACGGAACAGCACACTGGGAGCCTGGAGCCCGCCGCCTCCTCCATCTCCAAGGAAAATAACCAGCCACTTACTGTGACAAAGACAAGCTGCTCATAGGGCTGAGGACAACAAAAGAAAACATTTTGCAGCTACAGATAAAGAGGATTGCCTCTTTCCCTCCACAGCCTTACTGAAATGCCTCACCCCTCATAGCTGAAATTGCCTGGGAAAATTTGTGTTGGGGCCCTCTCAGAATCTTCTGGCTCCTCTGTGAGCCTTGATGAAAAGTCCATCTTTTTTTTTTTTAACTTTTTTTTTTTTTTAAAGATTGTATTTATCTGACAGAGAGAGAGATCACAAGCAGGCAGAGAGGCAGGCAGAGAGAGAAGGGAAAGCAGGCTCCCTGCTGAGCAGAGAGCCCGATGCGGGGCTTGATCCCAGGACCCTGAGATCATGACCTGAGCCGAAGGCAGAGGCTTTAACCCACTAAGCCACCCAGGCGCCCCTGAAAAGTCCATCTTTAAGTGTGGCTGCCATAGGCCAACGTGGCCAAGAGGCAGATCAGCAAACGCTCCCTTCTTTTACCTCAGGAATCGATGCCCTTTTTCTGGCAGGCCCAAAGCCCTGGGAGCTGGCCGCCTTATTCAATCCCCCTTCTCCTGATAACCCATTGTAACGCCACACCACGGGATCTGTCACGTGATCTGATCACGTGGATCTGACCCCCCTCGAGATCTGTCACCAAAACAGATACTTTTCTGGAAGGCACAGTTGTTTTTGTTGTGCTAGAGAGCAAGAATTCCTGTCCCCTTCAAGGGTCCTTCAAGCTGCACTGAGAATCGGATGGATGTGAGTCAGATTCACAGGAGAAAATCAGACGTCATAGTGTACATCCGAGGAAAGCACGCAGGCGTGGAAGACCGTCAGGCAAAATGGGGGCATGTGTCATCTGGAGAAGGGGAATAGGGGTCTGGGATCTAAAAAGAAAAGAATGCAAAGAATGTGGGCAGGTGTTTGGAAATTAGATGTTTGCCCTGCCACACAGCTGGGTCACTCGGATCAAATGTATCTCTGTTAATAACCCCCATTCTGGAAAAGATCCTCCATTTCAGTTCTTCTATGTAGTTAGAGGGTGGGGCTGTAGTTTCTCTTGAACCCTCGGGGTCTCAACTGCCTTCAGCTCAAAATAGCCAAAGTGACATTCTGGAGGCAGGAGGGCTGTCCCAAGCCCCTTTGGTTCACACCGTCTGTGTTGTAATAACACCATCATGCTTTTTGAGATGAGATACCCCAAAAGGGCAGGGCCGTGCCTGTGTCTGTCCTTCTCCTGCCAACAATCCCCAGCATGGGACCTAGCAGAGAGCAGGGGCTCTGTAAACGCTGACGGGAGGAGTGAAGGAACTAAGGAACAAAAAGAAGGTAACACAGGGTTTGTGATGACCATTGCGAGGGAAAGGATAAACCATGTCTTGTGGTCCTGTCGACGCCAGCCTCATCCAAGAGAAACCGAGATCAAGCCTCCCAACTTCGAGAGAAAACTGAAAAGTGGAAAGTGTCCCCACCACCGATAATCCTATTGGAAATAAGGTGGGGATTAATTTTGTCATGGTACAAGATGTCATGAAGGGCCAAGATGAACTCCAGCCTTAACGGAGGAAAACACCAAAAGAGAATGAGTGGCCTGGAATAGCAAATGGTGCAAAATCAGAGGGCAACATAACTGTAACAATTGTGTATGTTCTTTATCAGCCTCCCCGGGAAGGGAGAGAGACTAAGGCCGAGGGAGAGAGCAGGAGCCTTATCGTCGTCAGTGCTTTACAGTCGCAGGAGCCTTATCGTCGTCAGTGCTTTACAGTCTTAAGCGGAGGCAGAAGCAGCCAAAAGCAGTCTTAAGAGTTAAGAAAGCAGAGAAAATATGCAAATTCTATCTAGCCTCATGATCCGCTCTCTTTCTAAAGGAACACTTTCATACTCATGTAAATTGCATTCCAACAGCGCCAGACACAACAGAATGGCTTTTAAAAACAGGTTTCCAGCTGTCTGTATCTTCTATTTTGAAGTTCCCTCTTTAACCTTACACAAGATTCTGGGATTCTCCACCCCCCCCCCATTTCCTCAAAGGAATTTTCACTCTTATCTTTCCTGTGACCAGGAGAATTCACAGAACCTGCCTGCATCCTGGACACAGGCAGCCCATCCCCCCTCCACCCACCGGCTGTCCGTCCAGCTTCTCCCCCCTCCTCCAGCCCCCACCCCGAAGTACGCTTCTGGTGGCACAAAACACAACCCCCCGGGGCCCCGCTAGCACATTCTCTGTCCCCCAAGCCGTATCCCCTTCCCAGCTCACCTCTGCAACGGGGTGGCACCCTCTCCCTACCCCTCAGCCTGGGTTCGGGTGCCTTTGCTCTTCCGTCCCCTCATCCCAGCATCTAATTGATGCCAAGCCTTGCTGATTTCGCCTCCCCTGTTTCTCTGTGTCCATCCCCCTGAATCTCGCCATCATCAGACTCATCGGTGACCACTTTGACGACTGCAACAATCTCCTCACTGGCCCCTCCCTCCCCTCCTTCATCATCTGCATCACACCGAGGCCACCAGTCATTCTCATAGAGGTGGATCGAACCACGTCCCTCTGTATCAAGATCCTCATAGTGCTGTTCTGCCACAGACAACCATCTGCCCCTTTACCATAGCATCCAAGGGCCCCACAGCCCACCTTGCCAGGTTCCTGTCTGGCTTCCCCCATCACGTGCTTCTCTCTCTCCCCCCACCAGACCAGTCACCATTCCACGGATCTCCTGTCCATCTCCAGCTCTGCTCATGCCCAGCCTCCTGCAGGTGCTACTTTGTGGTCCCCCAGGCGTGCTCGGGGCTAAGGAGTGCTCACAGAGTTGTCTCTCTCTCCCCCGCTGACACCCAGTAAGCTTGTAGAGAGCAGGGAGTTTATGACTATTACACCACCCTCCCCCCCAACCTGCACTTGGATTCTCAGGGAAAGGGGGAAGAAATGTATGAAATTAAATGTACTTTGTTCGTGCATCCCCGCATGCAAGACTCACTCACATGTGGCTAGAATCTTGATATTGAAAGACACAATGACAATTATCTAAGCCAATCTCTAATCCAATGCATAAATCCCTCTGACGGAGATGTTCCCGTTATCTATTACCAGGCCACAAACTCCCAGAAAGCATAATGTCTTAAGACAACAACCACTCTATTTCCTTGTGGTTCTGTAGGTTAATAATTTGAGCATAGCTTGGCGGGTGGCCTTTCTGCCCCACATGGTTACATCTGGATCAATCACTTAATTAGGTTCATTCACCAAAAGAACCAAGGTTTCACTCACGTGCCTGGTGCCTCGGTGTCCTCCACACAGCCCCTTTCTCTCTGCCTGGCGTGCCCGGGTTTCCTTACAGAGCGGTAGTCTAAGGCTGTAGGGTTTCTCATGGGGTGGTTCCAAAAGGGAGCAGAAGCTGCAAGTCTCCTTTAACTAGTCCTCAAAGGTTACACCGAGTCATTCCTGCTGCATTGTACAGATCAAAGCTAGTCACGAGGCCAGAGCAGACTCAAGGAAAGGGAAATAAAGCCACCTCTCAAAGAGAGAGCTGACAAACAATTTGCCACCAGCCGTATTTAATCCACCACAGAAACTTCTCAGATCTTGTTTCAGCCCAGCCTAAGACAGTTTCTGGGATGAAGAGCTCATCACAATACAAAGGCAGTCCATTTACAGAAAACATCCCAGCCCATAAACCAGCACCTTCCCACCCCCAAGTCCTCAAGCTGACGTTCCTAGCAGACACTGCCCTGAGGAGCCCCATCCGGGCCTCACGGATGCTACTAAGTCTGAGGCACCTCGAAATATGGACATACCACCAAATCAGGATCACTGTGAGCATTAAAGTTTAAACATTCACGTGCAGCAAATTAATTTTTAAAACAAAAACGAACATAGAATTAGCATAGCCCACCTTGTAAATAACACCCAAAGCCTGCATTTGGGTCCCTTGGTGAACCTCATGGCTTTCCCGAGCCCTCCATGAACCCCGACACGGAGCACCCCACAATTTATCGTCTCTGTCTCACTGAGGTTCTCAAGGACGTCATCAACCAGAAAATCTCTGGGAACTCAGCCCCTCTGTAATCTCCTTGTGAACTGAGCCCCAGAACACCAGCTCCACAGAACCACCTTCCCAGCCTCTGGGGCTCAGCTCACCTCTGGGGAGGAGATTAGAACAGGGGATGCCTCCTGTTAGAGATACATGGGAAGTATCGCTTGTCTTCTCCAGCAGATTTACATAATCGGATGCAAAATCCAACGATATAAACTAAACATCTCTCCACTATGGATTGATTGGATTTTTATACTATTATGGAATTATTCGTTTCAACAGGTGTGATAATGATTGTTGTGGCTCCACAGGGAAAAGTCCTCAGTCACGGGAGATGCACAATGAAGTACATAGGGTTTGTTCAGGAGTCGGCAAACTTAGGCTCCCAGGCTGGATCTACCTTCTGTCTATTGTTTAAAATAAAGTCTCATGGGGGCCTCTGGGTGACTTGGTAGAGCATCTGCCTTTGGCTCAGGTCATGATCCCAGGGTCCTGGGATCCAGTCCCTGCTTCTTTCTCTCCCCCTACCCCTCCCCACCCCACTCATGCTCTCTCTCTCTCTCTCTCTCTCTGGTGTCAAATGAATTTTTTAAATCTTTAAAAAAAAAAAAAGTCTTATCAAAAGACAGCCACACCCATTTGCTTACATTTTGTCTGCAGCTGCTTTTTGTGCCACAATGGCTTGATTGCGTAGTTGTGACAGAGAGGGTGTGGCTGACAAAGCCTAAAATATTAACTATCTGGACCAGCTACAGAAAAGAGTTTGGTAACCCCTGGGCTAGAGTATATGATGTCTATAGCTTTCTTTCAAATTGCTTAACAAAATAACTTAGCAGTCGCGACAGAAATATACATACGTATATGTGTGTGTATATATATATATATCCGTGTGTGTGTGTGTGTGTGTGTGTGTGTGTGTGTGTGTGTGTGTGTGTAGATAGATACAGATTTAGAGGAGGGGAGAAAGGATACAATGCAAATGTGACAAGACATTAATAACTGGTGAATTTCAGTGGAGACTCTACGAGTACTTTTGTCTTTCAATTTTGCTGCAAGTTTGAAATTACTTTTAAAAAAATGTTTGGAGAGTAAATATTGCTTCCTTTAAAAACTCAAGAGAATCTTCTAAAAAAAAAAAATATATATATATATATATGTCTCAAGGGAAATTAAATAAGATCAATAACAATATAAGTATGTAACTAGCAATTGCACCAGGTTTTAAAGTAATAAGAACAATCTTATTCACAATCACAGCAAAGAAATATTAAACCTATGGTTTAACAAGATAAGAGATGTGGAATATTTAAGTTAAACAATAAATTTTACCAAAGTCCAAAAGATGAAAGCACAACATTACGTGTAAGTTATTGTGAGTGTGTGGGATTGGGTGGCCCCTGCATTTACAGGTGTTTAAAAAAACAAACAAACAAAAAACCCAGAAAACTACAACAGCAACAAAATCACTTTACCAAAGACAAAAAGAAGCTTTGAGTAACCAAGAGAACATACTATATCCTGAACGAGACCATTTAGTATTGGAAAAAATGTCCATCCTCCACAAATACATCTGTAACGCTGATGTAATTCCAATTAAAATCACTGTGTGGTTTTTTTTGCTTGTTTGTTTCGGGGAGGAATTTAGTGATGTAAGGATTCAAATGTGTCTTGAATAGAAAAAAAAAAAAATGGGTAAAATCAGCCAAGGACATTTTGAAAATGGAGAGCAATGATAGGTTCTTACCTTAGCAGATGTTACAACTCATTTTAAAAGCTACGGTTGTTAAATAAGTAAATCTGGCTTTAGAATAATCAAAGAAGAAAAATCCATGAAGAGACCCAAAGGTTTGTAAGAAGAATCAAGGCAGCAAGTGCAGCGAGAGGGGAGAGGAAAGATTATATAATAAACAGACATGGAGCAACATGCTGACCACGTGGAAGGGAAAAAAGTTATAGCCGTACATCATCCCCACACTCCAAAGTACAGGGAAATTAAGTACAAAGAAATAAAATCATGAATGATATATAAAGCAATGTAGAGTAATATTAGTATAAGCTTGTCGTGGCACAGATCTTTCTTAGCACGAAACAAATCATCTTTTTAAAGCTTCATGTAGTTGGCTAATAAAAATTTTAACCTTCTGTACACCCAAAAGCACTATAACCAAAATTAAGAAAAAACAGTACTGAGGGGCACCTGGGTGGCTCAGTTGGTTGAGCATCTCGCTTGATTTCGGCTCAGGTCATGATTTCAGGGTTGTGAGATTGAGCCCCACATCTGGCTCTGTGCTGGGGATAGAGCCTGCTTAAGATTCTCTCTCTCTCTCTCTCTGCCCCTCCCCCTGCTCTCTGTCTCACAAAAAAAAAAAGAAATCCTCTGAGAAAAATCATTTGCAAAATAAATGATTTTAAGGGGCTACTGTTCGCATTGTCTAACCATTATAGGAAAAAATATTATTAAAACATTTAAATGTGCAAACGCCATGAATATACAATTCATAAAATATGATTTTTTTTTTTGTTAGATTTTATTTATTTGACAGAAAGAAACACAGCGAGAGAGGGAACACAAGCAGAGGGAATGGTAGCGGGAGAAGCAGGCTTCCCGCAGAGCAGGGAGCCCAATGCGGGGCTCGATCCCAGGACTCTGGGATCATGACCTGGGCCGAAGGCAGACGCTTAACGACTGAGCCACCCAGGCGCCCCCATAAAATATGATTTTTTTTTAAGATTTTATTTTATTTGACAGAGAGAGAGATCACAAATAGGCAGAGAAGCAGGCAGAGAGAGAGAGGGGGAACCAGGCTGCCTGCTGAGCAGAGAGCCCGATACGGGGCTCAATCCCAGGACCCTGAGATCATGACCTGAGCCAAAGGCAGAGGCTTTAACCCACTGAGCCACCCAGGGGCCCCTAAAATAATATGATTGTTGGGATTTAACATGATTATTTTCTTCTTTTACTTGTATGTATTTTCTGAGTTTTCTATGCCCCCCTAAATTTATTATTCCTATATAAAAAATAAATGGCAAAATAGGGACCAGTAAAAAATCTTTCTTCAGGGGCACCTGGGTGGCTCAGTGAGGCTGCTTCCCCCTCTCTCTCTCTGCCTACTTGTGATCTCTCTCTATGTCAAAAAAAAATAAAATCTTAAAAAAATTTTTTTTTCTTCAGTCAACCTAAGCTACTTACCAGAGAGCAATGTAAAGCTCTTTTTCTAGCTCCGAACTTTCCCAAAATGAGTAGGTATGCAAGGTTCCCAACAACTCCCTGTCCAAGGCCAGGAAATGTACATTTTTCATCTCCTTGAATCCTCCAAAAATCTCAAGGTGGGTGTTGTTATTACCCTAATATTATAAACAAGAAAGTAAAGGATCAGAGAAGTTCAGCAAACTTCCCAAGGTCACACAGGAGTAACCAGGAGAATTGGAACTGGATCCCAGGCTGGTCTGACCACAAACTCAGCACTTCCTGGGTCCCTTTTCAAGCCCTTTGGGTTGAGAGACAGAAGGTCTGAATTCTGATCCTGCTTCTGGCCCCTCCTACACGATGTCCTTGGCAAGCCTCTTCCTCTGTCTAACACTTAGTTTCCTCATCTACTCAGTGAAAGTGGATTGGCTCAAATGGGGAGGTCACATTGCTCCCCACTCGGATATGCGAGATTTCTGCTTTCATAAAGCACTCAGTACCAATCAATGGCCCAACCAGGGACGGGCACCTGTAGCCTGGAGCTGACATTGGTGGCTGCACACAGATGCCCCACATGCTGACTCACCTTGAACTCCTCACGGATGCGTTCCTCCAGGACTTTGGCAGCCTTCCGGTCCTCCATCTCCACTTTCCACTTCTCCGCCAGGATCCGGGCTTTCTCATTGGCCAGAGCATCCCGAAACTTCTTGGTGATTTCTGCCTCCTTCTGTCTCCTTGCAAGAGAACACCAGCAGGTATGAGCTCATATGGGAAACTGAAGGACCACATAACAATAGGACTGCAAATAAAAATTTCATGGTCTATCAGAATGGCAAATATCTAAGAGCAGCAAAACTCAATGCTGGCAAAGTTGTGGGGAAATAGTCAACTGTCCTGTAGGGTAGTGTAAATCACCCAAATTGTTCTGGAAGCCAAGGGGGCGGAAAAAAAAGACTCAGAAATCCTTTTTCTCGCTCAAGATCACAAAGGTGTAGGTAAAAGAGGTTCACCAGAGGATTTCTATAACATAACAATCGACAAACAACCTAAATGTCCACCAACAAGACCAACAAGTTGGGTTTCTCATGTAATAGGATACCATATGGTAATCTTAAATAACACTGTGAATCTATATTAATCAATTTATCAAGGTCTTGCCTAAATGCTCACCATGATTATCTTAGGTGGTAGGTATTGAGTTGTTACAATTTTACAATCAAAATATTGTCATTAAAAGCTGTGGGGATGGAGGTGTTGGAGTCAACTTCATATGGATTTCCAAGTTGGGCAAAAAAAAAAAAACGCTAAAAGTTGTTTATGAAAGAAGTCTGGGGGCACCTGGGTGGCTCAGTGGGTTAAAGCCTCTGCCTTCGGCTCAGGTCATGATCTCAGGGTCCTGGGATCGAGCCCCACATGGGGCTCTCTGCTCAGCGGGGAGCCTGCTTCCCTCCACCTCTCTGCCTGCCTCTCTGCCTACTTGTGATCTCTCTCTCTCTCTTTCTCTCTCTGTCAAATAAATTAAAACAAAAAAAAGAAGAAGAAGTCTGATTCCAAATCTTACCAGGGGCTCAATTATCCACATTGAGTGTGAAATGCAGCTAAAAGGGAGAGGAACAAGCAGACAACAAAGGTGAGTCCAAATTCCTCTACAGCCCCATCTGTATTATCTCAGTGAATCCAAACTATGTCCAGATGGAAAGGGTGTTATTCCCATACTACAGATGTGAAAACTGAGACCGCCAGATCAGCTCACTACTCACTGGGAGAGCCCGAATCGGAATCTACAAGATCTGCCTGATGAAGACTCTGATCTTTGGTCCCCTGATCTTAGCTGAGCTCAACAGGGTCAGCCTGCTGCCTGGCCTCTGCTCCCTTCCATGCACAGCCTGTGGTCGTTCAGCTCGGACCCGGCCGAGGGTCCGGGTTCAGACCCCACCCAACTCCCTCCCATCTGCACCTCTCACCAGAGCTCCTCGGCCTCCCTCTGGGCCTGCCGCCGCGCCCTCTCTGCAATCAGCTCCTCCGAGATCTCTTCGTAGGGCTTGTCCCCGGGGCCTTCTCCCATGATCCAGACCCAGACGTCACCATCCGCCCCCAGGAGCCACTGGATGTGCTTGTCGCTCGCTGCCTCACAGTGGAAGGAGGACCAAGGAAGGAAGAAGAAACAGGTCTGAGTTCTAATCAGTCCAGGAGGAGCTAGGTTGGCCGATGGTGCACAACGTGGTCATCTACACAGCACCGTCATCTACAAAAAGCGTTCCAGAGAGATATCAGCCTGAGTGCGAGTCCGCCTTCACCCTTCCCTCCCACTCCCTCCAGGAGCTGCCAAGGCTGAAGCCGGCGCCCAAGGCTAGAATCGCACCTCGGAGCCTCGGAGATCTTCAGCCCACAGGGCACCAGGAGACAGCGTGTGGGTGGGAGCCTTCTCTCCCTCCCTCCTGTCTACCCGCTTTCCAGGAATTAGAGACACTGTTGCAAGATACAGAGCCTTGACCCACATCAGCCTGCAACCCGAGCAAGAAATAAATAAACCGGTGCCATATTAAGCCACTGAGATTGCTCGCTTCGCCTGTTGCAACAGATTCCATTGATCACCATGACTAAAATGGGAATCGATCCCCAAAGCAGGGCGGTGCTGGAACAGAGACATCACCTACGTGTGACAGCCTTGGCAATGAGGTGAAACTCCGCAGCAGGCAGAAGGGATGGCTAGGGGTCCGTGCTAACACAAGAGCAAAACATCTAACTGGAAAGGCAGACCCTCACGCCTTCCAAGCCTGCCACTCTGAGGCAAGAGATGGGCGAACAGGACGTTGGTAGTGCGCGTTGCTGGTCAGCAGCCGTGTTAAGCAAAGGTGTTAAGAGAAAGAGATCAGTTCCAGAAAGAATTGAGTGCTTTGCGAGTAAAAATGAAAGGGAAGGGAGAGAACATAGAAATCTGGGACCTTGTAGGATTGGAAACAAACCACCTCCTTCTAGGGCCCAAGTTACAAGAGAGGGGATTTTTTTAAAGTTTGCGTGACAGAGCCCAATAAAACTTCCAAGGTGAAGAAAGTGACCTAGGGCACAGAACACTGTGGCCGCCATGAGAATGTGCTCCACAGACATCCAACTGCAGGGCAGTTGAACTGAGCTAGCACTTCGGTTCCTGCGCTCCCGTGTTTGTCCGCCGCCATGCTTCCCAGGGGTGGCTCCCAGCCTTTGCCTGGTGATATGGTGGGCCCATTCCTGGGGGACAGCAGACTTCAGATGGGCAACATCAATGACGCCTTGACAAAGCTCCCTCGGGCTGCATGGCTGTCTAGAACACCTCCTTCTCCTACCACCCTCCCCCCTGCCTAGAACATGTCTGCATGTCCACCTTCCATACCTTCTTTGCTCAAGGTCAGCCTTGTGTTGCAATCCAGTGGCTCTTCCACACTCCTCCAGGGCTCTGTCCCTTTTCTCCCACAGGGAAAGTTTTATTTCCTGAATTAAGTCCTTGTGTGTGTAACCCCATCCCTGTCTCTACTTGTCAGAGGAGTCAGGCTAACACAAGTGCATTAAGGGTGCAATCTCTTGGGGAGCCTCGGTGGCTCAGTGGGTTAAAGCCTCTGCCTTCAGCTCAGGTCATGATCTCAGGGTCCTGGGATCGAACCCTTCATCAGGCTTCCCTGCTCAGTGGGGAGCCTGCTTCTCCCTCTCCCACTCCTCCTACTTACGTTCCCTCTCTCACTGTGTCTCTCTCTGTCAAATAAATAAATAAAACCTTTATTTAAAAAAAAAAAAAAAGAGTGCAATCTCTTGTGTTAGTTTTCAAAGAGCCTGGGATAGATAGATACCCTTCGGTCGAAAGGAGGGGTATAGGAAAATAGAGGCAGAGAATGGCAGTCAACTTGCAAAATATGTCTATAAAAGATGTGGTTACAGGGACATGGATGCAAACAGATCAGAAGCCTCCTAAGTTTTTGAGTCTGGACTGAAAAAAGTCTTTGATTGTTCAAGATGTCAGCCACCCTTGGGTACCCAACTTCGATGAATGGACAGGAGGAAGGTTCCAAAGGCAGTACTGGTCCAAGGAGGGTGTGGTCCTCAACACCCACTTCAGATGAGGCCAAGGGGAACAATGAACAGGGAGGCAGCTCCTCGAGGGCACAGTCCTACCCTTACTGAAGGCTGTCCCTTCACGGCCGGGCCGGAGAGCCGCAGAGCCTGACCTGTGGGGACGGCAGGAATGCTATCAGCTAGTGACTGAGTGGGGCTCACATTCTCCCCTTTTCCATAGTGGACATTCTCACCCCAATATACTGCTGTGTACTGTGTCGTAAATGTGGGGGGTGTTTAGATGACATGCTTTTTCAGCCATACCCAGACATTAGAGATCAATGCAGAACCCATGCAGACTGTGGACTTCAGGCTGGATGCCATTTTTGCATGGGACTTGAGCGTATTTATATGGAAGAGGAGAACACAAAGTGGGCAGGACCAGAATGACAGTCTGTGACCGCCACCACACCAATGGGGGAGACAGTCCATTTCTCCCCCCTGAGCCCACCAGATGACTACTTTCCTCAGGTCCCCTTCAATTCCATGTGGCCATGTGAACAAGTTTTAGACTGTGGATGTCAGAGGAGGTGATCTGTACCCTTTCGGGGGCGACCGTTGAGGTGGGTGTGATTTTCCACATTCTGTCTCTCATCCACCCATCTCATCCAAGATGGCGGCACTGCTAGGAAAAAAGCAGCCTGATCCATGAGTCAGTGTTTGAAAGCCAGTGACACAGAAGAGCTACCCAAACCACATCAAGAAAGAAACCTTCTTTATATCAATCCACTGAAGCTTCAGGTAAGTAGTAAGAAGTAAGAAGCTTCAGGGTTTATCCATTGCCTGAGGCAGCATTAATTCCCTGACTAATATAGGAGGGTACTGTTACTTTTTTGCATGGTAAAAGCAACATTGTAATAGAGAAACACAAGCTTCGTTATGACTGATAAAACACTATTAAAATTATAAAACTTCCAGATAAATGACGGAGGAGTAAATGATAAGAGGCTTACCAATCTTGCAAAGCTCTGTAAAGGGCAGGAGAAAACAAACACCATGTAGCTATCAGAGCAGACACTGTCAATGCCCAGCCCTCGCCGCTCCACCGCACCTCCCTCCCTTAGCAGAAAATCCCCATCTGCTCAGGGTATAATAGAGATCTTGCAGCTTGAGGAGAGGCAAGTTTCTATGTCAGCCTCAAAGTGCAAGTAGAATTAGCGAGGGATCAATCTAAGAGAGACCAACTGTCCCCATTTCTAACAAAGTAGATGTAACCAGAAGTCCTAGGAAAGGGCTCTCCCCCTCGGAACCAAAGAGGAAGCCTCCTTAGGAAAAACCCCTTCACCTTTCCTCTTCTATTTCCTCCCTCCTCCTCCCTGGAATGAAGACAGGAAGCCAGGAATTGCTGGAAGACTTTCGCCACCATGAGGAAGAAAGCCACAGCTAAGGGCCAGGAAGCGGAAAGAGAGAAGGATGCGGGGCCTTGATGATTTTCCTGAGCAGCTGTAACCCACTACCCAAACTACCCATGCAGTAACCTCCAGAGGCCTCGCCATCTGAGACAAACAATGGACTTCGAAGAATACAGTTGTATCATTATCAAATGAAATATGACCATATAAATATGAAGCGTTGATTTAATTAAGCAACTATTTGCCAGATATTCCATTATGTAATGTCAGGCACATCCCAAACGGATATAGATCACAAACACAAAATAACACCGAAGCCCTAAACCCTAAGTGTATTCACTAACACGAAAACATGAACAGAATTAATTCCTCCATTAAAATTCTGAGGCTGTCAGATGGGATTAAAAAATAAAATCTAGGGGCACCTGGATGACATGGTTGGTTAAGCATCCGACCCTTGGTTGTAATCTCAGGGTCATGAGATCAAGCCCCATATTGGGCTCTATGCTCAGCATGGAGTCTGTTTAGGATTCTCTCTCCCTCTCCCTCTACCCCTCCTTCTCAAATGAATAAATAGATCTTTAAATAAATAAATAAAATTAAATCTGTGCATTATTTAAATAAAACATACATTTTGGGGGGCACCTGGGTGGCTCAGTGGGTTGAGCATCTGACTCTTGATTTTGGTCCAGGTCATGATCTCAGGATCTCAGGATTAAGGCTCACATCAGGCTCCTTGCTCAGCAGGAAGTCGGCTTCTCCCTCTGCCTCTGCCCCTCCCTCCTCTCATGCTCTCCTTTGCACTCTCTCTCTCTCTCAAGTAAATAAATAAATATTGTTTTAAAACATACCTTTTTTTTTTATAAGAAAAAGGTTAAAAGTAAAGAGCTAGGCAACAGTAGACCATGCAAAAATGAGCAAAAAGAAAGCAGGAGTAGCAATATTGGACAAAGCTAATGCAAGGACAAATGTGTTAAAAAAAGAAAAAAAGGAATATTGTGTGACAATAAAAGATGCACCCCACAAAGAAAATATAACAGTCATAAAACTTGATGCAACATGTAACATAGCAGCCAACCGCATCCAACAGAAACTCCTAGCAATTCAAGGAGAATTTGAAAATGTATATATGGTGGGGAGTTTTATTGTGTTCATTCAGAAGCTAGTGGATCATGTAGATTTTAAAAATTAATAATATTGAAGATTTGAATAATACAGTCAAAAAATTTTTGTTTACCAATTACAGAACTTCATTCTTTAAGCTTTGAGATTATACTTTTTTTTCCTTTTGAGCTTCCAATCATGAGAAAAATTTATAGGCCATAATCTCTAATAATAACACAAAAATTAGAAATTTATGGGAAAATAGCCATTTTAAAAAGCCATTAATAAATTAACAATTAAGAAAATATCTCCTAGTGGGCTCCTGGGTGGCTCAGTCGGTTGAGGGTCTGCCTTCAGCTCAGGTCATGATCCCAGGGTCCTGGGATTGAGCCCCACCTTGGGCTCCCTGTTCAGTGAAGAGCCTGCTTCCCCCTCTCTTCCCAGTTCATGCTCTCTCTCACTATCTCTTCTCTCTCTCTCAAATAAATGAATAAAATCTTAAAAAAAAAAAAAAAAAGGATGCGACTCTTGGTTTCGGCTCAGGTCAGGATCTCATGGAGCCCGCTTAAGATTCTCAGGATTCTCTCTCCTCCCTCTCCCCCAGCCCCTCCCTCACCCTGCTCGTGCTCTCTCTCATTCTCTCTCCCTTAAAAAGAAAAGAAAGTATCTCCTAGGTAACCTACGAATCTCGGGAAAAATCAAAATTGCAATTACATATTATGTAAGGAGGAAATGTAGCCAAAAAATAAAAGCACGCCTAACAGTGAACCCAAAAGAAAAATTATAGGCATAAAGGCTTTCCTTTCAGATGTCCCAGTGAAGATGCACATCTCCTCTCCAAACACGTAACAATAATAGATACAAAATTGCAAGACAAATGCATAGGAATATAAGAAACACCTGCAAGGAATCTATACCAAACAGGAAAGTGAAGCAGAGAGAAGAGCTGAAGGCTTGGACTCCATCTGGTCCTGAAGCAAACAGAGGTCACTAGGAATGTGACTCCTAGAGGGTGAAGGGGAACAAAGGTTCTCCAGGCAAGGCAGGGGCCTGAGCAGGATCATTACCGAGGCCAGGTGCTGGTGATGTGCTTCGTGAGTTCGAGGAACAGCAGAGACCATTGTGGCTATTGCCCCAAAAGGGGCAAGAAGGAGAGTAGGAAGGAAGGTGGAGAAGCAGCAGCGGCCCCAAACATAGTGGGAGTAGGCACAAAGTGCTTCAGATTTAGGACATATTCTGAAGGAACAAGCAAAATTTTCTTAAAATCTGGAAATGAATTGTGAAAGAAAGAGAACAAGAAAAGCCCAACATTCCAAGCTGAAACAACAGAATGAATGGGCTGGCACCTCCAAGAAACAACTTGGAGAAGTCAGTGATGCTGTTTGGGCCAAATTAAGTTTGAGATGTCTATTAGACATCCAAGAGGCAGTTGGATAAAACAGAGTTGAGAGGAGAGGCAAGAATTAAGATATACATTTTTGGAATCATCAGCATCTAGATATTTAAAACCACAAAACGAGATGAGAACAAAGAGAACGTGACGATAGATAGAAAAGAGAAGAGGTGCAAAGTTGGAGATCCTGGGCACTTCAACACTTAGGAGGAGGACCCTCAAAGGAGGCAAGGACAAAGAAGCCTATGAGCAGGAGAATAACCCTAAAAGAGCAATATCCCAGAAGCCAAAGGGACAAAGAATTTCGAGAATTAAGGAAACATCGACTGAGTCAAAGGCTGCTCATGGATCAACAGAATGAAGACAGAGGACCAACCACTGAATCTGGCACCATGGAGGTCATGGTTATCTTAACAAGAGTTGTTTCATGAGTTGGTGAAAAGGAATACTTGGAAACTTGGAAATTTTTAGAGGGAAATATAAAAGCACATCATTATAACTTTGGGGAAGGGAAGAATTTCTTCTACAAGACATAAAAAGAATAAACTATGAAAAGAAACAATGTTGATAAATTTGAATACAGATTAAAGCTTAAAATTTCTACACAAAAAGGCACACCATAAAGACAATTAAAAATCAAGCCACCAGCAGAGAGAAGATATTTGAATACACAAAGCTGTCAAATGATTGCAACAATTAATTAAAGTAATATTAACAGCTCACATCTACAGAGGGCTTATCTGCTAATCACGGTTCAACATATTTTACATCTATTAACTTATTAATGTCTAGAACAAGCTTTCCCTACTGGGGTCCTGTGAGAAAAATAAGCCCTATAAAATGTAATTTGAATGATGATTCAGTTCTCCCAAAGGTGGTACATATATAGTACTAGCCTCGATGCATTGTAGAAAGTTAACCCATTACATACAATGGATCCTTTAGGGAAGCTGTTCTTAAATAATTTGCTCTCAGGACCCCTTTACGTTCCTTAAAGATATTAAGTAACTCAAATGATTTTATTTATTGAGTCATATCTACTAATATTTGCCATATTAATATCCCAAAACTAAAACCAGAAAAAACAATTTAATGCTTATTTAAAATAATGGCAAATTCCTTACTTACTAACATATATGGAATTTTTATGAAAAGTGGCTATCTATTCTAGAACAAAAATATTTAATCAGAAGAGTGGCCTCATTCCATATTTTTGCAAATCTATTTGATGTCCAGCTTAACAAAATGCAGCTGGATTCTCGTATCGCTTCTACATTCACTCTGTTGCAATATGTAATTTTAGTTGAAGTATATAAAAAATTTTTTACTTCATACAGATATATAGTTAGAAAAGAGAAGAAAAAGAAAAATTGATAGTTTTCCAGATATTTATTGATAACCTTTTTTGATACTGCAGTGAAACTCAAACAAATGGTAGTTCTTAAAAGGTAGTTAACCTGAAATAATGTCGATGAATTTATTGTACTTTGTTATATTAGAACTCATTGGTCATGTTATTTCTTAGTTTTGATCAATGGGCCGAGTTCACACAAGATGTTACCATTTAGGGAAGCCCGGTGAAGGCTACATGGGAATTCTCTGAACTACTTTGCAACTCTTCCCCTAAGTCTAAAGTTTTCAAAATAAAAAGTTTAAAATTTTAAAACACAAAATAAAATAAAAATCCATTGGTTTATTCTGCGCTTTGCATGAATCATGCACTAGAGCCTGATCTTCCAACATTATCCATTGGTCCTTTGGAAAATGTTGGTTCACTGAGTCGTGCACATATTCCAAATATGCACACATTTTATTTTATAATATCAGAAAGGGAATTTAATTTAATTCCCTTTAATTTAATTTAATTAATAAAATTTAATTAATTTAATGGGAATTTAATAAAATGTTGGTGCCAGAAGTCTTCCCAAAATTCTAATTTTTTCTTAAAAGCTGGGATTCTATCATTGGCATAAATTCCATCAGTTGTTTTCCTTGAAGTGACAGACTCACTTTATTCATTTTCGAATACCCAAATCTTACAAAAGACATAGCTTGTCCATCAGTCTTCCTTCAAGTAACAATGGCATTCTAGGAATAAAGAAGTTAGTGTAGCACGTGACTTAAGAAATCCCACAGCGCTTTTCCTGCAGATGCTCATCATACTCAAATATGCAGCAGAAATGTTCTATGCATACTTCCCATCTTGTCAGACAATAAGATGAATAAGGCTTACTGTTTCATCCAGGAGTGATGTGTGATGGTGAAAAAATACGACTACTGCTCCTAAGATACCAGCAGATTTACCCGCTCTTGGTTTCGCATCATTAGTCTGAGTGTAAACACGGTGAGATCAGAGAACACCTCAGTAGTATGGTGAGAACAGTTTTAACCTAGTTGATGTGGAGTCTCACGCCTCCAGGAATCCAGGGACCACACTTCAAGAATCACTGCTCAAATATCGGGGCTTAATTTTTTCACAGAATCTTGACTGGAAAACAAACAAACAAACAAACCTGTTTATCTGGAATAGGCGCGCCTGGGTGGCTCAGTCAGTTAGGGGTCCGACTCTTGGTCCCAGCTCCGGGTTCAGCAGGGAGTCTGCTTGAGATTCTGTCTTACCCTCTGCCCCACCCCCTACTTGTGCTCCCTCATGCTCTCACTCTCTCAAATAAATAAATAAATAAATAAAATATTTAAAAATAATATATATCTGGAATATACCAAGAAATCTTACAAACTAATAAGAAAATTACAAACGACCCCACAGAAGAAAGGCCAACAGATTTGTCCCAAACGGCATCCCTTACCTACCCGTTACCCCTCCACCCTCCTTCCACTGCTCCCTTGCTCTTAGTATGCAGAGTTTAATCAAAACAGCAATACCCTTGGTTGAAGTTCTCGTTTTCTGTCTCCCTTCCAGGGAAGGGTGGTCACGTGACAAAGTTCTGGCCAATAATTATAGGTAGAAGGTAGTAAGAGGGCTGTGAGCAATGTTTGCTGTGCCAATACAAATAATCCCCAGGGTTTCCTCCCCCTATTCTTCCAGTGATGCTAAAAAAAAACCCACAAGGACCACTTGAAGACCCAAAATACTAAGCCACCATCCAAGATCATGAAAGAAGAGCCAGCAACATTAACAACATCACAGAGCCAATAACCCAGTTCAGGACTGCCTATTTCTAGATTTTTTTTTTTTTTTTTTGCTTAGGTGGAAAACAAACCCTACCTAGGAAAGTCCTTGGAGATTAAATTTTCTGTTCTTCTGGCTTAACACATTGCTGTCAGGTTAGATATGAACAGACATTTCATGGGAGAGGAAACATAAATAGTACACTAACATATTAAAGGGACTTAACTTTATCACTAATTAGAAGCATATAAAAACAAGAATGAACAATCATTTCACTCCTACAAGATTGGAAAGAATCTTGTAAAAAGTCTGATGAGGCAAGTGTTGGAAATGATACGGAGCAACAGCAATTGCTACAAACTGCTGGTGGTACAAGGTACTGATACAACCACATCGAAGACATTTGGTAACATCCGGTTAAGCAGAAAAGGCTATACAGCAATACTAAGGAATAACACTTTAGGTACATAACTCACATAATCTCTTTCACATGTGCCCGGAAAAAACCAAATGAGAAAATGTTATTCAAATTTAACACTGTTCAAAATATGAAAAATTGGAAACAATGTAAATACCCAATAAAGAAAAACAGACAAATAAATCATGACATGTTTTTTATAATGTAATACTCTATAGCAAGAAAAATAAATACGTTGGAACAATATAAATATATGTCTTTTAAAAACGCAGAACCACAAAATTAAATTCAGGTTGCATAGAGCATAATGTCATTCATATAATGATTAAGCAACATAGTGAATACAAAATATATATAACAGTATGGCAAGGATATAAGCATGATATGCATTGAATTTAATAAAGGTTGTATATTGGGAGAGAGATGGGGAATAAAATTCTAGAAAGGCATTAATGTAGGTCTCTACTGTATATGTAGTGTTTAAATAAAAACAAAAGAGCCAGGGCACCTGGGTGACTCAGTGGCTTAAAGCTTCTGCCTCCAGCTCAGGTCATGATCTCAGGGTCCTGGGATCGAGCCCCGCATCAGGCTCTCTGCTTGGCAGGGAGCCTACATCCCCCTCTCTCTCTGCCTGCCTCTCTGCCTACTTGTGATCTCTCTCTCTCTCTCTCTCTCTCTCTGTCAAATAAATAAATAAATAAATAAATACCTTATTTAAAAAAAAAGGCACTGAGTCCAAACACAAGAAACAACAAGTGTTGGAGAGGATGTGGAGAAATAGGAGCCCTTATGTCTTGTTGGTGGGAATGCAAACTGGTGCGGTATGGAGATTCCTCCAATAGTCAAAAATAGAACTACCCTCAGAAATGTAAAATGACTTCTCACTCAGCTCCCCAAGCTCCATTCCACATCCTTTCAAAGGCTTGCCCTCTCCTGGGAGAATAAGGGACAAACCCGAGATCTGCCACCAAGATCATAATGCCTTATGTATGTTTGGACTTGGTGTCATTATTACTGGGAAATCTGCAATAACCCACCACTAACCCCACCTCCGCTAAGTTCAGACACAGCACAATCAATGTGCCAGTGAGATCTCTGGACCCGAGTCTCACTGGCGTTCCTTATCAGCCCAGTATGCTTATCTGGAACAACACATGAGCCACAAAATAACTTAAATTGTAAAATGAAGGGGTACACATGTACTGCGGGCACGGACCAACTTCCTAAATCTTTAGCATCTCACAGAGTCTGGCCATGAGAACCCGGCTGTGCTGGCCAGAAAATGAACATATCAGTGAAATGATAAGATAAAAATAAATGACCCCAGCAGCGCCTGGGTGGCTCAGTCAGTTAAGTGTCTGACTCTTGGTTTCGGCTCAGGTCGTGATCTCGGGGTTGTGAGATCAAGCCCCACAGAGGGCTCTGTGCTCAGCAGGGAGTCTGCTTGAGATTCTCTCTCCCTTTCCCTCTGCCCCTCCCTCTAAAATAAATAAATCTTTAAAAATAAATAAATTAAATTAAATAAATGCCCCTGAAGCCTAAAGCCATGTAATTTTGCAAGAACCTGGGAAAAATCAGTGTCAAAATGGCCCCCCACCAAAGAATTTAGACCCCGGAGTCAAATGCAAAATCTGGTTCCAAATTGGAAAACCCTAAGAAGCTATGCTAATTTTGATGTGAGAAAACCCTGGAAAGCAGTAATGACAGCCACTCGGAGAGATGAGCTGAGGAACAGGCGGCTGTCTGCATCCTGTTACTACTTGCATACAGCTACTGGAGCGAGCTGAGACCTGGGGTCAGGTTACAGGGAGCCAGGAGATAACCAGCTGCTGGCCTTTCTCAGAAACCGCACCCCTGCTGACCTCCCGCCTGGCCGGGGAAGTAGGGCGGTAGAGAGGGAGGGACGCAGGGAGGTGGCGGGCAGGATCACCCCTGTGGCAAGGGGAGGGAAATTAAACTTGAGCACTGCTCACCAGGCATCCCCCTTGCAACATGGATGAGAAGGGCCGCCTTCCATCCTGAGCTGAGCAAAACTCATCCACTCAAAGTCCTTGATCTTTGGCAGCAGCCCGGAGAGGACAAGAAACTACTTGGAATTCAAGTTCTCCTGGGCCACTGACCCCTGGCCCGCCTGTTACCTGCTCAACCCCAGCGGGCCCCGGCTCTTTGGGAACCTGCAAACTTCTTTGCTATTTGCCTACCTTCCTGTTCTAATTTGCACTGATGTGGTTTACAAGTGACGTTGGGCTTTTCACTTTTTAAAAGTGCTGGCACGGGACATGGAGAACCATGGACCCCGGCACCCTTGGCCAGGTGAGAGCTGCCCCAGCCAGCACCATACCACTGGGCTTGGGAGAGGTGGGAAGGAAAAGGCACAAAGGAACCAGAGGCACCCCCACCCCACCCCCAGCTAGTGCTGTGCATGCAGCGTTGGCTTGGACCTTGGCACAGTGGCTCCTACCTCCTCACAGCCACTCAGAGACCCCTCCCCCACCACAGATGACATCACCCCCAGGGGCTCACTCACCGGTGCAGCTGTCCCACCCTGCTGTCTGTCACGTGGAGGCAGAGCATGAGGCTAGCAAACCAGAAGGTAGGGCCCCATTAGTCAAGTCCACAAAGTTGGATAGAGCACCTATTGGTGGAAGGCCCCCATTGCGTCTCACAGTCCCTGCAGGGGGAACAGAAGGGTCTGGCCCCAGCCCCCATCTCTACACCCCAAAGTACCAACAAAACGCATACCGTGCACACACAAGCACACATGGCTCTCAGAGACCCCTAGCCTTTGTTCCACTGCCTTGCCCAGGGCAAGGCCTCATGCCCAGCCGCACAGTCACAAACAGGGTGGTCCCAAGCTACCCATGCCGTGCCTCCAACTATCCACAGATCACAAGAATTCCCCATCGACCAGTCCTGCATCCCCCACATCACGTCTTGGGCCGATCCATAGGAAAGGTGCGTATCGGCCTCCCAAGAACCAAGAGTAGGCTTTTAGTGAAATAACTGAATTTCCTCCAATTTATCCTAAACAATGAACCACACAAGGAGGGATGATTTGACAGACACAGGCAAGGCTCCACCTCCCTCCACCATGGCTGAGACTCCAGAAAAACAGAGGCTGGCCAGGCCATGAGGCAGCTGGTCCCAGCCAGCACAGGTCTAGTGCAGAGCCCTCAGGAAGAGGCTGAGCCAGTCCCCAGAGGATCTGCCTCCAGCGTTGGGAGGGAAGAGGGAGGAAAGGAAGGAGAGAAATAGGGCTGGGCTCTTAAGTGCCCCACATGCGGCAGGAGCTCTTCCCACTTGTTGAAGAAGCTTTATGAATCCTCCCAATGACTGCTGAGAAAGTGGTTGTTCCCACTGCACAGGTGACTTTCAAAGGTCCAAATGGAACCAAGATGAAAATCCAGGTGACCTGGTTCCATTCCACCATGCTAGAGGCATTTTGAAAACAGCATCGACCTAATCAAAGGGGGAAGAATCGATCGGTGACTATTATTCCCAGCCCTGAGCGCCTCAGGAAATGAGCTAATAGAGCATCCCTTTGGGTGTGAAAATCTAGAAGAATGAACTTGGTCTGCCTGCCCCCAAATACACCCCACGAACTGCAGGTGCCTATCTACAGGTCACAGGTGCTAGGACAGCTCTCTGCGCTCAGATGGCCAACCCTGTGTCACCACGGATACACTTCTCATGACATTCTTCTTGCCTGACTTCTGGGTTCCCACCCCCACCACTCATCTGTCCCCCTACCTGACCCCTCAGACCCACACTCAGCCCCAGTTCACCAATTATCATGACGTAGGGGTCTCTTTACCTCCCACTTACCCGGCACTAATTAGTGTCCCCCACAGGAGTCTGGACACCCAGCCTCAAGCCCAGACTCCCCCCTTCTCTCCTCATCACATATGTTCTCTGAAACAAAATTAAACATCCCCCTCCTCAGAACTGTACCTTGAATATTTGCATATTGACAGGAAACATTTTCTTAAAAGGAATGGGGAACGAGAAACCAAGGGGGAGATTCCGGCAAAGGTCTCCCTCCCTCCCCCCACCGCGCTGTCCTAGCCGCTCTGTCCCTGGGAACCAGGAGAGGGGCTGTGAGCAACAGCTCCCACTCTGGTCTAGAAATTCGGGGCATCCTCTCCCCTTACTCGCCGTGATCCTGTGCAGTCACGGCCTCCCACGTCACCCCAGTGCATCGGCTGAAAACTGTTGGAATTCAAGGAAGTTGAAGAAGTCATGCCAAGGTCAACAGTGTCCCACCGCGTGATGTCATCAAGAACACGGATGCAGCAGAAGACAGTGTCAATTACGGGTTTCCCTTGATGTTTAAGTGTGACACGCTGAGGATTCCCACAGTGAGGGGTGGCCAAATCCCTCATACAAAGGGGCGAAGGGGGAATAAAACATTGATCACTTGCCCCTCAGAGGAAAAAAAACGTAGGGAGTAATGACACTGGTACAAAGTGGAGTTAATGTCCAAGTAATTATTGTAATTATGATTTGATTAAGAAACCCCTACTATAAGCATAAGATGTAAATCTTGAAAGATCAAATAAGGTAAATAAAATCAATCTAAAATGTCCTGATTATACCAAGAAAATCATGAAGAAACTCAGTACATAATGTTTTATTCCTGATAAAGACAGAGAAAAGGGGCGCCTGGGTGGCTCAGTGGGTTAAAGCCTCTGCCTTCAGCTCAGGTCATGATCTCAGGGTCCTGGGATCGAGCCCCACATAGGGCTTCCTGCTCAGCCGGGAGCCTGCTTCCCCCTCTCTCTGCCTGCCTCTCTGCCTACTTGTGATCTCTCTCTCTCTCTCTGTCAAAAAAGAAAAAAAAAAAAAAGACAGAGAAAATGGGTTCAAGCACATTTTTAAAAATAAATTTTTTAAATGTGTATTTATTTAAATAATCTCTGCACCCAAAGTGGGGCTTGAACGCATGACCCTGAGATCAGGAGTCACATGTTCTTCTGACTGAGCCAGTCAGGCGCCCCCTAAAATAAATTTTAAAAGAGCATAGGCTCTTTAATATGGTACCAAGAAGTTGGAAGAAAAAAAAGGTAGAGGCAAATATACACTAAAAATTGGTACCTGGGGGCACCTGGGTGGTTCAGCAGATTAAGCCTCTGCCTTCAGTTCAGGTCATGATTTCAGGGTCCTGGGATCGAGCCCCACATCGGGCTCTCTGCTCAGCAGGGAGCCTACTTCCCTTTTTCTCTGCCTGCCTCTCTGCCTACTTGTGATCTCTCTCCTTTTTGTCAAATAAATAAATAAAATCTTAAAAAAAAAAAAAAGAATTGGTACCTTGGTGGCTCAGTTAGTTAAGCGTCTGCCTTTCACTCAGGTGGTGATCCCCGGGTCCTGGGACTGAGTCCCACATGGGGGGGGGGGTGTCTCTGCTCAGTGGGGAGTCTGCTTCTTACTCCCTCTTTTCCCCCTCCCCTTGCTCATGCGCTCTCTCTCCCTCTTTCAAATAAATAAATAAAATACTTTTAAAAAAATGCATGGGGGGGGAAAGTCCTATTGGTCAAGCCCACATCCAAGTCAAAATCCTAAAACAAGGAAGGAAACTGAAATGAGGTTTAAGTCCGAGTGAAGAGCTGACAGACTCACAACTTACTCGTTGTTAGATGACGTAGTTCAGCTTCTAGAATCCATCCCCCAAGGCAAGTGCACTGTGACTTTGATACTTTGGATGCAGATTTTCGAAGTCTAGAGGAGAGGTCACGCTGCAGAGGGCACAGCCCTTCACTCAACCCTTTACCACTTGTCCCTTCGGTCCAGCGCCTGTGACACAGCACGTGTGTGCAAGTTGCAAACCCACGCCCACCCCCACCCCCACCCTGCATCCATCCAGACATCCAGATGCTGGCACAGAAACCAGCAATGCTCTCAGCACTTTCAAGCTAATGGAGGAGACAGACCACAAACAAGAAAACAGATAGAAAGAAAGAAAGAAAGAAAGAAAGAAAGAAAGAGAGAGAGAGAGAGAGAGAGAGAGAGAGAGAGAGAGAAAGAAAGAAAGAAAGAAAGAAAGAAAGAAAGAAAGAAAGAAAGAAAGAAAGAAAGAAAGAAAGAAAGAGAGGGAAAGGAAAGGGCAGCAAATCCCCAGAGAGAATACAGACCCGCCCTGTTGCCAGGGGCCAAGGGAATGGTGGGGGTGGGGGTGGGGTGGAGTGTGTGCTTAATGGGTAAAGGGTTTCCTTTCCAGGCAGCAAATGTTCTGGAACTAGATGGCAGTGGGGTTATCACAACATTTTTTTTAGATTTTATTTATTTATTTGAGAGAGTGAGAGAGAGCACGGGAGCCAAGGGAGGGGCAGAGGGAGAAAGAGAATCTCAAGCGAATTCAGGCTGAGTGCAAGCTGAAGGCAAGGGGGCTGGGTCTCGGGACCCTGAGATCGCCAGAGCTGCACATCAGGAGTCACACACTTTACGGACTGAGCCACCCAGCTGCCCCCTGCACGACACCTTGAATGTACTATCACTTTAAAGCCACACTTTAAAATGGCTCAAATGGTAAATTTCATGTTGTGTATATTTCACCACCATTTTGTTTAAAAGATACTTGTCTCTGTGGAAGGTCCTGTAAAGAAAGCTGGGTGTGGTAAGAGGGAGATGAGGATGGGACCGATGGAGGGTGGGTGATCAGGGGAGGACTCAGCTCCCTGAGGATCTGGGGAGAGCGCATTCCCCGCAGAGGGACACAAATGGGTGGCGTGCAGGCTGGAGAGGGGGCAGGCCTGCTGGAAGTATCCTGTTCCCTCTGGATACTATGGAAGGCACTGAGGCAGGGAAATGAACTAGCTAATCAGTGTGTTACAAAGTTTCTTTGGCTGCTGTGGGAAGAAAGTGTTGCCGAGAGCCAGCCAGTGAGCATGAAGCAGGGGGACACGAGCACACTAAAGCTTGCCTTCCCAGAGCCTCAGCATAATAGCACCAATTCCTGCCAGACATCGAATCTTGTCAGACACGTGACAACACAGCAAACATGATGGCGGATGGGAAAACAAAGCTGAGGGTCTGTGTCTTCCACAGCAGAGTAGAAATCAGAAGATTCTCACCAAAGTATAAGGTGAAAACAAGAAAGACATGCCCAGCCATGACCGTCATCTTTACCCCAGCCCATTTCTGCGTGGACTCCAAAGGTGTGTTCAAGGATCCATAAAGCCCCCGAGCTGCTGTAAACTAGAACGATCAGTATCACCAGGGTTTACTGCTACCCTCTCCAGGGATGACTGGAGAGCAAGAAAGTTCTCAGAGACAGCGCACACCTTCCCGTGCCCTGCCCTACAAGGGCCCTCGGGACAGCAAGGTCAGGTCTGCTAGGAGCTGGGAAATGTCCCCAGAAAAGAGACAGTGGCAGGGAGGCCTTAGGGGACAAGACAGGACTGGGGCAATGGGCAGGAGGAGGCAAAGTATCATTCCAGACTCACCAGGACTGAGTAAGGTGTGCTCAGGGATCCCAAGGGGCTGGCACACACCTGGACGAGCACAACAGATGCTTCCTTCCAGACATACTGGGAACGGGATGGAGGGCGGCGAGGGCAAGGAAGAGAGAGGATCCAGCCAATAGAACATGTCCCCACTTACTCCTGCCCTGAGCCATCAGGCAGCTGCCGTGCGCCAACCTCTACTCCCGACACTCCAGTCGGCTGTGCCCCCCAGGGCCACAGCTCTGTCCAGTTCACCGAAGTCAGCACTTAGCGATGTTGCACAAGGGAAGGAATAAGTGAAGGAATGAACAAGTGAATGCATGCACAGATCATTTGTGGAATTAAAGCTTGAGTTCGGAAGCAAACGAATGGAAAACCATCAGTCACCAGACCCAAGGTCAAAGTCACGGGATGTGCTTCCCTTCTCCACTTCTTAGCATTTAGGTGACTTTAGGTGGATTGAGTCACTTCGTGGGCCACGGCTTCCCCATCTGGAACAGGGGCACAGCACACGGTGCCTCCCAGACCCTTCAGCGAGAGCTCTGCCCCCACCCCCAGGCTTCCCCGTGGTCTGCCCAGATGCTTCCACGGGCAGGGCGGAAGCCAAGAGCTGAGATTTGGACAAAATCCTGACCTGGAATACACACATTCCTCAGTGTGTTTCCTCCTCTTTTTTATTCTTTAGAAATCAGAAAATTAATTACTTGGAAAAGAATCTTCTGCACCCGAAACCCAAATGAGTTTAATGTATAATTTACACATGAAAATGTAGACATCAGTGTGACAAATTGCCATAAAAATATTTTTGCAGTTAAAGTTTTGGGCATCTGTCTTCCTCCCAAAAGAGCCTCCATGCAGACGGTGTGAGGCCCCAGGGCTGAGGCCGGGCGGGGCTGGAGCAGCCGCCTGTCATTTCCACCAGCTAGGGAAGCAGTTGCCAGCTAGGGGAGCAGCCACCAGCACAACCCGGCCTGGAAGGCCCCAGCCAGGGCACCGGCCACACACAGCCAAGTCGGAGCCCTCCCGCTTTGGGTCCTGTTGTGGGTCTCATTCAAAACAGGGATTTAACCATCTGCCAGCTCTGTGCTAGACCAGAGGATGGAAGACAGGATGGAGTATGGTCTGAGCCTCCAGTAGCTTTGAGACCCCTGGGAGAGCTGGGCAAGCAGATGATAAACAATGGACAGACAGTGGTGGGCGGGGGGGGGGGGGGGGCGCCACACGCCAGGCACCTGCAGAGGAGCAAGTTCTTCCCTGCACCAGGAGCATCCCCCAAAAGACTCCAGGGGGAAGGGACTAGTCCTGGGGAATTTGTTAGGAGGAGGAGGCAAGGGGACATTCCCAGTAGGAAGAATCACTCGTGCTAAAGGAGAGGCTAGGTCCAGCCAGCATGTCCCGATGGGTGTGAGCATGGCCTGGGCATGTGGCCAGGATGGTCCAGCGGGGAGCCTGCAGTGGAGAAAGAAGATGGGTCACCAAGGAGACTGCATGCCCAGGCCAGATCTAGGACTTTGTCCTGGATTGAAAACTTTAAACAGATCGAGTCTACACTCCACTCTGCTGAACCATATGGAGGCCAAGAGGAGGGTTGTTGGGGGGACTGAATGAGAGAGAAGATGAATACGCCGTGCATCCTGTCAGGTACAGCAGCCGCAGGAAGTACCAACCCTCGCAAGAGCCGGACTCCTCCACCGGGTCCTGACTACTTCATCTTCATCCCGGGGGCACCAGCCCGCGGGCACAGAAATGCATATAAACCACCTGAAAGGTGGCAGGCTGGGCCCTCTTCTTCTTGTCTGCACCTGCTACTGCAGGTAGCAGGTCATTCCCTGTGCAGAACAACCCTGACACCCAAACTCCAGATGCCCCGGGAGGCTCCAGGCACAACCCTGGGCCTTCTTCTCATCTGCAGATAGTGAGAAGCGGCCAAGTGCTCTGCGCAGGCCCTAGCTGAGAACCACTGTGCTGGCATGCACAAGGGACGGAGGACAAGCGTGCATGTCCTCATCACACGCTGGCCCTCGGTCCTAGAACCACTGGCGAAGGTCAAGAGTATGCCCTCTCCCTCACCAAACGATCATCACCGGTGTCTGAGCCCAATCGGAGATCCCACCAGTGTCTTCCCAGAATTTAGGCCTCCCACAACAAGACCAAGCAAGTCCCCATTCCCTCACCCCATCAGGACCACCCCCCCCCCCCCCCCCCCCCCCCCCCCCCCCCCCCCCCCCCCCCCCCCCCCGCCACTCTGAACCTCACAGACCTGGTTAAAACCTAGAGGCCGGGCTAGTGGGGCCAGATCCTCACGGAACAAGGATTTCGAGTCCCCAGCTCACATCACACTCATGCTCGGTGATTCAGTCGTTAAGCATCTGCCTTTGGCTCAGGTCTTGATCCCAGAGTCCTGGGATCAAGCCCCACATCGGGCTCCCTACTCCGTGGGAAGCCTGCTTCTCCCTCTCCCACTCCCCCTGCTTGTGTTTCCTCTCTTGCTGTGTCTCTCTGTCAAATAAATAAATACAATCTCTTTAACAAAAGAGAGAGAGAAAGAGAAAAGAAAGAAAGAAAAGAAGACAGCCTGGCAGCAATCAATTTTCCACCTCCTGGGAGGCCAGGAGTCAACCCCTTGGTGACTCGCAGCCACATACCTCGTTTGACTTTTGGGGGCCGGAGGCCCTCCTCCTGGGCCAGGGCATCCCAAGCCTCACGCTCCCTCCAGCGCCTCAGCTGCTCCTCCCGCATTTTGTAGAAGAGAATGTGCTTCTGCACGTCACTGAGCTCGGCAAGGAGTTCAGGGTCAATGTACATGTCGTGCAGGATCTGCTGCAGCATGATGTCCGCTGGGGCGTGCCCACCAGAAGGGCAGCCGGCCAGGGAAGCCCAGCCAGGGGGGACACCCCAGGCTCCTCCTCACCCCCGGCTCCTCACTGCAGGGTCACACGGGGTGTCCTTCATCTGTGTAGCATCGTCACGCTGCCTCCGCTCCCAGCCAGGGACAAGTGCATTTCCTCTGCCTGGGACAGCAACAGGGGCCAGGCAGCAGGAAACAAAGAGGCAGCCGGGCCCGGGCGAGGGGTGGGGGGCAGGCATCAGGAGCAATCTAGTCCTTCTGTCGGGTCACCGATCACCACATCCCAGCAGCGCCTGTGTTCAGAGCCTCCCCTGGGGTTCAGAGACAATGAAGAGGGTCAAAGCCTCCAGCTCTGCAGGGCAACGTGCGGACCCGGCCCTGCCTGGGCCGACAGGTGTCAAATGATCTGTTGATGGAAGGTAACGACGACCACAGTCGTATCGATGACACTGGCC
>CM053617.1:30816113-30844567 GCA_028646535.1 Procyon lotor | reverse complement strand
TCTACCCGCTGCCACCTTGCCAACCTTCTTCTTTTCCAGGACATTTGGCATCCTCAGGTACTGCTTTTAAAACCCTGCCCTCTCCCTGTTAGCTCCCAGAAAGGAAACAAAAGAGAATCAGTAGGGACCAGGAAGGGGCTTCACCGTGGATGGAAATCAAGGACGCAAAGGCGGCCGACTTCCTCTCTCCTTTCCTTATCATGAGTGGGAGCTCTGAAAGCCAGGCACGTCCTGCAGATTAACCCTTCAGGGCTCAGTTTGGGTTGTTGCTGTGAATCTTTTGTTGCCGTCGGCAGGCGTCTGGAGATCACCAAACAGTATGATACGGTGTCTCTGTGCCCTGAATCGGAAGCAGCTGGGACCGAGCGGGATGTTGCTTTCAGATGCGGAGGACTGGGTCTAAGAGCTGCTCAGAGCTCCTCACGGCTGCCCCTGCACCCCGACAGGGCAGCTGGGCTCCAGGAGGTAAGTAACCCGTCTACGGCTACCCAATCCCTAAGTTGCCAACTTGGGACTCTACCCAACTTTCAAATTTGACCTCCACTGGCAACTGTGAATCTTCTGATGGGGTAAAAATGTAATCCAACCAGGAGAAGACAACCGAATGGGGTCTGGCACTGTGGCCTGGTCGGATTGGTGACCTTCGCGTCCCCTTCCGTCCCCATGAGGGCCGAAGGTGGATCAGGCTCCCAAGGGTGACAGACGGCAGGTGTGATTGGGTCCTGTTCTCCCACTGCTAGGTTAGCACACGACAGAATGATGAAGCTGTTGGGATGACAGTCAAAAACAAGTGTAGGGGGCCGAGCTGCCCTCCCCTAGGTCCAGCTGGCTTGCTGCAGTGTGAGCGGGACCTTGCAGCCTCCACACAGGCTCAGGTCACCAGAACAGTGACCCTGGATGCCCCAATCCGCCCTCTCCTCTGTCGTCCCAGCACAGACATTCTGGCGACTCCACCACTTGTGTGCTGGTTCCCTGGTTCTTACAGCGAGGCCTTCTCTTGCCTGGGGCACAGCTCTCCGCGCCCGAACTGTGGCTGTTGGGAGAACGGAGTCCAGAGCGGAGACAAGGTCAACAGGGGCCCGAAGGGAGCCCAGACTCCTGCCACCAGCCTCCTTCCTTCTTTGGGCGGGGACAGGGATGGGAAAGACGCCCGCGGGAGAAAGGCCGGAGAGTACAGACAGCAGGAATGGGCAGGCTGCAAGTGAGCCTCGGGCCAGGCGGTGCTGATGGCTCCCTTGCAGTGGCCGCTCTGCCAAGGAAGGGTGGGTGGCGGTGGCAGGAAGGAACGACCCCTGCGAGCGCTTCGTTTTGTGCCTCAGGGGCCACAGTGCTCCTGGGCAATCCCAGGTTGTTGGGGGCGGGGGCCGAGCTGCCCGGGCTGCCGGGGCACCCGCTTTCCAGAAAGACGCTCTCTGTCCGCTGGGCGCCACCTCCCGCCCGCCTGGAGGCTGCTCGGCCCGGCCTAGGGCGCCCCCCTGGCGGCGGGTGTGGGCATCTCGAGGAGCCGGGGAGCCCGCCTGCCAGGAGCCCAGGAGACTAAGCAAAAAGAGGTGGCACCCGGATGCGAGGGGGGAGCACCCCTCTCACGCCCCCAGGGCACCATTCAGCAGGGACACAGTGGCTGTCAGTGGCCGCATCCCCAGGGGCAGAGGCCCTGCAGACTAAAGGGGTACCAGGGAAAAAAAACGAGGCGAGGGGGCCCCTGGTTCTGCAGATGATTGTCTGCTGCTTTTCAACTGCCCTTGTTTTGTTTTCATTTGTCACTGGCCTTGTGATTTGTTTAATCCTGCATGCTAGTGCAATTGCTTCTGATGTGGGAGTACACGCAAGCCACGCTGTGCGAGGGACAGGAGACCCCCGATGTCCCCCTGTGGGCTGAGGGGCTGCTCAATACCAAGCTCTCCACCAGTCCCGAAGGTTGAATGGAACCATCTGCTTTGGCGAGGGGAGATATCCATGGCAGATAAAAGGAAAAGACAAAAGGAAAGGTGACCCACAGAATATTGTGTGCGGTGTAATCCACTATTCAAATTTGTGGTTACTTTGGTGTAGAAAAAGGACAAATGTGGAACATAGATGGCTTCTTGCTTTCTTCTTGCAAGAGGACGGGAGACCACTATAGGCAATTCTGCATCGTTTTATACAGTAAGATATAGAATACATACGACTGAAGCATGCCGAGTCATGGATCGGCCAGAGAACCACCTCATCTTGGCCTGGGGAAAGCCTGGGTGCAGCCACTGTGTAAGGATCGGCTACTTCCAAGAGCACACCTAGGATCTTACCTGGTCTCAGTTTTGCAGTCTGAGGGCTCAGTGAAAGACTAGAGTCGTTTCCACCTTGTCACCAGTTACAATGCACTGAAAGATCATGGCCGTGAAAACCAATAGTGTCCTCGACGAGTACACCTACGTAGAAAATACATGAAAAAGGTCCCTCTCACTGTAAGAACCAGATACGAAATCCTGGGAATACACTTGGCAAACCGTGCGGGGGGCCTGTATGAAGGAAGGTAAAACTCACACTGTGAGCCTGCCCGGGCTTTCGGGCGGCGTAGGAACATCACACATTCACAACCAGAAAGATCTAATGCCAGAAAATGTCTAATTCGTCTGTTCGTTGACGTCCAATGTGGCTCCCCATGATTCCCCGCTTCTTGATATTCGTGATCCCCCCGTGGGTCAGGGTTGCTCTGTGCCATCAGTAGAAAATGCTAGATGGCGATCTGTCACTTTTGCAGTTAGAGCATAAAAGGCAATCTGGGGGCACCTGGGTGGCTCGGTGGGTTAAAGCCTCTGCCTTCGGCTCAGGTCATGATCTCAGGGTCCTGGGATTGAGCCCCGCATCGGGCTCTCTGCTCAGCGGGGAGCCTGCTTCTCCCTCTCCCACTCCTCCTACTTGTGTTCCCTCTCTCACTGTGTCTCCCTCTGTCAAATAAATAAATAAAATCTTTTTAATAAATAAATAAATAAATAAATAAGTGGTATTCTGCTTCCCCTTTGAATTTCTCTTTCTCTCATGACTTTGGGGAAGCCATGTGAGCCCCACATGGTAAGGAACTGACGTCTCCTGCCAGCAGTCACGTGAGTGAGGTCCGCAGAGATCTGGTCAGGGGAGGCCGCAGACCTTGGTCAGCAGTTGCACTGTGACGTCCCCAGAATCATCCAGTTAAACCGTGCCTAGATTCCTGACCCTCAAAAAGGGTATGAGATATATATGTGCTGTTTCAAGCCGTCAGACTTTCGGGATGATTTGTTATGTAGCAATGTACAACTAATACGATATCAAATTAATGTATACGTTTGATGCACTTTCAGCCCAAACCTGAAAATTAATTGGAAGGCAGCTAGGCTCACCACTATACCACCAACGCTGCACTGAAAATTAATTGGGAAGTCGGGGAGAAGCTTGATAAAATGATTGCCAAGTTCGACAGGAAAATGAATACATGAGAACAGCCTAGAAAACCCTGAAGCATATTGAATTTGTACGGCCCAGTCCAAGCTTTATAAAGCAAACATTTCACAAGAACAGGCAGATGGAAGTGAGAAAGCCCAGACACAGATCCAGACATATACGTAATTATTTAGTACATGGTCAAAATGGCAGTTAATAGTAGGTGGGAAGGGATGAATGAATTCGTTCAATAAACAGACCAGAAATAGTTAGCTGGATTCTTGTCTGTCACCTGTGATCCTACCAGGGAGCCCTCAGCGGCCATGAACTCTGGGGTCTCTGCAGTATTAGGAGAGCGAACATCAAAGTAACTGATGGGTTCAATATATGAGGTTTAGATTAGTAAATCATGGCAGATCCATAGGATAAAATGCTCTACAGCCATTAGAGTTGCTGTTGAGAAGAATATTTGTTGGCATAAAGGGGTGCTCATTATGTGTTGCTAAGACAGAAAGCGGGTTGTAAAATATTATGTGTAGTAAGGCCTCAGCTGTATGAATGAGCAAAAGAATATTTTAACCCCTGCTGCCTTTGAAGGAGACTAAGCAGGTCCAATTAAAAGGAAAGGCCTGGGGTGCCTGGGTGGCTCAGTGGGTTAAGCGTCTGCCTTCAGCTCGGGCCATGATCCCAGGGTCCTGGGATGGAGACCCGCATCGGGCTCCCTGCTCTGTGGGGAGTCTGCTTCTCCCTCTCCTCCCCATTCCTGCTCTCTCTCTCAAATAAATAAATAAAGTCTTTTTTTTTTAAATAAATAAACAACAAAAAAAAAGGAAAGACCTATGATCTGGAAACCTTGCCAGGTCTGGATTTGCCCATTTGGGAGGCCACACTGGGATGAACCGAGCAACTTCATGTAACACAGGCTGGTCATCAGGTTCCAGAGTGGCAGAGACAGCAGGGGAAGCAGAGAGAGAAATGACAGATGGCCATATAACCCAAGGCTGAGGACCACCCTGCTCCAGATTTAATTCTCAAAAGGCTTGCTATGAGGAGATTTCTTAGTTATAGGAAAAACAAAAAACAACCCCCACCCCCCCGGCCAAAAAAATCCTTCACTTTTACCCAATTCTGCCAGGACAGAGGAGAGACAAAACAGAGACCCCTAAGGGGGCAAGGAGTTGGGGGCACAAGGGAGCGTGGGTCTCTGGAATGAGCAGAAATCACGGGCAGGGCTTGGGGCTCTCCCCACCGTGGAATTGGGGGCAGCTAAGTAGCTCTGAAGGGCAAGAACACCCACGCTGATATTCACAAACAAAAAGACAACAGTACAGACACAATCGCACATTCAGACTAACAGCGGCAGAGCCCAAGGCTGCAGCCGGCCCCGCCTGCCATTTGCACGACTCACCTTCTGCTTCTGCGCACGCAGACGTCATCGGGCCCCCACACAGGGCTTCCGGCAGCATTAAACAGGTACGGTACGTGGTGTCAGAGTGGGCCAGGCCCAGAGCAGGTGCCAGTCTGAGCTCTGTTGCCCTGCTCCTCAATCCAGGTCCCTCACTAACCTGGTAAATTAAAATGTTAGGTGGGGATGGTGAGCTGTGCCCGCTAACTCTGTCCGCCCCAAGAGCTTCCCCAGACACCAGAGAAACCAGCTGATGTCCCACCACAGTTCTCCTGTTTCCCCCACAGAGGAGGAGGTCTGTGTGCAGCAGGAGAGAATGGAGCCGGCATGCAGAGAGAAGCAGAGACGCTGTGGAGGGAACACCCCACTAGTGTGAGGCCCCATCTCCGCCCCCACGGCCCTGCTCCCTCAGTCTCAGAATGTCCCACTGTCCCCTCCCACCCTAGGAACCAACAACCTTGCTTCAGTGAAGGTCACTGCCATCCATGTGTCCAGACTCCCTGCTCCCCCTTCCCAGTGGCTTGGTTCTCCCTCCACTCGTCTTGCCGAGATGCTTCAGAGGTGAGCAGGACAGGACGCCAGCAAGACGAGGCACCTGGCGGCAGAGCATCTCGAAGGGCTCTTCCTGACGGTCCATTTCTCACAGGAAGTCCTCCCAGACCCCAGGTCTCTCTCTGAAGGCAGCCGTCCTACCTCCTTGCTCCCCAGTCCCACTCCCTCTGTCTCCCTCCAGGAAGCCAGAGACACAGCAAAGGAAGAGGCAGGTTCTAGAGGAGGTGAGCCCTTCGTGCCGGCACACAGCCAGCGGACAAGGAAGCTCTGGGTCTTCGGGTGGAGGAAGGATTGAGCGAGCTGCCACCTCCCCACCCTCCGTCTGACACAGACAGATGACCGACCCCTGCCTGCGCTCCTGCTCCCCCAGATCTCTCCTACAGCTCTAGTCCTGCTAATTAGAAAACACTGCTCCATCCAAATTCCCCTGGGACAAGGCCACTCAGCACAAATAGAACAGATTGGCTAAGACTCAGCCCAGGACTGACTCTTTTTTTTTTTTTTTTTAAAGATTTTATTTATTTGACAGAGAGAAACACAGCGAGAGAGGGAACACAAGCAGAAGGAATGGTAGCGGGAGAAGCAGGCTTCCTACAGAGCAGAGAGCCCGATGTGGGGCTCGATCCCAGGCTCCTGGGATCTGACCTGGGCCAAAGGCAGCCGCTTAACGACTGAGCCACCCATGCGCCCCCCAGGACTGACTCTTATTAACTCAAAGGGCAGGAGGCAACTCTGGAGCCCGAGATGGCCAAGAGGCTCACACCACGGGCAGCTGCCCACGAAGCCCCCTCAGGGTCCCCTGCTCCCTGCTGAGGACCGCAGAGCCTGTGAGCACTGCCTATGGTGCCTCGAAGCTGTGGAGACGGTCACGTCCAAACTGCAGGCCCAGCCCCGCCAGGCCCCCAAGACGGTGCTGACCCACAGAGAGAAGCTGTGCCCTCGTCTAGCAAGCAGCTCGGAACTCAAGTGAGCCCAGCCCCCCAGGCCGGGTTCTAGGGCACCAGGGGACCTGTCCCCCTGCCCTCCTCCTCGGAGCCACTCGGAAGAGTTGCTAACACTGTGGCAGCAGGCACTGTGCCAAGGGCTTTCTTCTATCTCATTTAATTCTCAGAACAAGATCATGAAGCAAGAGATTCTATTATCCCAAGGTCAGCTTTATTGTCAAGGCCGAATGCCTGCCAATGGATCTATCATGCTGGGGGGTGGGGCGGGGGACAGGTCCCTCCCCTCCCAGCCCACCCAGCCCAGCCTCCAGCCCCCCACTCTTGTTCTGAGTTGGACAGTCCTTCCAGGGTCATGGAGCTGGGCCAACCTGGAGGGCACTGAGAGGAGTTCAGTGTGCCACGTGCCCCCTGATCTGCCCGCAGACCACATCCCTGGTCCCGTGGGGTCCACTCCCCTGCCCAGCACAGTGAGGTGCCCAGCGCCTCCAGCCGCTCTGAGGAGCCGTGAGGTAGTTGAGCAGAGATGCAGGTTAGGCAAGCCAGCCCCGCGCAGACGGGGCCCTCGGTTCCTTGCAGAGGGAGATTCCAGGAGACAGTAAATCCAGTTCCGATCTTCATCTCCTTAAACTGTGGGACTTGAGGCACAGACCACTGGTGTCCTCCAAGATCGCACCTCTCCTCCTCTTTCCGAGCGTGCAGCAGACCTTTGCCAGCCCTTTGTGATTCAGTGTAGCCTCTGCCTTCTGGCCAATGGAGCCCGGTTCCTGGCTCTTTCTTGAGTGCCGTGTTGCCAGGGTGGGTCTGCAACAAATCCCGTCCACCCACAGTAGCTTCCAGGAATCCCAGGGAGATCCAATGGGGAGGGGAGCTCAATCTGCTTCAAAATGCAATTATGCTTGAAAAGAGACTCAAATGCACACGTTCCCAACAAGGGGAGTCCCAGGAATCATGCAGAAGGACGAAAGCGAGAAGGACACCGACATCTCTCACGTTGGGGGTCCCAGGGAGTGAAGTGGTCAGGATCTCCCGACGGAGGAGACGTTTCTTTGAGAACAGATGACTTGGCACTCTGGTGGCCGCGGAGGAGCTGACGGCATGCTTGGAACCTTGGATGATGCCCGCCCTCCTGGATTTGGCTGCTGGGTGAACGGCCGGGCCCTCGGTTGAGATGGGAGAAAATAAAGAGGAAAAGTTTGGGGTATGGGCAGGACTTGGTACTGGGGGGAAAAAAAGACAAATTCGGTTTTGAATGTGCCTCCTGATGGGACTGCAGGGTTGGCCACGGGACTAAAGCAGATTTGCCGACACCCCGGCTCAGGGCAGCAGACACGGCCTGAGGACCTGAGCCATCCAGCCATTGCTAAGAGGGCAGCTGGTGTCCCCAGGATGCCTCCCGGAGTGGCTGACCTTTACTCGGGGCACCTGGGAGACACCCTAACCCACAGACTGTGTCCTTTGGATGCCCTGCCTGGGTCCTATTTATTAAAAGTGAGCTTTGCCAGAAAGACGAGAGGTGGAAGGAAATCTTTTTTGGAACAAGCAAAAAAATTCTGGGTGTCTCGAGTGGAAAGCAATGCATTGTTTAGAGCATGCTCTTCCAATGATCTGACTCTGGCTTTCGTTGTCTTTACAACTAAGTTGTAGAGTTAAGGCCAAATACTGCTTGTCTATGGCCGTGCCTAACTGTATATATCTGAATGGAGCCCAACTACCTCCTTTCCCCCCGAAAAAAAGACAGTCTGCATATTCCTTTATTCTATATAGATTTATGTGGTTTCTCCTTCAAACTGACTGTTAATCTTACCAGCTCCTCCACTTAATTAATGAGTTAAATGAAAGTTTTGGCACATGCACATGTAATATTACATAAGCAATGCTTTTTTGGGGGGATTATCTCCAACAAAAGGCACATAAAAGACCACTGCCTCTCAGAGATGAGAAGTAAGACTGGCCGTGGTCCTCAAGGCACAAAACCTGCTGCCAGCCATATCACACCCCCTCAGGAGATGGTGAGCCTGGGCTTGCACACCTCCAGAGACGGGGTGCTCAGTCCCTCCCAGAGGCCACTCCAACTCTGTCCAGATAGGCCTAAGGTGTGCTCATTTTTTAAAACAGGGGGAAAAATTGATCTAAAACTAAAAGAAAACACCAGGCCTGGGTCTAGGCCCTGTAGACAGATAAAAGACTGCATCCAAACAATCACCTTCAAACAGGGTCAGCAGCCCTGGGCTCCTTGCAAAGGCCCTGAGAGACTGAATGGGCTGGGCAAGGAGGGTGAGAGGGAGGACCACTGGCCAGACGTTGCAGAGTCTGAGACCACTGGATTCACGCTGCCTTAGAATAGAATCTCGACCCTGCAACTTTCCTGACCCTGGGGCTCCCACAGGTTTTAGACACAAAGATTTTCTCCTGGGAGCAAGCACAGTGGGAGCCTGTGCACCTGTCTTACACACACACACACACACACACACACACACACACACGCGCGCGCGCGCGCGCGCGCGCATCTCCCTGGCTCCTGGCTTCCTTCCTATTGAGGCTGCCCCACTACCTGGAGGGACACCTTTACTCTTCAGAGGTGGAAAGGACCCAGATGGCCTCCTGGACTCGGGCCTTCTCTCTGAGGCCTCAGCACATCCCAACACTTCTCTGTGCATCTGTTTTCCTGACCAGAGTGGGACCAGCTGGGGTCCACCCCGTCCAAATGCGATGTCCTGCCACATCTGGGGCTTTGTGTCCTGCAGCACCTGGTTCAGGGTTCTGTCCTGTTTCCCATCCCAAGCCCCTCAAGCCCCTTTCTCTGCACGTCATCCCTTGCGAGCCCCTTGAAGGCAGGCTGTGTGGCTACGCTGGCTCCCGTGGGCTGGCCTCAGCGGTGAGGCCTCGTCCCCCACAAGGGCGAGGGCCCCTCTGCTTCCTCCAGGGGCTCCCGAGACTTCTGGGGTTGTGCTGGTTTCCGGCGGGACTGACGCTCCCGACAAGAAATGACGTCCTCCTGCCTCCCCACCTCTAGGACGCAGAAAGCAACAGACCTTAACTCCAAATGTCTGCTGAGTCTCCCTGCAGACCTCCAAGCTGTTCCTGAGAGGACAGAGAAGTGGGGCATTTTGCGTCAGCCTGGCGGGCCTGAGCTGTGACTTGGAACCCAGGCCACTCAGCCTGGCAGGGACTGGCCGCCACCGCCTGCTGCTTGCTGCTCACTAATCTCACCAGCAGTAATTCAGGAGGCACGTGCTAAGTGCCCTGGGCCCATGTTAAACACTCCACCCCCCTCAGCTCATGTAAGCCTCAGGACAAGCCCATGTGGGCCCATGACTATCCCTATTTTGGAAAGAGCGCTTGAGGAGGCTAAGTAACCTTCCAGAAGCCCCACGGCTGGTGAGTAGCAGGTGGCTGGGCAGTCAGGGCTCCCGTGCTCTTTCATCTGCACTAACGGACGGAATATTTCTGGCCCCTCTGTGAACGAAAGATCATTAAAATGAAGAAACTGAGGTACTAAGTTTTCCTTTTTTTTTAGCTCAAATTCCAACTCAGGCTCAGGCCTCTCCTCACTGCGGCACAAGTCCTAACCCCAAAAGAATCTGGGTCTGGGCTCCCCCTCCTCTCACGTAATGACTGGTCTCGCAGCCTGGCGGTGCAGGGGATGTGGAAGAGCCCGCCAAGGCCCATCCCCGTCTCCGCTGGGGCTGCACTCCCACGGAGCCAAGACCTCCTCCTCTCCCTTCCCCACTTCTCTCTCGGTTTCGCTTCCAGCGCTTCCAGCGTGTGCCCACCTCTCTGGGGAAGCGCCTCTCTGGGGAAGCGGCCCTGCGGGTGGGCAGAGGCCCAGCGTGGGCGGCCCCCCTTCTCCAGCCGCGGGATCCATCCAGCCACCAGGGGGCGGCAATCAGGCCGTGAGCTGTCTGGACCCCAGAGCCCCATGGCAAGGAACCAGGGCCTGCGGGGAGACCGGGTGGTCCTTGAGCTTCCGGCCGGCTGACAGGGGCCAGGCTTGTGTCTGCCCCGATTCTGCAGCTCCCTCCCTATGCAACCTCAGGGGCAGCCCTGGGTCTCGAAGGCTTGTCCTCACTGATAAACAAGGATGCCCCCCAACAACACTGTTCCCACAGGACCGGCCATCTCCCAGGGCAAAGGCAGATGGCTAGGGCTCTCTTGCCCATCTTGCTCAGCCTCTCTGTGGAACTTGTGCCGTCGGAGGGCACAGGCTACTGGGAGGAGTCCTTGGAGAGACATTGCTCCCCTCCCATCTACCCCCTTGGCCCAGAGCCAGCCCATATTTCCATCAAGGATGCTCGTGCTCACAGTGCCCTCACCATACCGGCTGTGTGCCCCAGTCCCGAGAACCCAATCATCACAGTGTCAGTCCACCTCCTAGGAGAACTCCTTTAAAAACATGTTTTTCTTGCAAACCCTTCTAGGAAGTCATTCTAACAACAAAATACCATGGAGTTTTTATAAGCCCTTGTAACAATAAAACACCACACCAACTAAAACATCCACCCACGGCAGCATCACAAGGGTTGCTGGCAGCCCCCTCAATGTTCACCCCCTTCCATAGGGGCCTATTGCCCTGACACGTAGTTTGACTGGGAAGGACGGGCACAGGGGGTTCCGGGGGGGAGCTCCCCTCAATGCCATTCCCATCCCCAGGTCGTCCGTGATGGGTCTGCCCTCCCTCTGCCTCGGCCGATGGGGACACTCTGGAAAGCGGAGCAGAGAGAATAAAAGAAACCAGACCCCGCTGGCGTCGCTGAGCCACTTGGATCAAACCAACCCCGAAACTCACCCCACCTCTGGACTTTCCAGTTTCAGGAGCCAAAAACCTCCCCTCATTGTATAAACCGGTTTGAACTGGGTTTTCTATTACCCGCGACTGTAAACATACTCCCCTGGATAGAGTAAGGTTCATTCACTGGCTGGCGGGTCCTGCCGTGGGCGGCGTGACCCTGAAGAGAGAGTGTGGATGGGCACACACTCATGTGGAGAAAGATTTCGGAGAAATATTAAGTAAAATTGATTGTGAACCACTCCGTAAATATGACTTTCATTTGTGTAAAGAAGGTATGTGAATATGCATCCACACTTTCTGGAAGGTTACCCAGGAGCAGTCACCTCTGGGGAACAGGAGACGTACTTTTTCACACTACACGAGCCCACGTTTAGATAGCTTGTACGTATAAAATGACTAGTTTTTAAGTTGTTTGAGGTGATACAATTATAATCCGAGGTGATAATTTATTTTGGTGGTCATCAAACCATGCCTCCGAAGCCCCCACTGAAGTATGAGACGCGGAGCGCGGGAAGAAGGCCGAGGAGAGAAAGAGTGGTCTCCAGCCTTCCCAGGGAGTGGTTCATTCCTTCCTCCAAAGCCGGCCTCTCTGAAATTGGTCCCTTCACCGGAACAGCGTCCACTCGAATGTAGCCGTGACTGTGTCTTCCTCTCAAAGTCACCCCCGGTCCTTATTTCGCAGCGCCCACAGCAGGCTTTCCGGAGACACCCTGGAGACCCCAACAGCATTCTGAGAACAGACGTACCTTTTTACCGCCGTCTAGAGGAGGAAAAGCCTTCCTTTGTTTTTACAAGGAAAAGCCTGGTCTTGCTGAGTTTCAAGGCTAAAACGGCCCTGAAGTTACAGGGTTCCCTGATGTTCAGAGCGCCTCGTTGGCCCTGGAAGGCTTGGCAGTCACCTCTTGGGTAACAGACACGATCTTGTGGAAGGACCTTTACCAAGATCCACCATTTGGGACAAGTTACCACGGTTTAGGGGCAGACAACCTAAAAATCCTGGGGCCCTGTGGACAGACACCATGCATGACCCTAGAGCTGGAAACGCCTGCCTGTGACGGTCATATAGTCATTCCACTCACCTGGTACAGCTAAAGGCCCTGCCCCTCTGGGTGGTGGGGCTGAGCACTTGACACCTGGGCAGGACCTTCCTAAGATGCTGGGTCCTTCCTTGGGTGCTAGGACCACTGCAATAGCCCCTTGCCTTTCTCTGTGCATCTGCAGTCCGTGCTCTGAGGCTGCAGACCAAGAGCGGTCAGATGGCCCCTGCTATTGAGACCGGAGCCTTCCCTTCTCTGCTGGTCTCCTCTTCTGGGGAGCTCTCCCCTCAGAGTTCCTAAGACTGCAGAGTCCCACACTCACATGTGTCCCCATTACCACCCCCGGGGCAGCCCCACCCGGTGCAGAAAGACCTCGGCGAGCTTACTGGGTGAAGGGCAGCTCTGGCCTTGCAGGGAAGTGAGCCTATGGTCTGAAGCCAGGGCCTCAGGGGCAAGGCTCAGCACCTAGAATAAGGCTGAGCCCTGTATTGTCCCAAATCCGGGTACACAGGCAATCTTCAGGAAACCGCTTCTCCGCGGGCTTGCCCTCGGTGTGGTTTTGCTCAGCAGGCGCCAAGCCTACTTTATCAGGGGCAGGTTCTGGGGCAGGTTTCCAGAGTTTGAATCTGGATCTTCTAAATGCTCAACAGGAGCTCCCCTTTCTCCAAACTGCACGTTTTGGGCATGAAACTGGCTTCCTCCAAGCTGTTCTGGTGACCGAGTTTAACTGTTAAGTGCCCAGAGCGCTCCCTATGTTCCGGGAGGTTCTGTAGCCAAGTCATTTTTATTGTGATTCACACGGGGAAACCAAGCGCAGGCTTCCCAGGTTTTCCTGCCCAGCTCACAGCCTTGCCCTTCAGGCAGGGTACACCCCTGGAGATGGGTGAGCGGGCAGTGGCAGGCGTCACTGGGGGGCGTGGCAAGGATGGGGTGGGGCGGGGGGCAGAGGCCAGGCAAGCCTGGGCCCCAGATGCAGAGGGTGGTCCAGAGTGTTGGGGGCTGTAGAGGCCAACGGGGTCTGGTGAAGGGGTGAGCAGCCTTCAGTCAGGGAGGAGAGTGGTACAGAGACCCAAGACAAGGAGCCCCCAGGGAAGGGAAGGCAGGCAGGTGAGGGGCCGAGGCAAGCTTTCAGAGATGGGGAAACTGTAATGGTGTGGGAGGGAGAGGACGTGGGAAAACGATGATGTAGCTGAGTCCTAGCAGGAGGGGGAAAGGAGGGTCAGGGGAAGGGGAAGCGAAGAGTCGGACGTTGCAGTGAGAGTATGTGGGGGCAAGGAGGGGACGTGCACAGGTCACACTGGCCTCCACCAGGTCTAGGAAGGCAGGGAGTGTGGGGGCCGCTGGAGACGGCCATATGTGCACCCTTTCCAACGGGCCTCCTCTCTCTTCTCTCATCCAACCGCTCAGAGTCAGACGAGATGGCTCAAATGCCCAGTTCTGCAAACTAATTGAAAAACAGGGGCGCCTGGGTGGCTCAGTGGGTTAAAGCTTCTGCTTTTGGCTCAGGTCACGATCCCAGGGTCCTGGGATTGAGCCCCAAATCGGGCTCTCTGCTCAGCAGGGAGCCTGCTCCCCCCTCTCTCTGCCTGCCTCTCTGCCTACTTGTGATCTCTCTCTCTGTCAAATAAATAAAAAAATAAAATCTTTGGAAAAGAAAAGAAAAGAAAAGAAGAGAAAAGAAAAAAGAAAAGAAAAGAAGGAAGGAAGGGAGAGAGAGAAAGAAAGAAAAAGAAAGCAAGCCGGCCTGCAGAGTCAGAGTTCTGCCTCGTGCTTGTAGCTGGGCACAACCACAAGCCACAAGCCCGCTTGTTCTGGGTGTAACCTCCGTACAAAGGACACTTGGAAGTTGGTGCGGCATCTAAAACAAATCACTTGATGGGAGTTATTTCAGATGGTGCCGTCCGTGGATTGCCTTCACCCTCCACTGCCCTGTTGTGTCTAGTCACACCCCTTCCCCCGCTCCCTTGGCAGGCAGGTTCACCATGGCAGTGCTCCACGCCATCTCCATGTCACTCCAAACAAAACCACCAGGACAACAGCATTAATATAAAGATATATTCCATAAAAGAGTTTGGCAGTCAAAGAAAAGCATCACACTTCCTGAAAACACAAGCATTCTTCCTCTAGTCTACAGAGAAAATTATAAAGAAAAAACAAACAAACAAACAAAAAAAACCCGGGAAACAAAAATTGCAACATCATCCACAAACACCCACCAGTCTACACCGCACTAGCATGTACACTTCGGCAATTCAGTGAAGGTAGCACTCGATCCCTGAACGAGGAGGACAGAACTGGTACGAGATCCAGAAGCGTTAGAGAGGAGCCCAGCCAAAGACGCACAGACGCCCCCACCGGCCCCGGCGGGGGGGAACCATTCGGTACATAACACAGACTTCATTTCCAAGAGCAAGCCCCAGGACGGCCCTGCCAGGCCGGGTGGACGTGATCCCCACAGACATCCTGACCGGGGACAGTGGAGGGGGGGTCACCACAAAAGTTAGCCAAAAAAGAACCATCCCGAGCTTCTGCCCAACTGCAGGCTGGGCTCTCCGGCTCGACACAGGGGCCCGGCCACAGTTCCGCTCTCCAGGGAGAGGCAAATGCCAGGCCGGCCAGCGGCCCTTAGCACGTGGCCTCAACAGGAGCCCTGGTCCCAGGTTCCAGGCTGGGCATCTCTGGCTGGGGCTCCCTGGCCTTGCAGTGGGGGGAAGGGGGGAGGGGTCAGGATTCAAGTTCCAGGTGACGGTTTCAGTAGCACCAAGACCAGAAGACGGGGAGGCCTAGCTGGGGAAGGGAGTGGGTGAGCTGGGGGTGCACAGAGGAAGGGGGAGCGCGTGTGCGCACCTGGCTTGTGAGGGACGAAAAGGAGAAGTTGAGGGGGTTGGTTCTTGAGACACTCGAGGGAACCGAGAGGGATGGCTTCAGTCCCAGATAGCGCGTAAGGCTGCTCGGAGGGAATGCTGGAGGAAATGAAGAAATGGTGTGAGAACATTCTTATCCCTATAAATAAACTATTTACACACTCTCAGAAAGGGGGAGCCGATGCTCAGAGGAGAACCCTGCCGTGCCCCCCTCCCCCCAGGCCGTCGGGGCACAATGCTGCTGAGACTGGAGGCAGGTCTTGCCCGGGGAGGGGCAGCCGAGGAGGCGCTCCGTGGCACCCGTCCGCACGTGGCTCAGGCTTCCTTGGACGTGGCTGAGGACCCTGCAAACACCCCCCCTTGTGCAGATACACAGGCTCCGCTGGCACGGTCCACTTGTGCCCCTTCCCCTCCCCAGGTCCAGGCGGCGCCCTTCTGTTCCTGGGAGAAGCCTCGTCCGCGTCTGCCGGGCCCCCACCCAGGACCCATCGCAGCAGACGCGGCTGCCCTCCGGGCCGGCACCGGCGACACGCTTAGTCTCTTCTCGACTCAGGAGAAGCGAGTCAGGCCCTTTTCACAGCCACGGGAACCTTCTGTCCCTCAGAGTCCCCACCCCCGCTTAAAGCCATGGTCTCCGTCTCCGGGTAGACCCCGGGCGGCGGGGCAGGGGGAGCCCGGCACAAGTCCGTGCAGGTCAGAGGAGCTCCTCGGTCTTCAGCACCAGCAAATGGGAACAGGGAGGTCGCGTCCCGCTGATGCCGAAGATGGGGTGCTGACTCTGGCTGGGTGCGTCCGCTCCTCTCCCTCTGGATGTCGGGTTGACAGCAGTGAAGGGCTCTGGCCTCCACGGCGTGGCTCAGCTCTGCTTGCTCACCTCTGCTCCTCAGAAGTGATGGCCTGCCTTCACCGCCTCAATGTCCGAGATCAAGGTCTTCGCCAGGAAGATGCCAAAAATCTGAAACCAAAGCCAGGGGAGGCTGTCAGCGCCGGGGCCCGACGGGAGAGGGCGGGCACAGAGGGCAAGGTGCACAGGGCCGCCCTGCAGAGACTGAGGACGCAGCACAAAAGAAACAAGTGGGCCTGTGGAAAACAGTAAACAGGGAGTCCTGGGGTCTGTTTTGCTCTATCCTGGGGCCCTAGAAGTTTGGGGCAAACGGCAGGCAACAAAGAAGGCCTGCCTCCGATGGGGCCAAGCACATCACATACCACGTGCTGGGACACCCTTTGTACTACAGTTAAACCAAAAATAACAGAGTCACCTGGCTGGTTTTGATGTAAAATAATAAATCTTGATGTCTCCTGTAAACCCGGATTCCATGCTAAAAACAAGGTCCCCCCCGATTTTAGCTGCGCTGACCCCCTAGCACAGCACCGTCACGTGGGACGCCTGGTTTTCTACCAGGAACAGACCAACGTGAACTCGGAAATCTTGGAAGTTTGCTCATTTCCCCTTTCAATTCTTGTCGTGGTTTACGTTGGATGAGCCAGTCCTTCCTTCTGAAGTCTGACTGCTTTGCCCATTTGGCAAGTAAGTTTGTTCTTTCCTTTTCTAGATGCTTCCATGTCTAAGCTTCCCTCTGCGATCACTCAACACACACTGGCGGGTGAAGGAGGAAGGAGTGTGTGGATGGCCAGCAGCCCCCCGGGCCACGTCGGGCACCCTCATCACGGCAACGTCGGAGCTGGGCGGTCGGGGCCACACGGCGGTGGCGGCCGCCCCAGAGGCTGTTGGGCCTGCCAGCTTCTCCTCCCAAGCCCGGGGCCGCCCCGAGAACTCCTGCTTTCTCTGACGGGCAGAGTTCTTGCCTCCCCTCCCTCTCCCTGTTCTCCCGGCAGCCGCCCAGTCTCCCCACATGTGGAATCTGGTTGAGATGAGCAGGTGCCACCGCGAGGACAAAGGAAGCCATAAAGGGCAGGGGGAGCAAACCTGCAGCAGGGAGATGGCGATGAAGACGCCGGCCACAATGTAAATATTGCGGGGAAGCCAGCCCTCCAGCGCCTGGATGCAGCCTTTTGTGAAGATGGACTCGTCCCACTTGCTCTTCAGCTGAAGGGAAACAGCGCAGCGACCTGAGCCCAGGACACGCAGGGTGTGTCGTCCCCCCCCCCCCCCGACTCCCCAGAGGGCTCCCGTGGCGGGCAGGGCGAAGCTCAGGGGGAGCCAGGGGGCCGTGGTCTTCACCCACTCCTGGTGGGGCCTCCCCAGACTCAAAGAGGCACTGACTTGGCACGCCTCCAGAGCCCACATCTGAAGGACAGGGAGGGGCCTCAAGCCTCTAAGAAGGAAGATGGGCCTTTAAAGAGAGAAACTAGAAGGGCCTTCAGCATCTTCTGAGTCAGAGAATGAGGCTGGGGAAGGAGGGAATGGTGGCTTCTCAGGGTGTGTCCCCCAGCCCGGTAAGCTTGGCTCTGGGAGCCAGTCACAGTCATAAGCCAACGGGCCCCTGCCAATCCTGACCCCTAGTGGAGGCTCAGCAGGCACACGGGAGAACCCCTCAGCAAGCACAGCCCCCCTCACCCCAACCCACCGCATACAGCCTCACCCATGGCAATACGGATGGAACAGTAATCCCTTGTAGTGGGGTGAGGGGCTGAACTGTGTCCCCCTGAAATTCAGACTGCGACTGCACTTGGAGACAGGGTGTTTGAAGAGGAAATACAACCCATAAGAATCCTCTGGAGAGATCTCTGAATAGCAGGGTACCAGGCACATACCCGTACCCTCACCCCAGCCCCCAACCCCTAACCCCAACAATAACCCTAACTCTAAAGTTAGCCCTCCAGAGAGGTCTCAGAGCTGCAGGATGATAGGCACATACCTTCACACTGTCCCCAGCCCTAACCCTAAGCATTATGCTAGCCCTAAACCGAACCCAAACTCTAGATCTAAGGGAAGAAAAAGATGTGTTACATATATACAACCGATTGATTATTACTCGGCCATAAAAAAGAATAAAATCTTGCCATTTACAACAATGTGGATGGAACTCGAGAGTATTACGCTAAGCTAAATAGGTCAGTCAGAGAAAGAGAAATACTATATGGAAAAAAAGGTAAGTAAAATGAGATGATCAGGTAGGCCCCAATCCAATATGACTGGCATCCTTATAAAAAGTGATGAGGAAGCCAAAAGACAGAGGGAGAGAACCAAGTGGGCACACACACAGGAGAAGGCAGCCTCCTACAAGCCCAGGAGAGGCCTCAGACCAGCCCTGAGGGCACCCTGATGTCTGACTTCTAACCTCGAGTTCCGAGGAAAGAAGTTTCCGCTGTTTCAGCCACAGTCTGTGGTACTTGGTTACGACAGCCTTAGAACCTAACGCAAGAGGCAATGAAGGGACAACGCAGGTACAGGCCCGTCCCCGTGTAATGGACGGAGGTCCCTGCAGAAGGGCTTCGGGCCTCCCAAACCAGAGGCACACATCCCCGGTGTTCACGGCCAACAGGAAAGGTGCCCGCAGATTCCCCAAGTTCCCTCCTTCAGAACAGCAGTCGCTCACTCATACCACCAAAGGCCACCGAGCAGTGCCTGGGGGGAGGAGGGCACTCATTTCTCCCCCCCCCCACCCCCCGTGGCCTGAGGAAAGCCCTGGAGGACCGAGCCTTTCTCCCGCCCCAAGACCCGTCTCCCTCCTCAGTGTCACCCCACCTCCATATGGCGGCTAAACCACAAGTCCTGCGCTCCTGCAGCTTCATCCTGAATCCCCAGGACAGACACCCCCGGGACTCCAAGGAGCCATTGAAAATATAGCCTTTGTTCCCAAAACTTTCACCTGACCTCTTTCCACTAATGCAGCAACTGCTAGACTTTGTGACCGAGGTTCACAGGCTGGGACTCACCCCCATCCCTGTTCCCAGGAATCTTGCCGCCAGCGGCTCCTACCCAGCTCGCTCCCAGCTTCGACGGCCCCTCCCTGAGCCTCACCCACTCCACTTTGCACTTGTGCTAAATCAGGAAGTTGGACCACACGGAGGAAACTCAAAGTTGCATGCCTCGGGCGCTCACCTGGGTCCTGACGTCATAGCCACACTGCGTGTTCACAACTTTTTGCTGTAAGAAAAGCGGAAAAAAGTTGGTCTTTTTGTTCTCTTGGGAAGCCGATGGTAGAAAGCTCTAGAAAAGTCCCAACCAAACACCAGCAAACACTTGTACAAATTCCACTGTAGCTCACATCCTTTAATCTCGATGTCAACTAACCTTTCACACTAGGACAAAGCTCGGCCAACTGTGTGTGGAAGGGAGACCCGTCTATGTATCAACTATTCAACTCTGCTCTGGGAGCACCAAAGAGATGATACATAAATGACTGTGTGTGGCCACATTTCAGTAAAGCTTCATTTACAGACACTGACATTTAAATTTCATATAACTGTCACCCATTACAAAATATTATCCTTCCTTTCACTTATGGTCAGCCATTTAAAAATGGTTGAAACTACGGTTGGCTCGCAGATCATCCGAAAACAGAGGAGGCTGGATCCTGCCCATGGGTCCTAGTTTGCCAGTGCCTGCCCTGGAAGAGGAAAGTTCCGCTCGCTGAGTATTTCACGGTCACGGGGGGATTCCAGGCACTGGCTATGCAGTCACAGCAAACCAGAGCTTTCTGGGCTGGGGAGCGGGTCGTTGACAGCGGCTTGGCCCTGCCTGCTGGGAGCCCCGGGGGCCTGTACCGGGCACTCGTGAGCGCACCAAGAGCAATAAAGCACTAGCAAACATTCAGTGCTCCTTCTGGAACCCAGGGACCCGGGCCATGGGCTGGGAATGAGAACAGGTGAAGAAGAAAGGCGAGAATCCTCCACCACCCCCAGATGGTGAGTAGCCCCCCCCCCCAGTCCTGGGCACTGGGCATTTTCTCTGGAGGACAGTGAAGAGGGGGGCCCGGGGTTCACCACATTTCCAGCATTTCGTCCAGGCTCCCTGAGTGAGAGCCCCTCCAGGGGGGGGCACGACTGGTTTTCTCCCGCCTCACCCACGACATGAGAGTAAGGGCAGGTCATGCAAAAATGTGCCTGGGATTTACACATGGAGGACTTCGGAGCCGCACACTGTGCCGTGGTGTGCGGAGGGAGCGCGGAAGCCGCCCAGAGCTGCCCCGCGCCCCCCGCGCAGGCCGACTCACCGCGGGGTCCGGCACGCAGCAGGAGAAGGGCACCCCACACTTCTCGCGGCTGTAGCTGGCACCACTGCAGTTGAAGTAGACGTTGAGGTCCCAGTCTTCAGGCCCATATGCCCCGCAGCACTGGTTCTGGGGTCACAAAAGCCAAGAGCTGTCAGTGGCTCGGGCTCTGAGCCGCCACAGGGCTGTGACACCCCCCCCCAGGGGATCGGGGACACGAGGGGAGGTGCTGCTCCACGTGCACACAGAGAAATCCAGGCCCCTCCCCCCCACCTCCTGGGTGCGCAGATGTTGAGCACAGGGACCTAGGCAGTCTTTTAAGAAGGAAACCAGGAAACCTTGGCCAGGACCCCCTCCCCCGGGTCCAGCATGAAGGACTACCTCCGTGGTGTCCCCCCCCCGCCTCTGCAGGGACACAGCACTCAGGTCCAGACCCTCCTCCCCCTGGAGCTTCCCCTTCTTCCCCTCGCCTCAGCCCGAAGCGGATCCCTCCCCCTCCTCGCAGACCCTAGGCATCTCTGAGAACCCCTCCTTGTGGGCAGTGGGCGTGGCTCCCTCCCAGAGAAATTTCCAAGCTGGCCTTACTTCCCATAGGTGCCTCTTTACAAAAAACAGCTGCCCGACGTCTACTCCCAAGGCCTGGAATCATGAGCGGGGTGAACAGGAACACAATTGCAGCTCAGCCCCCCTAACCTGGGGTCTCTGCACCCCCCACTGTCTGGTGTAGTGGCAACAGAATCGCCACCCATCTACAGACGTGTCAAAACAAACACCGAAAACAGTACGGTGATGTCCAGGCCCTCCCGGCCCAGGAGCAGACTCCGGGTTCACACTTGTCCCGGCTGCTGACATGGCTGTGGCCCTGATCACAACAAATACGCGACCAGGGCTCCTGGTTGTCTTCTCTTATTTCCAAGATCAAATCCCACGTCCCCCCCCCTACCCTGCCACGGTTCCTGCGGCTTTCATGGCTCCCAAATAGCACGTGAGGAATCTCCGCAAGTTACGGAATGCCCCCGGACGATGTATGTTCGAGAGGAAAGGCCGGCCCTGGAGAAGAGAGCCCTGTCCTCGAGGCTAGCGGGGGGCAGGAGTGCCCAGGCACGCCAAGGCCCTGGGACAACGGGGAACCTCGGGAAGGCCCAGTGAGGGGCGGGGGGGATGGCTCTGCTGGGATTTTCACAGACGAGCGCTGGTCACTATTACAACACAGGAAGCGCCTCTGGTCACATAAAGTGGGTTTTGCTGGGTTCCGGGATACACGACAAAAGGGTAAACAAGTTTTAGTGAACATGAGAGCAGACCAGAGTTATTTTTAATGTCTGCTTGATTATTTTCTTCTCAGAACCCAAGTGTTCCATGTGAAGTCCGTGGGGAAGCGAGGTTTTCTGGCAGCACAAAGACAGAGCACACCACGGCCTCGCCCCAGCTGGTGGTGGGGAATGGGCCCCCCAGGGGAGAGAAGGCGGTGGCCCAAGCCTCCAGGTGCAGCTACACACAGGGTAGACGGACGCCAGATGGAGTCAAGGCTAAGGCCTGGGAGGGCTTAGACAGCCCCCTGGGGACATATTCCAGGGAGGTCACATTCCTCCCCATCAGGGGAAGCTTCCTCCAGGCAGCTCTGCCCTCTCCAACAGGAAGGGGAAAAGGTCCCGGGGAGGAAGGGGACAAGAATAGCCTCAGACGGTGAGTCACATGCTGGGGAGGTGGAGACACTCCGCCCCTGGGTACCCACAGCGCCTGGGGACCTGCGGCCGCCTGCGTGGCCAGAACCCGAGAGAACTGGGCCCCTGGGGGAGGGTGGCCACGAGGCAGCTAGATCGCCTGCCCCATGCAAATGGGGGAGGCCACACTGTGAACACGGCCACATGGCCAGGCAACCATGAGCAGGCAAAGCTAAACTGACCAGAGGCTGGAGCGGCCCCTCCCATAGCCTCCCCACCACTGAAGGAGGGACGCCCCGGGTTCCCTGCTAGCTGAGGCCCGGGCAACGTGCAGGGAAGCCCACGCTCCACCCGGGGCGGGGGGACCAGCGCGGGTGATGCTTACCGCTTTCTGAAGGGAGTCGATGAGGTTCTGCAAGTCAATGTCGTCCCGGTAGGATCTGATGTTGCTCTCGAAGAACTCCCGGAACCGGTCCCTCACCCAGTCCTGGAAGAGGAAGGCCAGCACGGCCACGGCCAGCTCCAGGAAGAAGATGAGGACGATGGTACCGCAGAACTGTGGGCGCAAGAATGGGAGCAAAAGTCATGACATCTCTGGCCTCCAGCTCCTTGTGTGACCCGGGACCCATGCCTGCCACAAAGAGGGCGGGCTCCACCCCCGCCCCCGGGGGTCCCACGGGACTGGCTGGCAGCCCCACCCCCTCTGTAAAAGGAGAGGTGTGCCCCCACCCACATCACAGTATCATTGGGAAGAGACCAGTGGAAGGATGAGAAAGCTCCAAGCCACTGTGTCACCCATTTCCTGTGAGGCAGCCTCCTTCCCCAACAAGGAAGCCTCATCCCAGGAAGGAAGGGCTAACCCACCCCACCAGGCCACCGGCTCCTCTAGGGCAGGGCCTGTGCCCCAGACACAACCCCTGACCACACTCTCCTTGCACACATAACCATCTAAGTGGCTAGAGATATACTGTCACCCACACTTTAGGGACAAGGAAACAGGCTCGCACAGGCATACGGCTTGCTTGAGGTCACGCAGCTCATGCAGGACATCGGAGTACCTCTGCGCGTGGCAAGACCTCTCCAGAAGCATGGCGCCCCTGGCCACCACAATGGTGGCCCTCTGCAAGGGCCCCCCCACAGCCGCATCCCACTCCTGGTCGCCCTGCGCTCTAAGCTGTGAGGCCACGGCAGGCGAAAGCCTCAGAGTAAGACGAGGGGAAACACCCACATACCCACACACACGCGCACACACACACACACATGCACCAGACCCTCCAAAACCTAACCTCCATCCACACAAAAGGAAGGTACTAACTATTTTTTAAGAGAGAAAAAAAAAATGAGAGAAGGAAAAAAAAAACACACATGTTTTGCTTTTTAAATTAAGCCCAGGGAAGAGAAGGCTTGATCTAATAAGTTCAACAAATAATATATTGCAAAACACGATTATGTGTTTTCCCCACCAGATGCTATTTAATTTTAACTGAACGCATTTCAACGTGAATTTGTATCTAAATATAAAACCAAACTCTAAGTAACTGGCGCTTCTGCCAGGAAATTAAGGATTTTGCATCACACATCCCAACACCCTCATACACCCTGGAGGAGGGAAACCGTTTCCTAACCTTACCGGCAACATCTTTTGATCTTAGCCAAGAAGGGCAAAGGTGAGTAGCAAACAAATGATTCCTTTAGAACTTGAGAGGGAAATAAGAGGTTCGGGAGGGGGACAGGAGCCGGCTGCTCAACCATCCCCTCCCTCCAGGAGCTGAAAACCAGAGGGGCCCAACCTCTCCAGGGATGAGGGGCTGGCCCAGCTGATTGTTTCCTGAAACCCTACCCGTTGGTGGGCAGCTTCCTCCCCGCACTGCTGGGGCCCGTGGGGCGCGGAGGGGACCTATGGGAGCTACGACCCTCTCCGGCCAGGGAGGGGTAAGCCTGCCCAGCAGAGCCCACACCACGCCCCGCCCCTGTATCTGCAGCTACTCACAAACTTGAGCAGACAGATGTTCTCCCGCAGGGCCCCCACGCAGCCGGCGAACCCCAGCGTGAACATCACCACGCCCACCATCAGGACCAGCACCACAGGGTCGATTCCATGCAGCCGGGTCACTTTGGTGAGGTCAGACAGCACCCCCTGAAAGAGGCAGAGAAAGCATCAGCTTCAGGGAGTCCAGGGTGTCGGGAGGGGTGGGGGGGCCTAGGTTGGGTCCAGAGCCAAGATAAGGACGAGGACTTGTCTTCGAGGCTCAGTCCTGCCCTTAACAGCCAGGCCAGAGTGTAGAGCATGGCCCCTGCCCACTTGTCCTCTTAGGGCCCCCCTGCCCACAGATCCTTGCCCCCCTCAGCTCCCCGGGCCCTTGCATGCAGCAATCCTGGGCTGTACCTTGGCTCTGAGTCCCTCCCGGGCAGACGCTATGCTTGTTTTGGAGACTGCAGGGTGCCTATACCAGACCTGGGGTGCGGCTGGGGGGCCCTGGGGAACCCTGTGGTCTTCGGTCCGGGCACCTTAGGGCCAGAGCCCTAAGCATGTGACAGCTTACTCTGTACTCGGTTTGTGGAGAACCCTACTACCCTGAGCTGAAAACAGCTTCAGCGTGCACATTGTTGTGGAACACCCACCAAAGGCACATGAAGGCAGCACTGTCCATAAAACCTTCTGTGACGACGAGAGGTGTTCTCTATCTGCACCGGCCCAAATGGTAGCCACTGGCCCCGTGCACTACTGAGCATCTGAGCTCATGTTTCATTTTAACCAATTTAAATACGCACAGTCACACGTGGCTAGTGAGAACCAAAACCGACAGAGCAGTTCTACAGGATTCGAAGGAGAAAGGAGAAAGGAGCCAGTGACCGGGCCCCCAGTGGCTCCCAGTCGTCCAGGGTTGCCAGGCCTCTGCTCAGGGCTCAGCCGGAGCTGCTGCTGTTCACGAGATGGCCACATGGTGGCGGTATGAGTCATGGTTTGCTCAGGCTTCTGGGGTTTGGTCCACAGGATGAAGTGACATTGCACTTCAGCTCCTGCCCTTTAGGGGTTCACGGGCTCCCTTGAAGATGCCCAAACCTTCATAATAATAAGGTGGGCCTTATTCAGCTCCAAAGGCCATGGCAAGAAAGTCCATAGATCTAAGCGCTCCTGCCTCCATCTCCTGGAACCCAAGGGAGGTTCCACTGAAGGGATAAGAGGATCCTGGGCCTGAGGCTCAAGAGGATGCTTTAGTTCCCACTGTTTCCTTCCTGGTTCAGTGCACCTTACTCCACCTTGCACCTTCTCTCTCCCCTCCTCCACCCTCCCTGTAGTGAGGGTCCTCCGGGGTTCTCATGACCTCCCTGGCTGCACCCACCAGCAGAGCAGGAGGGGGCACCGCAGCTCATGAGTCTAGTCCCTTCCTCAGAGCTTCCCCTGCCCCTTGTCCCGCTGGACGGGAAGAGCCCGGTCTCCCTACCTCCTGTCTCCTGCACAGGCTGGGCAAGGAGGTTCACAGGTGTGGAATCCCCTGCCCCTGCCCCTGCCCCACAGGGCGCCCAGGGGGCATTAACACAGCCCCGCTCCCGGTCTCAGAAGGACAAGAACTTCAGGAACAAACACAACTGTGTTCAGGGAGCTGCTGCATCCCAGCGGCACAGACAGGAACAGAAGGTGACCCCAGGCCAGCCCCGAACACCACGGCAGACAAGCCCTCAGGCCGTCTGAGGCTTCTGGGAACAGCAGAGAGGGCTCGCCACACTCACGGAGCCCAAAAACCCAGCCCAGCCCAGCCGTGGCCTCTAGCAGTGACTCCCCCCGGCCACGGGGAAGCAGAGCCAGTCCCAAGGTCCCAGGACGTCTCATGACCAATCAGCTCAGTAACCACTTCTCAGAGCTGGCTCTGCGACCCCCCACCGATGGCTACAAACCTACAAACCATTACCCCGGGCACGAATGCTTGTGAGAGGGGAGTCTGGAGGAAGGAGCGATTAGAGCTGAGCACACGTGGTCTGGGCTCCCTGATGCCTGCAGCCCTGGTAACAGTGACACCTACCTTCTCGCTCCATGCCCACAGTCCGACTCCAAGGAAGACAACTCCAGCCAGCTAAGCAAGGGAGGGGTGGAGGGAAGGGGAGACATGGGGAAGGAGGGAGAGGGGGAGAGAGTTAGTTAAGTCCGAAACCAGCACCAAGAACACGCTTCTTCGAGGAGCATCCACACGGCTAGTCAGGGGACGCTTCTGGCTCACGTCCACGGAGGCGGACCAGGGACAAGCCCTCAGTCCCTGCAGATGACAAGGAACTCTACCGCAGAGCAAAGCAATGGCCAGGCGTTTGGGGATAACCTACGCCTACCTTCCCTGAACATCTGGCCAAACTCCTTCTACCCCAACGGCTCCCCCACGCTCCAGAGAGCACGATCTCAGAGCAGAGTCTGCCCGACATCGTGACGGCCCTGCCCTGTTTCCTCCACATTCCCAAAGCCCCCCGAAATCTCTTCAGGGCAGAATCTGGTGTAAGGAAGACACGACCCTCTGTGACAGCCCCCCAGGCATGCTCACGGTCTCCCAGGGCTGGAGAGCCTCTCTCCAGAGCCCTGGGCACCGCCATGGGGATGCAGAGCCGGTGGCACCAGGGCACACGTGGGCTCCGCATTACCAGGTCCTGGGTTATTCGTTATAGAATTAAAACAGGGCTGTGCGAAACAACACATTCACCCCAGAAGAGGAGCACCCCCCGCCCCACTGGGACCAGGCTGCCTCACCTGTACCACAACGGGAAGCCTCCCCCGCCCCCCAAACACCGCACAGGTTTCTAAACCAGAGAAGATTTTTTCCATATAAAACAAAATACTGGTCTCTGTAGATGAAGCCGCCTATTTTTCCATGTAAGTTCTTTCCACCAGGCTGGCATCTGCCTTCCATCCGTCAGCACCTCCCACTAAATAATGGGGCCGGGTCTGCCTAGGACTCACCGCTCCATGGCATATTTGGCACACTTTAAGATCTCCCTGCCCCCTCGGTTCACTACTGGCCCCGGGGGGCTGGAGTGGGAAGGGCAGGCCCTTTAAAGAAAGCCCCCCAGGAGATCACAACCTCTTTCGAATCACAGACCACCTTCAGAGAATGCTTACGTGCCCAGTATTTGGGATGGGATTTCAGAGGTTCCGGAGACCCCTCACGGCTGGTTCCTACAGAAGCCCTCCCTATACCTGATCCGTCCACTTTACAAGGCAGAACACGGGCCCCAGGGGGCCAAAATTGAAACATCCGGCAGTGGAGGAGAAGGGCCTAGACCCCATCTCCGGCCCTGGGGTCGGCACAGAGGACGCAGGCAAAGACCCCGATGCTGTTGGACCTTCAACTCCAGGGAACAACACCCGGTCGGTCCTGTATATGCCACGCTGCTCTCACAACCCCTCTGTCCTCCCACTGAATTAACTCAGGGTTAAAGGCCTTGGTTTTTCTCGATGGGGTGCATACGCGCCTCCTTTCCCTCCCCAAGAGTCTTACGCAGAAGGGCAGGCAAGCCCAAAGGTGTCTAATCACCGCCCACTGAATCCAGCAGGCTTCCCTCCCTGTCATTCCTCAAGGTCCCCAATGACTTAGCCTCTTGCCAGGGCTGGAGGTCAAGTCTTTTTTCTGTTTACCTGGCCTGACCAGAACAGGGAACGTCCTGGGAATGGGAATGACACAGCTGGTCATTCCCTCCTGCACCGGTCTGGTCAGCTTTGGGGACACAAAGCACTGGTCACTCTTCAGCCTCTCCTGCTGGCTCCCCCTCCTCCAGGCACCTCTGTATGCTGGTGAGCCTCACTGCTCCGTCCGGGACCCCTCCCTGTCCCCTGAGTTCTCCAGATGAGGCCACCATCACAGGGCTTGAAAGACCATCTCTACACAGTTGACCCACAAATCCGAGTCTCCGTAGCTCATGTCCACGTGACTCGCGCACGGGAGACAGCGGACAACGCTGCGGTCTGCACGTACCCCAAATGCAGCCTTGCTCTCCCAGCCCCGAGTGGCCCCTGCCAACTCTTGCCCTTCTCATCAAAGGGCACCACGGCCGCCTCACTCGGTTGTTTATTATTTTTTTTTTAAAGATTGTATTTATTTATTTATTTGACACAGAGAGGGAGATCACAAGTAGGCAGAGAGGCAGGCAGAGAGAGAGGGGGAAGCAGGCTCCCTGCTGAGCAGAGAGCCCGATGTGGGGCTGGATCCCAGGACCCTGAGATCATGACCTGAGCCGAAGGCAGAGGCTTTAATCTGCTGAGCCACCCAGGTGCCCCTTGGTTGTTTAGATCAGAAAACCTACACCGCATGCCCTCCAAATGCGTTCAGAGCAAACAGGGGCCCAGTAATAGCCCAGCCTGGCCCAGGCCCACGGTCAAGCCCTGCACAGAAACACTGGATCAGGACAGGAGGCTGGTCTACCTGTGCCTCCCTGTGTCCCCAGCAGCACTGCAGCCCCTGCCTAACCGATTTTCCGTGACAGTTTCTCTCCTACCCAGCACCTCAGCGGACGGTGAGAGAAACCTGCCACTCGGAGACCCCTGGCTGAGTCCCGGCCGCCTCCCGCCCCCTGCAGCCCAGACTCCCTTCTCTCCCAACAACTGGGCACTAAGAAAACAGCTTGTGGGTTTTTTCCATTCTGTTTTAAAGGAAAAACTAACACGAACTTGTACCAGAAAGACAGGAACCGGCGGGGGGGGGGGGGGG
>CM053617.1:30798391-30815613 GCA_028646535.1 Procyon lotor | reverse complement strand
TCACCTCTAGCAACCCAGGACTCCGTATACACACCTCTCCTCTTCTCAGTCACCACACTCTCCCTCCATGATCTCATCTAGCCTCCCTCCCTCTCTGATGTGGCCAAGACTTTCATCTCTAGGATGGTCACAGACATAGGAGACAGACATGTCCATGTGGCCAAGAGACCATTCGAACACTTCTGTCCCCAAATTCTCAGAACATGGTACCAGCACCCATCCCTTCACTCTGCAGAATCATTCCAAAGCTCGTAACCTACCAAGAGTTACTAAGAGAAGTAGAAAATAATTCTACCTACTTACTGAGCATTGGAAGGTCCTACATGACCTGGTTCCTTCATGTCTCTGTTCTCACTTGTGTCCCCTTCCCCTGTACTCACTGAGTTCCAGCTACTGGCCCTCTCTTTGTCCCCTGCACGTGCCAAGTGCATTCCTGCCTCAGGGCCTTTGCAAATGCTCTTCCAGCCTGCAGCTTTCTTCCCAGACCCCTACTGGCTGCCTCTTCATGGGTACTCTGGTCTCCATCCCTTAAGTCACCTCCTTGGAGTGTCCTTCCCTGACCTCCCTAGACAAGGAGCTTCTCCCTCCCTGCTCTGTTGCTCAAGAGGCTAATGCCATTACTGGTTAAACATAAGCAGCATAAGGAACAGGGTTTTATTGCCCTTGTGTGCTCTTACCTCCCAGAGCGCAGAACAGGGCCTGGCCCACAGTCAAGAGGGCACAAAGCGCCCCGCTGCCGAGGTCTCCTTGGTAGCATCCCCAGGGAAGGGGGAAAACAGACCTGCACGTGGGACAGAGCTCCGAGTGTTCCTGAACTTCCAAGGCTGGGTAGGGGCCCATTAGCCTGGTTTCTGATCACCCCGGCCATCACCATACTTAACAGCCTGCTGTATAATTACCTTGTCGATGGTTCTGCCTGGGCAGGGGCTCTTAGCCCTGCCCCCCCTTCTCCTCTGGAGCCTCGCAGGGGGCCTGGCCAATCGGCAGTGCGTGAAGAACCATGATCTACTGAGTAAAGGACGAAGAGAGGGACCGAGGTCGCTCTCAGTGACTTACCCAGAAGACAATGTTGTAGCTGAAAAGGAGGTACTTGTACCAGCAGCTGACCTCGGCATTAGAGTATCTGTAATAGTGCATCTTCTGAGAAGCGGGATCTGTGGACAGACAGGGGACTAATGAGATGACAGGTGTACTCGCAAAACATCTCCCCCAAACCTGCTCCCCCAGAAAGAGCAAAGGTGAGGCTCATACACAGACTCCAGAGGTCTCTGCATAGTTTCCGTGTTCCTGCCCAAGTCCAGGCATCACTTTCCTATCAATGCCAGCCACAGAGTGGGCAAAAATCACATTAGGTCAACTTTCCAAAAGCAGCCAAACGAAGAAGAGAATTTTTGAAAGAACAGAGGATGCTAACTTTTATTTCTTTTTTAAAAGGTTTTATTTATTTGAGAGAGAGAGAGAGAGAGAGAGCCCACAGCAGGGAGAGCAGCAGGCAGAGAGAGGGAGAAGGGAGCCCTGATGTGGAGCTCGATCCCAGGACCCCGGGATCATGACCTGAGCCGAAGGCAGACGCTCAGCCGACTGAGCCACCCAGGCGCCCCTACTACTTTCCTTCTGGAACCCAATAGCAATCCAGGTGGGCCCTTAACTCCTCCACCACCACCTCCTGCTGCCAAAACAGTGGCTCAGTGTTAGGGAAGGGGGTGGGGGTCTCAAGCTGATCCCTGGGGGGCGGGCAGGACCTAGGGCTCCCGGGGGAATTCTAACCCCTAGGCCCCTGTTCCCCTCCCACTTCCTGTGGGGCTGGGGGTGAGGGGCAAATCATAACAGGGCCCGAGGCAAAAACAGACAAGCTGCTCAGGCAGTGAGGAAGACAACCCACCCACAACTGCCAGAAAGAAACCAGCGGCCACAGCCTTGCTGAGGAGGGGCTGCTGCAAAATCCCTTCCTGGGCGCGGCCTCAATGGCCTGGCCACGGGCTTGCAATGTTCGGAGCAAGCGATGCCAAGCAGGGGCGTGCAAACCACGCCCCCCTGGAATGGGCCCTGTGACCGCTCGCCCTCCTGGCCTCGAGGGAGCACCGACAGGCGCAGCAGCCGGGACGCTGCCATTCACTCACCTCCTCCCTCGGAGGGGCTGGGAGAGTCCAGCCCGTCTGGCCTCCAAAACCAGCCAGGAAGGGACCGCGACCCAGCAGCCCCCGGCCCCACCCTCAGCACAGCCCTTCCACAAAAGTGCCCTCCAAGAAGGGAGTACGAATGCAATGCCGGGCCCCGAGGGACAGCATGGACACAGGACACACGGGAGGCCTGAGCACCGCCTGGGCCACACCGGCTGGCTGCAGGGAGCCGTGACCTGCCCCCAGGCAAGTTCTGCCCTCTCCAGGCCTCAGCGTCCTCAAGTAAAACTGACCCCTAGCATCCCTGGTGTTGAGGGACCCCGCTGTCAGCATCAAACGACCCATTCCAAATACAGATCTCAGGGCTCTAGCCTCTGCAGGCTCTGGGAAGTAGGTGCGGGCTGGGGCTGAGAATCGGCATGTTTGGCAGATTCCCCGGTGATTCTGACCTGCCTGATGTCGTGGGGATCAGCCTGGGCTCCAAGGGCTGCCTGCAAAGGTAGAAGGACCGTGCTAGCCACAGCCCAGCACACAGACCAGGGCCAAGGTCGGGATGCCTGGCAGGAGGCAACTAACTAAAGGGAACCAACATTCACCCCTTTGTGTTTCACACATGACAAAAACCCTGAAGCACTGGGTTTTTCTCCAACTACAGGTGACTGGCTTCATGCATATGGAAAAAAACCCTTTTTTTAACCTAAAACTCAGGTAAGGTTATGACAGAGAACAGTCAACTTGGCCAGAAATGCCCTAGAAGGCAGGAAAATGTTCTAAATGGTAGAAACCCTGTTCCTTTTTATGGACAAGATAATCCTGCTTCTTGGAATCGTCAAACACAGCCTCCTCTTCTTCATGGCTCCTAGAGAAACCTGGAAGGTAGATGGCCATACCGCCCGTGGAACTGGACCCCAGAGACCGGGGAAGGCTGCCCAGGCACGGTACCCCAGAATTCAGGGGTCCTAGAGAGTACTCCCTGGGCATCATTTAACCCAGGTAAAGCTCTCTCTCAAAAGCTCTGAAGCAAAGCCAGACCCCCTTCTTCCTCCACAGAGAAGCCAGTTAATTTGCACACGTCTGTCTGTCTGTCTTCCTCAGTACTGGCAACCCCATTCCTGCCCCTGCTTGGGGCCTTTGGGAAATGATTACCCTGAGGTGATACGAGGACTCTTGCCCTGAAGATCCCTGTCCTCAGCTCTGGCCAGTTAACCGGGAGGAACACAGAAAGGCCACAGGAACTCCATAGGCTTGCAGGCTCTGGAGGGGGGATTCTCTGCAGGGTGCCTGGCCTCCCTCACCATAAGTTTCACCCTCTTTCATGTGGCCTCACCCCATGGAAGTCCTCACCCCACAGACACACAACCACTGAGGTAAAACTGCTTTCACGGACGTCAGGATCCAAACCCACACCCAGAGAACCTCACCACCCAGGAAGTTTCCTTGCTTCCTGGAAACTCAGACATCTGGAGCTACACTAGCCAGGTCCACACTGGGGAAGGACCGGAAACACCCTCAGCATCCACCACGCCGTGGACCGCACTCGGGCATGTCCCCTCCACAACTGCCGTGCACACCCAGGGCGTTCACACCGGGCATCACACCATTTCTGCTGAACCAAGATAACCCTCTGCGGCCTCGGGGCGGGGCTGTCCCAGGGAGAGCATTTCCCCATCCAACTCACAAATGAGGAAACTGCTGAGGGGAAACAGTTCAGTCTTTCTTCACCCTCTTGTTTATTCCTCCCTATGGGAAGACAAGGCACTCAGCTAACCACGAGGTCGAGGGGAGAGCTGGCCCATCTCCCCGCCCCCACGCCCTGTGAACCCGAGGAGCAGGGAGGAAAAGCTGCTTCCCACCCTCGCTCTGCTCTCTCCCCCGTGGCCACAGCGTGGACAGGCAGATCCTGACCTTCAGTGTCACGGAAAGATCCTGTCTCCACATGGGCACATCCCAGGGTATAAACTAAGGGCGGTAACGAGGGAAGGAGGGAATGCGAAGGTTTGTTTGGACCCCGGCCTAAACCACACCCTCCAACCCGGGGCTCTGGGCCCTCATCTGGAGGAGAACAAAGCCAGGGCTGAGCTCCCCAGGCCTGGCTGGAAGGCTTCACTGCCTCAGTGAAGGAAAAGGGACTGGCGAGTACGCCTTAGTCGCCAACCTGAGAGTCACCCACACTGAGACAGAACCCCAAGAAGGGGACAAACGCACCAGGGCTGAAACTAGGACCCAGATCAGACTCAACACTCAGCCGAAAGGACTCCGAAGTGACTGCGACCCCGGAGAGCCCACTCCGTCACGTCAGAGGAAGGCAGAACTTTGCTCTCCACCGACTGATGAATTCAGCGAGAGCCAAGGCCACTCAGGGGCACTTGCTGGCTCAGTGGGTCGAGCAGGCAACTCTGGATCTCAGCCTCGTAGGTTCGAGCCCCATGTTGGGTGCAGAAATTACTTAAAAATAGAATCTTTTAAAAAGCAAACAAAAAACCCCAACCAAAACCATCTGTCTTAAAACACACACACACAAAGAATTTTATTTTAACAAGATAACAAAATATCTTAAAAGATAGCTAAACTTTTCACAAATGCTAATTATCATGGCAACCGAGAAGGATCTCCAAAATCTATTCTGTAGCTTTCAGATTCTGTAGAAATACATGGAAAAAAAAAATCAGAAAAATTTAGTTCCAAGTCCTGAAACTGTCTCAGTTCCAGAACTTATTAAAACAGAAGAAAGCATTTACATGGCAAATAGGAGGCATGTTGTTTGTCCAAGCATCTACTTCTCAAAACAAGGGGGAAGGTTAGAATCATGTCGCGGTGTTGAGAGCTGGCTAGCAGTCTGAGAGTTAACAAATAAGCCAAAATAAATTCAAATATTTAAGGTTGCAAGCACGCCCAACACAACAGAGCATTTCAGGACATCTCCTTCGCTTTTGACCCAACAGGAAAAAATACAAAGTATCAAAATATCAATATGACACAGATAAATTGTTTTCAAATTCCCCTGTACAATTAAAAGTAACAGTAACAGAAAAAAATACAAATGATGTTTTCAGCAGCTGCAGCAGTTACAACAAAAGGTGAAAATCTACAATATATAAAAATCCATACTGGGGCGCCTGGGTGGCTCAGTGGGTTAAAGCCTCTGCCTTCGGCTCAGGTCATGATCTCAGGGTCCTGGGATGGAGCCCTGCATCAGGCTCTCTGCTCAGCAGGGACCCCGCTTCCCCCTCTCTCTCTGCTGCCTCTCTGCCTACTTTTGATCTCTTTCTCTGTCAAGTAAATAAATATTTTTTTAAAAAATCCATACTTACAGGACTCCGGTGTTAGATACAAGAACAAAGGATATGGACATTATATGAAATAAAGGGCAATATAATTAATACAGCACAATGTATTGCCTCAGTGAAGGAAAGCAAAAAATGTCCAACATCACTGGACGTGAAACAGAAAGACAATGCAGAGACACTATGTCATGTTACACTGTTTAACAAAATCACCGGCACTGCTGCAGACAAGCCCGTGGTGGGGGTGGCAAATTCATACCTGGTCGCTGGCAGCAGCGTCTACCGTGACTACCCTGGGGTAAGCAATACGGTTACAGATATTCAAAACCAAAAAAAAAAAAAAAAAAGTCATACCCTTAATCCAATAAAGTCATGACTAAGAACTTGCCTCCAGAAAATAAACCAACAGAGGAAAAGGAATATGCATTAAGTATGAAATCTGAACATCATGGTTTGCAATTACAGAACGATTTGTAAGCATGTGGTTGGAGGCCAAAATGGAATATAAAAGTATGTTAATGGTTGCATGGGGCGGTGGACTTCTAAGTGATTCTCTAAAAACTTCTCCGCTGCTGTGCTCATTACCACCCGTGCATTATAAATACAAACTGGCCATTGCTGGAGGGAAGGGGGGGCCTACAACAGAGGTTACCGGCCCCCAAAATATGATGACCTCTGCCAGTACCATAGACGGGGCTTGTCTACTTTGGGATCATTTCAATCTATAAGAGTCTTTCCTTTTTCCTCTCCCTGTTTATTTTATTTACTTTTTTAAGATTCGATTTGAGAAAGAGAAAGGGTGCATGAGGGTGAGGGCCAAGGGAGAGAATCCTCAAGCAGACTCCCGGAGCACGGGAGCCTGACACAGGGCTTGATCCCACAATCCCGAGATCATGACCTGAGCCGAAAGCAAGAGTTTGGATGCTTAAACGACTGAGCCACCCAGGTGCCCCAACAACTCATTCCTGTTTAATTTTAAAAAAGCAGCACGTGGGGGCACCTGGGTGGCTCAGTCGTTAAGCGTCTGCCTTTGGCTCAGGTCATGATCCCGGGGTCCTGGGATCGAGCCCCGCATCGGGCTCCTTGCTCAGCGGGGAGCCTGCTTCTCCCGCTACCATTCCCTCTGCTTGTGTTCCCTCTCTCGCTGTGTTTCTCGCTGTCAGATGAATAAAATCTTAAAAAAAAAAAAAAAAAAGCAGCACGTGCTCGGCTGTAAAATATTCTAACAATTCCTAAGTATGAGAAGTGAACTGGCAATGAGAAACCACTAAACACTGTTTTTCACATATTCACCATGACCCATAATAAGAAACACACTAACAAAATCAAGCCAGTGCCCACATATTCGCATGTGCAACTGAGCCTCATGAAACAATCCCTCCCCTTATTGGGTGCCGTGCGTTCTAGATTTGCTGTTTCCATTTTTTTTTTCAAGATCATGCCTGCACATTATCTAAGAAGCAACTACTGTAAAGGTCATGTTGGCAAAAAGAGCAGATCCTGGGCCATGGCTTGGAACCCTTTCAACTTCCAAGCTGATCTTGGTATTTATACTCCATACAATAGCCCTTAGAACCTTCTTTATACAATATACTTGCATTACTATTCCCTGGCTTTTCAGTTCTAGGTATTAACTACCTACTTCCTACCCTGGAAGGCAAGGATATTAACTCTCTCTCTTTTCTTTTTTTTTTTTTTTTTAGATTTTATTTATTTGACAGAGAGAAAGATAGGGAGAGCAGGAACACAAGCAGGGGGAGTGGGAGAGGGAGAAGCAGGCTTCCCGCTGAGCAGTGAGCACGATGTGGGCTTAATCCCAGGACCCTGGGATCCTGACCTGAGCCAAAGGCAAGCGCTTAATGACTGAGCCACGCAGCCATGGAAACCGCTTGTCCCCCCCAAAACCCCTTACTCTTTTCCTTTCCTGTATCTCCACCCCAATTACCGTTAAACTCAAGCAATGGCTGGAGTGATTTTCAGAGTTTACATGATTATGACCACTTGAGCCATCAGAGTGAGCCATATAAACCATCATTACTGTTCCTACTTTTTGTTCTCTGGAATTAATAATTCTCTAAATTTTGTTTAATTTCCTATAAATTTATCAACATTCAACCCCAAATTCAATGCCAGTTGTCCAAGTCTCTTCTCAGTACCTTCATTCACACTAGATGTTCTGTTTCTATTTCTTCTTCCAGAAAAAAACTCTCCTGGAGCTCACTGAGTTCAACCTGGACTGGTGTGCAGAATTTCCTTTGCTTCAATTTGGGATACAGCCCACAAGAGATGCAGTCTTTGCTGTCCCTGGTGGAGAAACCCTTCTGTGCAAAAGGGAAGGGTTTGGACCCTGTATGTCTGAAAACATCTTTATACTACCCTCATTCTTGAACAAAAGTTTGTGTACAGAATTGGGAATCAATTTCACGGAGAATGACAAAGGCACTGCTCTACCACTGTCTACATTCCAGTGTACCGAGAAGTCGTGAAACCGCTAGATTCCTGATCTGTGTGTTTGATAGGCTTCCTTCTCTCGGTAAAGTTGCAGGATCATCCCTTTCTCCCTGGCATACGGATAGTTCAGGGTATTGGTCTGGGTTCATTTTCACCCACTTGGTTCAACAACTGATGAGCCCTTCCAATATGGGAACCAATATCTGTCTAGGAAATTTTTTTTCTAGGTCATTTTTCCCATTTGTATTGCTTTCTGCTCTCTCTTTCTGCAAGTCCTACTAGTGGATATGGGAACCCTGCCTGATCCTTCTGCTCTATTATCCATCTCTTCATCTTTTTTGTCTGTTTCCTGGAAGACTCCTTCAACTTTTCCTTCTAATCATTCTGATACTTCTGTCCTGCCCTTAGTTTTTAAACTTTTAATCATTTTGTTTTCAAAATATTCTTTTTTTTTTTTTAATTTTATTTATTTATTTGACAGAGAGAGAGAGAGAGAGAGAGAGGCAGAGAGGCAGGCAGAGAGAGAGGAAGAAGCAGGCTCCCTGCTGAGCAGAGAGCCTGATGTGGGGCTTGATCCCAGGACCCTGAGATCATGACCTGAGTGGAAGGCAGAGGCTTTAACCCACTGAGCCACCCAGGTGCCCCTCAAAATATTCTTTTTTTACAGTATCCTGTTCTTACTTCACGGATATAAAATTTCTCTTATGTCTGAGAAAATGTCTAACTTTTTTTCAAAATGTTCTTCTTCCTAAATAGGGATGTTTCTCTCAAGTTGCTTTTTTTTTTTTTTCTATTCGCTTTGCTTCCTTTTACATCATACACCTTCTTCAGATGTTAGTAACCCTTGATAATCCTCATAACGAAGTAATCCTCATGAGGAAGGGTAAATGCCTAAAAACGAGCTAGAAGCGCTGAGTCCTGGGGCAGTTGAGTTTCTGTGTAGGCTCACGTGGCTGTCATTTGCCGGGAAATCCTAGCTGTCGGCATCATTATCTCTTTCTTCCCAGGCCAGTAAGGTTCCCACAGAGAAGTCTCTTTTAATCTCCTCCCTGGCAGGGAAGGGGCTGGCTGTCAGCGTTCCGGAAGCCAAAAGGAAGTAGAAAGCGGAGGAATGAATGTGATCTCCCATTTTTACCTCCAGAAATACCTGTAGTCTCACCTTCTGGAGGTTTCTCCTTCTGCGGAACAAATCTCCAGCATCCAGGTAAGGGGAGAGGGTGTCACCAAGCATCACGGAGGAAGGAAAGTAATCTAGGTATCTAACCACATCAGCTACTCTCCAATAATTCTTCCATTTAGCCACCTCATGTCCCTCTGCCCCTCCAACCCCAAAGTAACAATGTAGTGACACCAACTTCTCTATTTTAAACTGGGTCACGCATGCATCTATTCCCAGCTGGCAAATGTTTCCTTGATGTTGCTTCTTCTCCCATTCCCCTGTCCTCAGAGACTCGCTCCTTCTTAAAAATTCCCTTTATCTTGGGGCGCCTGGGTGGCTCAGTTGGTTAAGCGGCCCACTCTTGGTTTCAGCTCAGGTCGTGATCTCAGGGTCCTGGGACCGAGCCCCATGTCACGCTCCATGCTGAGTGGGGAGTCTGCTTGAGGATTCTCTCTCTCCCTCTGCCCCTGGCCCCAGGCACTCGCACCAACTCTCTCCCTCTCCCAAGTAAATAGATCGATCTTAAAGATAAATAAATAAAAACACGAATTCCCTCTACCCTAACTTCCGTGGGGCTCTATAACAAAGTAAAATTAGGTGTGTCCACTCGATCCACCAATTCATCCAGGTCTCTAGGAAGACTTCAAAATACTTTTAGTTGCCATCTTTTTCCAGAACCAAGCGAAAAACCAGACAGCATGATCTATCACCATATAAAAGAAAGGGCAAAAGAAACCTGCAGATGTAGATAAGATGGCCGATCAACTGGCCTTAAAATGGTGAAATCATCAGAGTGGGTCCAACATAATTATGTGAGGCCTTAAAAGCAGAGCTTTCTATCAGCTGAGGGCAGCAGTAGCCAGGTCCCAGGCACGAGAAGGATGCGGTGCGTCACTGCTGGATCTGGGCTCCAGGAGCTGCGTGCACGGAGCAGGAGTTAAGAGTGGCCCTGGCTGACAGTCAGCAAGGAGGCAGGGCCTCGGTCCTACAACAGTCAGGAGCTGAATTCCGCCAACAACCGGCATGAGCTTGAAAGCAGATTATTCCCCAGAGCATCCGGAGAGGAATTCGACCCTGCCAAAACCTAGATGTGGGCCATGTGAAACCCTGGGCAGAGATCCCAGCTGAATTATCCTGCACCTGGACAGCACCGTCCACCCATAACCTAGAACCCCCACCCCCCAAGACCCCCTTGCTGTCTCTTCTCCCCACTCACTCTCCAGTCGGTCACTCACCAAGGTTCAACCTTTCCATGTGGCTTTCACGGCTCTCGGCACTGGCACCTGGCCCGGTCATGGGCCATCCCAGGGAAGGGTAGCCATATTCCCAAGGGAGCTGGGGGCCCTGGTGCCCCTCCAGGTAGCACACCCCCAGTCCTGGACATCCCTACCACCCGAGAAGGGAGTCCTCAGAGCCCACTGGGGGCTGGGGAACATTCTCAGGCCTAAGGTGATGAGTCTAGGAAGGGATAGGCGAATAGGGAAGAGGAAGAGGTTCAGGGGGAGGGGGTCACAAAGGCAGGTCTCATTGCCCACAGGAATGGTGTGGCCGTGGCCACAAGGCACAGCCACCCACCGAGAGGGGAAAAGCTCAGATCCACAGGCTCTCAACTGCTCTCTGTGGCACATTCTGAGTCTGAAGTGCCTATTCCCACTCTAGCCCAGGTCCCTTCGGACCCAACTCCTCATAGTCAACGTCTGCCAGAAACAGTGCGAACTGAACGTGGTGGCAGCACCCACTCAGAGGTATCCAGAAGTTTCACTCTTCCTCAGGGGAAGACACTATAAAGCCACACAGGGGTGAGGGTGAGCCACCCTCCCTTATCACGGGGTCACCGTGCCCCTGGTACACAGGTATGAGGAAAGGGAGGTTCCCAGTGTTCAGAGACTGGAGGCCCAAGGGATGGCCTCCACGTGGGAGTCCAGGAAAGCCTAGGCTACCTGCTCTGAGCCCCAGCAGGCTCCCCAGTGGGCCTGGGGTGCTAAGTGCTTGGTTTCCTGTATGAAACCTTGAACTTAGCAAACACAGCCTTAGGAGTTTCCACCACTCAAACCCACAACCCCAAACCTGCTGAGTCTAAGGCGCACCAAGGGTGCCAACATGGTGCCATGTTGATCTGGCGAGAGGAGAGACGTCTGTCTACCTCAGTGCTGTTGTCAGGGAAGAAGCAGAGGGAGGGACAGAAGTGGGTCAGAGGAGAGAAGCGGAGAGGCAAGGGCTCAGCGGGAGCAGTGCTGGGCCTGGAATGGAGGTCACCTAATCCAGTGATTTTCAAACTTACTATTTTTATTACTTTGTAAGCTACAGGAGGTTTTGTTCAAAGAAACTCTGGCCTAGAAACCCAGCACGAAGACAGGCAGGGCAGGTCACACGTCTCAGGTGTCTGGGAGGAAAGGGAAGGCTCCGTGAGGGGCACGCTTGAAAGTGATGGGCCTGGTCCAGGGGATCCCAAATTCCAAAGAACATCAGAATCACTCAAGGAGCTTTTTCCAAACTGCACGTGGAGACTAGTTCAATAGGACTGTGACAGACCTGAAAATTCACACTTGTAAGAGCTGTCCTTCAGGGCAGTCAGTTTGAAGGGACCCTTCCTGGCCAAATCCGGAAGAATCGGAGCCTCAGACTAACAATTACAGTAATGGATTTTAACTCACCGAATGAAGTAAGAATCCATGAGTCCGCTCAGATATATACCAATACGTGGATAAACAAACAAATGTAGAAGAGAAAGCTCTTCTTTACAGCAGAATGCCAAATGATAAATGTAGAAGGAATCAACAGAATTAAACCACCACTGTTCAGCCACCATGACAGAAAGAACTGTCAAGAAGCTTGGGTCAAGAATCATCAGTGGGTTCTGTGTTGGTCCATTACAGCTGCTACGACAAAGTAACACAGACTAGGGAGCTTATGAAGAACGGAAATTTATTTCTCACAGTTCGGGAGGTCCCAGATCAAGGCACCAGACCAGCAAGGCTGAGTCAGGGCCTCCTTCCTGGTTCAAAGCCGGTCGGTACCTTTCTGCCGACACAGTGGAAGGAGCAAGGGAGCTCTGTGGTGTCTCTTTTATGGGTGCTAATCCTATTCATGAGCGCTCCACCCTCCAGACCGAGATTCCTTCCAAAGGGCAGTCAAATCAGGCCTTAGATTTCAGTATGTGAATGTGGGAGACACAAACATTCAGACAGTAATGGCCTCTAAATTTAGTCGATGCAAGTTTGATGAGAAAAAGCATGTTTACATCATCTCAAAGGATCTCCCCATAGGACACTTATTAATTACAGGTAACATAATAGTAACTCGGCAGAGGAGAAACCCAGCAGATACCGCCTTATTAACTAAGTCATCACTGTTTCCATCATCAGTAATGAGTCAGGCCAACACGTGTCCCTCCTGAGGGGATGTACTGAGAAGACACCTCATTTCTGTGGCATTCCCGGCAAAAATGCAGGACATGAATCTCATCGTAAGGAAAAATCCAACAAATTCAAATTAAAGGAGATTCTAAAAAATACCCGGCCTTTGACTCGATCAAAGCACAGAGCTTGTGGCCATTTTCCTTAAGCAAACCAACCAACAAATGATGACAACAAATGCAAACAGCACATTAGGACCAAGAGCAAGCTCGTGAGGGTGAGTCACCAGGCAGCTCACCCACCGGCCCACCCAGGTGAGGCAGGGCTTAGTCACCCTCAACTGCTGCCCCCAGTTTCTCGGAAAGCTGGCTGAAAGGAGGCCTGGCACCTTCCTGTCTTCCCGGCCGCTATCCCCTCTGCTGTGGAGGGTGAAGCCGGGGGCTCGCAGGAACACGGGGCATCCCTGCTGCCACGGTGCCTAGTGCCCCATCAGCACGGCGGGCCCATCTCTGAAGCCCTAAGTGCAGGGGAAGTGTCTACACCCAGAAGCCGGGTGTACACAAGATGGGGAGAATCCAGACCCAGTTCACAGTGACATCTTCAATGGGGACAAGACCCCAGGAGGCCAGCTCGCTGCGCCGTCCAGACCTCAGGGGGATCTACCTGGGCCCTCTGTCGGCTCTGAAATTCTCAGCTAAGGGCCTGGAGCACGGGCTCCCTTGACTGGAGACGACGTGCGGAGCAATCCACGAGTGTGCCAACTCGCTGGGCCAGTCCCCCCAGGGTGAAAGGCTTTCGTGGTGGGAGACAAACACCGCCGACTTGATTGTACATGTCCTGACACCTGCTGCGTGCAAGGCGTCCAGAGTGAGGCTGTGGGGGCCAAGCACTCCCGGCGAGACCAGTGCCTGACTCAGGGGACCGGGGACACACTTCCTTCTACAAAACGCGGAGTCAGGAAGGTGCTGGAGGGCAGGATCCTGCACAGGAAGGAAGGAGGAGGTGGAAGCTGGTCAGGAAATGCTCCACAGAGAGGATGCTCTGTGAACGAGATGAGGCTCCGCAGGGAAGCCGTCACCGACCTGCCCTGAGATGGGGACACCGCACAGCCACACAACACAGAGGCCACCAACCGTCTCACCCGCAAGACTCCCCGAGGCAATTAGCCGCATGGCCCCCAGTGTGTCCCCCACCCCGGGCCAGGCCCTGCTGACAGCGTCACGACTCGACAGCGTGGCTGCCCCACAGAGCGGACACCGTGGGGCCGTACAGGCCCCAGATGCTCCGGATGATGAGTTGATGAGAAATCAACTCTGCTCCAAGAACTGAGTCTTGCGGCCATGGGTGGGGGGCGGCTCCAGGAGGTGCAAGGATTTGACCAGCACGTCTCATGAAGACCTGAAATGTTCTCTTTGTAGGAGTTTGCCCCACCCCCGCCCTGCTCGCCCCCCAACAGACACACACAAAAACTACATAAGAGAACTAACTGCAAACACTGACTCCTTTCCCTCCGATTTTCCATGCCTGAAATGCATCAAGATTATGGTTCTAAAATGTTAAAAAATCTCTGTAGCCAACATTGCGCAGTCTGCTACGATATCCTGTGTTGTAAGACAACCAACCCAGGTATGGCATTGGGAGCACCCCGGAATCCTGCTGGGGGCAGGAGCTCTCCAAAGCCAGGGCAGGGCCTGGCTTCTGGCTCTCCCCCAGCAATGCAAACAGCCCTGGGGCGAGGGGGGGGTCACAGAGCAAAGAAAACAAAACGAACTTCCCAAACAAGCTAAGAAAAATGAAGCCCGCTCGGAAAAAAAGAAATAGAACTTTGTTCACTGAAAACATAAGGAGAAAGGGGATGGGGGTGGGGGGCCGGGAGGAGAGCAGATTTTTTTTAAAAAAATGCAAATCAATGGTGGGCACTGCTGAAAAAGGCTGAGAGGGATCTGTCAGGAGATTAGCGGCTCAGGCCCTAAAGAGAGTCCAGCAGGCCAGCCCCCCAGCCCTGCAGCTGTGTGGGGAGCCAGGCCTCCTCCAGCCCGGCAGACTCCCGCCCACAAACCCCCATCAGAATGCAGGAGGGGGGCAGGCGATCCTACTGGTATCAGGAGAGCCGTAGCAAACTTTTTTCTGCTACAAAAAAGTAAATGTACAGTCCCCTTTCTGAACGATTTCTTTGAACTTCAACATACACCACATCTTTCTACAGAATGGTTTGTGTTTCTATGAGAGAAGAAATTTACAACCTGATTCTGATCCTGTCGTCCAGCTGGGACAGATGGGGCAGGGCGAGTGGCACCAGATGGCTGAGGGAGGCTCCCTGCCACCCTTTCACAAAAAGGAGGGCTCCAATTACCCCCGCTCCGCGCCCTGAAGCTGACCTTGCCTGCAGCTGCCTGCCCAGGGGGCTTTCTTGGTCCCCAGTCCCACCTCCCTGATGCCCCCAGCACCCAGGGAGAGCTGCTGGAAACTGCACACAGGAGGGAACAGGGGCTGTCAGAGCTGCCAGACCCGTTTGAAGTCAGCCGCTTTCAGGAGGGCAAGAGGGCGAGGTCTGCGAAACCACAAAACAGACTAAGGAAGGTGCTAGAGCAACAGGCGGGCGGAACAAAGGTGTCTGAGCCTCGGCTTCTCAAACTTGAAAGTGTATGCAAATCACCTGGGAATTTTGTGAAAATGTCAATGCTGCATCTCAACAAGCTCCCAGGTGTTGCCAATGCCGCCCCGTGACAGACCTGTGGGCAGTGCGTTGAGCGGAGAGGCCCCGAGGGGCCTAAAAGAAAAGCCACAGGGGCGCCTGGGTGGCTTCAGTGGGTTAAAGCCTCTGCCTTCGGCTCAGGTCATGATCTCAGGGTCCTGGGATCGAGCCCCACATCGGGCTCTCTGCTCAGCGGGGAGCCTGTTTCCCTCCCTCTCTCTGCCTGCTTCTCTGCCTACTTGCGATCTGTCAAATAAATAAATAAAAATCTTAAAAAAAAAAAAAAAGGCCACAGCCATGAGGGCAAGTCCTGGGAGGAAAGGCCACCCACCTTGACTGTGACCAGACTGACCAGGATGTCAACAGCTTTCCCAGAGCAGTGCTGCAGTTTTGGACTTAGTTCGGTATTTCAGTGCCTCCCACTGGATCCTTCCAGGTTATTTTCATTCCCATTTCACAGCTGCAGAAGCTACTCTAACCCAGTGACTGGAGAAGCTGGACTCCCTGCCTCTTGGGCATCTTCCAAGAAGGCCTGCAGAAACGAACAGCCTAGAGCAGTGACACAGAGGGCGGTCCTGGTGAGGCAGACAATGGGAGGAAAGCCACTGGGCCGCCAGGCACAGGAGGCCCAGGGGACGGTGGCTGGGTGGGGAAAGGCAGATAAAGGGACAGAAACCAACCCTAAAGGGGCACCAGCGAAAGGATGGTTTTGCCTTCTGGAATCCACAACAACATGGAGACAAAATTTAAACCTACCGGGCCTCCCCACCCGCAGGAAGAGGAGAGGGGATATTTAGGTACAAAGGGTGTCTCTATGTCAATATTTCTGTTTTTACTTTCAACAGCTTGGCCTCACTTTAAGGGAAGGTAAAATGCAGAGCTTTACTTTCCTCCCCTGACCCCGTGATTCAAAGAGGGAATGCGGCCTGAGAGAGGAGTCACTCGCTTGTACCACACCCAGCCCTCAGAACTGATATTATAGGTTAGGCCTCGGGGTGGGTGAGTTTCCATGTGAAAAACATCCGTGGAGGGGACCATCACCACCACCTCTCAAGAACCTAAGGGAGAAATGCCTTCTGCCCATCCCATCCGATAACACTGCTTCCCCCAAAAGATCCTGAGTTAGCAAAAGGGGCTTTCAAGGTAGTGACTAACCATTTTGGAATTAGAGTCAAACTGCACAGAGCCACAGCTAAAGTGTTCCTGAAGTTCATCTTTGCAACCCTTCCATTTTCCAGAGATGGGGGACCATGGAAATGCATTGCCAAGGTTCCCGGGAAAGAGCCAGTGACAGAGCTGGGAATCAACTCCAGCCTTCTACCTCCAGCTGCTTTTTCCACAGCACCGGCTGCCGCAACCATCCGCGTCTGGGTCCAACTACCGTAAAAGCAGCACCTGTGTTGCAATGCATTTGAAAGTAAACTTAGCTCTTTTTGCTGCGTCTTGTACATTTGCTGAAATGATGCCGCACCAAAGTACAACCCCGTCCAGGGCTGGAGCTCACTTCCTAATTTGTGAGCCCTGGCTAATGAGGAGGGGAGCAGAATCTGCCACCCCAAAATTTGCCTCTCCGGCATAAGGATTATCTTGATCTGGTTATTCTTGAAAGACAGCAGGCAGGGGAGAAGCTCTGAAAACCAAGAAGTTACTGAAGGGAAATTTACATTGACAAGGGGCGTCTCCACTGGTAAGGTTGTCTCCTCTCAATACCAGGAAGACTGGGGTGACACTAAATCACAAGAAACTCTTATCAAGGGAGCCAGAGCCCAACTTAATCTGCATAACAATCTTACCGCGTCCCCCCTCCTTCCAGGCCCAGTCATCTTTCCTGTGTCTTCAGCTGAAGCACGTATTTAAGGTGATGACTTAGGCCTTTTCAGGGAGTTCCTCAAGTTCTCCTGGATCCGTCTCATGTATGCAGGAGGTGTACCTGGTACTACTGTTTGTTTTTCTCCTGGTTTTTTTTTTTTTTTTTTTTAAAGATTTTATTTATTTATTTATTTGAGAGAGAGAAAGTGAGAGGATGAGAGGAGTGAAGGTCAGAGGGAGAAGCAGACTCCCCGTGGAGCTGGGAGCCCGATATGGGACTCGATCCCAGGACTCCAGGATCATGACCTGGGCCGAAGGCAGCTGCTTAACCAACTGAGCCACCCAGGC
>CM053617.1:30756918-30797891 GCA_028646535.1 Procyon lotor | reverse complement strand
TTTTTTTTTTTTTTTAAAGATTTTATTTATTTATTTATTTGAGAGAGAGAAAGTGAGAGGATGAGAGGAGTGAAGGTCAGAGGGAGAAGCAGACTCCCCGTGGAGCTGGGAGCCCGATATGGGACTCGATCCCAGGACTCCAGGATCATGACCTGGGCCGAAGGCAGCTGCTTAACCAACTGAGCCACCCAGGCGCCCCTGTTTTTCTCCTGTTAATCTGCCTGTTACAGGAGCTCTCGGCCAAGAACCCAAAAGTGCAGAGGGAAAATTATTTTTCCTCCCCTACAATGAGCTAGGCTGATCTCAAAGATGGATGGGTTTTGGAAAGGTAACGTAAAATGCTGAACACACACACAAATAGTGAAAGCTACCAGTCCTCATGCAAAACGACCCTACTTCAAAGGCAGGAGACTATTACAGATCCTGGCTGCGGTTTAGAAAGCAAAGCAAGAGACTCCTGATTTGGGGCAGGTTCAACTCCAGCAAAAGGTACCCAGGAGTAGGCTCTGCCTGCAACTCCAACCCATGGGAGAAATTGGTCCCCCAGGAGGAAGCTCATTACGCCCACCACAAACTGGGGGAGGTGAGATGCAGGGGTAGGGGATGGGTCCCCTCAGTTGGGAGAAAAATTTCCACAACCACACAGAGACCAAAATAAAGAGAAGCTTTCTCAACCACCCCTGCCACTAAACGCCAAGCGATCCTCCACAGACGTCATCACAGATTTCAAGCAGGAGGGCCAGGAGGTGAAGGAAGACCACCCTTGGGGCCTGGGAGTAGCTTTTTCTGTCAAAGACCCAGAGACTAGTGCTCCCACGCGCTGTTCTCTCCCCCTCCCTTCTCTCTCACCCCCTAGGCGGCCATAAACAGGTGGGATCTCTCCAGGTCCCTGCTGCACAAGTCACCAGGATTCCGATCCAGTAAGAGGGGGTGACGGCTCTCATCAAAGAGAGATCTCGGCACCCCTGGGGAGATGGGGGGACAGCTGGAGGAACAGGCAGCAGCCAGGGGACTGCCTGTCTCTGGTTCAGTGGGAAGATTCATGTCCCAAGGGCTTCCGCTGGTGTTCTGCACCCGCCGCCTGATGCCCACCCAGCCTGCCGCCAGCCTGCGATTCAAGAGTCCGGACGCGGCAGAACAAAGGAAAATGGCCGGGGCTCAGCAGCGTGGAGGCTACAGGCCAGCCCGCCGGCAAGCAGGCTGTTCTGCAGCTGAGCGCTCCAGGCAGAAACAGGGGACACTGGGCTGAGCCCCAGGTGCAAAGGGAAGTGGAGCCCTCGAGGCTGACAGCATCCCAGGCAAGCACCTGGCTGCCACCCAAGGGCAGAGCTGGCCCAGGAGAGCTCAGGCAGAAGCCCCTCCCAGAGGCGGCAGGCATGTGGCCGAGAGGACAGGCACCAGGCACTCCCACTCCTTGCCCAGCTGCTCTGAACTCTTGGGAGGCGGGGTGCAGTTCCAAACACAGCATGGAGACTTGAGAGGGGGGAAGGGAGATCCTGATGGAGGTAACCACAAAAAGCAGGGCCCACCTAGATCTCCAGGAAGGGAGGGCACTGGGAGAGGGCAGAGTCCAGGCTGGGCAGCTCTCACCCAGCATCATGAAACACAAGAGGGCCCCGGAGTGGCCAAGACCGGTCTCTCCAAAGACTCAGGAGCATAAAGGGCTCCTGCCGCCAGCAACAATAGCAGCACTGGGCGCCCCCTCGCCCCTGCCCCTCCCCCTGCTCAGAAAATCCACAATGGGAGGCAGCAGGAAACCAGGGCAGAGCCTGTGAATAGCTCCACTGTCAGTCCCCAGGCCCCACCTCCTGAGCCCTACAGGTCAGCCCTAGCTGCCACCGGCCACAATAGGAACCTCTGTGCTGCCCCGGCCCCAAGCCCCACACGACGGAGCCGTGGGCATGGGAAGCTCTGGGCTTCTCACAGGGGCAGCAAGTGATGGCAGTGGTGGGAAACCCAGGGCAGGGCCGCAGGCATCCCACCCACCAGTTCAGGGTCGTGTCAGCCCCCTTCCATCTGCCAGCCAGCCCTAAACGCCCCCCCCCTTCTGGCCCTGCCCAGGCGAGGGGCAGCCAGAGCCACAGAGGGAAAGACTGTGGTCCCTTGCGAGGCACACACTGGCCACAGGGATAGGGAAATAGGCCAGAAGTCCCAGGAGGATGCCAGGAGATGGCTCCCACAGGCACCTCTCTCACATTCCTCCCTCCCTCCCCCCACCCCAACCCAGGAGGAAAATCTCAGTGGCCTTCACCACCCCCCACCTTCAGCTTCTGCTCCAAAAGGAAGCCAAGCTGCCTGAGAAAACCCATCTATATTATTCACACCAGGTGCCTTCCACCCAGGCTTTTAAAATCACAGGGTGGCAGTCAGACCCCAAGTGGCCTAAAGCAGCTGGGGCCAAAGAGTGGGCAGGAGACGGGGAAACCTAGAGCAACAAAAGGCCCAGGGAGGCCAGGACGGGAGGCCTAACCCCCACACCAAACCCCAAGACTGCGGGAGAAAGTGGATGCCCAGCCCCCGCTAGTTTCTCAGCCAAGACTCCCGGGTCACACCCCTGCCCAAGTCCTGCACATTCCTGGGCCTCCTCAATCCCCCATCTGCGAAGCCTCTCCTCCCTCCCTGGCCCCCGTCTGGCTCAGGCCGCCTCCTCTCACGTCACACTTTTGGGTAAGCATGGGGCACAGCCAAGGGCTGCAAACAACAGGTGCTTTGCGGAGACGGGCTAACCTGAGCTGAACCAAAACAAGACTTTGGTGGGAACCAGGCCACCAGCACCCCCACGGTGTGCTCCCTCCCGCTCCGGGCTCCACCGGCAGAAATAAATACAAGATCCTTCCGAAAGAAAAGCTTGGAAACTTTCCTTCTTGCCCTTGGAATCAAAACAACGTGCTTCTTTTCTCGTTCAGCACTCAAAGCCCGGACTCCTCTCCCAGTCGCCTATTACAGACCTACGAGCATGTGCAAGGCACTCCTACAGCTTGGCTTCCTGAAACAAAATTGGTCCTGAAAGCCACCTCGATGTCCATCAATAGGAGGCTGACAAAGTGAATCACGGTTTACCACACGGCAGAAGAACGTGTTGCTGTTAAAAAGAATGGACTCAACTGTGAGCTGAAATGGAATAATCCCAAGATAAGCTTTAGAGTAAAAATCACTAAGTACAGCACAGAGTAATTAGTATAGTAGCAAGGGGATAAACAAGAGGCGTACAAGAGGAGACGCTTGACTAGGCACCCAGCATCGGGTAGTGGAGGCCTCAGGGGAGCAGAAGTGAAGGGGTCAGGCATGAATATGCTTATTTTCACTATGTATCTTTATGTGTTTTTTTAATCATGTATACATTTTTTAATTAAAAAGTTAAACCTGAACTGACATTTAAAATCCCTCAGGTTGGGGCGCCTGGGTGGCTCAGTAGGTTAAATCCTCTGCCTTTGGCTCAGGTCATGATCTCAGGGTCCTGGGATCAAGCTCCACATCTGCTCTCTGCTCAGCGGGAAGCCTGCTTCCCCCTCTCTCTCTGCCTGCCTCTCTGCCTACTTGTGATCTCATTCTCTCTCTCTGTGTCAAAAAAAAAAATAATAATCATAAAATCCCTCATGTTTAAAAATAAGTTAAAAATAAAATAAAATCCCTCAAGTTTGTGACTAAAGGCGCGCACACACACACACACACACACACACACACACACACACACACACACAATCCCACCTGTAACTCTCCACATGCAGTTCCTGGTATCTCCCCTAGAACAGGTGGCAGGGGAGAAATGGTGGGGGGGGGGGCGGTGCCAGCTTCTGTCATCAAGAAAGAATACCAACTCGGAGGGCTCCCTGCTCACAACTCCTCCCCGGGGCCCAAAATAGAAGTTTTCCCAGGAAGACCAAGAGCAGATTCTCCCAAAGGCAGAAAGGAAACTTGAAGTGATCCTACAAGGAGGACCCCCTGGGAGCAGATCTACTCCCTGGTGAGACAGGAAGACCCCAAGCTTCAGGCCTTGTGCCTGGGGCTGGGGGAGGCTGAGCCTCAGGCATCCCAGGCCTCCAGCAGGGACCCTTCTCAGGGCCCTCCCCAGCCACTGGTGAGGCTCAAGATCCTAGTGGTATGAACCCATCCCAATTTTAGCAGCTAAAGAAAGCTATTTCAACAGATTTCTAGGCCTGGCGCAACTCCAAGTACAGGCTAAAAACAGTTTCTCCAAAATCCCAGCTCAAAAACCCCAAACCCTTAGCCACTAAACCCCATGTATATACCTTTCGGGAAATGGGAACTGCAAAATGGAGTCTGTGAGATGGGTTTGTATATTTATTCCTTACTAAAAGGATACATATATGTTGTTTAAAAGCCTCCCTTAACTGTATGTCAATAAACACTCTGCACTCAGAAGCACTGATGTATCCCCTCCAAGTGATTGTCCCCCTAAGGAGCAATATAATAACCATCCCAGCTGCTCCTGCTTCTGAAGGGTATGACACAATGGCTATTACGACCAGGACTGGCCAGACCGTTTGGGTGAGACCATCTGGAAAGCGGGGAGTGCTCATGAATGGAGCTCTCCCTACCTCGCAGAAACAGGCCCCCGCTTAGTGCCATCACCCCCAGGCCACTACAGCGAAGATCTCTTAATGCCCTCAAGCTCAAGACTGCCGAGACCACAGGAAAAGAAGGCTCGAAAGAGGGGGCGTGTATGTTTGGCTCCCCTACGCCATAAGATGCTCTCAGAGGACTGCTCACTGTTCCACTGGTAGCCCCCCAATTAAAGAACACAAATGAGATTTCACAACTAGCTGAGTCAGGCTGGCACTTGGATACCTCAGACCTCAGCTGCTGGGAAGCAAGTCCGTCCCTCTCAGTGCGCCCGGAGCAACCCCTCGGCGGCTCTTGCCCTCGAACCCTCCATCAGACCAAGACCGGCTCCTCTCCAACGATCTTCCTGCATGAGCGGGCAAGGCCCCCAGCCCCAAGTAAGCACTGACCCCCCCCCACACCAAATCCCGGGCACCTAAGCTGGCACCTGCCCCGTGACCTCATCTGTTTCCCCACAAGATAGCAGCTCAGGCTACCCTAACCCAGAGGGGCCTGAGCCACTCCTGCACCTGGGCCCGCGCCACTCCCTCCTCCTTGCTCCCCGGGGAATGAAAACCCCACCACAACCACCACCCCACCACCCGACTCCCTTGTCAACATGTATCTCCCTTCAAACTGTATCTGTGTTTACACCACTACATGTATTTCACAGGAAGCACCTAGGAGACAGGAGGCAGCCACTGTGGCAGGCAGGATGAGGGCACAGAGCCAGCTTCTGGCCTGGAGCCTTCAGGAGTGAGGAAGGCCCCCAACCCCCAGCCAGCAGATTTTCTTCACACGCCCTCCTTTCTCACAACAGCGGGTGGCCTCCTTCCTAAAATGTTGGCTGTCGAGACAGGAGCTGCCCCAGGAGTAGAAGACACACCAAACAAGGTCATCAGTGGGGATTGACCAAGTAGAGAGGAGGGGCAGAGAGAAAACAAGGAGCCTCGTGCCTGGTTGGCTGGATGCAGGGATGGGAAGGCCTTAAACAGGGGAAGGGGGCTAGGGGGCTCTCACTGAAAGGCCCCGGACTACGCTGTTCAGGCAGGGGGAGGAGACCCCCCCACAGTAGCTCCCTGGGCCCGGCTCAGACAAATGAGTGGGTCCAGTCCCTAGGAGGAGGGAGATCCACAAAGTTGTCGGACTGGTCTGCCCAGGATAGAGAGAACAAGAAATACAAGGTACAGAAGCCAAGGAACAAGGGTCAAAGAGGGAGCGTCCTCCAGCATCAAGAGGCTGTGGTCTGGCACCCAACAGATCTAGCAGCAGGAGCCAAGGGTGGAGGGCTGCAGGGAACCCAGGCCCCAGGTCTACACTGTTTCCTGGGTGCTGAGGGGCAGTCCAACAGGCCGAAAAGAAGAAGCCAGGAGATGCCGAAAAGACAAGGACACAGGTTTCTGGAAAAGGGGAGCGCCACCACTCCTGAGGAACAAGTGTCAACAGCGAGGAGCTCAGGACAGCGTGAGAAATAGGAGCGAGGCCGAACGCAGGCTGCTGTAAGCCTCGGAAGCTTGACAGACCGTCCCTCCTTGACCAGACTTGGTCAGGCTCTTCGGAGCCCTCTGGTCAGCCAGGCCTGACCTTGGGCTTCCATCTCTGTCCTTGCAGCGTCCAGTTTCAGCAAGAATCCCGCTGAGTCTGTCTGGCCAGAATCCCTCACCCTCCATGTCCGACCAGCCCCTCATCTTCCAACAACCCTCGGGTAATGGCGGATCACCCTAGCCTGCTTTCAACAGAACCTGAGGTCTGTCAGCAAAGGATCACCCTACCCTCTGAGAGATTTCCCACCCATCGACCCCCTCCATTCGGCTCCTTGGCTATTAATCTCCACTTTTCCAGGTCGTATCTGAGGTTGAGCCCAACCTTTCTTCCCCACTGCAAAACCCCAGAGAAGTCCTTCTATCTACTCCAACAGTCCTACAGAAAGGCCGCTCTACTGCTTTAACAAGTGTGCGAATGACTATTTCTTTAACAACACGGAGCTCCAAGTCTTCCTCGACCCAAACTGTGGGAACCACTTGGCCTGGAGCTGGGGCTGGCCCCCCCCACCAAGGCGCAGGGACATAGCCATCTGCCTGGCCCCGGGGTAAAGGGCTGAAATAAGACAGCCAATCTGCAGGCTGGCCAGACATGAGGGAGGTCTCTTCCTGACAACGGTCACTCAGTGGGCAACCAGAGCCTCTCCCTAGAGCTGCTGGTGACAACAGCCAGAGGCACAGAATGAGCTGAGTCCTGAGCACAGCGAGGGCACCACAGACAGGGGACCACGGCATTCCTGCTGCGGAAAGTCGCACGGTGGCGTGAACTGCTGCAGCAGGTGTGTGGGGCCCAGTCGCCCCTCTTCAGGAGCCCCAAATCCGAACACGAGGTGGCTCTTTTCCTTAATGCCATTTTCCGATGAGCCCGGCACTGCTCAGGCACCCCGAAGGGCCTCCGAGGCCGTGAGCCCAAGACACTGCCTTGGGACCGTGCATCCTGGCATATGCTGTGGCCCTCGGCCGTCCCAGGCTCAGGGCTCAGACCTTCCGGTGTAGATGAGTTTCAAGGGACACTCATTTAATTCCAGCAGCTGCTCGGGACGCTTTCCTAGGTGTCAGGACGAGGAATTCCTCAAAGCCTCTTTTTTAAAAGCTCTCTATGCCCTGCAGAGTAGCTTGGCACGGGTCCCAGCAGCTGGTACACGTCGTTGGGGAAAACCCAGAGAGGTCACCAAACCTCTCCTCAGGCTCAAGCCCTGCCCAGCCCCTTGTCCTGGCCTGCCTCTGCCCAAAGCTTAGCCCTGCAGGGAAGCCCAGCCTCAGCTCTCCCAAATTCCAGGGAACACACAGTCTCAGGCAGCACCAGGAGTTCCCCTCTTCCCCCCGATCCCAGAGGCCCACTTCAGAGCCACTGCCATGGCTCCGGGCCATATAGCGCCAGCCGGCAGAGTCCAACGAGAGAGGAGCCGGTCCCTCCACTTAGCCAGCTGATGGACACCAGGACTCTACGCCTTCTCCCTGGGTGCTCAGCAAGGGAGGCAGAAGGGACGTTGAGAAGGGAAGGGTTTAAACACCCTCCCCCACTAGCCTGGGCCCACCCAACCCCACCAAGGCCAAGAGTAGAGGAAGTGAGGTTCCCAGAATCGGCTGCCGGTGAACACTTTGCTCAGAGCTGTCACCGTGCCGGCAGCAGTCGCAGCCCGGAGGGTCAGGCCTGACTCCAGGACTCAGGTCCTGCTTCTCACACCCCAAATGCATCCTTGAGCTTCACAGTAACCGCAGGAGGAGCAGAAAGGACAGATTCTTCTCCCGTTACAGAGGAGAAAAATCAAGTCCTGGGGGCGGGAATCAAAGGCCTGTCCAGGTCACTTGGGCTAGAAAGGGGACACAAGCTGAAAGCTGGCCTCCCCACTGTCCACCCTGCAAGCCCAACGATGTTATTTGTCTTCATGCTTGATTGGCAGAGCCGCTGAACACCCCCCCCCACCAGCGGGGGCCTGTGCTGTTCCAACACGGGCACCTGCCCGCATCCGAACCAAAAATACGCTGTGAGGTAGGAAATGGACGTGGGGGCGCAAGGAATACCCCGCGCCGATTCAGAGGACACTGCTGTAATGCAGGGTAAGACCAACCAGGAACCCTGGCATCCACCTCGGCCCAAGATTCACAAAGCACTTGTCTCCGCGGTACCCCGGGAACTCTGGTGACCAGCCAAGAGTGAGGCCATGGCTGTGTACCCCCACGACCCCTCCCTCTGTTCCGGGTGGGAAAGCAGAGAGGACCCGAAAAACAAGGAATGAGGACCAAGCATGGTAAGTTACCCCAGTACAGAAGCGCCTGGCGTCTCACCACCTCCACCAGGGTTTCCCGGCCCTGCTAGAAGTCACCAGAGACCAAGCAGGTGACACAGCCCAAAAGCCAGTCCTATGGCTTGGCTGGCTCTTTAATATGCCTCAAGGGGGGCTCAAGTGGAAACCTGCAACGAATGGAGGGGTTCTACCCCCTTCTACGGCCCGACAACCATCCCAGCCCCACACTCAATCGAGCTTGTTTTCCATGTGTTTCCAGCTTGTAGTGACCTTGCTACCCTTTCCTACAGGCCTATGAGCTCAGCCCCAGAGTCTCCGAAATGCAAGAGGAAGGGCAGCCTTCCTTCCTATCGGGGTGCCTCTACCTGCTCCCGCTTCTAGAAAAGATAGCTGCCCCTAGCAGCCACATACGGGTAAAGCACGGGGAAGTCTAAGAACCTCAGGGCTGACATGCTGGGGCAGTGATAGGGAGCAAGAGCCCACTTCCATCCCCACTGGCACTGACACCCCTCTTTATAGGCCCCTAGGACCCCTCAACAGAAAGCTGGGATCGTCATTCCAGTGCACAGCCCTCGGCACTGCGCTAGGAGCCGAACACGTGCTTAGTAAGAATCCACAGCCCGGGACTCACCACGAGTCCTTGAGCCCATGAGTGAATGCATGAATGAGCAAAAGAAGACCCAACGAACTCAGGTAACTTGCCCAGGGTCAGAGAGCAGGCTGCCTCTGCAGAATGAATACCCATTACCAACCCAACCCACAGTCTCGTTCACCCTCCCTCTGCCCTTCAAAGAGACTGCTCCCGCTCTCTGTCCCTCTGTCCAAGGGTCTGGGAATGTTCCAGTTAATCAGCACGGGTTCGCAGTGAGAATGGCAGAAAGCACATATGCAATGGATACGGTGTGAGCAGTAACTCAATTGCTGCTGCTTTAAACCTTGGAGATCTGGGGGCTGTTCCGACAGCACGCCCTGATCTATCTAGACAGATAGAGGCCACAACTCACTCCCCAATCTGCACTGCGTGGCAGTGCTGGGCTTCCCGTCCCCCTGGCCCAAGGGAGACAAAAGCTGCATCAGCAGTCCCTCAACAGAGGGTCAGGGATGCCGGCTGCATGGCCCCACTTTCAGAAGCAGGGGATCAAAGGATCCTGCACCGCAGGACCTACCAGCTCCACTGTGGGCCAGCCTTGTGCAGCATCCTGAACACCTTTCATACGAAGGCTCTGTCTAAATTAGACATGACGAGAGCAGCTCACATTGAGACCTGGAGCAAGTTACTCCGTGACCTCTCTAGAGTAGTGTCCTCCTCTGTCGTGTGGGATGGACACATTACGTCGGTTCAAGGGTTAAATGAGTTAACATGAATAAAGTTTCTAGGATAGCGCCTGGTGTACAGCTCCATAGAGAGTAAGTCTCGGGCATCTGGGTGGCTCAGTCAGTGAAGCATCTGCCTTCGGCTCCGGTCATGATCTCGGGGTCCTGGGATCAAGCCCCGCATCAGGCTCCTTGCTCTGCAGGGAGGCTGCTTCTCCCTCTCCCTCTGCCTGCCGCTCTGCCTACTTGTGACCTCTCTCACTGCTAAATGAATGAATAAAATCTTTAAAACAAGAAAAAGAAGAGTAAGTCTCAATAAACTCACTGTTACAACACTCTTAAACATTGCAAAGAATTGCTGCAAACTTGTCCGTTAAAACCAGTAGGTTTTAACCGCAGCACGGGTTGCCCAGGACTGGCATGATGGTACTCTGTAAGCTCGGCCAAGCTGAAAACTCGGCACATCCCTGAGTGCATGGTGACCCAAGGGAGGCTTCAGGAAATGTCTCTAGAACCCAGGGCTTCCAGAAATTCCTGGCCTCCACTATCACCATGACCTGCAGGGCAGGGCACCCTCCCCTCCTACACAGCTTTGTCCTCCCATTCTCAAACATGGGAAGGGAGGTACCCTCACCTGTCCTCAGAGATCAGCACAGCTGCCTGGCTGGTCAAGGAGGGGAACTTCCCTGGGCAGCCAACCCTCTGCAGGCCCTTCTCCTTCATGCCTTTTCTTTCTCGAGGCAGCCACCTTCGGAAGCACCAGTGGGTTCGGAGTCCTGCTTGCCTGAATAATGCTGCTTAAGCTGAGATCAAGCCCAGATCAATAAAACACCAGAGAGCACCTACCACCTATGTGCAGCCTGGGCTCTAAGACCACACAGGGCTTATGGGCCAGTCAGGGAGTTGTGAGCCTAAAACAGCACCTGCAAACAGCATCTGGACACTCTGGTATCCCACAGACTCTCAATCACGCTTTGTTAAACAACCTGAGGGTCACATTCGATGCTCCAAGCAGTGCAGTTCGAAAATGTGAAGATGGAGAGGTCAAGAAATTCTCCAGCGTAAGGTGGGATGCAACAAAGGATGATGCAGAAAGAGGGGAGGGAAAAATCCCTCTGGTGGCCTGTCTCCCAGACACTAGGGATCCTCAGACTGGGACAAAGTTTGGAGAGAACTGAAAGAGGAGCTAAAAGGGCCAAGACTGGAGAGGGTGCATTCTGAGGGTGCCAGGGCCCAGGAGGATCCTTGGAAGGAAGGGTACCTCTGCCAACCACAGGGCTAATTGAAAGTAGAAGGGATACAGGGGTGCTTTGGTGCTCTGACAGCCTAGACGCTAGGTTTCCCTTCACAAATAGGGAAGAGTGGCCCAAGCACTCAGCCAGCATTAACTTCCCCTACTTTGAGGTCAAAGGGTAGGAGGAAGGCTACTTTTGAGGATTTGGCAGGCAGCTACCCCCACTCTTATCGGCCCAAGCAGCCCCCATCCAGGAAGGAAGACCTCTAGAGAGCAGACCACTGGAGAGAGCACACCAGCAGAGGCTCCCATAACACCCTGCACTCACCACCCAAAACATCTTGAAGCCCCCAGACACCAGCACTGAGGGACAGCCACTGAGTTTGCACAAACCGCGGCACTCATCACTGCTGACAGCCCATTGGCCAGGCCAGTACCAGGGCCCACACCTTCCCCCAGACTCCCTACCGCAGGGACGGCTTCCAGCAGAAGACCCAACTCCCCGCGAAGAGTCCGGGAGGTCCCAGGACTGAAGTCCCTACACACACACACACACACACACACACACGCGCGCGCGCGCGCGCGCGCGCACACACACTTCCTACCCACTTGTACCACCACCGCTACACACAGAAACTTCCTACCCACTGCATCACACACACACACACACACACACACAGCCGGCACCACCACCCCTCCACGCACACACACTTCCTACCCACCCGCACCAGCACCCCTCCCCAGCAGGAGGAGCGGCGTGAGACCAGACAACTCTGTAACCACAGACCCAACTCCACCGAAGCTCCAGTTAGGTCAGGAGTCTTGGCTCCCAAGAACAACCTCAAACGACTAACACGAAGAAGCTGGCTCACCCACCACCTACTCAAACTCAGGCCGCCCCAAATCCGTGCAGGGCAGAGTGGGGCGTACCGCTGGGGTGAGCCACTCGGTGCACACCCACCCCGGGGCGGGGGCGGGGGAGGAGACGGCCCTCCCAGGTCTGCATCACCCTTTACCCCTGGCCGGAGCCCTGGGAGTGCCTAGGGTCCCCCGCCGAGCCGAAAGGAGTGCCCCTCCCTGGGTTCGCTGTGGAGGACAGGGGGCAGAGCCCCCACAGGCTGCGGCCGCGGCGGTCCGGCCCCTCTCTCTCCGAACTCTCCCACCTCCGCGCGGACCCCGCACGCACCCGTCCGCGGACGCCGGCAGGGCGAGGGCGAAAGAACCCCCAGCGCCAGGCTGGTCGCCAGCGGCGGCTCCCACTCCGCCCGGCGCCGGAGTTCGGCTCAGCGGGGTCCGGGCTAAGGCCTCCAGCCCCTCGCGAGCGATCTGGAGAGACAAAGCCAGCGCCGCCCGCGGGGCCGCCTCCGGGACAGAGGCGAGGAAGCCAGGGGGGCCAAGCCCGAACCTGGGGAGCAGTCCTAGTCCCCAGAGGGCGCTTGGCGGGGGGATCGGCCTCAGACAATGAGGGGGGCAGGGCCCGACGCTCCAGCGGGGGCTTCGAGCTCCACTCACCCGGGCGCGGCTGCGGCGGCGGCGGCGGCGGCGGCGGCGGCGACGGCGGCGGCGGAGGCTCGGCCCAGCTCCGCCGAGGAAGTTAGAGCAAGTTCGGAGGCGCGGGGTGGGAGGGCGCGACTCGGGCCGTCCGAGCGCTGGGGCGGGGCGCGGAGGGGCGGGACCGGGGGCGCGGCGCCGGGGGCAGCCGAGAAAAAAGCGCCGCTTCCCTGCGCCGTGCAGTGCCGCCCCGCGCGCCTTGGGCCCGCCCCCAGACCCCGCCCACCCCCGGAAGGCCACGCCCCGGGCCCGCCCTGCCCGCCCCCGGCTCGCCCCTCCCTCAAACCGCCCGGCCTTTCCGCCAGCGCTGCGGCGGCGGCGGCGGGGCCTGATCGCCCGCCCGCCCCTTTGTCTTGCTTTGGGGCAGCGGGGAGCGCTCGACGAAGGTGCGCCCCCCGCGGCCCGACGGCCTTGCGGAAGACTCGTCGGTTCCCCCGATCCTGCGAGAAACCTGAGTTGTGGGGGCCGAGGGGAGGCCACATCTCAAGGGGTACGGGGGTGACCGGTAGGGGTGAGCGCAGGATTAGAAAAATGGCCGTAGGAGGCGGGGCCCCTGACTGGCTCAGCCGGTAGAGCAAGAGACTTTTGATCTTGGGGGTCTTCAGTTTAGTCCCCGGTTGTGCATAGAGCTTACTTAAGAAAGAAAGAATAGGTGCTTCTGCCTGGCCCGGGGGGAGGGGGCGGAGGGGGCAGGGTACTTCAAGAGAAGAACAGTAAGTTAACATTTTGCACTTTGCACACTGGGCAGCAAAGACCTGCTCCTTCTTCTCTTGGTGCTAAAAATACCAAGCTTTCTTTGGACCGCCTGCTGAGATTTGTTCCTAAGATCTGTCCTGGGAAGATAGCTGAGAGCACTCTTGAGGAAGGAGGGAGACTCAACGTACAGCTAGCTTGCGGAGGGGTGGTCAGGCTGCTGGCTCCGCACTGGCATTGGAAAAGCTGACCTCAGTGGTCTCCTCCCGCCTCTTTCAAATGAGGCACAGGCGCACTTCTGACTCTTGAACTCATCCAGGTGGAAGAGAGCTGGGTGGGCCACAGGAAAGTGGCATCTATCAAAACTGGACCACGTTCTAGTACAAGCAGCCAACAAGTTGAGTCCCATGTAAGGAGGAGATTTTGCAATGCAGACTGTCCATTCCATTCCTAGTTGTTTTTATTAAGGGGGAGGCAGCCTGCCTGTGACATCCCAGGCCTCCTTGGGGAACCTGTCCATTCAGTCACCCTTAGGCAGATACTGAGTGCCTCATCTGTGCCAGGCCCTATTTTGGTACTGAGGATACAACAGTAAACAAGACTGCTGAAGCCTCTTGCTCCATAAACCTTACTTTTAGTGGGGAAGACAATTACCAGTTGAGATAAATGCTGGAACAAAAGCAAGGGGCTGGGATAGAGAATAGAAGCCACTTCCCATGGAGCTGGCAGGGAGATTGTCTTTGAGAAGGAGATGCTGAAGTCAGACGGATAAGGAGACAGCCTGTGGAAACGCCAGGCAGACACCTTCCAGGTTGAGAGCAGTCTGTGCTGAGGCCCTGCAAAAGGTAAGCTTTGGCCGGGTGAAGGAGCTGCAAGAAAAGTGTGGCTTGAAGAGCAAGCCTGTGAAGGATCAGGATGAAGTGGGAAGGTGGGCAGGGCATGCACGACTGCTTGGGGACGGAGGCTTTTTATTAAACCATTGAAGGGTTTTATGCAGAAGACTAACATGTTCTGATTTACTGCTGCATGAAGAATAACACTGGGCGGGTTGGCAGGCAGAAATAAAAGCAAGAAGACAATTGGACTGTTGTGGCCGAAGATAATGGTGGTTTGGACGAAATTGTGGCCACACTAAGATGAGTAGTTGAGAGAAGCTATTTTGGATATGAATTCAACAGGACATATTGGTAGAATGGATGTCAGAGGAGGAAAGGGATAACTTTCAAATTTCTGACTGGAGTAAGCTGGTGGACAGGGCCTCATTGATTGGAGAAGGTAACCTAGAGGAAGGGACTAGAACTCAGGGAGAAGCATTGAGAATTCTGCTTTAGCCATGTTGACTTTGAGGTGCCCGTCAGGGACCCAGTTCAGCTGCTGATACTAGGAGCTCAGAAGGGAGGCCTGGGCTGGGGTTGGGGCTTTGGGAGGCATCATCTTAAAGATGGTAAAGGCTGTGGTATCTGAGGAAGTTACGTGGGTGAGCCAGTAGTTGCAGAAGAGAGGGTTCAAGAGGAACCCCAAGGAGTCAAAGGAGCTAGAGCAGGAAAGAAGACTGAGCAAGAGAGGCTGAGGAGGCAAGAGGAGAACCAAGAGGCTGCTATATCCCAGAGACGGAGAAAGGAAAGGGTTTCTAGAACAGAGTCGTCGGCTGTGTTAGATGCTACTTAGAGCTCAGATAAGATGAAGACAGGGAGGGATCCATGGACTCTGGCAACATGAAGGACATTGGTGACTGTGATAAGGACAGTGTTCCTGGAGTAGTGGGAGGAGGAGCCAGACCACGGTGGAGCTATCATGTTTGGCCAGCTTGTCTAACGGGGAGCAAGAAAACCGGGAGGGGCCTCGAAACGGACATGGAATCACAGGAGACTTTGGCAGAGATTGCTAGATGACCCTAATAGTCCTGGGATCGAGTCCCACGTGGAGCTCCTTGCTCAGCAGGAGCCTGCTTCTCCCTCTGCCTGCCGCTCCCCCTGCTTGTGCTGTCGCTCACTCTCCGGCGCGTGCCCTGTCTCTTAACAAATAAAGAAGTAAAAAAAAAAGCGGGTGAAGGAGATGCCCACAGATGCCCCGTGGCCTCCACCACCCCCGCCAGGCCTCACCAGACAGTTCCTTATGCCATTCCCACCTGCCATAGAGACCCACCAGGCTTTACCTGATGCATGTATAGCAATATGGGTGACTTCGGAGCCTCAGGGATACTCAAAGCAGAGCAGGTCCATTTTATTTTCCTGGTTTAAAAAAATAAGAAGAATCAAGAGACAGACAGCCCCCGTTCCTAAAAGGGCTGGCTGTGTTATAGCCAGGGACTTAGTTTCCAGGCCATTCCCTGGAACTGTAATTACCAAGAATGTAGCTGAATTATATAGTGCCGACTACAAGCCTGAGGTATGGATTGTGGAAACGAAAACCAGTACAAGAAGGAAGAAAAAGAAGCTGAGAGTTTCTTCTGTTCCTGAACCTGCAGTTGGCTGTAAATAAAATGTTAAATGGCAGAGCTTGTATTGTTGGTTTTTTTTAAAGATTTTATTTATTTATTTGACAGAGAGAGAGATCACAAGTAGGCAGAGAGAGAGGGGGAAGCAGGCTCCCCGCTGAGCAGAGAGCCTGATGTGGGACTCGATCCCAGGACCCTGAGATCATGGCCTGATCGGAAGGCAGAGGCTTTAACCCACTGAGCCACCCAGGTGGCCCAGAGCTTGGTCTTAATTGTCCTCTGAAGTCCTCCTTATCCCTCTGGCTTGGTCGAGCTCCGATTTTGGTCCCAGTGCTGCCTTTGCTCTTCCTGGACTCCATGCCACCACACTTCTCTGTGGACAGGCGGCGGGCGGGGAAGAGGGAGGAAGGAGCTAGAGCAGAAGTAGACCTTGGTGTTGGAGAAGTCCAAAGGTAAGCAGGGCGAGGCCGGTCAGCGCTTCACAGTGCAGTACTGGAAACTGGGGGTCACGTGACGCCTTCCTTCCTGAAACGTTCATCGCCCTTGACTGGTACACACACCACGTTTCCAGCTCTGCTCCTACCTCCCTGGCCACTCTTTCAGTCTCCTTGGTCCCCGTCCTCTGTCTCTTCTGATCCTCTCCAAGTCTGTGTTCATCAGAATTCTGCCTTGGTCTTTTTCCCTTCATATCTCGCGGTCCCAGGACAATTCCAGTTTTCAAAATCCCATTTCCCAGCCTCCCTTGGAGCTAAGGCTTGCCGTGTGACCCGACTTGGCCAAGGAGACATCAGCAGGTGACTGTGGAGATTTCTGGGAAAGTTTCACTTTCCTAACACAGGTGCGTCTGCTCTGTCCTTTTTGCTCTTCTGCCTGTCTGGAATGCGTGTGGGAAGTAGGGCTGGGGCAGCCATCGTATGACCGGAAGCCGGCTCTGAGGAGGACAGCTTCCTCAGTCAGGGGAGCCAGGGCAGACCTCTAGGGTGGACCTGGGACCTGAATGAGACTTGTTGGGGAGGTGACCTCCCCATGCCCTTCCAGCCCTGCCCGTCTGTGAGTCACCCGTCCCGTAATCACTTCAAATGAGAGAAGGTGGTTTTGCCCAGAGGAAGCCCCCAGACGTGGCAGATGAGACATGAGAGGGAGGGGACGGACCAGAGAGGTTGAGACACAGACCCGTGAGACTGCCTGTGTTCCACCCCCCCGCTCTGTCCCTGGAAGCTTGGAAATAAGGGACAAACCCAGAAAGTGAAAGTCACCTGACGCTGTAAAAAGTGTTCCTTCTGGAATAATCTCCTGTGAACTGACCTTCACAATGCCATGCATTTATAAAACAAGCATGGAAAGTAGTCTCAGAGAGCCACGTAGCCCGTAAGTGGGAGAACCAGAACCATCAGCTTTATGTCCAACCTTCCGCCCAAGACCGTGCCCCTGGGGAGTCATGAACTCAGGGATTTAGGGGAGCTGTTGCATCCCTGGGACCTCTTCGCTCAGGCCCAGCCAGAAGGAATCCTGATAAACCCTTCCCCCACCAACCCTAGAAAGGGAGAGAGAGGCACCCCCACACACCCCTGAAGCAGAGCAGAGCACAGGCGGATGCGGCAGGCATCGTGGGTGCCTCCGGGTCCCTCTCACAGCTTTTTCTGTCCCATGGGAGAGCCTTGCAGTCCCTGGGGAGTTTTGCTGGGCAGTTCCTGCCATGTGCGCACACTGCCATCTAGGGGCAGTTGGCTGAAATGAGTTTATCCAGCCACTGCTAGGTGTGCATGTTGGACCAGGCGGGGAGGGCTTCTCAGTCCTTGTCTGACAGCGTGGATGTTGCCTTCCTTCCTGGAGCTTTCGTTCTCTTGGCTCTCCTATTTACCCACCCAGGAAAGACCACCTATTGCACACCCAACTCCTTGGAGTCTCCTGATCTCCCCATAAGTGTTGCTGCCCTTCCCAGACTGCACGGAGCCCTTTCCCCCTGCCCCCCTCACCTCCACAGGCTCTGTGAGGTCTCCAGCCACTCCTGTGTCTTTCCATCTCTTCTGTACGCCGGCCGCACTTCACATTTATCGCCAGTCTTGCTCTCTCTCCTGAGCTGCCACCCCAGTCGAGAATGAAAATCGGATCCCGTCAGCCCTCTCCCCTGAACCTTTCGAAGTTCTTTCCACGGAATGTTCTACAGAGACTGACCGGGGCTGGTCACTGGGACCACATCTCTGACCACAGGCCACCCTGACACTCACTGGCCGGGCCCGCCACCTCCAGCGTGGTGGTGGCCACACACACCGGCCTTCGGGATCAGGCGTTGGAATCTGATTGCTCAGGAGGGAACTGCCCCTGGCAGAAGGAAGCCGTCTCCCCTAGGGCTCTAGGGCCCAATGTTCACCAAAGCCCCCTTTCCTCATTTCCAGACAAATGACGAGTGATCCCAGCCCCTGCCTCCCCATGGCGTCAGTTGAGGCTTCCCTTGGAATGGCCTCACAGTTCACCCCTCCATACTATAGACCCATCCTGCTTCCCCTCACTTCCTGCCCACGAGTCGCTGGATCCACATCTGTTTCCGACGTGCCTGGCCTCTGCATATGCCATCATCTCAGCTCAGAACTCATTCTGTCCATTTCCTTTGACCGTGTGAAGATACAGGGAAGTAGAAAACCCCTCAGGCTAGTCCCTTAGTCAGGCTCTCCCGAATAGGCCTACAGGTATCTCCACATCACTGACTCCCGCAGCGTCATTCCAGCTTGGACCCTGGTGTCTCGCTTTGTCTGTGCGGCTCCAGCCGCTGCTGTCCAGCTGGCCCCCAGCTTGCGCAGGGCTCCTGCCTGGCTTCTGCCCACTGCATCCTCTGCGAGTCTTTGACTTTCGCCCCCATCCTTTCTCTGAGAGGCACATTCAGGTGCCCCAAAGCTGGTTGCTTTGGTTGGCTGTCACCACCCACATCCTTTCTTGGGCAGGACTCTTGTGCCCGTCTTGTAGGTGCCTGGCCAGCCCATGAGGTCCTGACTTAGAGTCTATGACCCACCCCAGGTCCAGTCACTGTGCCCAGGATGGACGGTTTGTGACACGGGGATGTGGTGAGGGGCCTCCCATGGGAGGTACGACATGCCAGCCCGCGGAGACTCCCCAGGAGAGGGCAGTGATGCGTGGCATATGGGCACATGTCTACCCTGTCTGCTGTTAGGGCTGCTGACTCCAGACAATAAACACATTTAGATGCACGCATTTGCATTTTGTAATCAGTCTTAGTATGAGTATGCAGCTCCGGTTTTGTGATGACTGGATTCTTACTAGTCGATTTTTAAAGGCGGTTGAAACTATTATGAGATTCTGAATCATTAGAATTAGGAAGAGCGTAATTGATTACATGTAATGTTCAAGTGTTCGGGGAAATCTACTTTGTTAAACTCATAAAAATTCAATTTGTTCGTTGTAGAAAGAATGCAGGCATACCTCGCCTTGTGCTTTGCCTTGGGAGGCTTTGCAGATCCCGCATTTTCTTCAAATGGGGTGTTTGTGACCACCCTCCAATCAGCGAGTCCCTCAGTGCCATTTTCCCAACATATTTGCACCCCCTGTGTCACATTTGGGAATTCTCATGATATTTCAAAGTTTTTCATTACTATTGTATTTGTTATGCTGATCTGTGATCAGTGATCTTCGATGCTACTATTGTCATTGTTTTGGGCGCCATGAAACACACCCATGCAAGACAGAGCACTCAGTTAATAAATGTTGTGTGTGCTAACTGCTCCACTCATTGGCCTTTCCCCCATCTCTCTCCCCCTCCTCGCTCTCCCTGTTCCCTGAGACACAGCCATCTTGAAATTAGGCCAAGGTGATAACCCTACAATGGCCTCCAAGTGTTCAAGTGAAAGGAAGAGCCAATCAATGTAACAAATTTCACTGTCATCTTATTTTAAGAAGTTGCCACAGCCACCCCACCTGAATCAGGCTCGGCCATAAACACTGAGGCAAAACCCTCCACCAGCCAAAAGATTAAAACTCACTGAAAGCTCAAATGACGGTTAGTGTTCTTTAGCAATAAAGTCTTTTTTGTTTTTTTTTTAATTAATTTGTTTTTTAAATTAACATATAATGTCTTATTTGCCCCAGGGTACATGTCTGTGAATCATCAGGCTTACACATTTCACAGTACTTACCATAGCACATACCCTCCCCAATGTCCACAACCCAGCCACCCTATCCCTACCCGCCCCCCCAGCCACCCTGTTTGTTTCATGAGTTTAGGAGTCTCTTACGGTTTGTCTCCTTCCGGATCCTATCTTGTTTCATTTCCCTCCCCCACCCTCCACGACCCCCTGCCCTGCCTCTCAAATTCTTCATATCAGAGAGATCATATGATAATTGTAATAAAGTCTTTTTTGATTAAGGTGTGTACACTGGTTTGTTTGGACATAGCGTTGTAGCACCCTTCATAGACATAAGTAATAAACTATAGTGTAAACATAACTTTTATAGGCACCGAGAAACCAAAAAATTCACACGACTTGCTTTATTGTGCTATTCGCTTTACTGTGGCGGTCTGGAACCAAGCCTGCAGCATCTCCGAGGTATGCCCAAAGGTGAATATGTAAAGAAATGCTAACTGCTTCCATTTTCCTCCATTGCACATTAGACAAAGTGTAGAGCTAGATGTGTTCCTCTTTGTGCATGGAGCCCCTTGGGCATTAAGGAACAGCTGTGAGGAGCCCCATGGGGTGCTGGGAGCCAGTCAAGGGAGCAGGACCTGCACTATCTGTGCACTGGGGGATGGGAGGGAGTCTGTCCTGTGCGGTGCCACCTGGCCCTGCTGGGACCAGTGGGAGGAGCTGGGCCGTGCACTGGGTTGAGGGGTTCATGGCTGGTGGTGCCCCCAGCCCTCACTCCACGCAGACCTGAAGTTGGCTCCACAGTTCTCTTGAGTCATGAAGCCTGAAGAGGAGATGAGAGCCAGGTAAAGGCAGCTGAGACCTCTGCCTGGCAGAAGGTTCAGAAGCTCCTTGCTTCAAAGGGCCCACTGCAGCGCCTATGCTAGGAGCTGGCCGTGTGTCCCGGCGCAGCATCCCAACCCCTCCAGCCCGAAGGGTGCTGGTCTCCTCCCCACTCGGCGCATGAGCAGTGCTGGGGAAGGGCTTGGCAGCAGACTGGCCTTCTCTCCCCCAAGCAAGCCTAACACAGTCAGGAAGGGTACAAGGGAGGCTGGGTGCCAACTAGGTCTACTGGCTCCAGAAAAGCAGCTCTCCCACATGTTTATCTGAATTTGCATTTCTCTTCAGGCCTCTGCCCATGCAGGCCAACGGGGCTTCCCCAGCTCCTCAAACCGTACGAGCTTGTACAGTTTGCTGTGGCCCGAGTTTCACACCGCACCTGTAATGCTCTCTGAGGGGGTGAGGGCAAGGGCACAGAAACTTCTGGTCAGTCAGCCAACTGTTGAGGTTTACTAAACATGTAGGGTACTGTGTGCTTTTTTAGTACTTTGTGAATTTTTTTCAGTACTTTGCTAAAAATGTTAATGCATTCCCAGGGAACAAATCAGAATTTAAAAGGGATATTTTTGGGGGGCGCCTGGGTGGCTCAGTGGGTTGAGGCCTCTGCCTTCGGCTCAGGTCATGATCTCAGGGTCCTGGGGTCGAGCCCCACATTGGGCTCTCTGCTCAGCAGGGAGCCTGCTTCCCCCTCTCTCTCTGCCTGCCTCTCTGCCTACTTGTGATCTCTCTCTCTCTGTATCAAATAAATAAATACAATCTTTAAAAAATAAATAAATAAAAATAAAAGGGACATTTCTCTCCCACCTGTCCCCAGCCCTGTTCCTAGAGACAAATATTGTTACCAGTTTTTCAAGTCTTTTCCCATCGATCTGTTACAGCAGACACAGCTGGTTGAATCCATTCCATTTTCTTTCTTTTAGGGATAGAGTCACCAGTGTTTAACAGATAGAGAGCCGTCCTTGAGAAAAACTACATTTCCCAGCCACCCTTGCAGTTAAGTGCAGCCCTGAGTTCCACCTGGCCAAAAGGATATAAGCAAAATTGATGTGCACCTCTTCCAGGTTATATCTTTTTTTTTTTTTTTTTTTTTAAGTTTTATGTATTTAAGTAATCTCTGTATCCAACATGGGGCTTCAGCTCACAACTCCACGATCACGAGTTCCATGCTCGTTTGACTGAGCCAGCTAGGTACTCCCTTCCAGGTTACATATTAATGGAAAGAAGTATGTTTAGCATTTGTCAAAATTCAACATCATTTCATGATTAAAAACTCTCAACAAATTAGGTATAGAAGGACCATTCCTCAACATAATAAAGGCCATATATGACAAGCTTGCCACTAACATCATACTCAATGGTATAAAGTTAAAGACCTTTCCTATAAGATCAGGAACTAGACAGGATTTACCCGCTCTCACCATTTCTATTCAACTTAGTCCTGGAAGTCCTAGCCTTAGCAATTAGGCAAGAAAAAGAAAGAAAAGGCATCCAGATCAGAAAGGAAGAAGTAAAATTATCTCTGCAGATGACATTATAGAAGAAACCATAAAGACTCCACCAAAACTGCTAAGACTAATAAATGAGTTCAATCATGTCACAGGATACAATATCATGCAGAAAAGGAAGAAAAAACTCAGATTATTAAAATCATAAATAAGAGAAGGACCATTATTATGAACTTTTCAGAAATAAAAGGATGATAATAGAAAAAAGAAAGCAATCCCATTTACAGTGGCATCAAAAACAATAAAATATTTAGGAATAAATTTTTTTTAAAGATTTTATTTATTTATTTGACAGAGAGAGAGATCACAAGCAGGCAGAGAGGAAGGCAGAGAGAGACAGGGAAGCAGGCTCCCTGCTGAGCAAAGAGCCTGATGCAGGGCTCGATCCCAGGACCCTGAGATCATGACCTGAGCTGAAGGCAGCGGCTTTAACCCACTGAGCCACCCAGGTGCCCCAGGAATAAATTTAACCAAGGAGGCAAAAGTTCTCTACATAGAAAACTATAGGACACTGATGACAGATTGAGGAAGACACAAATGAATGGAAAGATATCCCATGAATTAATATTGTGAGAATGTCCTTGCTACCCAAAGCAATCTACAGGTTCATTGCAATCCCTATCAAAACTCCAATGGCATTTTTTACAGATATAGATAAAACTATCCTAAAATTTGTATGGAAACACAAAAGACCCCGAATAGCCAAAGAAATCCTAAGGGAAAGAAAACAAAGCTGGGGGATCACACTTCCCAATTTCAAGCTATATTAGAAAGTTCTAATAATCAAAATAGGATAGTACTGGCATTAAAGAACAGGCATGTAGATGAGTGGAACAGAGCAGAGAGCAGATGACATGATCATCTATGTGGGTTTTGTTTTTTTAACCTTTGTTTTATCAAGTTGAGGAAGTTCCCCCTTACTCCTATTTACTAGAGTTTCTTTCTTTTTTTTTCTGAGAGCTTCTATAATGAGTGGGTTTCGGATTTTGTCAAATGCTGTTTGTCAAATGTATCTACCGATATGATCATGTAATTTTTTGTTTTCAGCCTATTGTGATGGATTACACGAATTGATTTTTGAATGTTGAACTGCTTTCTACACCCATGATGAATCCCACTTGTTTGTGGTCTATAATTCTTGGTACATGCTGGATTTAATTTGCTAATTTTTTAACATTTTTACATTTATGTTTATGAAAGGTGTTCGACTGTACTTTTCTTGTAACGGATTTGTCTAATTTTGGTATTAGAATTCTGGCCTCATACAACGAATTAGGAAGTATTTACTTCTATTTTATGAAAGAGATTGTAGGGAATTGGTATAATTTCTTCTTTAAATGTTTGGCAGAAATTCACCAGTGAACCCAGCTGAAACTTGTGCTTTCTGTTTTGGAGGATTTTTAGTGATCAACTCAGTTTCTGCAATAAATATAAGCCAATTCCAATTGTCTGTTTCTTCTTGTGTGAGTGCTGGGAGATTATGTGTTAGGTGGAAATTGTTCATTTCATGTAAGTTGTCACTTTTGTGGGTTTAGAGATGTTCATAGTATTCCTTTATTATCTTCTTAATGTCCAAAGGGACTATATTAATGTCCATTCTTTCATTCTGATGGTCGTAATTTGTGTCCTCTCTCTTATTTTGCTTAGTCTGGTTGGTTACAGGCTTAACAATTTTAGTGATCTTTTCAAAGAATCGGCCTGTTGGTTTAATTTTCTCTATTCATTTTCTGTTTTCAATTTCCTTGATATCTACTCTAATATTTATTTTGTTTCTTCTGCTTACTTTGGGTTTAATTTGCTCTTCTTTTTCTAGGTTTCTTTCTTTTTTTTTTCTAGGTTTCTAAGATGAAAGCTTAGATTAATTGATTTTATATCTTCTTTTCGAATATATGCATTCAGTGCTCTAAAGTTCCTCTAATCACTGCCTTCACTGCATCTCACAAATTTTTATTAAGTTGCATTTTCACTTTCACTTAACTAAAAATATTTTCATATTTCTCTTGAGATTTCTTTGTTGGCCCGTATGTTATTTAAAAGTGTGTTATTTAATCTCCAAGTATTGTGGGATTTCCTGCTATTTTTGTGTTATTGATTTCTAGTTTAATTCCACTGTGGTCTGAGAGCATACACTATATAATTTCTGTTCTTTCAGATTTGTGAGGTTGTGTTTTATGCCCCAGGCTGTGATCTATCTTGGTGAATGCTCCATGTGAGCTGGGGAAGAATGTGTATTTGCTGCTGTTTGATGAAGCAGTCTATGGATGCTCATTATATCCAGTTGATTGGTGATTAATGTTAAGTTCAGTTATGTCCTTACTGGTTTTCTGCCTGCTGGTTCTATTTCCGACACACAGATGTTGAAGTCTCCAACTATAATAGTGGGTTCATCTCTTCCTGCTGTGGTTCCATCGGTGTTTGCCTCGTGTATTTTGATGCTCTCTTGTTAGACACCTACACATTAGGATTGTTTTGACTTCTTGGAGAAGAATGCTTGTATTGTATGTAATACCCATCTTTATTCCTGATAACTCTCCTTGCTTTGAAGTCTACTATGTCTGAAATTAATACAGCTACTTTTATTTTCTTTGGATTCATGTTAGCATGATACATCTTTCTCCTTCTATTTACTTTTAATATATACGTGTCTCTATATTTAAAGTGGGTCTCACACAGTTGGGTCTTGTCTTTTCATCCACTGTGACAATCTCTGTTCTTGATGGATTTTGACCACTGCATTTAAAGTGGTTATTGAGGGGCGCCTGGGTGGTTCAGTGGGTCAAAGCCTCTGCCTTCAGCTCAGGTCATGATCTCAGGGTCCTGGGATCGAGCCCTGCATCGGGCTCTCTACTCAGCAGGAAGCCTGCTTCCCCCTCTCTCTGCCTGCCTCTCTGTCTACTTGTGATCTCTCTCTCTGTCAAATAAATAAATAAAATCTTTTTAAAGAAAGAAAGAAACAAAGAAACAAAGAAAGAAAGAAACAAAAAAAGAAAGTGGTTATTGATAGGGGTGCCTGGGTGGTTCAATCAGTTGAGCATCCAACTCTTGGTTTCAGTGCAGATCATGATCTCAGGGCAGTGAGATAGAGCCCTGCATTGGGCTCCACGTTCAACACAGAGTCCGCTTGAGATACTCACCTTTTTCCTCCCCCTCTGCTCTGCCCCCTGCTCACGTGCACATGTGCATGCGCTCTCTCAAATAAATTAATTAATTAATTAAAAAAAATCTTTCTTTTTTTGTTTTCAATTGAGGATTTAAGCACAAGTCTTTGTTGCCCAAGTTAAGCACTTAATGAAAGGGTTCCTGAAATTTTTTTTCAAAGATTTTTATTTATTGGGGCGCCTGGGTGGCTCAGTGGGTTAAAGCCTCTGCCTTCGGCTCAGGTCATGATCTCAGGATCCTGGGATCGAGTTCCGCATCGGGCTCTCTGCTCAGTGGGGAGCCTGCTTCCCTCCCACTCTCTTTGCCTGCCTCTCTGCCTACTTGTGATCTGTCTATCAAATAAACAAATAAATCTTAAAAAGAAAAAGATTTTTATTTTATTTATTTGACAGAGAGAGTGATCACAAGTAGGCAGAGAGGCAGGTAGAGAGAGGGGGGAAGCAGGCTCCCCCCTGAGCAAAGAGCCTTGATGTGGGGCTACATCCCAGGACCCTGAGATCATGTGACCTGAGCCGAAGGCAGAGGTTTTAACCCACTGAGCCACCCAGGCGCCCCAATAAATAAAATCTTTAAAAAATAAAGTGGCTATTGATATAGTTGGATTAATATCTATCATATTTGTTGCTTTTTTGTTATTGTTCCTATTTTGAACTTCTTTTTTTGTCTTTTGTGATTTTAACTGATCATTTTATGATTCCATTTTCTCTTTCCTAGTATATCGGTTATTCCTTTTCTGCTTTTTTAGTGATTGTCCTGGAGTTTGAAGTATACATTTGCAACTCGTACAAGTTCGGTTTCAAATAACCTCACACTACTCCATGAGCACCGTGAGAGCCTTATAACAACCAAATAATCCTAATCCCTCCCTCCCATCCACTGCATCGTTATTGTCATTCCTTTTACTTATACATAAGCATAAATACAAGCATATATAATTGAATGTACTGTTACTATTGCTTTGAACAAACCTATCTGTTAGATCAGTAAGAATAAGAAAAATGGTTTTATTTTACCTTCACTTATTCCTCTGATGCTCTTTTTTCCTTTCTGTAGATCTGAGCTTCTGATCTATATCATTTGCCTTCTCTCTAAAGCAGATATACTTGCAAAAAGTCCCTCAATTTATGTTTGTCTTAGAACGTCTTTATTTCACTTTCGGTTTTGAAGGATAATTTCACAGGATACCAAATTTCAGGTTGGTGGTATTTTTCCACCCCAGTGCTTGAAAAATTACACTCCACTCTCTTCTTGCTTGCAAGATTTCTGACGAGAAGTCAGGTGTAATTCTTATCTCTGTTCTTTGATAGGTGACGTATTTTCCTCTGATTTTTCAAGGCTTTTTCTTTCCTTTCGAGGTTCTGCAATAATAGGATATACATAGTTGTAGGGTTTTTGTTGTTATTGTTTATGTGTTTTTTGTTTACCATTCATCCTGCTCGGTGTTCCTTGGGTTTCTTGATTCTGTAGTTTAGTGTCTGATATTAATTTGGGGGAAATTCTCAGCCATTATAGTTTGACATAGTTATCTTGTTTCTCTCTTCTCCTTCTTGTGTACTCTCTCATTATGCCCATGTTATACCTCATTTTTAGTTGTCTCACCGTTCTTGGATATTCTGTTCCATTTTTTTCAGTCTCTTTTCTTTGCTTTTCAGTTTGGAAAGTTTCTCTTGAGACACCCTCGAGCTCAGTGATTGTTTCCTCGGCTGTGTCCAGTCTGCTAGGAAGCTCACAGAGACATTCTTCATTTCGATTGCAGTGTTTTTTATCTCTAGTTTTTCATTTTGATACTTTCATAAATTTCCATTTCTCTGCTTACATTGTCGGTCTGTTCTTGCATGCTGTCTACTTCATCCATTAGAGCCCGAGCATATTTATCATAATTATTCTAAATTCTCAGTCTGATAATTCCAACATCCCTACCATATCTGAGTCCCATCCTGATGCTCATTTTGTCTCTTCAAACTTGGACGTTTGCCATTTAGTATCACTTGTTATTTTTTCTTGATGGCTGGATAGGATGTGGTGGGTAAAAAGAATTGCTGCAACGGTCCTTTAGTAACATGGTGATAAAATTTAGTAACGTGTGTGTTGGCAGGGGACCATGTTCTATAGTCCTATGATGAAGTGTCTTTTACTGAGCCTGTGCCTCTGGACTGTGAACCTCACAAGTGATTCTTAGTGCACCCCAACCCTCACCAACCCCCATAAATGGGATGGCTCAGGATGGCCACAGTGGGTTGTGGTTAGATATTTCCCTTCTTGCACATGGAAACCGAGAGCCTGCTGGAGTTAGATATGGTAGTCCCTCCTTATTTGCAGGGAGTATGTTCCAAGACCCCCAGTGGATATCGGAAACCATGGATAGTACTGAACTCTGTATATACTACGTTTTTTCCTCTACATACATACTCATGATAAAGTTCAATTTATAAATTAGGCACCATAAGAGATTAACAGTAATAACTAATAATACGATAGAATGATTATAACTCCATACTGTAATAAAAGTTATATGAATGTGGTCTCTTTCTTTCAAAATATCTTATTGCACTCTATTTATGCTTCCTCTTGTGATAACATGAGATGATAAAATGCCCACAGGATGGGATGAAGTAAGGTCACTGACATAGGCATGTGATCTAGCGTTGGGTTACTGTTGACCATTTGATGATAGGTTACAAGGAGGATCATATGCTTCAGGATTGTGGTTGACCATGGGTAAATGAAACTGTAGAAAGCAAAATCACGGATATGGAGGACTATTGCATTTCTTTTTCCGTGGGTCAGTTAGGCTCTGATAAAACTGTATCAGGTTAGGCTCCAGTTAAATAGTTTTTCCCCAATAGTGTGTTGGTCTTTTGACTTTGCTTATGGTTGTCATGCCGTCCCAGCTCTAATATTTATTGAGTGCCAGGCTCTGTCCTGGTGGCTGGGGAAACCGGAGTGAACAAGACCAATATTTCCCTGCTTTTCTGGAATGTCCAAGCCATTGATCCGATGGAGGATGGAAAGACAACACGGAGATGTGGGCTGTAGGTTTGGTCCTGATGAAGAAATTGGGCCTGTAGCTACATGGTACAGATAGAGAAACAGGCCTAGAGAAGGAAGAGCCCAGCCCAAGGTTTCCTGGTGAATTGGTAGTCCAGTTCTGGAGGCTTAGTTAGAGCTCTTTTCTCTCTATCAGAAAAGCTGCTCCTGACCAGCATTGGGTCTTGTAATATTGTCTCCACAGAACTGTTTTCCACTCATAAATTGAGGGGCAGGATCAAGATTTGAACTGATTTGATTTAAATGTTAGGGAACACTTAGAGGAGGAAGCAGACCAGCACATCTTGCTGGATGAACAATGTTGGTGAAGGCCTCATCTGCTGGAGAGGAAGCTCTGTAGGCAGCTTCCCTATAGACAGGGCCAGCAAGGCATTTCTTGGCCTCTTCCACACCATTTCTACTTATGGCCAGCCCAGCCCTGAGGGGATAGAAGGAGCTTTTCTCTTCAAATCCTTGGTTACTTTGAAGCGGCAAGGGCAGGTTAAATGCTTCCTTCTTTTTCCCCCTGGATTTTAAAATGAACTGATTTCTTAACATCATCCAAAAATTTTCTTTCTTTTTTTAAAGGTTATTATGAACTTATGGTTTTAAACACATCTGATATGTTTAATCCATCGCAATTACGATACCTAAATTGCCCCATCTTGAGCAAGAAAGAGCCTCCTCCCAGTGGATCCCGAGTCCTTTCTTTCTGTAAGCTTGCAGTGGTCTTTGAGAGCTTGATTCACATTTGGTACAACAAGATGTTCCAGGCTTCTCTTGTACCCTCTCTGTCCCAAGCCTGCAATCAGCCGTTTGGAGTCCACTGGATATCAGAAGACCACAGGCTGAGCTTGGCTGCCTCGTGGGAGGGTTTCTTCATGTTTCCCGGATGAACAAATGGAAATCAGGGCATGGGTGTCTCTTGCCTAACTCTGCAACAGATACTCTGTCCAGGGTTGCCTGGCTGGCTCAGTTGGAGGAGCATGCAACTCTTGATCTCAGGGTCCTGAGTTTGAACCCCGCATTGAGAGATTACTTAAATAAACAAACTTTAAAACAAAACAGAATAAAATAAATAAAACTTACTCTGTCCAGGGCATGGACATAAAAAAGGAAAATTCCGTGTGACAGATTCAGTCATTTCTCAATTTAAGGCAGTGGTTTTCCACCTTGCCTCCATAGTGGAATCCCCAGGGAGCTCTAAAAAAAAAAAAAAAAAAGGCTGCCCGGGTCCATCCCCAGACATTTTAGGATCTGTCCTGAGCAATAGGATTTTTTTAAAGTGTAAAGCAGCCAGATGGTGCTGAACCCTGGCTGCACATTGTTCATCATTCCATATGTGTTTTTACACTTCACTATGTGTATATGGAGCTCTAAACAATACTGTTGTATGTGTCTTAAAAATGTACGAAAATTGCATCCTGTTGAATGTACCTTTGGGAAGCTCGTTTTTCACCCTAGCACTGTTTGGATGCATCCTGAGTTGATATTTACACCTCTGGGTTGTTCACTGTTGTAGCATATTAAAGCCTTTCCTCCAGCTCATCATCTTCCATCCCCTCTCCTGCAAAACTCATTGCAGTCAGTTGCTCAGGCCCCAAATCTTGGAGTCATCCTTGACTTCCTCTTTCATCCCACATGCAGTTGTTCACGAGATCCTCTTAGCTCTGCCTTCAAACAGACCTGGCATCTGGCAGTTTCTCACCCTTCTATTGGCACCACCTGGTTCCACCCACCATTATCTCACCTGGATTTGTGCAACAGCATCCTAGGTGGTCTCCCTGGTGGAAACTGTGATCCTCTACAATCATTATCTCAAAGCAGTCAGGATAATATAAATTAGATCATGTAACTCCTCTTCTCAAAACCCTCCGATGGTTTCTCATCTCTCTCGGTAAAATTCAGTTCTCACCATGACTTGCCATGCATTTCTACCATCTCCCCACCTTCTGATCTCATCTCCCATCTTTCCTCCCTTACTCATGTTGCTCTTGGTTTCTTATTGTCCCTTGAACATAACAATCCCATCCCCACCACTGGGCCTTTGTATGTTGTTGCTGTCTCCTCTGCCTGGAATGTTCTTCCTCCAATATTCATAAGACGGTGAAAATTAATAGAAACCTCACTAGAGTGGGCAAGCTAGAAGGGGGAGCCATAGCACTCAATGTCAATTACAGGAGAAATGGTCAGTACAAAATCACAACAGGAAAGAATCATCAATTTCAGGCCCCAACAGGAAAATATGTATATTGTATCTCCTATAAGAAACTGACAACTCCTTGCAACTTAGCCAATGAGAAACATTGTCGCCCTAAAGCTTTGCTTTTCTCTGATGAACTTTGGTTCAAAAGAACCCCTCCCAACTTCTTCTTTGTTCTCCATAAAATAACATTCCACTCTTTTGTTGAGCTTGCCTGTGGGTTTTGCCACAGCTGATGTGTCATGAATTGCAGTTCTCTGCTACTCCTGAATAAACCCATTTTTGCTGATTAAAACACACTTATTTTCGAGGTTAAGAGGACCTGCTTTCTTACTTCTCCTAGGTGCCTGCCCAAATATTTTATGAAAGAGGTCCCCTCTGGCCGACTGTCCCCAGTAGTACATACATCCCATCACTCTCTGTGCTCTTACTAAATTAGGGGAAGAACGGACTCCTACTTTCAACTAGTTTGTTGGGTTGGCCTGGAGCACCATTACATAACACAGAAGAGTAACCAGGTATACCCAGGAAAGAGCATGTCCTTGAATGGATTACCCTCCCCCCTCAAATTCGGGGATCCCTCCCATAATCATACTTTATGGTAATTGCTTTAAAAACAAACTAACCTCAAAAGAGACCCTTCTCCTTTTAACCTAGAAGAGGATTGAAGGGGTTAAACCTGAGCAAGATAACTTATCCTTCCCCTTCTCTCCAAATGGAAACTCACATACCTGCCTACTTGCCCCATGGGACATCAGCAACTGAGAACAGAGGAGAGGTAGCCGGGGCTGAGGAGTGGTGTTCAGTCTGGACCCTCTGATGCAATCTACCCTCTTCATACACAACCCCCTACAGCCTCGCCCCCACAGCTCGCCTTCTCTACCAGCCCCCCAGCACTCCATCACCACAAATATGCCTGGCTCTGGGAAGACAGGCACGGCTTTTCAGGGGCCCCGCCTCCACCCCTAGTAAAATAGTTTTACTTTAAAATAGTCATCCATGTGAAAAGGGCACTCCTTTTGAGAAATCCACGTATTAGGCAAGAAGACGCTGAATCAGGTAAGCAAAACTGATCAGACTCCTCCCTGTTCTCCCATACCTACTATTTACCTTTCCTCTGGCTACGTCTTGGTTCAGGGACTTGATTGTGCCTGAAATGACATCTTTATCCAAATCTCCACCTTGAATATTCAGTTCTAGCCCGACTTCCCCCACATACACATCCAAACCCTCCCTGACCCTTGCCACCTGAAGACTATTTTCCAAACTCCTTAAGGATTCTCAGGAGCCCCCTGGTTCTGGGTAAGTTCTCCTAAAGGTATGAGTGCTGGTCTCCCAAACTTGGCACTGAGCTCTTTGGGGATGGTTCTCAACCTTGGAATATTGGAATCATCCTGTAGCCTTAAGAAATATTGTTGCCTGGGTCCTAGCCCATTGATTCTGATTTAATGGGCCTGGGGTGTGAACAGGCATCAGAATTTTTTTAAACCTTCCCAGGTGGTCCTACTGTGTATCCAAATTAAGAAACATCACCTTTCCAGCAAGGACTCTTTCTTGGAATCTCTTGGTAATTTGCATTATAATGTATTGTCAATTACTTTTCAAATAAAGAAAAGGTAACTTGCTAATTAATGCTTGTCAAAGGCTGCTGAAGCTTCAATGTCCAAAGCCCACAGATATTAACGTCTTTGATTTGTAGGGTGTTTTAGATTCTTGCTTCTCGGAGTGTGAGCCATGGACCAAGAGAACGCCAAGACCCCCTGGCCCCGGCCCAGTCTTGAGAACTGTAAAACTTTGAGCACAACTTTGTCTTCCTCCTCCCCCCCGAACTAGGAGACTTGAACAAACACTAGCACAGTTTCTAGCAGCTCAAGACTGTTTCCCTGGGACAACCCAGCACCCCTGAGTCCCTGCCTGGGAAAACTCAAGGCTGCCAAAAGAATTTACCTTTTGTTTCGGCCAAACACCTGACCCTAGCCCTCCGACCTCCCTTTCCTTAGAGCATTTACTTTAAAAAAAATTTACAATTGTAAACCCTTTTCTGTCCCTTTGAGATGTCTGTGCATCTCCTGAAACCCAGGAGTGTCTGTCCCAAGGACCTGAGAGTCACCCCTTTGAAGCGTAACCCTCAAGACAGATAGGGCTCCATCTCCCAGTCTCTGTGGGAGGGCAGAAGCCTAACTTAGTAAGCGAGCCGGTTAGCAGACACAGATAGGCTCATCACCTTGACATTGACCCCACCACCCACTTTCAGTAATTTTCCACTTCTGACTCCGCTCAAGGCATTGCTTGTCTCCCGTCACCCTCCTTCATCACTCTTTAAAATTCCGGCTACCTCTGCACAGAGTCCGGTCGAGGTCAGTCCCATCTGGAGGCCTCTCCCCTACTGCAGTGGTCACCGAATAAATCTGCCTGTCCTGCCTTTAACGAGCGTGTCCGGCTTTTCTTCAGCTGTCTCCATCTCAGTGAGATTCTTAGCCGCTCTGCACGTACATTAAAGTTTGAGAAGCGCTGTTTTATATTCATCATTCCCTCAAATGACTTCTAATAAACAGCCCTAAGTGGTAGACAGGAGTTACTATGACCATTTTACTAGTGAAGGAGCCGAAGGACAGAGCTCCGCTCAGTCACACAGTTAAATCAGAACTGGAACCCGCTTCATGACTCGGTCGCGATGCGGCGCTAATCAGAGAGATGAGCACGCTGTGCATGAGGGCCCAGCAGTGCCGGCCGTGGGGGAAGGAGGAAGCCCTGCCTTCACGCACCCTCCCTGCTATGGCCCTGCAGGCTCTACTCCTCTGTAGTTGCAAGAGAACCGTTTCGGAAGCAAGTGTTGTCCAGGCACCGGGGAATTCTGATCTGAGTTCTCCTGCCTGTGGCTGGAGTCCCAGGAGCACGGCTATTGGGGGATGAGTCACTACACTGGCCCTGCTCAAGGACTGAAAAGGGTCGCCTCGAAGCCTCCAGAAGCCTAGTCCTTTGCAGGCCTGTGGGCTCACGGTGCTGCTGGCTCTGCATGAAGTCAGAGCGAGGCGCGACCTTAGACCTGCACTGGCAGCCCCACACTCGCTGCGCTCATTGCTGATGCTCTCCCAGCTTCCACTCCAACTGTCCCCATTCTTGCTTTCCTGGCTAAACACTGACTGCCCTCCTCCTGGCTGGTCAGCTTGCTCCCTGGTCTCTTCTTCACTGGCCTCCCATTCGCACCGTACATTCCCAGGGCAAAGCCCTCCCTCTAGGCTTTTGGTGATCTCAAACTTGCACATATGGCAAAAATTCAAATGTAACAAATCAGTGAATTAAATGATACTTCATCCTCTCTGTCCCTTCTCCTTATTCACCTCAAATTAGGCTGAAAGACTATCAGTAGGAAAGCAACTACCAATTAAATACCCGTCATTCCCCTAGGGAAGACATCGAAATCACTAACACAAATGACAGGATGAATTTCTCTAGTCATTTGCAAACCTCTTAGACCATGAGAAGTAGAGGAGCTCCCCCACCACTACCCCTTACCTCATACACATGGAGAATACTGATTTTTCACACTCAATGTCTTTGGCACCAATGATTTAAATTCAGCCATCATGGGGCACCTGGGTGGCTCAGTGGGTTAATGTCTCTGCCTTCGGCTCAGGTCATGATCTCAGGGTCCTGGGATCGAGCCCCACATCGGGCTCCCTGCTCAGTGGGGAGTCTGCTTCCCCCTCTCTCTCTGCCTGCCTCTCTGCCTGCTTGTGATCTCTCTCCCTCTGTTAAATAAATAAATAAAAACCTTTAAATAAATAGATAAATAAATTCAGTCATCATTATGGTAAATATTTTTATTGTTAGCTTTATCAGAAAAACTTGTATTACACGCAATTTCTGATACATAATTTTATTAGAACTAGAGATGATCACTTCTAGAAAAACAAATCTCTGAGGTTAGAATTGAAGACAGTGAAAAAATAGATTTCACTTTATAATATACTTTTAGTAAGCCATCTGGAGCCTGCCAATTCCTTTGCATGAGTATTATTTTAACATTGTATAACTGGTCATTAATAGAGAACACACAAGCCCCAAACCTTTATATCCTGAATCTTCAAGTTAATCGTCAACTTTTCTTAGATTTTTGAAAACATGAAAATAAAAGTCATTTTCAATAACGGCACTCACAACTAAATCACCGGATTCAGTTCCGGTGGCAAAATGGGAACACCACATATGTTGTAAGGAGGTGCAGCAGTCAAGGCTAACCCTCATATTTTCCAGGTTTTAGCCGAATTACCCTCACTGGTTGCTTAAGTGTCTTATCAGTCTCGTCTGGGGGCTATTTTGCTTCATTGGGCCTAAAGAGAGCACAGTATTAAAATACATTAATGATCTCTACTGACAATTCGGCATGAGTGGGTTTCTAACTCTCTGGGGACAGGAGTGGAGCTGCAACATGTCCCAGGACACAGCTGAGAGCCCCTAGTTATCCCTGAGCAGGGCAGTTTCACGTGATCACTTTGTCTCTGCGGCCGAAGTCTGCGGTTGGATCTTCCCAGCAGCTTCCAGAACAGAAACTAGGTTCACTTTGTCTCCAAATTCTTTTTCTCGATGCTCAAGAAGAATGCCCTAAAAGGAAACAACAGGGCACATCAGTCCTCACTCTGAGTCACTCATTCATGGGACAGGCACGAAGCGGCAACTAGGGCAGCAGGGGCCAGATATGGGTCAGGCCTGGCTCTGCTCCTGAGGGATTCAGTTCCGGTGGCAAAATGGGAACGCGGAAGGTTGCCTCACGAGGGGTGGGCTGTGGTACTGTGGGAGCAGGGAGTCAGGAGTGACATCTACGTGGAGCAATATAATGGGGTGACCAGGGAAGACTTCGCAGATGATAAAGCATGGAAGGCAGTCACGTGTCTACGGGTAGAGGTGAAGTAAAAGAACACAGCAGGCAGAGAGAGTTGACACAGAATGAGCTTCCAGAGAAAAGCCTCGAGGTGTGCAAGTGGAGCTCAGAAGTCAGACTCGGACCATCTGGAAAGGGACACATACCCTCTCTCGACTTCAGTTTTCCTAAGAATTCAGAGGTCGCTCCTGATACTATGAAGTAAAATGCTCTAAGACAGAGAATACAGCAAAGTTCTTGAAAGTGGAAAAAAGCATAACATAGTGTGTTTGAGATCCGTATCGAGGAATCCTTGTGAAAGAGTTCCTCAACCTAGGATATCAGGGAACTCATCTTAACAAAACAAATAAATAAACATCTATAAATACATTTGCTGCACCATTATTTATAAAGACTTGTAAAAAAACCCAAAAAGTCCCACCACACTGAGGTGAGTACACAGAAGCCGATCAGGAAACTATATTTACATGCTTAATAAAACAGTATGCGGACATTGAAAATGCTGAGGAAGAATATATAATGATATAGATGTTCATGATACACTGTTGAGTGAAAAAAGAGTATCTAGTAAGAGATTTTCTATTTAAAAAAAAAAGGCTTCCAGGCTTAGCTCTGTTCTAGCGGGTTGTGCGGGGCGGCTGAGCTTACGGAATGACTCTTCTCACCTTCTACTGTTCCATTTTCAAATTTTCTATGTCGAAAACACATTACTTCTTTAAGGTAAGCATGTTTTAAAGAATTATTACAAAGGAAATCCCCCCTGAGTGGCAGCTGACTCAGCTGGGACTGTGAAAACTCCGCTCTCCAGAAACCTGGAGGCAAGGCCTGAGGTCAGCCAGGCCAGCCCACCTGCTCCCTGGAAGGAAGAAGGCCGCGCTCCCGGGAGCACCAACAAAGTCAAACAGCACACCTAGCAACGCCGGGAATGTGCCAGCCGGGCCCGGGGAGCCTGTGAGCCCCTGATGAGTCACTGGCAGGCAAGAGAAGGCCGCCAGGTGAGCCCTGCCCTGCCCTGCCCCAGAGGCTGAGGGAAGGCAGAGTGAGGGAGGAGGAAGGAATCCCAGTGGGCCGGAGCCAGGAGAGGCTGCGCGACAGATCCTCTCCCGGAGGGGCCTGCCCCAGTGCAAGGGCCTTTGGAAGGGGTCTTTGGGAACCACCGCTGAGGAGAGGCTCTGGGCAGGGGAAGGGTGGCGTCTCTGGAGCAGGACGTGTCTGAGTTCCTGAGTTCCATTTCCATTCCACTTAGCAGCTGTGTATCTCTTGGCGGAGTTATTTTGTATCATTCGTAAGTCATTTCCTTACATGTAGATGGGGGAAAAAAAATCCCTAACATCCCAGACTGGTTGTGAGGGAGACAGGAGATGGTGCACAGGAGGACTCGGAACAAGGCAGGCACTCTCTGGCAGCCACGATCACGAAGACATTTTGATATATTTACCAGAAAGGAAGCAAATAGGTTTGTATTGTACCAGACACCAATCCTTGTGAGATTCGAATACAGACAAGCAACAGCAGCTACCAAGGTCTAAAAGGAAGAAACTAGAAGTAGAGCTTAAAATGGAAAGATTGCTGTTCCTCCCAAATTGAGAGAAGTATGCAGTTATTAATGTCAGCAGTGAGATCCACCAATGCAAACAACACCGTCTTGTTACCGAGGAGGCCAAGTGTTAATGTCATGTCCAAAGTTGGCAGAGACAAGGACCAGTGGTCAGGCCGTCAGTCTCGACGTCCTCCTGTCGGGCTCTGGAAACTGCAGCCACTTGGCCTCACCCCTGCTCTGTGTCCAACCGGCATCTGCTGGCACTGCCTTCCAGCACAGGGGAGCCCCCCAGCTCGAGGCTGCCCACAGTCTGACATGGAGTAGCCGCCCCCCTGCCTCCTGGGCCCACAGAGCCAGGGCCTGGAGCAGCCTGTCTGCAGAGAAGTCTGTTACCTCTCCGGAGTGGCACCCCACAGGGAAAAGTGCTGTCTCCCCCCACATCTCCTCACTGCTCCCCCTAATTCGGCCTGTTTTTCCTCCTTCCCTCTTCTTCCTTTTCTCTACTGTGCATCCCTGAAGACCTGCAGGGGAGTACGTTCTTGACAGATTAAAAACAATGCTTTTGTTCAAGCGCCGAAGACAGAACTTGACATGAGGACACCCGGATGCAGGCGGGCGCTCACCCATGCCTCTCAGTCCCAAGTTACCGGCCCAAGGAACCCCCAGACCATCCCAGGATGTTTCTGTGGTGAGTGAGGAGAATTGAGTGTGAGGTGGCCTGCGGGCAGATGGGTGACAGATGGTCATCCCCTTCCCTTCCCCTTCCTCACACTCCCTGGCTTTCTGGAAGGAAGGCTGCAAGACTCCAGTAGGGAAGGACACCCCCCACACTGGGGTCTTGTGCCCACAGACACAGACACCCACAGATCCACATGTGAACATGAGGAATTTACCTGCTTTCCTGATCCGACCACAAAAACTCCCCCAAGGATGAAGCCTTCGCCTTCCAGGTTTCCAGAAAAGCCTCCGTTCCGGGCCCGGAAGAAGTTGGACCAGACACCCAGACGGACAAATCCCATAAACATCATCTTCCGTCTCCGGGGACCGTAGAAACTTTTCTGCAGGAGCAAAAAAGACAGAGCCCCTTTGAGCAGCCCGTATGCCTGCCTTCCCGGAGGAGGAACGCTTCCCAACAGGGCATTCGTTCTCAAGGACCCAGAGCCTGCTGCTTCATGTCCTCCCCCCAACCCAACCCACACACGGCTCCCATTCAGGAGCACTCTCAGCTGCCAGGGAAAGAGAACCCTGCCAGGCCAGCTTCTGACCGTAGGGCAGGCCCACTATCAGGAAACAGAGATGCAACCTTCTACTCTGCCTCTAACCCCTTGCTAGAGACACACAGGGCTCTCGTGCCTGGCAGGGTGCGAACAGTCTGACATCCTGCATAGGCGACAGCAGAGGGGAAAGGAATATGGCTGCAGTGAAGGAAGGGACGGGCTGGTGCTGGTCCCCGCATGCACGATAGGAGAACCTAGTGGGGCTTCAACAATTTCCCAGGCTCCCGTGCCAGGTCATGGCTGAGGAAGGGCTCAAGTAATAACTGAGGGGACACCTGTCATGTGTCCCATCACGCTCTGCCCAGAGGGCTGCACGAGCTCCCCCAAACTCAGGGCAGCTGAAAGGGAGGCCAGCCTCCAGCTCTAGGCCAGACATACCCTGGGCCATCGAGCTCTCCACACCTGAGCACAGTCCCCACCCCCCCATCTGTGTCAACAGGCTCACAGGAGATGCACCTTTTCATCCAGGAAGATCTCTCCTTTGAAATAAGGCTGGAAGTCCTGCACTTCGGTCCTGATTTGTTCCTTCACCACTGCATACAGGGGAACTCCCAGCTCGTCCAGCTTGGGCTTCAGGGAGGACAGGTCTGCAGCCTCCTGCGGAAGACAGGGGACGTCAGGGGCACGGACTCCTGTGGTTCCGCAGCCGGCCAACGCCTGCTCCCCTGCACGCCCAGAGTGGGGCTGGCACTGAATGCGGAAGAACAAAAGCAACAAGATGCCCAGAACAATGAAGGCCTGTGGAGCCCAGCAGAAGCCTGGCCCAGCTGGGCCCAAGGCCTCAGTTGTAGGGTGTCAGGACCCTCCTCAGCTCAGGCTTCTTGTTCTCTCCAGGGTAGGAAGGGGAGGCAAGGCTCCTATTATGGGTTTCCTAAGCATGGCCTGGGGAGCATCCAGTAACTGAGAGATTGCCCCCAAACATGGCCCTGCACATGTAGCCATAACGCCCGCCCCCCCTGCCCCACACCCAGCCAAACCAGCACAGCCTACGAGGCAACCTCCACTCAGGCCCTGTGACCAGCTGCCCCCACACCTTTGCTCAGCTGGCTCCCCACCCTCCAAACAACCTTCCTTTTTCTCCCGCTCAAATCCCACCCTCCAGAAAAGGGTCCCTGTTCTGACACTTCTTCCTGGCTCGCCCAGCCTGGAGTAAAGCCCCAATTCTCTGTGCGTATCCAATCTTTCTGCTTGGAGACTTTTTGGGAACAGAATTTGTGTGTGACCACCAAGCTGAGCACGGTCACTTAAATTCCCAAGTGTGTCTCATAGTTAGATGCCATGTTTTCCATTTCTTGTAACCCTACGCCCAGGACATGGCTGGATACACAATAGGCACTAGATACCAGGTAGAAAGATTTGAAGGTGAAGATGGATGGTGGGGACAAAGCAGCTGGACTGATAAATACAGACACCCCTCACTCTCATGAATTACATGCTGGATGATGAAACTACTTCGCTGTTCAGAACAAATTCCTCACGACTAGTGTCGGAATTAAAGAAATAGCAACCCACTTGCCTCCAATACAAATATGTCGCCATATGGTAGCAACTACATTTAACTTTTTATTTTCTAGAACACACAAAAAGGGCAGCTAATGAAACAGAATCCATATTCATCAAGAGCTTCAGTGAGGGGCCAACTTTGCCCTACAGCAGAGAGGACTACAGGTCTGCTGTGGCCTGAGACCACCTGTGTGTGAGATAAAAGGATTTGCTCCTTTTTCCTGAGCTCTGTACTCTGATGTGTCACTGCACAAAGCCATGAAGTGGAAACTCAGTCCTATACCTCTGGTCTGGGCCACTAAAAGAACAGACTGCCATCCAACAAATGTTTTTCACAAAATGCTCTGCCAGGCAGAGACCAAGGCCCAGATAAGCAGGTTATAATTAGGGAGGGCAGTTGCTCTTGGGATCTCCTGGCTTTAACTGGGGAAATCAAGTCACAACAGGTTTCCATGTTGGCATTTGAAGGCATCACAGCCTTTGAACCAAAAGCCCTGAGTCCTTAGGCCTCACTTCCCATGGTAGGTAGGATAATACTCTTTTAGTATATCTATGTCCTAATCCCAGGAAGCTGTGAATGTTTTGTTACAGGGTCAGGGGGAATTAAGGCAGCAGATGGTTGCTAACCAGCTGAGCTTCAGGAGAGGATCCTATATTATCTGGGTGGCTCCAACCACAGGGGCCCTGTCAGTGACATCATGATGCAATGCGAGCAACACCGGCCCAGCCGTCCCTGGCTATGAAAACGGAGGACGGGGCCAGGAGCCAAGGAGTGCAGATGGCCGCTAGCAGTGAAGAGGAAAGGAAGTCACTATCTCCTGGAGCCTCTGGAAGAAGGAATGCAGCCCTGCTGACACCTCGATTTTAGCCCAATGAGACCGATTTCAGAACTTGCGCCTCTAGAAGTGTGAGCTAATGCATCTGTGTTGTTTACAGCCACCAAGTCTGTGCTAATTTGTCACAGCAACAATAGGAAATTAATACACCTCCCCACAGCAGTGTGGCTTTGTCACAACCTCCATCCCTCCGCTTCTTCCTCTCTAAAACAAGCTGCACTTTCCAGGGATATGTGGGGGGGACACCATGCACTGAAGTGTCCTGGATGTAAGAACATTCTCTGTCATCCCAGCCACACAAGCAGGAGAGAGAGCTCCAGGCTGAAAGGAAGGCCCCAGGCTCACGGAGGACAACCAGAGGGGGAAGGATGACCATGCAGACAGGGCCAACGCCACCGCGTGAGAAGCAACACTGTCTCATTCCCAGTTCTCCCTCAGGCATGGCAGATCCCTGCATCTAGGTCTTCTGCTACTGACTGGGCCAAC
>CM053617.1:30732781-30756418 GCA_028646535.1 Procyon lotor | reverse complement strand
AAAAAAATAATTTTTTTTTAAGATTTTATTTATTTATTTGACAGAGAGAGAGATCACAAGTAGGCAGAGAGGCAGGCAGAGAGAGGAGGAAGTAGGCTCCCTGCTGAGCAGAGAGCCCGATGCAGGGCTCAATCCCAGGACCCTGAGATCATGACCTGAGCTGAAGGCAGAGGCTTTAACCCACTGAGCCACCCAGGCGCCCCTGAAAAAAATTTTTAACCTAAATATATTAACTGCACGATTATTCATAGGAAAGGGTAGAAGATGCCCAGCAAGGAAATGCCTCAGGGCAGTGCGGTTGTGCAGCTCAAGCCTGGCCATGGTCAGAGAGGGCCTGTGTCCAGTGGGGTAGCATCAGGCACACGCCAGCTCCTCCCTGGACCTCAGTTTCCTCAGTCAGAAGCGTAAACACCCAGCAGCTCCAGTGTGGCTCGAAAGACGGGTAGCAAAGTGCTGACCACAGTGTCTGCAAACACAGTTCGTGAGGGCTCAGCACATAGCAACTCTTCCTGTCCCAGCATATCTCAGAGGAATCTGTGTCCATGTGGCACGTTATGTGGGGACAAAGGAGCGGGCTGGGCTTTGTCATTGAATGAGATTGGGGAACCCTGGGTTGAACACAGCCAAGCAGGGTCTCTCTGCAGGACTTCTTAGTCCTCATGAAGGTGACCGATGCTGAAGGTCTGCAGTCACAGCACCTGCCTGCCCTCGACAAGCTTCCTTACTCACAGGACAGGTGACCATGGCCTCCCGTTGAGGGGCCAACCTGGAGACCACCTGGTCAGCAAGCCCCGAGTTTCACCAAAATCATGACAACTGCATCCACACCATTGGCATTACCGAGCCGCCAATGCCAAGAGCACACAGCAAGGCAGCTGAGGAACCACGTGCAAATCTGTGGCTCTCAGCTGTCCCCCAGGGACTCCAGGTGGGCGCCCTAAGAAGACGGAGACAAGTAGGTCCACCCTACGAGTGTGACCTTGTGCTCCTACCACAGGTACCCCCGCCACAGGTGAGGGTTGCCCATGGCTGTACCAGCAACCATCCAGACACTGCATTTCAATAAGCAGGTGCCTGTGCTGAGCACCAGGAACATGCAATTGGATGCACAGTGTTTCTCAAATGCATTTGACCCAGGAGCTCTTTTCTGTGAAGATCTAGAAGACAACAGCAGAAACTGAAAAATGCTTTTGACCAGAAAAACTAAATGTAGACATGGTATGCAATAAGATCCCAACTGTATACTATGTACACATGGAAAGGAATGTGCAAAAATAAAACTGAGTGCTGTGTCAGGGTAATGGGCTTATCAGTAATTTAAATAATGTTATCAAACTTTCCTAATGTTGTTATAGTGCCTTTTCAATTTAAAAAAAAAAAAAAGGAGAGAGAGAGAGCCGTTTTATAAGGGAAAAAAATGAGTAAGTCTGCATCCCAGCACCTTGGAAAAGTACTGAGGCCGGTGGGGTCACGGCTTACCCTTCTCCAGGGTTTTCAGGTCTATGTCCTCCAGATACTCCAGCGTCGCTTTCTGGGACTTGGACAGAAACACGTCTGTGTTGGCCAGAAGCAGGGCCACGGCAGCTGCCCCCAGGGCCCCTGCGCCAATGGACCACATCCCCATGGTGAAGAAACTTGGATCCTGGAGGAAAGACATTTCTGGAGATTGAGAGGAAGGAAGAAGATGTTATTGTTCCCACGTTGAGAGAGCTGGAATCTGGTCTCCACGAAAGCCTCTGGCAGGGCAGCCAACCCAGAGGCAGAGGAGGGGAGCAGAGGTGTCAGTGGCGGGAGCGGATGGCGGGAGCGGACGAGGGGGTGGAAAATAACAGACAGGTGGAGGTTCCTGCCCCGGGGAGCTCACTTGTGGGTCAGGAGCCAGAACAGAGAAATGACAGCCCTCTGAAATGCCTCTCTTGCCATCCTTCTCCCGTGCCCAAGGCCGTAGCCTCCCAGCTCTGTGGGGTGTCCGCACTGGGCCCCCTGGAGGCAGGCTCCTTCCCCCTCCCTGTCAGTGGCTGCTTTTCCTTCATAGTCTGGGAGTCTCCGCTATCACCTCCCTGTGGAGGGGCAGCCTTCTCTTCTCTGATCAAAAAACACTCAGAACACCAATCACACTGTTGTGTTACCTTACCCTTCTTCCGCTTTAGTGTGTGGATCCCTCAGAAACTGAGACCGTACCACTGATCCAGCCCCCAGGCGGTGCCCAGCAGGGCCTCACTCATGGTAGGCAGGCAATCTCAACCTTCTCTCAACTGACAGTGACTTTATGTTTCCTTCATTACACAAATAGAACGGGTTCAGAGTGAAAATGAAACAAAAATCAAAAAAGAAGCAATATATAAAACCAGAGCTGATGAGAAAGTATATATACATCCCCTGAAGATCTAGCAGCTAGCGAATGACATAGATGAACAGAGATGGCCACCAGTAACCTGTGTCTCCTCTGATGTTCTGCCCCATGGGACTAGCACTACCCAGATGTCCACCGGGCGAAGGGGAGTGGACCGAGAGAACAGGCACCATGTACAGGAAGAGCACGGTGCTGGGTGTCTGTCTGCCTCAGAGGGGCTGGTGAAAGACGTCTGCAATTGCGGTGGCGTCCTGCGCAGGTCCTGCGGAATCCAGCCTTGTTTCCAGCTCATTCCTGGGCCCTCCCTAAGGTTTCCTCTAGTTGGGTCCCTGGGACTGCAGCAGGCACCCCATCCAGCCTGCCTTCTCCTGACGACTACTTAAAATACTTCCATTCCCGTGGCCCTCTGGCCATCCTAGGGTCTTATCCTGGGGCCTTCCTTCCTGGGTACCAGCAGGACTCTAGGCAGAGATCAGCGGGTATGGACCCGGGTGGATGCGTGTGGCCCACCTAACCAAAGACTTCTGTCTCCCCTCCAGCCCTTGGCGGGGGAGAGGATTTCTCCAAACGATTAAGCAAAGACCTGGAAATCCACATGCCACCGCCAGAGGAGGGGCTTCAAGGGATCCACTGCCATCAATAAGGTGAGGTTGGGAGTAATTTGGTGGGGAGGACTTTGGGAAGGGAGGGTAGGCCAGGCTTGTGTTACACTAGTGTGAAAAGTGCAGAAATAAAAGAGTTTCCAGGCAGGGGCGTGGGGAAGGGGAATGACCAAATGAAAAGAGCACTGCAGAAAGAGGATTTTGGCATCTGCATACTAGGGAAGGGGGAAAGGAAGGGGAGGCCAGGGTGCATGTGTGTGTGGGGGGGGTGCCGCTAGGGCACCTCTGACGGGAGGGGCTGGAGCTGGGACAGAGGAGTTTCTCACAACTTGACCTCTCACCGCGCCCTCCCGGCCTGGCGGCACAGGCATCACACCTAAGTGAAGAGCTCGTGCCTTATGTCAGGACTAAGGAATCATCAGCTGCATTTTAATCCGACCAAGCAGGCAGTTCACACGCACGCGGAAGTTTGAGAAGCATTGTCTCAGAGCAAAGAATCCAGGATCTTGCGCTTGGTTAGCCATCAGCTGCAGAATAAAGTCCAGTGACGACGGCGGGCAGGCCTGGGAGAGCCGTGCCCTCCAGCTCCCCTTCTCTCAGCTCTCCGTGGGGGTCAGCGGGGCCCACAGTGAGCCCATCTCCATGCTTCTTCCTGGAATGTCCTACCCCATCTGTTCTGTTCTTCGGGACTTGGACACCTCCCCAAGAAGGCTTCCTGGATGCCTGCCCACCCTCACCACCACTCTCCAGACACTTCGTAGCCATGACACTTCCCGTGTGCTCCGCACAAGATGTGGACCTATCTACCGTTGACTCTGTCCCTCAGTTTGTCTCTGAACCGCTGTGCCCAGCACGCTGCCTGCTTGGTATATAGTGAGCTCTCCAAAATTGTGCACACAAATTAATTCAGTAGCACTGAATGATGAGGATGATGACTCATGGAGAACCCAAGTTCTTGGACCAAGTAGGAAAGAACCTTCCAGCCCACAGGTTGGCTTCCCGTTCTTTTACAAGGCAAAGTTATACATTACTCGATTATAATTCATAGAACAATTAGGGGCATTCACAGAACCACCACAGCTCTCACCTGTGTGCTAAAACAGGAGACTCCCTGGAGGCTGGAACAATTTCTGCACCTCTACACACGTCCCAAACACCCCTGGATTTACTGACATGTGTGTATGATTCAGGAGCAGATGGCGTGGTCTCTGATCACAGATCTGATAACATTTCTGCGGCAGCACACAAAGACCAGCTTACGTCTACCCTATGAAAGGACTCGCTTCAACTCCTGAAACTTGAATGCGTTGCAGGAATCCCAGAGAGCCTTACTCTCAGCTCCACATCCCCCTAACACACCACTGCTGCTCTTAGAGACCAACACGCTCCATCTTCCCACCAGTAGCCAGTTAGCCTATTTGCTCATGACTGCAAGGGAACAGGACTCAACTAGACTCAACATTTATTTCTAGTCATTTACTCAGCACTGACCTGTTCAATAAATGGCAATTTGGGAGGACATACGACTAAATGGAACACAATCCTCAAGGGCACGCAGGCCTAGCACGCAGATAACAGAAATTCAATTGGAAAGGGGAGGCAACTTGCTCCAAATAGGAACATGAAGCTATGGGGATGAGAGCCAGCTCCATCTGATCTGGTCAGAGAAGCACCCAGAAGGAAGTGGCTTTGGGGCCGGCATGGGACTCAGGGGGCCGAATGGGAGGGCCAGGCCCCACCTGGGCTGAATATGCCTGGGAAAGACCAGGCTGGCTGGGGATGGATATCTGTGCTCAAGGCACTGGGAGAATGCAAACCTCTATGTCCCAAAGGTCCCCCACCTGCCTACCTCAAGTTCAAGAGCCAGAACAGAAGGTATGGGTGTTGTTTGCCACCCCACCCCCACCCGGAGCTGTGCCCCAGCAAGTGTGAGCAGAGAACCACCCCTCTGAGGAGTGTGGACCTCATTCTCAGGGTCAGCAGCACGAAGAGGTGAGAGCAGTATTAGCTGCAGAGGCGAGTCCGGCCTCTCCGCGAAGCTACGCCAGGGGGCCTCTAGTAGCTGGCCCGGGAACACCTCGAGAATGTGTAGGTCTGGCCCCTCGGTCCAGCCTCCCTGAGCTACAGAGCATTCCCGTCCTGGCCGAGCACGTACTCACCACATACTGAGATGGACTCGGGCTCCCAGATCACAGCTATTCCCAGGACAAATAGGGGGGAGGGGAGGAAGACCCTACTCTGTACAGAACAAAGCATTTTCACACGGGCCTCTAAGGCTACTGGGAGAAACAGGGAAGCCAGTAAACCAGCATTTATTTAGTGTCACTTGACACTCGGGGCCTAATTTCATTCACCCAACAGTTTCTGATGCAGATATTACCCTGTTTTACAGCGGACAATACTGGATTTAGAGATCTTCATGACCTTCTCCGGTGTCACTGAGCCCACAGGGAGCAGCAGTACTGAACCTGGACCCAGGTACTAGGACTCTAAAGCCGCAGTCTTCTACTATCATACCTTGCCTCCCCACACATTCATTTGTGGGTTTCTGGGGGATGGGGGTATGATCTCCCTTTGTCTTAAAGAGCATTAAAAAAAAAAAAGATTAACTTGGTTTTTTCGGTCATCAAATGCAGCCAAACCATTACAGGAAATTTACCATATGACAGATGTCCCTGCTCTGTCCTCCCTTTCCTATCCTCATCCGTTAAGAAAAAGGCCAGTTTCTCTGAGAGGTAACAGCAAGGTGGTTTACAGAAGTCCGCCCCCTCCGTCCCCCCACCGACGGTTACAGCCCTGGGTTCCCACCATGGGACTTATCTGGTCTCATCCTCTCCCACAGAGGAAGGTGAAGCACGCTAAGAGCACAGATGAACAACAGCTGTGGCCGCTCAGTGTGGCAGCTCTAGTGAGGGGAGAGCATGCTGGTGGGGGGTGGGACACGACCCAGCTGGGCTCCCTAGGGAAGCTGGGGACATCCCCTCTCCCAGCCTCATTTTCCTCCACCCCAAAATGACGAGGCCGGACAAAGTGAACGTGAAGGCTCCTTAAAGCACCCCAGTGCCATCAGGTGGGTCTATCAAAAACAGCTCACTTTGGAGTCTGCACATTCTTGGGGCCCCATCGGAACTCTCCCCCCTCCATTTCAGTTTCCAGAGTGCTTCTTCCCTGCAGCCCAGAGCGCCACGAGCCACTCCCTGCCCCGTCCCAGATCCCCAGCCTCCACAGTCCAAACCTGGGAGCAGGGCACTCACCATCCACAGCGACCACACTCCCGCTCCTCTTGACAAAGAGGCCGATGGAGCAGGAGCAGGCGGGGGAATCAGGCTGCAGGGGAGGGCTGGAGGCGGGGCTCTGGAGTCCCGCCTATGGCCTCAAGCTCACTCTCTCACACCATGGGCAGGACCAGGCCACCCAGAAACCCCCGGGCTCCTTCAGCTGTTAATACTCAATCTCCAGAAAACATCAGAATGGAGAGCTGCCAAGGCCCCCAGCCCTTCAAATAGATGAACAAAGTTTGAGTCATTCTCAGTCATGCAGATTGTAACATTTATCAAGTGCCAACAGACCTTCCCAGCTATCCGGTGCAGACGAATGAAGGCCTTAACACCGCCCCCGTGTCACACTAGCTGTGATCAAAGGGAGATGTCCCTTTCTCCGTGGCTCCCTCTGCAGCTTGCTCCTTGCCCCATCCATCACCCCACACCCAAGAAGTCAGCGGGCACCCCAAGACTAAGGGTACTCGCTATCTGTTCTTTACCCCTCCTCGGCCTTCCCTTCTGATTCCTCCACTTACGTGGCTCCTCTCACCCCACCCCTTCCTGGGCAACCTCACCTACTTCCAGGGCTTCACTCCCACCCCTTGGTATTGACTTCCAGGTTCCGATTGCTGTTCCTGACTTTAAGTTTGCACCTGGAGGTGGCACCATGTCCAACACGGACCTCCGCGAGAGTCAGGGTTTCTTCTGGAGTTCCCCAGCCGACCCAGGCACCTGGCAGACGTGCCAGGAGCTAAGGGTCGCAGCCTGGAGCTGAGGGTCGCAGCCTGCTCCTTCTCCCTTGCTGCCAGCCTCTCATCAGTCAGGAAGTTCCGTCCACCTGCGGAACGGGTTTGCCCCTGTCCTCTCAGCCTCGCTGCGCCGTCCAGGCCCAGGCCCGTTAATCTGTGCTGGCCCACTCTGCTAAGCACAGAACAGGCTTAGCCGGAGCCAGGTCTTCTCCAGCCTTCCCTCCATGCTGCAGCCAGAGCGACGGGAGAACACCCTGGCCCACTCGCATCCTAGCCCGGTCCTGGGCTCTCCGAACTCCCTGGCACAGCCGACGGGGCCCAGCATAGCAAGGCTGCAGGCTGCAGGCCACTGTTGTGGTCACTCCACTCGCAAGGACCATAACATATCTCGTTAGGTCTCAGAACTGCTACTGTGCTGTTTCCTTTGCCCAGGATGCCCCTCCCCGCCATGCAAACGATGTGAAGGCCCAGCCAAATAACACTCTGTCTCCCAAGTGTCTTCCTGAAAGTCCTGACTATCAGCTGTTCCCTCACCTCTGATTGCATAGTGCGCATGTGTGTGGACATGCACACATGCCTTTGCACACCGCACAAGTAAATGGACCGTATTTTAGTTACTGGTGTGTCTGTGTACACAATACGGTCGAGCAATCTGAAGGCAGCGGCTGCAGTCTTATTCATTCCTGCACCCCCAGCACTTAACCCCAATCCTGCTCATTAGTGGGCCTTCAATGTCCAATGAAATTATCTGAATATTATTCTTTAAACTCCCTATTGGAACTGATTTGGAGGTACTCAATTTCAGCTCAGGGCCAGAAAGTAATTTTGGGCAGGGCTGGCTTGACCTTGAATCAAACACTCAAGCGTGGGGTTTAGGTGATCTTGGGTTGGGTGCCAGCTCCACTGCTCAATGGCAAGGCATTCTGACCTAACTATGAAGACATTCTGTACTGACAGAGGAAGGAACTAGCAAATTTCAGGTTGTCCCAGTTCCAACATCCAAAGATCCTCAAGTACCACCTGGCTGCAAGTGTAGGGCTCTGACATTCCAGAAAGCCACGGGGGCACCTTCGGCCAGCACTCTCCTGCAGGATGTGCACACGCTCACTCCCTGCTTTACCAGGCCTAATTCTAGCCTGTCAAGGAGCTGCCTCTGGGCAGGAACTGATAAAGTCTTCCTAAAACAAAGTATCGGCACTGGGTGGGATAATTCATGCCTGAAACAAGTAGAGACAGCATTGTAGTCTATACACAGAGGGTACATCTGCCCAGCCCAGCCCCACCCAGGGAAGCCTCCCTCCCCAGAATGAGTTGGCTTGGGATAGGCCAAAAGGAAGAAAGGGGTGCTGAGGAAGGCAAAGGAAACTAAGAATGCACGTGGGCCTCCTCACCTCCCGCCCCCGGTGAACGAGGCTGGAAGGGACGTTTCATCCTCCTTCTTTGCTCTCCTATACCCCCTCCTTCCCTCAGAGCTCTAGTCAGCCCCTCCTTCACTGATAAATGAGGAAACTAAGGCTAAGAGAAGGGGCTAGCTAGTCTAAGGTCACATGGGGGTAGGGCTGGTCTGTGGCTATGCTGGGACTCAGGTCTGGGTCTCCCAACCCACAATCCATGGTTATTTACCCTGCACTGGACACTCCTGCAGAAGCTGGAACAGTGTCAGGGTAGGGGTGGGGGATCAGGGTTCAGGAAGGCCAGGGGTAGGGGGGAGTTCCTGAAATCTGCTCAATGACCTGAAGAAAGCCAAAAGCAAAACTGCTCCTGAATAGGGCCTGGGAAATCTGTGGCTAAGTGCACCAGTCTTTCCAGTGCCAGGCCCAAGGCAAAGCCAAATCTTTTTGTAAGGGTCACATTGCCCATTCTCAGCTGGGAGGCCATTCTGCACCTCTTCTCCCCACAGTAACAAGGTCCTGTCAATCCTGGATGACAGAAGGCTAGGCTTAAAAATGCCAGTTTAGCAGCCCGGTGACATGGGCACCCAGGGCCCCATGAGCAGTAGGGGATGCGTTCCCACTCACCCTTGTCATCAAGGACCATGGACCTAGCTACTTGCAGTGAGCTCTCACCTATTTGCCTCAGTCTCCAACTTTCTGTTCTGCTCCTTGGGGTGACCGTCTGCCCAGCTCTGGCCCAGCTGTCCTCTCAGATGCCAGAGTCAAGAAGTTCTGAACAGATGCTGAAAGCAGAACAAGAGGACATAATCAGTTACTGGGAAACTTTGAGACAAGCACAAATCCTCTGCTCAGGGATTGAAGCTGCAGAGCCCCCCAACATATGTGACTATTCTGCCCCTGACTTGCATGGCCGGCCTCCTGACTAGGCTCAGAACACTACATCTGTCAAGTTCTATGGATGACAGGGCGAGGACGATACCACAAAAGACCCTGGGTCTCCACTCTTTGAGAGGTCATCTTGTCCTTCAGTATCTCCTTCCTAAAGAGAAGGGAACTTGGAGGGGTTGTTGGGAAGAATTACAAGAGCAACATACAGCACAATAAAATATTGCAGAATAACTTTTATTTTTTTAGTACTGCAGAATTTAAGGCGGGATCTTTCTCTTCTTTGCAGGGCTCAGATTCACTTGTTCTCTGAGGGCAGTGTCATTTGAAGAACATAAAACACCGAAAACTTCTCCAGCTGTGCCACCCCAAGTGTATTACTACAGGCCTGCCTCCTAGGCATAACTCTGGGTCTGGCGGGAACCCTGGCTGGTCGCGGTCCCCTCAGGCCTAGCTGTCCACTTTACAAGGCATCCTCCATGTGGTGCCTGTCACCACTACCTTCTGCACTCACAGCACCAGGGAAGGCAAAGGGCACACTGTTCAGTTGAAACCTCCCTGTGCCAAAGGCCACTGAGCCCAGAGGTGAGGCTGCTTCCCTCAGCCTCTGTACAGTTGTTGCCACACAAGCCTCAGGAGAGGGAGACTTGGGAGTCTCTGAGCTCAACATTCCACAAAGAGACAAGAATTTGGCTGGCAGGAGGGCTGCCTTTTTTCTGAGATACTGAAAGACCTTAGGGTTTCAAACCCCAGAATTCTAGTCCTAATCAAATTTTCTGAGAACCAGTTAAGTGACACAAGCTGATAAGACAATCATCAGAAATGTCTTCTGTACCCCTAGGGAACAATGCATACAGTTTCAGTGCAATGGCATGCCCTTATAGAAGGGGAGGATATGGGAAAGGCCACACCAAGAATAAGTAAAATCTACATCAAATTCCTACAGGTTGTAGAACCTGGACAAGGCATTGTTTTTGCAACAATAAAATGTGAATGATTTCCAAATTACCTTCTGCGGAGTTGTAACAATCAAAAGATTAGATGTACAGATGGTGCCGGATGCCTGGGTGATGCAGACGATTAAGCAACCCACTCTTGGTTTCAGCTCAGGCCCTCATCTCAGGGTCGTGGGATGGAGCCCTGTGTGGGGCTCCTGGCTGAGTCTGCTTGGGACACCCTCTCCTTCCCTCTATGCCCCTTCCTCTCTTTCTAAAAATAAATAAATCTTAAAAAAAAGGTAGCGATGGTGCTTTGTAAGCTACCTTACAAAGACTGGCATAAACATGAGGTCTAATTCTTATGCATTTCTAGATTAGTCAAGGATTGCTCCTAAAATGTAGTTTGTACACAAAATGGAGGATTTTAATGTTCCAAGGAGTCAGGGTTTGCATTTTGAATCCCAATTCTTGGACTCCAGGACTGGGCTAGAACAGGAGCATCCAAGCAGGTTCTTGGACAATGCTTTTTAAAATAAATCCTAGGTGACTTTTTTTTTTCTTAATCTACCAGGTTCAAAGGAAAATACATTGAAATTAAAAAAACACTAAATTGAAGTCTAAGTGACCTGCGGAAACAGCATGATCTGGAAGGAAAAAAGGCCCAGAGTCAGCTGGGTCTGAACTGCAGTCCAGCCTCTGGACACCCTGTGTGTGTTTGCTCCCCAGAGCTCATGTCCTGCTCGGCCTTAACCATTTTTTCTCCCTCTCCTTCACCTCCCGGCCCCTGCAACAACGTCAAGGCTGTCAGATCGGTGCCTTGTTCGTCTTTTCATTCCCAGACTTCAGCCCAGGGATTTTAAATGTACACCTGGACTCTTTCCAATTCTGTCGGGCGTGTGTAAATTTTAGGGGGAGGGCGCAAGTGCTTGAGATTCGGAGGAAACAATGGCCCCATAAAACTCACGACCCTAGGGAAGCACAGAGCCTATGCAAATGCAGAGCCGGGAAGCCAGGTCCCTCAACCTCTGTCGGTTCCCCCGCGGCTGTTCCCAGAACAGCCCCCGGGCCCGCCTCAGGCTCGGCCCCGCGGAAAGGGCGCGCCGGGATAGAGACCTTTTTTCAGTTCTCTGTCCCAACAATTCAGGCAGGTCAGTGTCTTCGGCCTCACTCAAAGCCCGGGGACGGAGACGGGGAAGGGGGCTGGTTCTCCGCCAGTCGGCTCCGCGCCGGCTCCGGCTCCGGCCCCCGCCCCGGGTCTTCGGACCTCCAACGCGGGGTTCGCCAGCTGCCCGAGGCGCGCCGGGCCAGGAGGGACGCCGTCTGCCGCGGCTGCGGTGGGAGCTGCCTGGGGCCTCGCAGGTGCAGCCGGGGCCTCGCAGGTGCAGCCGCGTCTCGCCGGCTCGGAGGGAGCTTCCAGCCGGTTCTGGAGCCGCCCGAGGGGCCACCCGCGCACTGACGACCGGGCGTCGCTCACCCGGCCCTGACTCAGTTTCCTCACCTGCGCCGCGAAGGGGCCCAGCCCCGCGGACGTCACGTCAACGCGCGCAGCTAAGCACCGCTTTCCCCCGCCCGCCTGCTCCGGGGCGGAACGCCTGGAGGCCGGCGGGCCCAGCCTTCCCTCTCCCCAGGGGGCCAAGGTGTGGCCCCGCGCCTGCGCTCCTAGGCGCCTGCGCCGCCGTGCCTCTCCCACGTGACCAGCCCCTCTGCTCTGGTAGGAGCTCGGACTCCATTGCCCCGCCTCCTCCGATGGGGCCCCGCCCCTATGGGAGGAGCCCCGGCTCTGCCCCTTCCCACTTCCTTGGCAATGCACCGGGTGCGGAGCCCACCTTCTACTCTATGGGACTCTCGGGAACGTCCACCTGCCGTCCCTCGTCTCACAGCGCTAGCCTAGTTCAGTCCTGCGTGAGTGGCGACTCTAGGCCCCCGACTCATTCGTTAGGGCACGCAAAAGGAGACTCTGGACTGCCTTATTTAGATCTGAAAGCACCTGCCTCTAGCCGTGGGCCGAAGACACCTTTCAGCTCAGCAATTTTTTGAGCATTTTTTTTATGGACTTTTTTTTTCTTTTTGGCATAGGGATGAGGAATCTTTAGGACCGACGCATTCCGATGAGTGTCCCTTCAAGCTTTAGGGACAAATACAGCATTGCTAGCCCTTGACCCCATCTCACATTCTCTTCCACCCCCAAATCCTAGTCTTTGGGCAGAGGATAGTGCCTGGTAGCCTGGAGCACCGGCTCCTGGGATGTTGCTGGACTCCTTTTGGAGTCTGAATAGCATGGTCTATTTTGGCCCACACTTACTCATCCATTCACTCATTCTCTTACTCCTTGTATATTAAGCGTCCACACTGTTTTATGAAAGTAGGCAGTTGGGAGAACACCTTTTTCTGAGACAGGAAGAACTGACTCACAATACAACACTTAAAATATCACTAGGACAATGGGGCGATCAGTCACAATGTGGAGTGGTGTAGCAAAGCAGGGCTGACAGGCCCACCTATCAAAAGTGGCCATCTTCCTGAATGTCTTCCCCCCCATTTCACCTGGGAACTTACCTACTGGTGTACAAAGTCCAAAGGCTTCCCCTTCCGTGATTTATCCCCCTGACCTCCCACTCAGTCTCCAGATTCTTTGCAAGCTTATGGACCTAAAGGGTCTATTCAAGTGGTCTCTCCTTGACCCAGACTGTGGGTTCTTTTGTTCATCTATGGGACCCCAGAGTCTGACCCAAGGCCAACATCAGGACATACTTGGGAAGCGTTATGAAAAAGAGGGTGTTTCTAGAATGGAAGTGAGAAAGATCAGTTTAGGTGAGCATGTGGGCTTCTTGCAGGAGTAGGTAGGTATTTGATGTGAAGGTTCAGAAATATTTGGTATAATCTGGTGCAAGGTGGGTATAGGCATCAGAAGGCAATTCACCCTCAGATGAACTTTCTCACTCCTGCCTCATTCCTCCTCACCCTGTGAGGGGGAGGGGAAGAAGGTTCATTTTCTCCATCCTGAAATAGGATGTTTGGTTAACAGTGAGGAAGGTTGATAGGAAGAAAGGCCACTCAGAACAAAACAGGAAGCCATTTCCTTTGGGTATGGGTCTCCAGAGACTGGCCATTAATGACAGAACCATGCAGAGGTCAGGGGTAGCAGAATCCCGAGGTGGGAAGCTCCCTGAAGTTTCAGCTGAGATATAATTACCAAATGCGAAAAGCCATGATTATATTTACACTTCTGTAGCATTCCAAAGCTCTGAACTTCAAAAGCCAGGCTAGATCTGATAGCTAATTAACACACTCCTCACACTCTTGATTTGTCCAAGAAGGTACAGGCTGAACTCATTAAAAAGCAGTCATCAGACCAGTAGAATAAGTTATGGGCAAGTAGGCACAGGAAGGGAAACTTACGAAGCTCAAGGATTAAAAACAAAAACACAAATCTGCCAAGTTTTAAAGAGAAAAGCAATTCTAGCTTTGTAAAGACCCTAAAATAACCTAGATTTTGAATCTAAGGGAGTCGACATTCAGATTGACTGGCTTTGTGACAACTTCTATAACTTTGGCATGGTATCCTCTTGAGAGGGCCTAGGGAAGTGTTTTGCCTTTCACAAACGCCATAGGGCAGGCAGGAAACATTGCTACCAGGAGGTAGATGTGCGTAAAGACTTATGACTCTTAGGCCATGAGAGCTACTTCTAGATTCAGCCGGCTTCATCTGCTCACTTAGCAGTGGTCCGTGCCAGCAGTATAACACAATTTTTTAAGCGGATCGGTCCTGTAGTACATGCTGGCTCCACAAGAGCAGTTTATGAAGCAGCTAGCATTGAAGTGAAAATGAAATAAAAATGGTGCTTGACTTCATTGACTTCATCAGGCCCAGATTCTCATTCTGTGGATACATGAAAGTCTAATCAAGATCTACAAATGTATGAACCACAACAATGTTCACATACCAGCCACAAATATCTTTTTTCTTGCCAATATCCATGATTCCCACTCTTCCTAATTTTTAAAAAATATGTAAAGATGCCCTGCTTCCACAGTGTGCCTCACAGCCAAGCCTTGAGGATCTTCTACAAGGAATCCCCAATAGACATAGCCAACGGCTTACCAAGTCAATCGGTGACTGACTGGGGGCTGGATCACTGTGTCCCCAGGTTGGAGAAGTAAGGCTGCCTCGTGTGTCCCCACTCACCATCATTTGCTCTATCCGTGGACATTTACTGAGCCTTCATTTGGCTAGCAACTTTGATTTGCAAGAAACAGAAAACCCAACTGAAACTGTCTTGAGGTGAACCATAATGTCACCAATGATCCAGGTTCTTTTGCTCCTCTGCTTTATGTTATCCCTGTGTTGGTTTAATTTTAGGGCTGGTTCCTCTTGTGGTCATAGGATGGCTTTCAAGATTCAGCAGGGAGAGGGGCACTTAGATCCAGGAATGAACAAAGCCCAAAGCATCACTTTGATTGGCCAATCGCTGTGGCCGGGGTACTGCCACACTCTGGTTGATCTAATCTGGGTTAGTTTCCATTTCTTGCATCATTGCCTACACACTTAAAAGGGAAAGTAGAAGTGAAATAAAGGTGTTAAGGTGTTCCGAACCATTCTCACTGGCAAAGTGTAACTCTTCTCTCTCTCTCATTTTTGGACTCAGAGTCACTGATGTTTGCATTTGTCACACAATATTATCCTTTGGCTGTTAGGAACACTGGAGAATGGAACATTTCTTAAAGAGTGCTCCACTATTGTCTTCTGCTCGAAGTTGGCAAGAAGTTTTGATAAATAGATATTTGACATCTTAATGATAGTCTTTCAAAACACATGAATTGGTGACATTACCTCTCATTGCTATGGAATTTAAGAGATTTCAAGAGATTGGGCAAATTTTCCATTGCACTACAGTCCTTTTGCATGCATTTTGGTAGCAAAACAGAATAGATTTTATTTGTACGTAGAGGTGGGGGTGGGGTGGGGATAGCTTTCGTCCTTAGGGTTTTTGTTTGTTTGTTTTTGTTTTTAGATTTTATTTTTTAATTATTTGACAGAGAGAGATCACAAGTAGGCAGAGAGGCAGGCAGAGAGAGAGAAGCAGGCTTCCTGCTGAGCAGAGAGCCCGATGCGGGGCTCTATCCCAGGACCCCGAGATCACGACCTGAGCTGAAGGCAGAGGCTCCAACCCACAGAGCCACCCAGGCGCCACTTTCGTTCTTAGGTTTATAAGCCTCTTGATTGTTACTTTACAAGAAAATAGAAAAATGAAGTCATTTCTCTGATGACAAATTTCCTTTACTAATACCAAATTTATGTCCCACTGCTATCTATGTGAATTTCTTCATTCACAATAATCTTCTCATTTGAGAGCTGAATCATAATGTAATCTTTTGGAAGATTTTTATACAGCAATTAAACTTAACTCATGGAGCATAAAAATGTGCACTCGTAACTGAATGTAACTTAACTAATACAGAGTCAGAATTTTATAAGGAAACATAAATGTCTGAGAGTAGTTATGAAAGATAACATGAAAGAATAATGAGGCAAAATTTGCCTTACCAAATATCAAAGTATGCCATAAAGTCATTGTGATGCAAATGAATATGGCTATTGTCTAAAAACTCTGCTTTAGGGGCGCCTGGGTGGCTCAGTCGTTGAGCGTCTGCCTTCGGCTCAGGTCATGATCCCAGAGTCCTGGGATCGAGCCCCGCATCGGGCTCCTTGCTCGGCGGGAGGCCTGCTTCTCCCGCTGCTACTCCCTCTGCTTGTGTTCCCTCTCTCACTGTGTTTCTCTCTGTCAAATAAATAAAATCTTAAAAAAAAAAAAACAAAAACAAAAAAAACTCTGCTTTAGCTGTAGTTTCTCAATCATGGTATGAATTTACTCCCCCGCCCCCCCCCTTTTTTTAGCTTGAACTTAAAAATTGGTGGAGCCAGAGAGTAATAATGGGACTTAGGGTGAGGACATTGGTTACAGAGGTTGGTCACATGGGCACCCAATCAGGTTCGCATGAGTGAGTCTCAACAAACGATGTGAGAGGGAGAGAGTCTACACTTCTTAATGTGTAGACTTGTGGTTGGCAACAACGTGTTGGCACTTAAGAGCCATGTCATTACGGAGAAAATAACTGTAATGCTAAGAAATAAAAGTATCCTCACACTCCCTTGGGCACATCTGTTTTAGGAGATGGGTATAGTTCTTCCCAGCTCTGCCTACTTCTCATCTAATTATTAGTTATTATTTTAAAAACCATCTCTATTTTCACTGCAGAGGAGGATGTCCTCCGAGCTCCCAGACAAAGAGAGACCGGCCTAGTGAGACAGGTGGTTCCACTCATTAGGAGACTTCCCAAGATGCTCTCAGTTTCATTCTAAAAATGTATCGAGGGGAAAGCATCCCTGAGAGTCTAGGAGTGCCACACAGTCCGCAGTGTCTCTTTTCCTAGTGCTACCTTCAGTATAGGATGTGTCTCAGACAGAAGAACATGTGTTTGGGATTTACAAAAAAAAAAAGCATTTTATCCCAAACCACAGATATCCTGCTTTGGACAATAATACACTGCCACCAACCAGTCCTTCTGAGAGAAGATGAAAGTCTCCTCCCTGCCTCCAGCCACCTAGCCTAATGGACTTGCTGAACTATCAAGAGCATATCAACATATGCAAGCTATCAAGAGCATGCCCTCATTGGCACACTGTCAGGACCCCTCGGGACCTGTTTGGATGCTCTTTCTGCATCCCAGGGATGGTGGTGAGTTTCTGGTCTGTGACACAGGTTGCTGGGGCTACTTCCTGAAAAAGCAAGCGGGTGGGGATTCTCCACACACTCCTCAGCCTCACCAGAGGAAACGTCAGCTCAAGGCTTTTGCCTGGCAAGGTCTCCTCTTTGGTAACCCAGTGTCTTCTCCCTGCAGGTTGCCATCAAAGTGCGCCTGTGCCCCTCGTGAGGGAATACCTACTCTCCATCCTCGGTCCTAGGCGCTCAGGTCCACAGGGAGAGCTGTGGCTTCTCTCTGGTCAGACGCCATGGACACCCAGGGAGACCAGGAACCAGACCGGCTCCGCGCCAGGCTCCTGGAGGGGTGGGGGGGTGGGGGTCCTCCGCGGGTCCTGTGGCCCTGTCCTGGAGTGCCCACCCTTCATGAAGAGGAATTCACGTCTTCACCTCACGTGCCATCTGTTATTCAGCCTGACTGCCATTCTGACGTGTTTCCAAACATTAAGAGATCTCCACACACATGCTGTTTCCCAGCCTCGACTGTCCTTCCTGCTGCTTTTCTGCTGTCGTACTCCTCTTCATCCTTCAATGCCCAGGGCAGATATCACCTGCATTATGCTGCTTTTCCAGTCAGCTCGAGTTAGTTCCCCTCCTCTGAGCTCCCATGGTTAGTTCCTTCTTCTGCTACCGCAGCCCCTCCCTCTCTCTGCCTCCCCCACCGGACTAGCATATGTTCTTCGTAGACACGCTTCCAGACCAGGGCTTGGACGGTTACTGAGAAGAATGGCTTGGCTCTCCCCATACCACCCCGAGACAGGAATTCTGATTAGGGAAATGAACCCAGCGAGGAAAGTTTCAATGGATCAGCCAGAGGTCATGACAGTTTTCTCTAAAGAGGACTCTGTAATTAGTAATTTAAGTTACTCTGGCACCACAACCAGCAGGCACACCTTTGCTAAAGAATTAATCATCTAGCCAACAGCCACCACCCCACTGAGTCATTGTGCAGGAGGGGCAGGTTCCAATATTTAGGAACATTCTTGCAAGCCTGATCCTTGGCCAGACATTTCAACCATGCTGCCTGGGAGAGAGAAGCAAACTTTTCTTTCAAAGGAAAATATATGGATTTGAAGTGTTTTTCCCTGGGGGTACAGTATACATGACTGAATTCGAAGGATGTTTTTCTGCACAACTGGCATAAAATTTTCCATATTTTCCAACAAGTCAATGCATGGCTCATCCAGTAAATGATTTATATTAATAGATACCCATTATCTGTGGAGAGGGTTTCTGGGATAATGTCGTGCCTGAAGTTCATAATTATGCTACAGAATGCCAGGTCTCTCTGCAAGGCCCAGATCTAGGACTGTTCTCGCTCCTTCATGTGATGCAGCTTTAAGAATTTGTTGGATGTCAGAATATGGGTTTTGAATGTCCAAATTTCCTAAAATAAACATGCCCTGCAGCATCTGAAGTGTTCATTTCCATGTGTTCACTCTTGAAGAGGTTCTGTGTTTTTTGGTTTGGTTTTTTGTTTTTTGTTTTAAATAACGCAGTAATAAAACATGCAACCAAACTCACTATGTTTTAAACCTGGGAGTCAATCAGGGTCTCAAAAAGATATTTGTACCCCCACATGCATAAGAGCATTATTCACAAGAGCCTAGAGGTAGAAGCAACCCAAGGGTGTACCGGTGGGTGAAGAGATAAACAAAATGTGGTATATACATGCAACAGAATATTCTTTGGTCCTAAAATGGGAGGAAATCCTGTCATGTGCTACAGCATGGATGGACCTTGACGACACTGTATGAAGTGAAATAAGCCAGTCACGGGAAAACAAATATCATACGACTCCACTTACAGGAGGTATGCAAAGCAGTCAGACTTCGAGAAACAGAAAGTAATGTGGGGCGGGGAGGGGTGGGCGTGGGGAGTTGTTTCATGGGTATGGAGTTTTATTTTTACAAGACGAAAAAGTTCTGAAGATCAGTTGTGCAACGAATGCTGTGAGTATCCTTAGCATATTGAACTGTAGGGTTAAAGATGGTTCAGATGGTAAATTTCAGGTTTTGTGATTTTTTTTTTACCACAATAAAAAAACAGAATGACAACAATGACAAAACAGACTTAGAAGGCTATTCAGGATCACCTGGTCTGTCCTACTATTTTGCAGATGACACAGAGATGGGCCCAAGGTCTTCATCCATTTATTCGAGGTGACCTGACTCACAGGTGGGAACCCGTCATGCTCCAGTAACCTATTTTTTCAGCAACTCTGTTGAGTTTCCTTCATCCTCCATCGGGGAGAGGAGGAGCCCAAAGTCCTGTGGCACCAAGAGGGCCTCCAAAATGGTCTCACTACAGAGCTTTAGCATCGCTCAGTGTGACACTCTGCTAGGTATTCAAGGCCATCCCTGACCTGACCCTAATGTACTCTTCCATCAGATTTCATGGGAAGCTAACATTGCATAATGACTTTAGCTAGGGATTGGGGTCAGGGTTGAATTCCAGTTTTAACAGCCTCTCTGGCTGAGACACTAGTCCCTTATCTCACTGAACCTCTCTTAAAGAACAGAGATGACAGTATCTATTGTGTGGAAGATATGATGAGATAATGCATTCCAAACCTGAGCCCAGAACTCTTACAGTGGAAGAAGCAGTCTTAGAAGCACTTGGAACTGGAGGTCTTGTCAGTGGCACAGGTGTCCTCTTGCTCCAGCAGATTTGCCTCATTTAGCAGATCTAGACACCATCTGTGGATTAAGACCTCTGCCTCTGTCTTACTTGCTCTTCGTCCTTTCTAGAACATCTTCCCCAAATCCCACCAAGGCTCAGATGAATGCCACCCCCTTCTTGAAGCCTTCACTGACCTTCCCAGGAGCAAAGTATCTGTACTAGTGGTTGACTTGTATGGCTCTGGGCCATAATTAGCCATAAGGAAACTGTTACCCTGTGCTACAGGGTCTTGTTAAATGCAAGAAGTTCCAGTCCCTGAGATAAGTGCTTAGCCTTCCTCTCGGCACTTTGGAAAGTTATCTGAGCAAATTCCACAGTTCCTTTCTTCACAGGAATTCTGTGAGACCTCAAGGAAGCACCTTTGTGACCCAGTTTGTCAGCTACCTCAAGCCTTAGGGAAGAAAGAGGCTTTCTTGATATATTGTATGGAAACTTCTAGAGGCTGCAGGCCATGTTCTGATTTATTCAGCAAATGGAACCCTGGGTGGTGGGCTTGGCTTCCCTCTGCACCACCTTGGGGGTAACCTCCATTTCCTACATGTGTTTAGATCCAAAGGTCTAGGCTAATTTTCCTTTCCTACCTTCATGGCAACTTCTCCTGCTTTGGGTTCTCTTGGGACTTGGGGTTTCTCTCTTGGGACATGATTTCAGCCAGCTCTGAGTAATTATTATTTGACACGTTCCTTGATTGGATTAGACAGTTCTTGGGGGCAAGGATTATGTTGGACCAATTTCTCTATGTGTGCAGAGCCAAGCATGGTACCAATGGTCTTGTGTTAACTATTATCACAGTAGAGACAATAGCTACCAATTGCCATATACTCATGACCTGTCTGACCTCATTCTGCGTTTCACATCCATGACCTCAGGAATCCTCACATCAGTTCTGTAAAGAAAGCATTACTATTCTCTTAGAGACAAGGATTGGGGGCGCCTGGGTGGCTCAGTTGGTTAAGCATCTGCCTTTGGCTCAGGTCATGATCTCAGGGTCCTGGGATTGAGCCCAGGACAAAGGGCTCCCTGCTCAGCAGGGGGTCTCTCTCTCTCTCTCTTTCTCTCTCTGCCACTCCCCCTGCTTGTGCTCTCTCTCTCTTAAATAAATTTTTAAAAATTTTTTTAAAAGACAAGGATTAGAAAGTTTCAGTGATTTGGTTAAGGTCATAGTGCAAGGAAAATGTGGAGATGGGGTTATAATTATTCACATGAATGGATAGATGCATGGATGGCCAAGCGAAACACACATACGGATACATCATTGCAACTGCAAAATTTCCACCTCACGCCTGAAACCAGCTACGCAAGCCCAAGGACAGCTGGCTTCCCCCAGACAGCGTGGCCCAGCATCATGACGTGGGCTGCCTGTTTGGGGGCCGTCATTTGTCCAGACCCAGGCTGGGGCTGCCACATTCCTAAGCTGCCACACTGGACAAGATGATCTGCCCAGTGGCTCCCGAGCCTCCTCTAATTTCATCTTCCCTGCTGGCCTCAGTTCACTCTGTAAACTCCAGGAGGGTGGGAGCCTTCTCCCGGAGCACCGCTCCTGCACCGGGGAGGTGCTCAGCAAAGAGCCATTATCATTTGCAAGTCGCCCCTTATATAAGGTCTACGTCTAGTTTCTGAATGAGAAATACAGAGGCTGAAGCAGGGGTATTTCGCACAGAATTAACTGGTAAGTAAGCTTCTATGACAGCAAACACAAAAAGGAAACCTGTCTGCCATCTATCGAAGGTCTGTCCGTCTGTGGCTGCTTCTTTGGCTAAGCAGACACAGGGGCCTGATCAGACTCTCCACTTCTCAGAGGACAGTCTGTGAAGTGCTGGTGACACCACATGGCTGTGAGAGGAAACGCAGTCCCCGGCTTTCGTCGCCATGGAGGGGGGAGCAGGGCAGAGGGCGGGGGAGGGGACTCCCCGCACCAACACCAGGACAGGGTTCACATGACTTGAGTTTAGGGCCCCACCGGCAGGAAGGGCAATGGCAGCGGTTACCACGAAGGACTTCCCGCCTGCCGGGCACACCACAGTGTGTGCTGTCTGGGAACGAGCTCATTTCACTGTTGCCGGGGCTACTGGAAGCCACAGGTGGGTGTTCACAGGTGGAATAACCAGAGACTGACTTCCGGACGATGAGCCCTCGGAAGGCCATGCCTCGTAGGAGAGAACTAGAAGCTTCAGCTGATGGTGGTTATAGTAATGATCGTAATACTGGCCGTAAGCGATGGATCATGGCCATTGCAAAGGCCGTTCTAATAGCTCTAATCTGAAGGGCAGCATTATACCAAGAGAGCAGTTTCAGTGGGCTCTCCTTCTCCTATTTCAGTGGAGTAATGGTATATTAACCAGCGAAGCTGAAGAATGTGGTCATGTCTCCCAGCTCCTTCCATGGGACCGACTTGCCCACAAAGCTTTAGGTAGAGAAGCTGAAACCCAGAGGAAGAAGACGTGCGGAGCCTCTGACAAGGACGGACAGGCTCCCGAGACCACGTGGAAGGAGACCCAACAGTGCGAAGTTGCATGCACTTAGTCTGCCCAGCAGAGAAATGGGACCCCACGACGAGCAGGTGCACGACAATCCAAACCACCGCAGAGGTCAGTTTTCTCCTCCCCTGCTGGAGGAGAAAGTAGCCTAAAGAATTGCTGTTCCAGGGGCGCCTGGGTGGCTCAGTCGTTAAGCGGCTGCCTTCGGCTCAGGTCATGATCCCAGGGTCCTGGAATCGAGCCCCGCATCCGGCTCCTTGCTCGACAGGAAGCCTGCTTCTCCCGCTACCACTCCCTCTGCTTGTGTTCCCTCTCTCGCCGTGTTTCTGTCAAATAAATGAAATATTTAAAAAAAAAAAAAAAGAATTGCTGTCCCATTCTGGAGGCTGGTGCAGAAGAGTCCTGTCGGACCACGAAGACTGGGGAACGAAGCATCCCATCTCACAGTCGCGGAGAAGGCTAAGGCTATAAATGTATATTTCAGACTTTCAAAAGTAAAGAAATCGAGCTGCTTTGACTCGTATGGATAGATTTTATTTTCCCAGTGGAAAAATTGCTTTATTTCTTTTTAATTTTAAAGCCTTCATGATCATTATAAAGAAGTTTAAGTGATACAGAAAAGTATTAAGGACATAAAAATTCGGCAGCGATCTTATCACTCAAATGAGCGTCTTTCTATACAGTTCTCTGTGCACAGACACATGCACACATACATAAACATATGTCCTGAGATAATACATTTGGTATGTCTTCGCGTATCTCTCTGCATTATTGCTTTTAATGGCAGCATTATAGTCATAGCAGAATGTTTTCGTGATGAATTCCAGTAACGCCCCTTGTTCACATTCTATCTAGCTGAAATACACAAGACATTAAATACCAAATCAAAGTTCCCTTTTTGTAACCCGCTCTTAAAAAATTGTCAGCCTATGTTTATACGTTTTTGCTTTTGTTCTGTGAAGTTATTCAGGAAATGTTCCTATCTTTGTTTTAAGAAAAGGTTAGATGCTAAAAAAAAAAAAGAAAAAGAAAGAAAAAGAAAAGAAAAGGTTAGATACTAAGCATAGTGGAACCTGGGATACAATACCGCAGGATTCTGGAGTTCGTTCTGCCAGTTATGTAAAACAAAATCCTTAGAAGGGAACGTGGGCAGGCAGGGCTTGGAAAAGTTCCCTAAACCTGGAGCAGGAGCCCCTCCAGAGCACCTCAGTCCGGCTCCTCCATCCTCTGATACTGCCCCCTGGTGGTGGCGGTGGACAGTCAAGCTAGGGCCGGGGCAACCTCAAGTCCTATCTTTTTGTCCTTTTTCCCTCCACTGGGATACTAGAAGGGCACTACTTAGGCAGGAGGAAGAAATACTGCAAGACAGAAAAGTTTTTTTTTTAGTTATGTGGATTCTTAGTCTTAGAATATAGTTTTGGAATACGGTAAAAGAACCCAATCCCTTTCACAGCATCTTTGCAAATCCCTCCTCTTTCCCCCAACCCCCATCTCTCTCTCTCACACACATACACTCATACACACATACATACAAAA
>CM053617.1:30707979-30724649 GCA_028646535.1 Procyon lotor | reverse complement strand
ACAGCTTGATCCCACCACCCTGAGATCACGACCGGAGCCAAAATCAAGAGTCAGATACTCCACTGACTGAGCCACGCAGGCGCCCCTGTTGTCACTATTTTTTAACTCTAGCTATCCTGACAGATGTCTAGTGACGCATCATTGTGATTTTAATTTGCATTTCTGTAATGGTTAATGGGGTTGAACATATTTTCACGTGCTTATTTGTCATATGTATATGCTCTTCCATGAAATGTCTGTTCATGTCTTTTGTCCCCAAAATGCCAACATCTTTTGATTTAGCAATCCACAGACAGATCAGCAGAGATTTCCTAAGATCTGTGCACAAGAAAGTGCATCGTAACAACTTTTCAGTAACAAAATAACAGCAACCAAAGATGCATTGCATTTTCATGGCCCAGGGATATGATCAAACATGGGGGCCAAAGAATGAGCAAAGGCAATAGTATGGAATCCCTTAAAGTAGACAAAAGCTGTGATGTCCAAGAGACAACCCCTCTCAGCTTCCCGGATTTCACCTTTCTCTTGGGATGCTGCAGATACTACCCAGCCCTCTACAAAGCTCTCTTTGCTTCCCTATGTGGGTTTTTGGATCCTATGGCCTTTTCTAGCTACTCTGGAAAGTATGGCTGAATGCCTACCCACCAGGTACGAATTAGAAGTAAGAACCTCAGCACCTGCCCAGAGTGCTTTACTCAAAGACTGAGGGGGTCAAGACTGCTCAGTTTTCCAGGTTTGCCCTCTGTGATACAGTCTGACTCCATTTTTTGGTGTCTGGCTGCTGACAGCTTGTAGACTTCAACTCTCCCTCCTCCCCACATCTGAGCAAGCTGATAAACTCAGGTGCTCCCACCTTTGGCTCAGTGAGAGTTTCAAGCCAGGCCAGCCTCTCCCCAAGGACAGGAACTCCCACCTGGGCCCACCCCTGATGGAAATACAAACCCCAAGCTAGGGTCCTTTCCTTGCTACCTTATGCCATTTTCAAGCCAGCTGGGCAAGCCGGTCCTCTTCTTCCCCAAGAGCCTTATTGTGGGAGTGATAATCATATCATACCCTCTTGGTGTGTGGCCACATCTCCCTTTGAGCTCTACTGTTATAGGAACTGTTTTAAGGGGCGCCTGGGTGGCTCAGTGGGTTAAGCCTCTGCCTTGGGCTCAGGTCATAATCTCAGGGTCCTGGGATCGAGCCCCGCACCGGGCTCTCTGCTCAGCGGGGAGCCTGCTTCCCCCTCTCTCTCTGCCTGCCTCTCTGCCTGCTTGTGATCTCTCTCTCTCTCTGTCAGATAAATAAGTAAAATCTTAAAGAAAAAAAGGAAAAATACCCATTGTCAGTGACACAGATACACTCTAGGACATGTGTCAACCCTCCAGTTTCCTGACTAGAAAGTTCACCTAAAATCAAGACATGAACAAGTGAGATGGTTGTGTCTTCACTGTCTAATCTCAAAAAATTTGAAATCCTTATGAGTTTACCTTGTCCTATCAGTAGTTGAAATGCTTACGTGATCGAGGGTTCTCATGGCTGCCACGAACGGAACTCCAGCTGGAGAGGCCATACCTGCAGGTCACCTGCTTCCATGGCAAGCATCATGAAAATCATCCACCTTTTGATAACTTAAGAAGGAGATTTGGAACCAGGATGCATTTGGGCAGCAATTTCATGATGAAAAGCCCAGGGATTTATTTCTTGGGGAGTTTTGACACAGCAGTCCGTCTGGCCAGAAGACTCTGGAGAGGGAATCTATTGCGGCCTTCCCGGAGCCATATTGGAAGGACCTGGCAGAGATTCCTGCTTCAAGGCATTCTTCTCAAGGGGTTTTGCGTTCTCTTCTGTGAATGTGGTCTTCTTTGTGGAACTAGCTACAGATATCAGTGGCTAAACAAAACAAAGCAGCAAAGGAGTCATTAGCAGAAGCTAAAACACACTCAGTATGCCAAGAACACAACACTGCCATTTTCATGCCCAAGACTAATAACGATATTGTTAACAGATTAGCTCTAGCAAAGCATAAAGCAAATCGGACAGGATCAAGATGATTCACCAATAACTGTACTGCGTGCCAGAACAAAACTCAACACCACTTAACGGAAAACTACATAATCTGGACTCCCTACAAAGTATCGTCTACAATGTTCAGCATATTAGTAATAATTCCTAGACATGTGAACCATAGTCTAGAAAAAAAAGTAAAAGTATAAAAAAAGATAAAAAAGAGATCCCGTTTATCATGTCCAAGATCATGGAATTGGCAGACAAGGACTTAAACCAGCCATGACAAATATTTTCAAACATTTAAAAGAGAAAAAATGGGCATAATGAGTGAAAAGTTAGGGTAGGTAAGCAGAGAAAATGGAAATTATAGGAAGGAACCAGAGAGAAATTCTAGAATTGAACAGTGCAATATTCAAAATGAAAAAATTCACTGAATCCCTAAACAGGATACTGGACATTGTAGAAGAAGAGTTCAGTAAACTTGAAGGCAGATCAAAAGAAATGATCTAAACTGAAACAGAGAAAAAAGGCTGAAAAAATAAATTCAGTCTCAGGGAGCTATGAGAGGCTATCCCACAGCCTAGCATCTATGTGACTGCAGTCCCTGGTGAGGGAGGAATCTTTGGAGCTTAAGTTCTCCCAGCCTCTTGTACCTCCATCTCCGTGCCCTGTCAATGGGTACCGTGCACAATGGATCCCGTGGGGCACTGCAGAGAGGTCTGTGGAGTATTTGCCCATGTGATCTGTAAGACCCATCTGACTTCATGCAATAAATCTATGTGTTGATTTGTGTATTTGTGTAAGAATGTATTTATAAGAAGAAATTTTTACTTATTAAATTTATAAATAAATCTATAAATTTACAAAAATGTATTTATAAAAATAAATCTATGTGCTGATTTGTGTATCTGTGTAAGAATGTATTTATAAAACGTTCGAGTGGCTACATCTTTATAAACAAAGGAATTGTTAGAATCATGGCTTACTTACTCAAAACAGCCTGAGCTTAGCAAAGAGAAACCAATACAAGGGCAACTTTTGCTAGCTTTCTCGTAGGTCTGACTCACAGGCTACCTCCTCGGAACATCTCTTCTTGAGGGCTATAATTGGATATGATCTCTACCACGCACAGTGTCCCCTTTTTGACACATCCTCTGGACCAGTAGTTTTCAATCAGGAGTACTCAAAGGCTTTCTAAGCCAAATGCAAGCAATGATAGTTTTAAGATATGAAGGGAAATTTTGCAAAGCTTTGTGTATAGGCATAAAAACCCATCAGCAGGCCTGCTGAAATCTTATTCAACCCATCCTGGGCCTATTTGAGACCAGGTTTAATAACACTAGTGACTCAAAATCTGAAAATGACCAGGAGCAAGGAATAGTTTGCAATTTGCCTTGAGCCAAGGAGCAATGAGAACTTAGAATCTCATCTTATTTGAGGGACCTTCACTTCTTTGCCCTCTACCCAGTTCTTTCCATTTTTACTATAAGAGTAGCTCTTCCTAGCCAAGAAGTCTGTTTTAAGATCTCTCTTGGGCCTATTTCTTTCTAACAAAAAGCACCAATTTTCATAATCACAATTTGCACATGAGTTCTTTCTTAAAAGTGAGAACTTGCTCCTAGTCCGGGCATCCTGCTGGCTCTCATTTCCATCTTCCTTGGCAATGGCCTTTGTCTTACCCTTGGCAAAAGAACAGCATACTTTTTACTCTTCTAAATCTTGCAAAGGAATATTGCTACAGGGTGTAAGACCTCCTGGGTACAACTCAATGGGACAATTCCAAACATTAATGTGACCAAAGGTTTCTTTAAAAAAGGCATCATGAAACCGGGGTGGAGTTTTGGAAGTCTTTCTCTGCCTTAAATATATTGATATTTCTGTTAGCTGGGAAGCATGGTGACAGGAAAGGATTAGAAGGGCAGCAAGGGGATGGCAACTTCCGCGTCATGAGCTCCCCTCTACCATCTCTCCGTGCCTGTTCAAAGAATGAACTATTCCTGAGTGAGTTCACTTTGTCACTTTATACTAGTGAGAAACAGTAGTATGAAACTACCTTTCTTTTAACTCCATTTACCTATAGAACACCCAGACTTAAATAATAAGTCTATGAATTAATTATGAGGAGAGCCGACCATATTAGCGGGAGTGTACAGTAGCTAAATAGTTTCATGTCTCTTCATCAAAGGCAGCTTTGGAAACTAGCCAAAGCCAGTACGAGCGCACAATTTTGAAGATTTTTTTTTTTAAGATTTTTATTTGTTTGACAGAAAGAAACACAGCAAGAGAGGGAACACAAGCAGAGGGAATGGTAGCGGAAGAAGCAGGCTTCCCGCCGAGCAGGGAGCCCCATGCGGGGCCTGATCCCAGGACCCTGGGATCATGACCTGAGCCAAAGGCAGAGGCTTAATGACTGAGCCACCCAGGCGCCCCCAATATTGAAGATTTTAATGCACAGGATATAGCGAGAGTTGGAAAGATGTCAGATATCTAAGCCCAGTGAGTCAATTCCCTGTCCAGGTATCACGCACTTTGTAGAAAGTGCAAAATCGGCACAAGGTGCTTTTCAGAAGAGGTGGCAAAAGTTGTGGAATATAAACGATATGCTTGTCAGGCTAATGAACACACAGCTGTTTCCAGCTACAAGAAGGCAGTAATTTATGACCAGTATTACAGTATCACAGAGAAGGCATCTGTGCCTTGATACATAAATAAATAGCACACAGTTACTAAAACACTTAATAGTAGCTAATAAATAAAATAGTAGGGGCGCCTGGGTGGCTCAGTGGGTTAAGCCTCTGCCTTGGGCTCAGGTCATAATCTCAGGGTCCTGGGATCGAGCCCCGCACCGGGCTCTCTGCTCAGCGGGGAGCCTGCTTCCCCCTCTCTCTCTGCCTGCTTCTCTGCCTGCTTGTGATCTCTGTCAAATAAATAAATAAAATATTAAAAAATAAAATAAAATAAAATAGTATACTGAATTATATACTGATAACCATACTTGGTTTCTGAAATACTGAGTTAAGTTTTGAAAAGGAGTCAAAGGAAATTTTGTAAGGAAATACATTAGTTCCAAATGACTAATGAGATTTTTTTTTTAAAACCTGATTTTTTAAAACCAGTAACAGCTGAGGTATTTCCTGAAATCTAAAATGGAATTGCCTTTCAACATTTCCTTTTCTCATTGACCAGGATTGTCAATAAGAGTGGTTTACATATAAACATAAGAAGATGGAGAGAAGCCAGCTCAGAGCTCCGAGAATCTTGGTGCCCGGGGTTCTGTGGCTTTGCTGGCCTATGGATTTGCCGGGATCCCGCTCTGGGGTGTGCACCTGCCCGCAGCTGGGTTCCTCCCTCCCTACCTTGTGACACTTTTCATACTGCTGTTGAATCTGACAATCTTCTTGCTTCACCATTTCTGTCATTTCGGTTTCTTTGAGGCTATTATCCTGTTCTTCCTTCAGCTGGATCTCCTGTTGGCTCTCCTGGGGTGAGAGGAGAGAGGAGTGAGGCCAGCCCCTGGGAAACCCATACTAACAGGCTTGCCCTCACTGGGACAGACCACAGGCCTGGGGGCCGGAGGGCCTCCCCAGTTTGCCCATGACCAGCTTTTGCGTGTTAGTAACTCCAAACCCACCAATCGCACAACTCCTCTGACTTGGATTCCCACTTCAGCCCCCAGACTCTCCACGCTTCAGGAATATCTGGGCCTAAGGGATCTCGCAAGTCGAATAAACCAAGAAGCTAGCTCTGGACTCCCACTTTGGATTTCAAATTACCGTGAGAAAGCTGGAAAGCCCTGCCCAGGATGACTCTGGGCACACACACGCCTCTTTTTGTGCTTTAGCGTTTTTCCGGTAATGATAAAGCCAGTGAGCCAGATACTCTACAGGGTCACTGGGCCGAACCTTTGCCACCTCTGTCAATGCCTGGCTCAGGCAATTTCCGAAGCACCTCTTCAGGTAGTCAGTTTCCATCCTTGCGGGCCTGCATAAAACAAGATAACAGAGTCACAGAGAAACAGCATAGCCGAGTCACACTACTTTATAAATCGAATCTGATCTTTAAAATAGACCCACTCTAGTCAATTTGGGTTTGTTTCAGGATAAATACGAGCTACTTCTGGATGCCACCCTTCCCAAAAGAAACTATAAATACACACTTGCCAATTGCTCTTACAATCAAATGGACTTTTTTTTTTTTAAAGCTCTCCGGCTGTCTTAGGTCAAATAACAGGTCTTGGGAGCCATGAGGCCCAAGAGGAGCTTGATATAGTGGTGGTTAAGGGTGGCTAAGGTCACCACTTACCCACACAACTCTACCCTTGAGTAGGGAGGAAAGAATTGCTCAGGCAGGAGGTGCCAAGAGTGGCTCTAAGGAGCCAGCAAGCTGTGCTATTGTGAGGTTGGAAGCTACACTCCTCTGTGACATGGATAAGTGAGGCTTATTTATTTCAGAAGGGACCACGGAGAAGCCCTGGGGAGGAGAGGGAGGGAGAATGGCAGGCACTGTGGCTACCCATGGTCACATGCTCTGCCAGCGCGTGACACAGTATTCCACGCTAGAGTGCAAGCAAGAAACCAGTGGAGGTTGAGCTGGTTGAGGTTGATGCCCCAGTATTTACTATTAATGGGATTTCAGGAGCTGGAGGCAATGTAGCCTGAGTCAGACCATAAGTTAGGCGTGGCCGTGTAGAGCTGCAGTCTAAACACGGACTCCGGGAAGAGACAGACTGAGTTCTGGTCCTGGTACTGCCGCTTATTAGCTGTGTGATCTTCAACAAGTCATCCAGTCTCTCTGAGCCTTGATTTTCTCATCTGTAGACCAAAATGATAAAGGTATGGGCCCCAGAATTGTGGGGATTAGAAGAGATAACAGAGGTAAAGCACTTAGTCTGGCACATGGCATATAAAATATATATATTTTGGATTTTTTACTTATTTGAGAGAGAGAGAGATAGTGAGAGAGAGCATGAACAGAGGGGAGGGGCAGAGGGAGAGGGAGAAGCAGGCTCTCCACTAAGCAGAAAGCCTGATGCAGGTCTCAATCCCAGGACTCTGGGGATCATGACCTGAGCCGAAGGCAGACTATTAACTGACTGAGCCACCCAGGCGCTCTGGTACATGTTAAATAAATATTAGCTATTACAGTGGAAGACTGGGACACACAACTAATACCTATTTCTGATCACCTCCGTATTTCTGAAGTTTACACATTTTAAGTCAAAAGAACTAATAATAAAGTAATAAGTAAAGAACTAATAATAAAATCTCAGTTCCAGTCTTAACATTTTCTGGAGGCATTTTTCAGTTTAAGGAAGGAAGGAAAGATACATAGATATGCATATAGAAAAATACACATATATTTCCTAGCTCTTTCCATTGCAAAAGCCTAGAGGCAAAAATACTTAAGTAGAAATGAATGAGCACACTGACTTGCTTTGAAATAGCCTTTACCACTTAAGAGCAATCAGGGCTCCTTGGAGAAATGGTGAATTCCAAAGTTGGGGCAAGAAAGGTCCAAGAAGCCTGGAACATTTTCTTGTCCCAGAAAGTAGCAAAATGCTAGAAAATAGGTGGTTAAGAACACAGGAACCAGCAGATTGGGCTGCTACTGGCCCAATCTGGGGCAATTGGACCACTGAAATAAATACTGACTAGAATGCATTAAAAAAAAATTAGGTAAAATAAAAAATCTGTGAATCAATGTAAGAACAGATTGGTAAGTGAGTGAATGGGAGAGAAGGCAAGTTCTTAAGGTAGAATGTCAACGAATAAGCATGGGAAGAAGAATGGAGCTTTAAAAAAAAAAATCAACATTTTGTAACCCTCATAGTACAACTGCATCAAGCCAGAATTATCAGTGACTACTAAAACTCAATGAATATCTGATAAAAAAAAAAATAGGATGCTCGTATAGTCTCAAAGTTTCTCCCCACAAATTATGTATCAATTTCAAAAGGAAACATGGGAACTTTACAGTGGTGAGACCTGCCCGATACAACGTTAATCAAGCCATCTAAGGAAACATCACTAATAAAGGGACAAAATGACATCATGTGTCTCCTGATGGGATGCACTTCTTAGGGGGATTAAATATATTTCTGTGGATTCCTGCCCAAAATGCAAAACTTGAATCTAATTGAGGAAATACGAACCAGGCCAAATTGAGAGACAGTCTGCAACTGGCCCGGACTCTTAAAAATGTCAAGATCGTGAAAGACAAAAAAAGAGGTGGAACCATTCCAGATCAAAGGAGCCTAAACAGGCCTAACAAATACACGGAACACGTGATTCTGGATTGAGTCTGAAACAGAAAAAGGAATTTTATAAAGAGTTTTTGGGGAAACTGAATGTGAATTGCACATTACATAATAGAAGTGTATTAAGGTTAGGGGGCCTGGTGGCTAAATCCATTAAGCATCTGACTCTTGATTTCGGCTCAAGTCATGATCTCAGGGTTGTGAGATCAAGGCCCACGTCAGGCTCTGTGCTGAGTGTGAAGTATGCTTAAGATTCTCTCTCTCTTCCCCTGCCCCTGCTTGTCCTCATGTTCTTTCCTGAAGCTCCCTCCCCTCCCCGGCAAAAAGTCTATAAAGGCTAAATATCCTGCTTTGACTCATTGAAATATGAGTAAGAAAATGTAATTTTTCTTTGGAAACACACAGTATGGTAGGGCTGAGTAATGGCTTCCCAAAGCATCTAAGTCCTAATACGTAGAACCTATGAAATCTGTTACCCTGTCTGGCAAAAGGTACTTTGCAGATGTGATAAAGGATTTTGATTTGGGAACATGATACTGGATTATCCCCGGAGGCACACTATAATCCCAAGAGTCTTTATAATCAGGACACAGTAAGGTCAGACAGGGAACAAGAGATATGATGGTGGAAGTTGAGAGAGAAAGGTGATGTCATTCAGGGCCTTGAGTGAAGGACTGTGGGTAGCCCATGAAGCTGGAAAAGGCAAGAACATGGATTCTCCCCTGGAACCTACAGAAGGAACCAGCCCTGCTGACACTTTGGTTTTAGCCCTGCAAGACTCATTTTGGATTCTGGCTTCAAAAACTGTAAGAGAATGTGTGTTTAAAGCCACTAAGTTTGGGGGGGGGCGGGTGCATGAGTGGCTCAGTGGTTAAACATTTGCCTTCAGCTCAGGTCATGATCTCAGGGTCCTGGGATCCAGTCCCCTTTCCAAGTGTGGTCCACAACCTGCAGCATTACATCCCCCCCGAGGTTGGTCATAATGGAGATTTTCAGGTTCCACCTCACACCTACATATTCAGATTCTGCACTTTAACAAAATCCCCGGGTGATTCAGTTACAGATCTACTTTGCTTTTATTGCTGGAGAACTGCCCTTCCCAGAGGAACTGGGAAGTTCACCAACTCTGCATTCTGGAAAAGCTCTTCCCTTCCCAACCCTTGAATGCCTGCTTCTCTGTGGAGGTGTGGCGAATGGTTCCTAGAAAAAGCATCTGCTCTAAATTGCACGTTTCCACAATGGACTTAGTGAAATAGGGGACCTGTTACTAAAACTTGATGCAAAGACAGTAGAGCCAAAATAACAAAGCCACAGTGTGAGTCCAGGAGACAGAAGGGGCCAAAGGGATACCCTTTACAGCCCTCTCTCTGCAAACACCCCCGCACACTTACCAAGGTGGAGGGGCTATTCTCAGAGCTCCTCCCAGAGTCAGCTTACATACACTGCCTCTTCTTGTTCACCGACTTGCAAGTCAGTAGGCAGGGCAAAAAGCATAGAGATGGTCCTCGTTCACATTATATTCCCAGTGCTAGGCACATAGTAGGTGCTCAGGAAATATATATATATATATTTTACTTAATCCGGTGAAGGCTCTGAGGCCGGTCTGTCAGCGCCCACTCTGGTACTTACTGTCTCAACCAATGTTTAGGGAGGCTGCTTCTGCCCAGCGCTGCTCAACATAAATGAAAACAGAACGTGGGAAATGCTAGCAGAGCGCTGTACACAAAACACTTAGGTCAGGGAAGAGTGCAATGGCTCTGGCTTGGCCCAGGTTGGACGGCCTCCCAGAGGTGCGGACGCCTGAGCTGGTTCAGAAAGGAACCAAGCGGAGGTCACCAGAATCTCAAAGGTGCGAAGCCGCGCAAACACCGGGCCATCGAACTCGGGGGACTGTATCCCCTGGCCGGAGGGTGTGGGGTTTTCCGCCCTGGGTGGGCAGGTCGCCCGCTTTGGCTGCTCCAGACGAGCCCGCCGCCCAGTGCACGCGGGCCAGCCTCCTCGCCGCCCCCTCCTCCCAGCCTCCAGGTTTTCAGTCTCTGCTCGCCCACCCTGGCACTCCCTCTTCTGTGGGGCGCCCCTCCCGCACCCCACGCGAGCCGTCTGCCCGCGACTCTCGCGCCCCCTCCTCTCCGCCGGGCGCTCGCTCCCCAGCCGGTCATCCCACACCCTAGCCTCCCGCTCTCCGCAGCGCGTTCTCCCGGCGCCCCATCCCGCGCTCACCGCTCCGCGCGCCCCCAGACCCTGTGCAGCGCGCAGTCTGGGGTTCTAAGGCACGCTTGCTCGTTGCCTAGCGACGGGACGCGACTCGCGCGGCGAGGGTACGCGCACGCATCGGGTGCGCGCATCGAGAGCGCAGGCGCCTTTCGCCCACACCGGGGGCTGGTGCTTGGCTGGGATCCCGCGGGGGCGGCGGTTGGGGCGGTTGGACCTTGTGAGTGGTGTGTGGCTCAGAGGATGCCCGGGCTGCTCTGGGCGGAGAGAGGTTAGTGCAGCGCCTGGGGAGCGCCACCTCCTCCTCCACCCCTTCTCCTTGGCTGGGTGGAGGGGCCCGGGAGGGCGGGAGACCTTTCAGCAGACCCAGGATAGGAAAACGAGCCCAAGCGCCCCGAATCGAGGGTTACCAGATAAAACACGGGACACCGGTTCATTATGAATTTCAGATAAACAACGAATGATTTTGTATTATACTACGCTGTACTAACACGTTATTCCTTATTTCTCTGAAATTCATGTTGAACTGCGCATCCCGTATTTTTATCTGCTACATCTGGCAACTCTACCCGAATCCCCTCCTTTCCCACTAGGCTGGCCGGCTTTCTCCTAGGCTTGGGCAAAGGACCTCTTTCTATTTCTTGTGACAACCTCTCCAGGCTTGAGGCAGCTGTTTCCCTGGGAAAGGGCTTTCTTCTATTGAGCCGCAATGCCTGTTGGTGTATATGAAAAATAACATTCCTTACAACCACCTGTGAGATGGATATTATCGCCATTTCATGGACAGGAAACATGAGAAGCTAAGTAACGAGTTTACCTGGGTTCTGCTAATCTAGGCCCGTAGATCGGAGACCCACACTCAGTGAGATGCTACTCTTAGGCCAGAGGTTTCTTCCTTGGGGACATGGTCCTTTCCCCATGTATTATCTTTCTGGAACAGCAGCAGGAATCTGTTCCCCGTTTTACGTTTTCAAAAGACATTGAGATGTCACTGTAATTATTTTTGTCTTTAGGGTATATCCCATTGAAGAAGCACAGTGAAGATACTGCATCTCAGACTCTTTGTAATACTATAATCCTTTTCTCTGTATGGTTAAGTCACCAATGCCAGCTTGAAAGGGAATTCGATTCATTCGTGCCAGTTTGTAGAGTTTAAATTTTTATGGCTACATTTATGTACACAACACATACACATTCCTTCCCCCGCTGCTGTTAATACAGAAGGTGGCATACTTACTATATACAATTTCTGCACCTTGCTTTTTTCCTCCCTTCACACTTGTCCTAGAGATCACTCCCTATTTTAGAGATCTTTCTCATGTCTTTTATATAATATATATGCATAGTAATCCATTGTGTTGTTGTATCTCATCAGTCCCTTAAGGATGAGTTTTTGGATGGGGTTCCAGTGTGACTATTCTAAGTAACAGCAAAGTAACTACATGCATATATCATCACTCCATATTTTTGCAAGTTAAGATCTGAGAGGTGAGGTCGATGGTTCAAAGAGTAAATACATATGTAATTTTCTAGATATTGCCAAATTCCTCTCAGTGAGCGCTATACCATCTTATAAGCTCACCACCATCAAATGGGAGAGAGCACTACTGGGGTTTATGAACCTCAGGAGGTTGTCATTTCTGAAATTTTATGCAGAATGTTCAGTGCATTTGTCCAGAGACAGGACTAGGCATACTGGCATTCTGTTCTCTCATATTCCACTCATGCCTGACCTATAGTAGGTACTCAGTATATATTTGTTGAATAATGAATACATTTCATTAGATCCTTAGAAGCAACTGGATTCCATAAGGGTAATTTGAGGGTGATCAGTTTTTTCGAAGCACCTGAAGTACAGTGGTTGCTACATTTTCCTTCCTTCTATCCTTCCTTCCTTCCAATCTGTTCTAAAATTCTTCCTGTCCATCTTCATAACCGAATAGACTGGAACATTACGGGAGAGTGGAGAAACTCATTCACTTGCCTCCATGGGAAGCCAGCGTGCCCACCTTGTGATTAAAGCCCACTCCTTGAGGAGGTGAAGGAGCTTGTCTTGGGAGGACAGATGTGTGTGTACACAGATGATTCTCAGGTTGCATGAGCATGACAGGTGCTGTGCAAGTTGCTTGGAGAAGGAGGATTTCCCTTGCATGGCTAAAGAAGGCTCAGGGAATGAGAGATGACCTACATCTTGCAGGTGAGGTGATATATTTTCTAAGCTGAGAGATAGTGAGAGATCATGTCCAAAAGTCTTAGAAATGTAAGTGAGCAAGAATGGCAGAATGTTCAGTGTCATTAGAGCCCAGGATATGCTGGAGGCAGAAGAAATCTGGAGGAGAGCCTGAGAAGAAATTGGGGCCAAAGGTGAGGAGCTTCATATGCTATTCTTTAATGGTTGGATTTTTTTTTTTTTTTTTTTATTCTTTGGCCTTAGAGATTCATGGACCTTTGTATTTTTTTGAGGTGGAGTATTGTGATGTTTTCTAAAACTGACCCTTGTGGCTTGGGAGGAACATCTGTGTCATTAAGATAATGACTCCAGAGTCAAGAGTTGTGTATGAATCTTCATGAATCAACATATTCACCATGTTGACTTATATGCTCTTTGTGCCTGGGCTTCCTCATCTGCACAGCGGGGGTAATGACACTGATTTCTCACCCGCATTGTGAGGATGGAGTGAGACATGCATTGCTTGACCTGTAGCCATCTCACAATAATGATGGTATCCCTTTTTCTGACTCTTTTTCATTATTTTCTTGTTGCTGTTGTTTAGTTTCTGTATCATTTATTTCTGCTCTAATCTTTATTATTACCTTCCCTTTGCTGGTTGGCGGTTTTATTTGCTGTTCTTTTCTGACTCTTGGCCTTGAAGAGCCCATCAGGATTTTGGAAAGTGCATCTTCATGGCAGCTGTTGTGACATCTGTGGACTCTCTTGGGAAACTGCTAGAAGCTTCATGGAACCAGCTTGCTTGTGTCACCCCTGATGAGAGGTGCCCATGACAGGATGTAATGCTTTGTTGGGCTCACTGGAGTCTACTTTTATTGTCCTTATTGAACATTCCCTACATTAATCAAAAACGTTTACCTTTTAGAAGTCAGGGGTGAGATATGGAGTCAATGTATCTTCAAAAGTATATTGGGACATGTCTAACTCAAGGTCTTGCAGAAGTGGCAAGAATTCGCCCAGTAGATCCAATAGAATATTTAGCATTGTGGATTTACAAATATAAGGAAAACATGACCATGGAGCAACTGGTAAGTAGGGCTCTTCTTTTAGAAAATTATAACAGAAAAATAATTATTCCCATTTGTCTGCTTTTTAAAAAAAAGTTCAATGTTATTTCTATTATAAAGATAGTATGTTTATTATGAAAAACTTGGACAGTATGAAAAAACAGAAGAAAAAATACTCCATAGAAGACCTCTTTTTAGATTTTTAGGTATTTTCTTCTGATCTTTTTCTATAGATTTCCTATACATTTATAGACTTTTTTTAAACATAATTGTGAGCATACCCAAGGTATAATTTTAATTTTATGCTCTTTGTTCAAATAAAACACACATTTCCCCAAATTATGACACATTTTCTAAATGGGATAGAGTAAGATTTACTTCTCCTTTCCTTCTTGTTGGTGATTAACATGCTTTCAAGATTGTTCTGTCTCGAGTTAGTCACGTGACATTGTTTTTAAACACTGCTAGAGACAGAAGGAAATGGCCGACTTGGAGCGTGAGAGAGAGCTAGCTGTGATAGAGCAGGAGATGATGGAGAGGCTCAAAGCAGAGGAGCTCCTGTTCCAGCAGGTGAGACCAGACAAGCGCGGGAGTTCAGGGGTGACCAGAGTTAGCGGGGTCAGCCTCAGTGTGGTGCAAACCAAATGTTGAAAAACTCCCCATCTCTAATGAGTTAGGAATGGCGCTCTTCTATCTTCAAATAGTCTTCTGTATTTCTGTATCTGTATCTTCTTTAGTGGAGAAACAGCAGCAGTGGGTGGGAGGAAGAGCCAGGCAGTGTGCTCTCATGGAGGCCAAGGGGAGAGACCCAAGGGGTCAACCATGCCTACTGCTGGTTGAGGGAGAGTAAGAGGGCAAAGTGCTCATTCAAGACCACTGGTGACCTTGGAGGGAGCAGTGTGCGTGGGGTTGGGTGTAACAGGGGAGATGGTGAGCGCAGGTAATGCTTTCAAGGAGGTTTTCAGGGAAGGAGGTTGGGTTTTTTTTTTTTCCCTTTTTTTTTAAGGAGCATAGGGGAGAGGATGGTTGATGTTAAGGGATAGGGAGAGGATGGTCTAGGTACCTGTGGATGTACAGGTTTTGTGGCACAAGGTTTAAAACCGTTCCTGTATGACTCTTTCTTCTTTATGAAGTAGGGACCATCATCATCTTCCAATAATGAGGTAATAAAGTGGCAGGTGTGGGGAGAGCGGGAAGAGTTTGAAATGGTAGCTTTGGAGAATGGTAGAGTTGACTGGGAAACTTAGCATTACTTGGTAGCATTGAGTACCCTGTCAGAGTTAGAGACCAAACACTTATAATGTTGCCATTTGGCTTGGTTTTATGATTCCTTGATTTTCTCCACTTAGGCCTAGAGATTTGAGTGATGTGGAAGGGGCAGACCCTTTGATTGAAGTAGGTTTGGGTAGCAGGATTGGGGAAGCTAAAGATGTTGGTAAAGAGAATGGTTTCAGGGATAAGTCATGGATTATAAACTAGATAGGGAAAGTTCCAGAGTGGCTTTTGGGCTAATTTAATTTTTGGAGAGCTTCTGAACTAAATTTAAGTTATCCCTATCATGCTACCACTTAGTACTTAACCCTAGAGTTTCAACTCAAGTCTACACACTTGTAAAAGGGAAGAAACCTGTTATTTGGGTGTGTGGATACAAAAGAAAATATAGACATGACAAATAGCTTCTCTGCCTAACCTCTCATCCCTGACATTGGGGTAGAACATTCTAGGCACTCAAGACGGAAATGGCGGTTGAAACCTTTACTGCTCCTGAGTATTCATTTTCCAATTGTTTGGTTTATTCTTTTTTTAAAAATTTTATTTATTTATTTGACAGAGAGAGATTACAAGTAGGCAGAGAGGCAGGCAGAGAGAGGGGGAAGCAGGCTCCCTGCTGAGCAGAGAGCCCGATGCGGGGCTCGATCCCAGGACCCTGAGATCATGACCTGAGCCGAAGCAGACGCTTAACCCACTGAGCCACCCAGATGCCGCTCATTTGGTTTATTCTTATGGGGAGTTTGCAGTGTTGAGTTGGGTGTCAAATGATCATCTAAATGGGCAAGCGTCTGCCACAGAATTGCCCAAAATTTGAGTCAGAACCTGCCCTTCATCTTATAGCTTCTACAGCTAGCGTCTGTCCCCTGTCTCTCAGAATGAGGAGAACTTCCCAGCAGTTCTCCTTCCCTAGGACAATTCCATCACAAATGTGGGGCTACTTGACCCTCCTTGGCTCATCTACTTTATCTTACTTAGGTAACATTTGGCAGTAGCAGAAATCAAGCACTTCTCTAGCTGTATCCTGTTGACCAGTATGAAGGGCACCACTGTGCACTGAACCCTGAGCATTGGGTCCAGAGTGGAAGATGCAGTAACATCGTGCAGAAGATTTTATGACCCATGAAAGAGACAGCATGGTGGCCAGAAATAGACGAGAGAAGGAAAAAGGGGCCTGTGGAGAGAAGGTCCACTGGAGACGAGCTTAAGAGAGAGTGAGCCAGAGATGCTAAGAGACAGGCACTCTGAGTCCACCATTGAGTCAGCTGAGCTGAGGCATCACCAGGACTCCGGTCCCCTCCCTGTTGTTCTCACAGTCAGTGCCACTCTCTTGAAATGCCTTGAAAGTTTAGGACACTCTCCAGTAAGCCCAGGGCCCTGTGAACGGCGAAGTACTTTGACTGCCATTTTACCTAAGAGCTCACTGGGGAAGTAAAAGCTTTTTGGTTTGTTTGTTCGATTTGTTGGAATATATTCCTAATGGTTTTACTCCTAGGTGAAGAAAGGAACTGAGCTTTGAAATGTTCCCGAAAATGTTAAGAAACGGGTTCTGTTGGCCAATGTGGTTGGTACTTCACAACTGCATTTTCACTGCTGTTGAGAGATTAGTCATTTCACTTCCTCCACCAATATCTGAAAGTGGATCGAAATGCTATGTTCTTGTGACCTGCCCCGTCACTTTTATCCCAGTGTGGATAATACAGGG
>CM053617.1:30692384-30707479 GCA_028646535.1 Procyon lotor | reverse complement strand
CCAGGTGCCACTGTAATGAGATTTTAGTATTTCTTCTTTGAAAATAGCTGAGAGATTGGTCCTGCCTAATGCTGGTATCAGTCCGTGTGCATATAATTTTGACCATATTTATCTCTTGGAAGGATTTTGTAGAATTCTAGTAGGTTTTTATCTTGTTTTGCCTTTCAGCATGTCGTCACCTCGTAGATTAATCACTTCCAATTGGAGGTTGGTAAAAGCTTCTCAGTTACACAGTTTTAGATTCAGAGACTTGGAAATTTCATTTGCACTGAAATCAAGGTCACAAAATACTTTGGGCCTATAGTCTGAGCTCAGGAAATACACCTGCTGCAGATTTTGTGTGGAAACTGAGGGAGAAGGGGATCTAGTTTCTTGTTTAAGGTTTTGACCACGTGGGACGTGTATAAAGCAGCTTGACATTGTGATTCAAACATTAGTTGTTGAAATGGCTTTCCTGAAGTAGTAAGTTCTTCATATAAATGCTGTTTTGCCTTGTTAAGTTTAGTTTGAATTGATTTAAAAACATTATTAAGCCTGTAGTCAAGCTTCCATCCAAAGCCATTTCAGGTTTGATAATAGTGATTGAGATTGAGTCTTCTCATTCCGAACAATTTCAGACTTGGTCCTGAGCCCCACCACGCACAGCAACTCATCATCACCGTAAAGCCGTATGCAGCTGCTGTGTGCTGGGGCGAGCCGAGAGGTATTTAGTTTCTCTTCCTGACAAAAATCCACAAAAATGGTCACAGTTGGATTCATAAGAGAGCATGAAGGACCCTGTTGGCACTGCTGGCTCAGTAGCACATGACAGATTCAAACATTTTCTACAGTATCTGCTGTTGAATAACACAATGAATACTCTTGGACTTTCAACACTGCATTTTCACAAGCTCTGCAGATTTGTCCAACTAAGCCTCTTTCTGTTGCACACACCTTTTTATCACCATTGGTTGTAACACATCTTAGCAGATTTCACTGCTGGTTGTACTGAATTAATGTTTCTCGACTTCTTTGGAAATATTTCTTGGGGCGCCTGGGTGATTCAGTTGGTTAAGTGTCTGACTCTTGATTTCAGCTCAGGTCATGATCTCAGGGTTGTGGGATAGAGCCTTGGGTTAGACTCTATGCTGAGCGTGAAGCCAACTTAAGATTCTCTCTTACCCTCTCTCCCCAACCACCACGTGCTCATGTACACTCTCCCAAGAAAGGGAGAGAGAGAGAGAGAGAGAGAAGAAAAGAGAAAAGAAAGGAAAGGAAAAGAAAAACTAAAGAAAATATGTCTTGCCTGTGGTTGTCCTGTAAAGACTATTCATAGAGGCTAATCTTTCAGTTACTTCAAACTCAGCATTGATACCAGTAAATAACAACTGAGCAGTGCTGGGAACATTTATCTACCTATTAAGAGCCAAGGAAAATCACTCAAAATAATTTGCCTTGTTTTTACTCGATTGTTGATGTTGTTCCCAGTGTCATCGACTCTTTGAGCAACTGTTTTCTCCAAAAGGCTGATAATCTTAATTTAAGTTTATTATTATTATTATTATTATTTTTTGGAACAATGACATCAAACACGTTTTAATTAAGTCACCATTGGGAAATGAACTTCCTTGCTTGGCTAACAAATGAGCCACTTGGAAACTTGCTTCCACTGAGGCCTCATTTTTATTTTTCATTTTTGTGAAGAAATTTCACTATGATGAAATAGTCCTGTTTAAAATAGTCTACTATTTCTGACCTTTGTTTTCATGTGAGTAGAGACTACTGTAATGACAAAAGTTTAGTCTGGTAATATTGATATTGATTGCATTCTTTTAGTAAAGCATCCTTGCATGATAAACACCATACTTGGCCATTTATTTTGGTAGTAAAATACCGTCCACCGTATCCTAAAGGGGCAACATTCAAAGTCCACTTCTTTTCTTGTTATGACGTGATGGGTACACACCAATTTAAAAAATGTCATGGTGTAGGGATACCGTGGCACTCCAAGAACTGTTGAGATAAAACAGTCACTGATTTGTAGCACGCTGAACACCAACAAACAGCAAAGTGATGAGAGCACCACCTATGGTCCTGTTGCAACCACTCAACTGTGCTACTGTGCAAAAATAGTCACAGACAATAAGTAAGCAAATGAACATGATGGTGTTTCAATAAAACTTTATAGGCACTGAGATTTCAGTTTTTTATAATTCCCATGTATCAGGAAATACTATTGTTCTCTCAATATTTTTCAACCACTTAAAAATGTGAAACCCTGGGGTATTTGGGTGGCTCAGTGGGTTAAAGCCTCCGCCTTCGGCTCAGGTCATGATCTCAGGGTCCTGGGATCGAGCCCCGCATCGGGGGGCTCCCTCAGCAGGGAGCCTGCTTCCCCCTCTCTCTTTGTCTGCTTCTCTGCCTACTTGTGATCTCTCTCCCTCTGTCAAATAAATAAAAATGAAATCTTAATAAATAAATAAATAAATAAAATGTAAAACTTTTCCTAGCTCATGGGCTGTACAAATACAGGATTGAGTCAGATTTGGCCCACAGAATTTGCTGACCCTTATTCTAGTGTGGCATGTATGTTGAGTTGGGACCAATGTATTTTTGATTATCTATAGGTTTGGATGATACACTTAAGATTTTCTCATTCACTCTTCTGCAACTAAGGTTTGGCTCTTGGAACACCCATCTATGCTTGAAAGGATTTTATCTAAAAAAAAGTACTGCAATCTCATTTGTTACTTCAAGAAGAACAGAGAAAATAACTTGATTTTGTATAAATTGTGCTTTTCTACAAATTAGCAATTAAGGAAGCTTCCTTTTTTATGTTAGACTTCAGGAAATATTTGTAAAAGCTAAAGTATTAGGCGGCTGTGATCGTTTAATTCTTGTAAGCTTCTGAAATTTAGGTAGGTATAAACTTAATTATCCTGGGACATTTCAGAGTGATTAGAGTTAATTCCTTGCAATTGATCTGATGCTAATATGACTTATTTATTTCTGAATATTCAGCAACAGCTGGCATTCCAGCTGGAGTTAGAAATGCAAGAAAAAGAGAGACAAAGAATAGAAGCACTACAGAGAGCTCAAGAAGAATTAGAGAAGGTAATTTGAAGTTTTATTTAAAAAAAGTATGTTTTATTAAAAAGATGTCTGTTTTATTTAAAACCTCATAGAGTCCTCAAACTGTTTCTCGCAGCTGTCATAACGCGGGATTCAGAGACGTGCCACACATTAGCTGTTCGACCGAGACAAGTCTTAACCTTTCAATCTCAGTGTGCCTTTTGAAAAGTAGGGATAACAGTATAATTTTACTAGCAGAATCTCACTGGTTTGTTGTAAGGATCAGCTATGATCGTTTGTGTGAAACTGTTTTGTGAGTACCAGAGTTCTCTCAGGGTGATAAAAGCAACTTCTATTCCAGGCACAGTTGCTCCTACCGTAGTAGCTGATGTTCAAGGTTAAATTCTTTGTAATACTGAGGGTATTTGGCCTGAGCCACCCAGGCGCCCCCAGTCAGTCTCTCTTATGCAAATGTGACTCCTCTATTTAGTCCATAATTAAAATTAAAAACAGAAGCATACCTTATAGAATATGTGTATTCATGGTTTAGATGAGAGCATAATTATTTAAAATGCTTTTTTAAAAGTTGGAAGCATGAATTGAATTAAAAGAATGATATTCTTAAAAAGATAAATTCAAAGCCCTATACATAATTTAAAAAAACACACGGTTAACAAAAAACACAGATGCTGAGCTTATCTTAGTCTGAGTGCCGAAGGGCACAAAGATATGCACCATGCATGCATGCCCGTAAATACATGGAGATATAGACCCCCTTTCTCTTTAGTGAAGACTCAGTGATGTAAAATGACAGAAGAAATGTTTTTGTTTTGTCACTTGTCTCACTGGCTAATAATTTGGCTTCAGGTTTAATTTCATTTTTTTAAAGAGTCATGCTTAATTATAAATAAAACATGGGGGGTGCCTGGGTGGCTCAGTGGGTTAAAGCCTCTGCCTTCAGCTCAGGTCATGATCTCAGGATCCTGGGATCGAGCCCCACGTCGGGCTCTCTGCTCAGCAGGGAGCCTGCTTCCCCCTCTCTCTCTGCCTGCCTCTCTGCCTACTTGTGATCTCTAAGAAATAAAATCTTTAAATAAAACATGGTTTTCTATTAGTAGCCAGCGTTAAATGAGACTGCAAGCTACGGTTTTGTACTATATGTATTCAGATCACCCCTTTAAGACTGATGGCCTGTTTGCTGTTAAATTGATCATAGCATCATGTAAAAATAAAACTTCTTAAAAATTAAACATGGAATCAAAATGGAAAGTATGTTCAAATATTTTTCTTCATTTTTGTATATTATAGCAGATGAGAATGAATATGGAAAATATAGTTAAGAGTGAAGATAGTTCACATTTGGAGGTAAGAAGGAAAAGTTATTCTGTGTTAGTGAAATGAATGAGTGTCCTGGAAGGCAAAGCTTAATGTTGTTGCATTAGTAGGTAAACCTTTTAATAAGGAAATTATCAAAATCGGTAGTCCAAGTATGTGTTCCAGTAACAACAATTCACAAGTACAGTATGATTTAAAGCAAAATCTCAAAGTGGATAAAAATGGGACATTCAGTTTCTGTTTGTATTTTTAAAAAACAGAATGTCGTGAGATATTTATTGACCATATGTTTACTTACAATGATGTATTTTATATTTCTGAATGAGCTTTTTGATTAAGTTTTAGCATTTATTTCTAGAATTCTCTCTCTAGTGACAGGTTTTGGTTCATTCTGTCAACGTTGAAGTTTGATGTTATGATTCAGACATTATTGAAATCAAAAGAAAATTAGTGTCTTAATTTTGAACTGATTTAAAATTCAAAACGAATTTTAATGATTGTAGGATGTAACATCAGACACAAGCAAAACCCTAGCTGAAATTAGCGATCGATATGGGGCACCTAACCTGAGCAGAGTGGAAGAACTTGATGAGCCAATGCTATCTGATGTAAGTATCTTTAAGAAAGGGGGCTGCGAAAAACAGATTTTTTTTTACTTTGGGAAAGCCTAGTGCACAGGAGACCAGGGTTGGATGGCAAATGGGCCCGTTGTGTCAGAGAAAGAAAATCAGTTCCCTGGGTGTTGACCATCTATTCCTGATGGGCTTTCTGCTCTTCTGTGAATGTGTGCTGCTGCCCCCAAGGGTCAGGGTGGGCACAAGTCCGGCTCCTTGCAAATGTGTCGGCACTGATGGGAAGGCAGCAGGAAGCTAGTGTTGAGGTCATAGTGTGCCCTTGTGCAGAGGACGATGTATGTAATTTGGACTTAGGCTTTGAAAAGCTCAAAATCTCTTCAAAATATATATTGAAAACCCTTTGGTGAAATACATAATCTTTAAGTTAAATTTGGAGGACAGCTGATTGATTCTCAGTGGCAAACACTAGAACCACATACAAATCCTAATGAAAAATGCATACTTTTATACTATATGCTTGCTTAATGAGCACACAGCTTTTTCTCTGTACCAGGCACCATGGTTGATGCTGTTGTGCTTAAAACACATAGTTACTGACCTTGTCTAGGGGGAAAGAGACAACTGGATAGGCAGTTACTCGTCTTTGCTGGAGTGATCAAGTGATCAAGTGATCACTCAAGGCCAGAGCAGTAGGTTTTGAGAGTGAACAGGGGAGCTGTTAATAACTAAGCCAGATCTGCCGGTATAGACCAGGACTGTCGGGACAGAGGGTTTATTTAGTGACCTAACCATGTACACTGACAAAGTGGGGCAGCCAGCCCAGCGGAGGAGCCCTATCAGGGAAGGCTTCCTGAAGGAAGTTGGTGACTGGTTGACTGGTGGGCGGGGGAGGATCTGGGAGCAGAGCCAGTATGAGACCCCCCAAGGGGAGAGTGGGGGCGGTGTGAGGCAGGGAGGGAGGAGAGACCAGCAGGGGCAGGAGAAAGAACAGGCCAAGAAAGGCTTGGTAATTTGTGTGTAGATTTGATCCTAAAGGCAGCGGAGGCTGATGCCATCGGCAATCAGCATTTTAGAAAGGCCAGACGGGGCAGCACAGAGGGGAGGATGGAGAGAGAGATGTGAGGACACCCGTCAGGAGGCCAGTGTAGTAATCCAGACTGCAGTGGCGCTGGAGGCCTGTTAGAAGGGGCGGCTGAAAGCGCTTGGTGCTAATGAGTCAGTAGAGACATTGTTATCAAATGTCCGTGTTTTGGTACCACGCAGGCAGGCAGTGAATACAGAACAGATGGGGCTCCTGCCCTCTGGGAGCTGTGGGCCAGGGGCAGGTGCTCTGAGAGGAGGGACCTGGCCTGAATGAGTCTTCCTGAGGAAATGATGCTTGAGGAGTCAGCTGGATCTGAGCGCAGTGGGTGGAGAGAGCAGGATGCTCTCGAGGAGCTGGCGGAGTCCAGCTCAAAGGCTGTGTCACACGGAGCTGGGAGGTGGCGTGGCTCGCAGCTGGAGAGGTGGTGAAAGGCCACATCGCAGAGTCACCGAAAGGCCCTATGTCGGGACTGGAGAGGTGATTTTAGAGGAGGGAGAGATGATTTGAGTGGGCAGGTGTGGAAAAGGGAGACCACTTAGGAGGCTTTCCTATTGTCCAGAAGCAGGATGGCCAGGGCTAGGCCCAGCGTGTAGACAGCAGAGGTGGCGAGAACCGGATGGAGTCAGTGTTGGCTGGGAGGATTGAGGGACAGCAGGAAGTCAAGGGGACGCCCAGAATTCTTCCATGGGCAACGGGACTAGGAGCTTAACCATTCGTTGAGTTGAGGAATATATGAAGAGGAAGTGGGGTTCCTGAAAATGGTGGCTTCAGGTGCAGACGCGTTGAATTTCGGGGGACGCTGAGATAGGCAGATGGAACTGGCTAAAGACCAGTTGATGTGGGACACGAGTTCAGAGGACAGGAGAGAGCAGCCGGCAGGAGATAGGGACGCAGCAGTTACATGCAGGGTGTGCTACGTGGGGCTGGGAGACGCAGGGCGTGAGGGACCCAGGAGAGTGTGCAGACTGTGCAGGGCGGGCCTCAGGCGAATGCATTAGAAATTCCATCATTTAAGGGGTGGGTTCAGGAAGGGTAACAATAACAAGGGAGCAAGAGAAGTAGAAGAAAGGGTGGGTTAATAAATGTTTGAGAACATTCTCTTGGATCTTACTTGAAATAATTTGAGACTATCAAAAAAGCTTCATTTACACCGTCAGAGCTTTAACTGTATTAAAGCATATTTACTTTTTATTTTACTTTTAGGTTGCATTAAACATTGATCAAGATTTGTAGGATCAACCAACCTAAGAGCAATAAACTTTTCTGCTTGTTTCAAGTTGCACACCATGAGGTTCCCAACTGTTATTTTTTTCCTCTACAGACAGCTTTATCGATGGGCTTCAGGGGTAGGGTTAAAAGGCTATTTTGGATTCCCCAATGCAACTGGTGATTTCGTGGGATTCCTCTGAGAGCAGGAGACAGAGTTTGCCCGAGCAACTGAAAGGGGCAAATGAGCAATGAGCTGAAAAGAGCATGTGTGTCTGCGTGAGAACAAGATTGTTGAGGGGCAAGTCGTGGTCTGGGAGGAGTGAGAGGGCCTGCCGCCTGTGCAGGGCTCGGGAGCGTTCAGCTTGCTTTATGTCCCCCTCCCCCCGCCAGGTAGACTGCAAAGATTCCCCCAGTTTGCTAGGCAGTGATACTTTGTAGTAATGGGCTGGCTGGGGGAAGACACAAAGTGCCGGGGGACAGAGAGGCGGCCTCTCTTCTGGAGCAGCCAGTGGGCAAAAGTGCTGGCGTGGCTTTGGGGGGAAGCTCTCGCTGGACGCACCCACGCGGGGGCCGGCCTCGGGTGGGTGCTGGAGAATCCACGGGCCCTGGCGGCTCTCCTGGCTCCTCAGAAGCTTCCAGCCCAGCCTTAAACTTTAGCGAGAACTTTGCTTCCTTTATAGGATTCTTCCCAATCTAAACCTCTGTCATGAATCCTTCCAGTTCTTTAAGGAAGGTGTAGACGTGGAAACATAAATGCCAAGAAGAGGCTTCTTAAAAAAAATAAATAAATAAAAAATAAAAGTCTGCTTTTGGTCATCACATACCTTCCCTACGGCAATGAGAATAGAGCAGCCTAGTTGCTTAAACCAGAAAAGAAAAATGTTGTGGAGGGGGAGGGGATATTGGTTTCATTAAAAAGAAATGTTACCTTGCCATATCAGTTCTGTACATTTTTTTAAGATTTTATTTATTTATTTGACACAGAGAGAGAGAGATCACAAGTAGGCAGAGAGGCAGGCAGAGAGAGGGGGGGAGCAGGCTCCCCACTGAGCAGAGAGCCCGATGTGGGGCTCGATCCCAGGACCCTGAGATCATGACTTGAGCCGAAGGCAGAGGCTTTAACCCACTGAACCACCCAGGTGCCCCAGTTCTGTACATTTTTAAGAAAAAAGTCCCAGGTGCCCTGGAGAGGTGGTTTCCAGGTTAGTCGGGCCGCTGGGCACTGTGCTCCCCTTCATCCCTCCCCCCCAGCATAGATGACCCACATCAGTCCATCCAGGCAGGTTTGTCTAAGGGAGCAAGACAGCACAGTGTCCCTCAGGCCTTAGACTCTGAGGGCGCCTGCATAGAGGGCTGAGGGTCGAAGGACAGGCTCAGAGGGCCCTTGGCCTCAGCATAGCCTGGGCCAGTCTCGTACTGCGGCTTAACAGCAAGAATCTGTGAGAATCTTAACGGCAAGAATTTTAGGGGGAATTGCTGTGGTTCTGGGGTAGGGAGTAACCTTATTGGAAGCACTCCCAAGCCAGATCTGGGCACAAGAGAGAGGAGGTAGAATGGGGCGAAAAAGGAGATGAAACTTTTTTTCTTGGCTTTTTTCTATGCCTGGTAATTTTTGATTAGATGTGAATTCCATCTTCTTGGGTGTGAGATATTTTTGTTCCTATGAATATTTTTGGATGTCAGTAAGGTACTCAGAAACAGTTTGATCCTTTCTGGTGTTGCTTTTAAGAAGGTTTTTTGAGCGGGACCAGAAGAGAGTGGAGTCTAGGGCTAGCTTTAACTCACCAAACACTGCTGGGTATACTGCCCAACGCTGAGTGACCTATGAGACTTTTCACTTCAGTTGTGGAAAGAGATCCTTTTTTTTTATTGTATTTTTAAATCACTTTATCGAGGTAGGATTGACAGCAAGAGAAATTATTCCCAGTTCTCTTCAAGCCATGGGTATGTCCTCTTAATTGTTTCACAGGTTCTTTGCTTAGCTTATCGTTTCCTCGTACCCATGCGTTTGTTACTCAGCTGAAGATCCGGGGGGACCCTCCAGAAGTATCCCTGGACTCCCAGCCCCTCCTTATCCAAGGAGACCACCGGGCTTTGTGTATGTTCTCCTTCCCTGCGATGTAACTTGTCAGCACTCACAAGGCAGTGCCCTGGCGAGCACTCTCTTTCCCATTTCTCAGAGCTCACTGTCCTTTTCTGCACTCTGTTCACTGTCCTCTAACAGCTGTCGTTTTGTGTGTTTTGTGCCGGGTTTTCATTGTTTCACATATGAGGGTAAGTCCCTCCCCTGTTGGTCCATCTTTGCCTGAAACCAAAGTTCAAATGCCACAGACTTTTTCTCATAAAAATAACTGTTCCTCTTGGCTTTCTCCACTTTCCTAATTTGGTGAAATGTAACAGGATTGATTACTTTCTGAGAAGAACCTGAGGGGTTCTGGAGGTCTCTAATGACTTCTCGCTCTTAACCTGTTTGGAACCAGGCAGAACGGCCCAATGGGAATCAAAGAATCAACTTTACAAAGGCTAAAACTGCATCAGAGTACGCACTTCACAGAGCAGGCCTGTTCCTTCTGGCTAGTTGGAAGAAAAGCAGCTGGAAAACTATTGTTTTCTCTGTCAGCCGGAGAGCCTGCTGATCTGCTTCTCATATGGGGGGACAGGAACGTGGCGGGGCTGTGGCCAGTTCTGATCCCTGAGGCTTTCCGGAGCCAGAGCTCAGAGGCTAGGTTTATTCCCGACCTATCCACCCTTCTCTTGGGAGAAGGAAGAGGAAGTGCAGCAATCGGCCGGCTTCCTCTTCTGCCACACACTTCTGTCCTGGGAAATGACACCATATCAGTATCATTTTGACTGAAATACATGACTGGAATCCCTCACTGGAAACAGGCTGATAACGATGATCCACTGTCTCCCATGCGAAGTCCAGAGAATGGGCAGGCCGCAAACGTGATCCGTCAGGGCTCCAGCTCCCTCTCTCGGCTCTGCCTTTCATTGGTTCCATCTCCAGGCTTTTCCTAGTGTGGCTGCAGTAAATAATTCCAGGTGCTGTATTTCGACATGATGGCCTCCTGTGGAAGAAGAGAGGAGAGTCTTCCTGGTGTGTTTATTTGTATTCCTACAAACTCCCTGGCCACCTTGCCTTCCTGTCTCACTATGACTCCATTACCCCAATTTAATTTGCAATGAAGATAAGGAATCATCTCCTGAAGTACTTACACTATCCTCATCTTACTGACTCGTTGGTTTTATAGATTCATTTATTTTTCAATCTATGTCAAAGGGTCACACGTAGTTACCAGGACAGGGCTAGAGAGGCACCTAGGGTATCAAATCTAAGTGTGGACTCTGCAGTTAACACAAATGAGGATGAGCGCCTCTTAAATTTTGCTCCCTAGGCACCCTGATTTCCTTGCCTTAGTCTTGGCTCTGCCATTTACTATGGGAAATAAGGAGAGGGCGTGACCTTTGCCTTGCAGAGCTTTCGAGGACTTGGCAAGCACAACTTGTGTGCACATATAATGGCCACTAGCTAGAAATACAAGCAGAAGCTAAGAATTTAGAGGCAGATATGATTTGAGCAAGCTTCATGAAAGGGGAGAGCATTTCAAAAGGAGCCTGGAAGGAGAGGTGAGTTTTGAACATGTGAAACCCATGGACATGTGAAGGAAACCGGGCCAAAGAGAAATGACTAGGAACAGGATCGGGGAGGACCTGGACACCAGCCTCCAAGAAGGTCTGGACTTAAGACCAGGGATCGATGTGTGGGAAGAGACCTAGGATGGCTTTGAGAACTTTTCATAGTTTCCATTAAGGGTGTGGAGGTGAAATTCAGATCATGTAGTTAAGGGCATGGATTTGGGTAACAAAGGGAAGGAGATTCAGGTTATCTTTTGGAGAAATTTGGTGATGAAGAGACAATGACCTGAGGAAGTAGCAGGGTTGAGCAGAGATTCTCTTCATGGGTGAGGTGAGGTGGTTCTTGGGCTCTGGCAATAGGAAAGTTGATGAGCCGAGAAATGGAAAGTGAATGTGCGGCTTAGGGGATGGTTCAAGCAGGGGTCCAAGGAGTACTAGGCATGGGACAAAACTGACAGGAGGAGGAGAACATTTTCAAAATGTGTCTTCTTTTTTTTTCTAGTTTTTTTTAATAGTTTATTTGACAGAGATCACAGGTAGGCAGAAAAGCAGGCAGAGGGATGGGGGGAAGCAGTCTCCCTGCTGAGCAGAGAGCCCAATGCGGGGCTCGATCCCAGGACCCTGAGATCATGACCCGAGCCGAAGGCAGAGGCCTTAACCCACTGAGTCACCCAGGTGCCCCCAAAATGTGTCTTCTTACAGGAAGGGGGAAATGTAGAAAAAGACATTTTAAGTAAAGAGGATGAACATTTGGGATAGCGGAGCAGTGCAGAGTTTACATGTTCTCCCTCTGATCCTTTTGGTGAAGGAGAGAAGGGCAAATACTGGTCAGGGAGTTGAGTGAGGATGTATTGAAAACTTATGCTAGGGGAATGGACCACTAAAATGACTGTTGGACACCTCTGTGGACCCTGCAAGCACACTCATTCAAAAAATACTTGATGGATGCGTACTCTGTGTCAGTTTCCTCATCCGGAGAGTAAGTACTAGTGCCCGTCTCTTAGCTTTGTTCTGCCGATGAATGACGGACTTCATGGAAAGCTTTCCCAGCGGTGCCTCACACTCAGTAAGCATTCAGCAGGGAGGGAAGTGGTTGCTGCTGCTGTCCTATGTGCCAGGCACCGTGATGGTAAGTGGAATCTTCATCAGAGTCCTTCAGTCCTGTTCTCTAGTGGCCCATAACAAATTCAGAGGGAGAGCAGCATCCGTGGGTAATGGAGCCCTAGAATCGAGGACTGGTAAACTGTCAACGAGACCACGGGGGTCTGGAGTCAAGTGCCAGCAGCAATGGGGTGTGTGGCTCCCATGATCACCATCAGCTGGGTGACACCACTTGGCTCTAGGCAAGGAGGTGAGCGATGTTGTTGAAAAAGTCAGGGAATGGTGGGAGGAGGGGAGGCTCAAGGTAGGAGAGGAGACATCGGGCGCATGACTCATGGGAGAGGAGTCTGCAGGAGTTTGGCCCAGCCACGCAGTTTACAAAGGGCTGTGGCCCTAAGAAGGAACTTGACTATAAATTGGGAATAGGGTCAGTGCCCATTGTCCAGCTTAGATACCTACTGTAAGGATTAGGACAAGACAAAAGCGGGTTTGTGACTGGGTGGGAAGAGGTCAGGCTGGAAATTAGTGGAGAAGGGAAGGGACTAACGGTCCCTTCTTCATGCCAGAGGCTCTACCGAGAGTTCGAAGATTGTGGGCATGAGCCTGGGTTTGAACATGTGGAGAAACGAAGTTTCAGAAAAGAACTGTTTGGAGTTGTTCACTAATGAGTCTTAGAGCTGGCCGTCAGGCCAGTGCTGTTTGATGTAACTGCCGAATGTATCTGGGTAGACTAAGAGCACTGGAAAATAGTCATGTCTAAAATAGGATTGACTTTATTTTTACTTATGTATGTATGTATTTATTTATTTTTGAGATGGAGCGTATGCTCAAGCAGATGGAGGGACAGAGAGAGAATCCCAAGCAGGCCCCATGCTCGGCACAGAACCTGACGTGGGGCTCAATCCTGTGACCCTGAGATCGTGACCTGAGCCAAGACCAAAGAGTCGGACGCTCAACCTACTGAGTCACCCAGGCACCTGACTTTATTTTCTTAGAAGCTTTTCCCCCTCCTCAGTTGTTTAGTATGAGAGGCTGCCCCCTTATTGTCCAAGTGCCCACTCTACAGTGTGGGAGTCATTCTTTTTTTTTTTATTTTTTTATTTATTTGACAGAAACACAGCAAGAGAGGGAACACAAGCAGAGGGAATGGTAGTGGGAGAAGCAGGCTTCCCTCCAAGCAGGGAGCCCGATGTGCGGCTCGATCCCAGGACCCTGGAATCATGACCTGAGCTGAAGGCAGACGCTTAACGACTGAGCCACCCAGGCGCCCCTGTGGGAGTCATTCTTGACCCTTCTGCGGTTATCATGCTTCGAGCCCAATACAGGGAGCCTGATATTGCTCCTTTTTCTCTCATGTTCCAAAGCCACAGGTAATAGTTTTCTTATCTGGTCACTCTCCTGGTGTCACTGGCTCTACTAACTTGTCAAAATATAACATATCAGCTTATATAACACATCATTCAGAGCCATGTGCCAGCTTCCCCCAGACTAAAGGTTATAAGGGCTTATCCCGACTACAGTCAATGGCCATTCACCCTTTACCTCATTCTTCTCATTTCAAATCCCTCTGAGCTGGCTTCCCTCCAAGGACTTAGCTAGTTTCGGAGAGCACAGCCCAGACTGAGAGGGCGTCAGTGCCTTTGAGAATCACTCTTGCACGTGGTGAGCAAAGGTATATAGGCAAGCGGGGAAATAGGATGCAAGGTTAGCAGGTAGTGCTGTTCACTTTTTACATAGGAGTTACTTAGGGCTTCGTAGAAGTGAAAGACTGAGAACAAAACACACCCACAAAAGAGCCAAGGTACAGAATTGACAGTGGGTGGGCAGGAGGGCAAATGCGAGCAGAGCAAGGAAGATGGCAATGCCTGCAGGAAGCCTGAGGAAGGGTAGGTCTGGGCCAGGGATGTAGTGAGGCGGAAGTTCAGGAAAGTGTGTCCAGACCGGGTCGTAACACATTAAATCCCAAGCTCAGAAGCCTCGACCGTGTTTGCTGACGATGGGAATGGGAATGAGATCTGCTCGTGGAACAGCTTCGCTGGGAATGGCGGAGAGGAAGTGGCATTCTGTTGCAAGGAGAGGTCTTAAGATGTTTTAACTGATGATATTTAAGATGCTTAAGGCTTAGGACACTACTGTCACGGTCTAGGGCTAATGTAATGAAGGTCTGAGCATGGGTGGTGGCAATGGAAAAGCATTCTATGAACATTTATTATGTATGTACGACGTGCCATGTACTGTACTAGGTTCTCGTGGGGAACGTGAGTGTGAGCAATAGTTCTGCTCTTAAATCATTCGCAGTTCGGTAGGAGATGTCGGGAAAATGAGTGATGGATGTGGCACATTGCAGAGCGGGACTTGGAAGCTGAATGGATGGGGGTGGGGGTGTATGGGAAGAGCCTGGATCTGGAAACTTGGTGGTGCCATTGAGGCATTAGGGACATCAGGCAGAGGTGTAGGTGGGTGGTAGGGACAGACACCGGGCCAGCTGGGTGTGTAGCTTGGAGCTCCTTTCTGCTGGCCTCACTGACCAGAGAGTGCAGTGGCGGGGTGGGGGGTCCTTGTTTGGAAGACACTAGAAGTGACCTAATTGATTTTTCAGGAGACCAGAGTCTAAGCCACGTAACTAATGTGTACACTATAGTATCGTGTTCGAAAATGTCATTAAGAATATTCAAGTGCGGAAAAAAAAATTCAAGGGTGGACCACTGAGAATACAAATCAAAACAAAAGCTCGAGCTTTTAAAATTGTGTGAAAGTTTAATTAAAACAAGAATTCAGAAATTAGTAGTACATTGAATCAAGTTTATTCCTAATTGTGTTTTATATTGTAACTTCCTGCTACCACTAGATGTCACAAAGATACAGTTTTTAAAAGCTCTACATATCGAGGCTTTAAAAGATTTTCTTTTGGTACAGAAATAAGATTTTCTAGTATTCACAAGTATAGTGAACTTTAAAATTAGTATTATGAAATACTTTATGCATAAGATTACACAGAACAACATAAGCAATATCTTTTTTTCCCCAAATATGTTTATTTTATCAGTGTTACAAGATTAATTATTCATGTACCACGCCCAGTGCTCCATGCAACATGTGCCCTC
>CM053617.1:30656846-30691884 GCA_028646535.1 Procyon lotor | reverse complement strand
GTAGCGGGAGAAGCAGGCTTTCCGCAGAGCAGAGAGCCCGATGCGGGGCTCGATCCCAGGCCCTGGGATCATGACCTGAGCCGAAGGCAGACGCTTAACGACTGAGCCACCCAGGCGCCCCTAGTTTGTAGTTTTGTAAAGCAGCCACTGAGTGCTAACTGGGAGGTGGTCAGGCAGTGAAGCCAAGGGCTCGCGCTGTGCCCGCCTCTGGCATCTCCACGTGATGGGGCTACAGCCGAGAACACACAGTGGGTTGACAGAATATATCATTCAGGGGACACGTATCATCAGATGTCCACTTTATATATATTGGGGGGGGCAAGGATAAAGCTTTATTATCAATGAGCGACTTAAAGTCAACAGGGAACGTTCCCTTGGACAAGACCACAGTCACTGAGTTTTGCACGTAAGGCACGTGTAGGCTAGGCATGCACAGCACATTCTGGTGGTCGCTGAGATAGATCGCCAGGTCCTGAAGGCCTCGGGTATGTTAGCGGAGAGAAGTACGGGGGACCTCCTGAAGAGGAAGAACGTTTGAGCCTTTTTGGTGATGTGGGGAAATGGGAGAGGCTGACACATGCAAGCAGTGAGGCCCATGATCAGAGCCTCTGGTTGGAGGTCAGTGGTTCTCAGACCTCAGGGAGCGTCCTCGACCCCCGGCAGCTTGCTAACCTACAGAGCTGCGCCCGCCCCCAGGGTCTCTGACTTAGTAGGTCTTGGTTGAGGCTCAAGATTGGCATTTTCAATAAAAGTTCTCAGGGGATGCTGCTCCTGCTGCTGCTGTGGGAACCACGCTGTGAGAATCACTGTTCTAGAAGAATCCTGAGGGCTAGACCCACTGAGTCATGCCTTTTAAGCACTTCTTCAAAATTCATTTGAGTATTTGAAGTCTCGGTAACTTATCACCAAGGCTGCCCTTTCTTCCTGTTCCTCACCCATGTTCCTTCATACCTTGTAACTTGGCTTTCAACATCTCCGCGCCCCACTCCTTCCATATGCTTTAGCCAGTGGTTCTCAACAGGGGGCGATGTTGCCCTTTTCCCCAAGGGCATTTTGTATTCTTTCTGAAACCCTTTTTGGTGCCGGGAGGGGTTGGGGTGCTACTGGCCCTTTGTGGGTAGAGGCCAGGTAAGAGGCTCCTAAACCTCCTGAATGCGCAGGACCCTCCCCCTGCAACCAAGAATTCTCCAGCCCCAAAATGTCAACAATACCGCTGTTGAGAAACCTTGGCTTAAACCGCGTTTTGTAGGTGATTTAGCTCAAAACAAACAGCCTCTTTCATCATGCACAACTTCATAAAGCCTCTGGGTCTACAACGCTCATAGTCCCAGATTCGTTTCCATGTGTCACCCAAGAAGACCATACACGGGTCAGGAGAAGGATTTGCTCCACCCAGAGGATGTGGGTGCTTGACACGCAGTGGCCGGGGGTCCCCCCGTACGTGCACCGGTGCGCGCAGTGGACAGAGAGGAAATACTCTAGCCAACTAGTACTTGCCACAGTCAATGAACTATCCACGTAAGTCAGCTTCCCCTAAGGCTTGGTGATAGCTTGCTTGTCATTCCAGCGCTGACTTCTTCTCCACCAGGAGGATAATATGAATGCTTTTCCAACCGCCAAGAAAACCAGCTATTGGCTACCTTAAAGCTACTGAGTGATAGTGATAGAAATTCCAAAAGCCTAAAGAAACAGTAGAGAAAGGGCCTCCTTAGGTGTTCCTTTAGCCTGTGGAGCTACTCGCTCAGCTCCAGCTCTATCCCTAATACCCCTTATCCCACCTCCCGTGTGGACTTCGGACATGTGACCTGTGTCCTTGAAAGCAGCAGAGTCATCCGTAGTCGGCATGTGAGCAGCCCTAGCAGTCCTGATGGGCGGCCCCTCATTGGTAGGGGTGTGCAGAAGCGGTGCCCTCAGAAAAACCTAGATTTACGGCCGCGATGTGCCGCTGGTGGGAGGTTGCACGGAGAGCCTCATGGTGCAGCGCAGTTTCCAAAGGCAAGTTTAGAGGATTCACCTTGAATGACAGATTAACATTTTAAGTTGCATTGATGTTAACATTTTAAGTGATGCACTCGTGAGAGCAGAACCAATTGGTTCTGAACCTAGATCCTTAATGTGAAAACTAAAAAGCAAAAACAAAACAGAAGGACACAAGGAAAGTTTGGGAGGTGACGGCTAAGTTTCTCGTTTATGGTGATAGTCATATAAGTGTATTCACGCGTCCAGGCTCCCCAAATTATATACTTTAATTTTATGCAGATTTTTTGTACATCAATTATACCTTGATAAAGCTGGGAAGAAACCTTATTAATCTATTAAGAGCAAACTCTCTGGGTATTTTGAATGTTAAATGAGATGTAATCTGAGTCTGTGAACATTGACCGTTTGCCCAACCCCAACGGAAGAGTGGAATTTTCCACAGTGCAGTGCACTGAGGGTCTGCAGGAAAAAGAAGATCAAATCCCAGCTCCTGCTGAGCTCTTGTCAGCCCCACCTTGACATCATAGGCAATGTGCCTGATGGCGCCTCTCACCACCCGTGGCCGTGGAGGTGATCTCGCCGCAGAGCAGCACCATGCCCGTCTTGCACACCGTCTCTGCGAGAGAGGGAGGAAAGTGGGCGGCCATGAGGAGGGGAGCCCAGCTCTGAGGACATCTAGCCTTCAGGAGGCTGCGTGACCATGGACGTGATCTGAGAGCTACTTATGGAAATGTTCTGCAGAACAGCAATGATTTGTAGAAGCTCTGCTCTGGAATTCCTGTGGGTGGGTGGTGGGTCTGGGCGTAGTATCGTGTGCATAGTCCACGCAGCTTCTAGAGCCTGCGGAGCAATGTATCTGTTTATCCCATCTGATTTCACGTGTTGGCACCTAATCTGACCAGTGTTGTTAGCCATTTTAACTTCTATTTCTAGGAGCTGTCCAGATTTTAAACTTAAAGGGAATATCTTGAGGAATGAGAGGCTTTTTAGTAGAAGAATGTGTGTGAATTGCTTTAGTCTCTTAGAACTGATTTTGGAATGTACTTCTTTCTTCGGGAATGCCTTGAGTTTACATAATATAAATCATCCAAAATTAGGCAGAAATGAGAAGAAATAAAAATTTCAAAAAGTTTCTAATTTTTATATTTGAAAAAGTATCCTCTTAGGTAGGTAAATTTGGTATATAACTTACCAAATACCTAATTATTTTAACATTTCAGTTTGGTATATATAATATTTCTGTGATCCTCACACATGTTCATTCTTGTGCAGATAAGATCTGCGACCAGATCAGTGATGCCGTGCTGGACGCCCATCTGAAGCAGGACCCCAATGCCAAGGTGGCCTGTGGTGAGAAACGCCTGCTCCCTCCCTGCCGAAGCCCTCAGTGGGCTGGGCTTGAGGCCTTTGCCTGTGTGGGGGCCCTCGGCACAGCGGGGAGTCAGGGGCCCCAGCGCCTGGAGGGCCCCCGAAGTGATCATGGGCCGTGGCCAAGGTCAGGGGGCAGGGGTGCCCGCATGGAGACCAGAGCATGCTGTCCTCACTGTGCGCTGCCCAGACGGCTCCCTCCCTCTCAAGGGCCACCCTAACCCTCCCTGGAGCCCCTCAGGGACCTGCGCCCTCTGAGGATGGACCTCACCCTGATAGCTTTGTGAAGAGCCGGTGAGAAGGTTGGCCCGGCTTGCTCTCAGGATCTCAGCCTGCGGCGCAGCGTCAGCAAGAAGGGGTGGGAGAGGCGTCCCGGACGCCGATGCGTGTTGACTGCATTCCTTGTGACAGCCACCTACCCCCATCACCCCCTCGTCTCACTCCGAGCCACACCGCAGTCCAGTGGAACTGTCGTCTTCGGGTAGCAGCTGGGGAAGCAGACTTGCTGAGTTAAATAAGTGGTTCGAGATGACACGGGAGGTGCTCCCCGTGAGAGTGAGGTGTGACCCGCTCTGTCCACACTGCAGCTCCCCGGGCGGCACTTCCACGTGCCCAGCCCTCCTGCTGGGATGCACTCTGTTAGCATTCGTCTTATATTTCTGGAATCCGTGCCTTGTAAGACTCTCTGTGAGAGATATGGGAAGGGGCTCCCCTCCTCATGGCCGCCCACTTTCCTCCCTCTCTCGCAGAGACGGTGTGCAAGACAGGCATGGTGCTGCTCTGCGGCGAGATCACCTCCACGGCCACGGTGGACTACCAGCGGGTGGTGAGAGGCGCCATCAGGCACATTGGCTACGACGACTCTGCCAAGGGTGAGGCGGGGCCCCGGATCTGAGATGTGTGGGGATGCTGCGTCCAAGCTGAGGCGCTGGGCCCTCCACCAGGGCAGATACCCCCCGGGGGGGGGCATTCTTAGGCCCGCCTGGCAGGAGCAGGGGTCACAGTCTCTGGCGACAGCACAGTGGCCCATGTGATGGCGTCCAGTTGAACTAGCCCATGTCTGTCCGTCCGTCTATTTTGACTCTGGTCTTCTTGGTGCAGGCAAAGGCTTTGGAAGAGAGAAGCACCCACCGAGCGGGGGGAGCTGCCCCCTGCTGGGGACGTGTCGTCTTTCGTTGTGTGAGGCCCTCTTCTGTATTCCTCCCGCAGATGAGGAAACTAAAGCTTAGGAATGTCCACCCTTTGTGTAAGGTGACAGCCAGCAGGCGGCTGCCCGTGTGAACCCCTGTGCTTTCTGCTTCCCTCTGCTGCTTCTCATGACAGGGGGAAAGGTGACTCCGTCCAGAAGTGGTACCCATGGCAGGAGAAGGGGACAGGCTGGCCGTGGTGGGCTCTGGTGCCGGGCAGCTCAGGGGCCTGCATTCCAGGGAAGGGACACAGGCCCTGGCAGGGAGTGAGGAGGAGTGTCAGGATCGGGGGAGTGACAACTGGAAAGAACAGGAGGGCCCAAAGCAGATTCCAACTTCTGAGACGGGGCGGGCCGGGACGGGGGCCAGCCTGGAGCGGCCTCAGAGGACAGCCCACGAGAGCTGGATGCTGAAGGCCTGTGTGCACGGACATCCCGGCTAGCTACTGGGGCTTTAGGATGACGTGCGCCGCCACCGTGGGTCGGGGCAGGCTGGAATGACGCACTGTGCACGTGTGAGCGGGAGCTCGCCACTTCGGGGGCGGGCACCGAAGCCCGGGGCAGCCGCCTTCTGAGCTGCCCGGAGCATTCCCTTGAGCACGTGACAGTTTGGGGGGGCTGAGTCGGGAATCGGCGGAGAACCAGCGAGCACAGGCAGAATCTCCCAGTCAGCCCATGAGGGTGTTCACAGAGGAAACACTGTCCCCGAGCAGTAGCTTGCCGACACCTACCCTGCAGAGCCTTCACCCAGCTCCACCAGGAGATGCCGATTGTTTACATCTGTGTAGACCTTATTCAAGAGGGAGTCTCGTTCTGCACGAGAGAGGGAAACTTCCCAGGAGGCCATGTCTCCTAGAAAGAGAGAAGCAAGCGAGAGCCCAGCTCTGCTGCTGGCGGCATTTCTGTGTGCCCAGCTTGTCCCCGTGCCGGCACCCGGACCCCAGGCTACCTGCCCCTCCCTGCTCTGGGCTGCGCAGTCGCTGGGCTGGCTGCCTTTCCGGGCGCTGCTCCTCTCCCCTGAGTCCCCTGAATTCCGTGTTTCCAAATCACTTGGAGCCCTTGATGGATTTGCAGCGCTGAGACGACTCACTGCTTAGAGAGTGAGTAGGAAAAATGCAAAATGTTTAATGCACAATGGTGAGTCCTGGGCAGCCCTCTAAAGATGGCTCATTGGTTTGTGTGTTCAAAAACATTTGCTGGTAGCAGGAAGCTGCAGGGGACAGAGGCGACCTGATGCTGTCGGGGTCGGGGCACTGCCTGGCATTAGATGATGCAGTACGAGGTGCCTGGTGGCCAGTCGGTGGCACAGTGTGCAGTGAAGGGAGGGAGAGGCAGGGCCCGACCCAGGGGCATTTACTGAAGGCTGCACCCAGTTGGCTGGAGCAGTTCAGCTAGGAGGGCTGCCTGGAGCTCAGGGGCTCGGGTTCTGCTTTGTTTGGCAGGAGGTCCCCATGTGAAGCGCGTACTGACAGCAGACTGGATCTGCGTTGGTCGGTTGGTTGGTTGGTTTTCATGAGCTCACAACGACAGCCTAGATAGAATAGACTGGCAAGAGAGTGACAGCTACTCATCAACACTTGTCACTCGACCTTGTGGTGGGGCCTCTGTGAGTTTCAGCCCCACCTTCGCGCCGTCCTCATGGCTGAGGCCAGCGAGGCCTGAGGACCTATAGGGAGCGGAGTGGGCCGTCCAAGCACGGCGGCCCTTTCTTCGGTCTCCTTGGGCTGGGCTGCTGCCAGCCAAACCTCCTCGAACCAATTTCCAGTCTGCGGCACCTCGCTGGGGAGGACAGCCTCCATCTCCGTGCCTGACCTTTGGGGATGGGTGACGGCGGGCCTCGGCCTCCAGAGGGGTGCCTTTTCCATTTTGCTCCTAGCCATGTGCATTGCCTGGGATCAGGGGCTCTAGGTCTGGTGCCTGTCTGGGTAGTTCGTATGCCCCGTACGTGTCCAATATATGTAACACCTATGTCAAGCTCACACCTGGGCTTCTGAACTGCAGTGCTGGAGGGTGGTTTTCAGCCTGGGCCTTAGAAGGTGCCTACGGGGGCAGGGCCATGAGTCACCCACCTGCTCTCCAGCCGGAGCGGCTGGGCTCTTGATCTAGTTCTTATATAAGCTGGGGATGATTTAATATAGTAAAGTGCACTGTGGAGGATTTTCTCTGACTTAGTGTTCCAGATGATCATAGGGGAAAGCTGCATGAGCTTCCCCATCCCTGGGCCTCAGCTCTGAGCCCCGACAGACCCCAGCTGGTTAGAGACCACCCACCCCAACACCAACATCATCAGGAGCTGAGCAGTCCGCCAGGAAGCTCATAGTCGCACTCTGCTGACCTGTCCCCCCACTGAGGCCCGCGTTCCCTTCTGCCTAGGCTTTGACTTTAAGACTTGCAACGTGCTGGTGGCTTTGGAGCAGCAGTCCCCCGACATTGCCCAGTGCGTACATCTGGACAGAAACGAAGAGGATGTCGGGGCCGGGGATCAGGTAACAGGGAGCGTGGGCGCAGTGTCAGGTCACGGGGACAGCACGGTCTCTCTCCACCCTGGCTCGGACCCCGGGGAGGAGCTGGCTGGGAAGGTCACGAGCACTGGATGGGGCGCATTCTCATGCGGATGGTGCGGGCACGAGGCACCCAGTATACACGGGAGTGCCAGTCAAGTGTCAGGTCGGAAGAAAGTTGTCCTGTCGTCTAACGTGGGCCTGGCTCGGCCGGCCCTCTCCCCGAATACAGGGCTTGATGTTCGGCTATGCCACGGATGAGACAGAAGAGTGCATGCCCCTCACTATTATCCTCGCTCACAAGCTCAACGCCCGGATGGCAGACCTCAGACGCTCCGGGGCCCTCCCCTGGCTGCGGCCCGACTCCAAGACTCAGGTGAGCCTCCTCCTCCCGCCACCCGAGGAACCCCGGGCACACCCCTCCCGCGCCCCATGGCCCTCTTGATGCAGGGCATTGTTAAGATCAAAATGTTCAGTCTAGACGCTCAATTATTGATTGTGAAAAGAACTCGTTATCTGAAAACTCTTCAGGTCTAGATATTTTCTCTCCGAATTTTTTTTTATCATGAAAGACGTTTAAAATACAGAAAAATGGAAAGAACAGTTACAGATCTTTCTTTGTTGCCTTCTTAGCATATATTAACTCTGGTCACGTGACTCCCGGGTTCCTGCCACGTGGTGCCTGATGGGTTTCAGACGTTCGGTCACTGCCCCTCCACAGGTCTCCCCACCTTGAGCAAGGCCTGAGCACCGAGTTGACACGGGCAGTCTTCGTCTCACGGTGGCCCTTTCCCCCTGTTTCTTAGAAACGCTTTCCCTCTGCTTTTTTGGACTCCTTGTCCCCTCGGGCCCTGACCTCGCTGCTCCATGCGGTGGGGAAATAAATCCTCACCCACGTCCACATTTGAAGGTCGGCAGTGATGCAAGCGTGAGTGCACGTGGAGGCCCCAGTCTGCCTCTGCTCTCCACACCCCTGCCCTGTTCAACCCTGGTGACCCTGCTGGCCCCTCTCCCGGGGCTGCTTCCCCCTGGCTCCTCTTCCGCCCTCCAATAGGTCCTGGGCTCTTATTGCACACCCTCTCCCCCTGCCCCCCACGCTCGCACTGTTTCCATCGTGTCCCACTCAGTGCCCCACAGTTCTACCTGCCGGGTCTCTGAATCAGCAGCTGTGTTTCCCAACCACCCTGTAAACACTTGTGCCCGAGAGCCATCGTGTGCAGCCTTAGTGTCGCCTCCTCCTCAGCTCAAGGGAGTGCGGTGGTGCCTCCCCCCAGGGCCTCCCTCTGTCTCTGCCCTGCCTTGCTCTGCGCTTTCCCTCAGACAGCATCTCTTCCTCCTCCCCAGCCTGGTTCCCAGGGCCAGGATCCATACCATGCCCTCCCGAGGATTCTCCCTGCCTGGAAACTCCCCTAATTCCCTAGGACTTTTAATTTCTTTCTTTCTTTTTTTAATATATTATGTTCAGTTAGCCAACATATAGTAGAATCCTCTGCAGTTTTCTGCTTCCTGCCAGGGGAACAGAACCCCACTTGTTATTCTGGGATTCCAAGCCTTTTATGGTCTCCCAGTTTTACCCTCCTCTACCTCCCCTCCCCCAGTCTGCTTAATCTGGCTGATTTCTCTCCCGTTCCCTTTATTTCTAGTGCTTTGCACCTGTGTTCCCACCCTCTGCCTTACCTGGAATCTTCTTGGGTCCTCCCTGTTCATCAGTGGCCAGTAAAGCTCCCACCTCCTGTGGGTTTCCCTGGTGGCCGCCACCTGATGGGGCGTTCTCTTGTTCCTGTAGTCGGAATTGGGCCCATGTGGTTGTGTGGCTCAGCACAGAGCACGTGACCATCCCGTTACCCCGAGGTGCATCCTTCTCTGCCCCAGTGGGAGGCTGTGCAGGGCCAAAGTCGCAGCTGGGCTGACCGGGGCAAGCAGGTGCACCCGCGGCCTAAAGCAGACCCTTCCTGGTGTTCTGCAGGGACCCCGAGGTGGGGAGGGGAACCATCAGCCCTCCTCTGGGGTTCTCTGAGGTTGTGGGGCAGAGGAGCTAACATATGAAGATCTGGTGGAATCCAAAGAGAGGGGCACACAAGATCTGGGGCACCCAGCCCTGTCTTGAGGCAGAGCCGAGCTGTGGTGGGGAGTGGGGTGGAGATTCGCAGAACATAGAATCATGGAACAGGTGAGAGGAAGTTGAGAGACAGGGCTTTCCTTTTCCTTGTGTGAGGCCCAGAGGCACCCCGTGGGACCAGCTGAAATAGGGAAGGCCTGCATCATCCCGCTTACTACTTAGAGGCTTCCAAGTTCACGGTGGGGGCTGGGGGCCAGGATGTGCCCTTCTGGGGGCCTCCTTTCTGCAGGGCTACGTGGAAACCTCTTAATGCTACTTGGACACCAGGGGACCCCTGGGTGGCTCAGTGGGTTAACGCCTCTGCCTTCAGCTCAGGTCATGGTCTCAGGGTCCTAGGATTGAGCCCTGCATCAGGCTCTCTGCTCAGCAGGGAGCCTGCTTCCCCCTTTCTCTCTGCCTGCCTCTCTGCCTACTTGTGATCTCTTTCTCTCTGTTAAATAAGTAAAATCTTTAAAAAAAGTAATAATAATGCTACTTGGACACCGAAGTCTACCTCACTGCCCTGCTGCAGGGGAGCTGAGCCCCTGGCATCACAGAGACACGGGGGTGGGTCTGCCCCTGCCAGCTGTCCGATGGTCCCTGCATGTATGGTGGCCTCCCCGTGAGCCGCACTGGGCCACGGCCGGTTTCTGGGCCTGGGAGAAGGGCTTTCATGACCTCAGCAGGGTGTCCAGTGTGAACAGGATGAGTCTTTCCACCTGAACAAATTCTTGCTGCTGATATGGAGACTCGAGTGGCGGTGCGGATGGCTATTTTTATACCTGGTCAGAGAGGTGTTTTCCGTGGTGCATTTTTCCCCACATCTTGCTGACATGGTGAGATAAGGGGCGCACTTGGAACCCTTTGCCCTGCCCCAGTTGTGTGGCTCTACACGAATGCTGCCTGGGGCTCATGGCTGGCCGAGTGGGAAGTCCAGGGAGCAGGGAAGTGGGGGAGACGGGTCCCCTGCAGCTTCTCAGGGTGCGAGCCTTCTCCTGGGGCCTGATGCCCACGCAGTGGATCTGTTCCCAGAGCTGGTGGCAGGCCCCTGCTGGGAGCCCCCAGCCCAGCTCTGGCACCCTGTCGCATCTATGTGTAGCCCAGCATTTAAGGGTTGCTCTTTAATGCATACCTGCCTCTCGCACTAGGATCAGACATCATGTGGGCAAGCCTCTTCTCTTCCTTCTTCTGGACTCCGCCCTCTGGCTCTTTGAACCACGCAGGGCACAGAGTAGGAGTTGGAAGCAGGCCCAGTGTTTGGTGGATATCAGAGGGGCCTTGGGCAGGCAGAGGTCCTGCCCCAGGCACAATCCCAGAGAGGCACTGTCGGCTGCCCCGTGGCCCTCTCAAGGCCCTGGGGCACGATGTAGTGCTATACCTACCAACCAGCGTTGTTCCCGGGGACATCTGGCCTAGCTGCACTCCTGCGGGCCCCACACACCCCACGTGCCCCCACCCCGGTGGGTCCACACTGCCTCAGGTGGCACAGGGACCTGTGGCTCCCACGTGTCCCTCCAGGCCCTCAGCGGCTACCTTCTGCTGGGCAGAGCCCCGGCTACGTACTTATGTTCTGAAAGCTCAGCTCTCCTATCTCTAAAATGGGGCTCCAGCAGCTTCCCACACCTTTGGGCAGCTAGCTGCTTTCCCAGACCCACCTGCCCTCCTCACTGTCCTTCCCTCTGGATCTGCGAGCCTGGTGTGCCCAGACCGCAGTCCTTGGTCACCGATCAGATCGGGCTGTGCCACGGGGCTCTCATGCTCGCTGACGGGTCAGCACAGCCCCGGGTCTGGGAAGGACGATTATGCCCGTGCTGCTGCGAGAATGACACCAGCTCTTGGCTGGGGCAGAACAGGGTTTGGCTCTTTGGCTTGGACACGATAGTGACGTGTCCTCAGCTCAGGGCAGGGCCTTACGGTGTCTCCTCCTGCCCTTGTGACCCAACAGGTGACAGTTCAGTACATCCAGGACAATGGCGCTGTCATCCCCGTGCGCATCCACACCATCGTCATCTCCGTGCAGCACAATGAGGACATAACCCTGGAGGACATGCGCAAGGCCCTGAAGGAGCAGGTGATCGAGGCCGTGGTGCCCGCCAAGTACCTGGACGAAGACACCATTTACCACCTGCAGCCCAGCGGGCGCTTTGTCATTGGAGGTCCCCAGGTGCGCCCTTGCCTCTGAGCAGAGTCCTGATTCGGCCTTGTTACCAGGGTCGCTCGCCTACCCGAGCACAGCCGAGGGGGTAGCTTTGTGTGGCTCAGCCTCGTCAGGCCCTGGACAACACACAAGGTCGGCTCTCACTCCTTGGGGCCAGCTGTGTGCACGTCAGTGTGTGCGGAAAGGGGACATGTCCCCAGGACTCTCCCACCTAGTGCGGCCTGGCCTTGTCCCCCAGCCCTACTTACCCAGGCTGCTGCCTTGCCCTGCTGAGATGCATTGTCCCAGGAGGCACTACAGGGTCTTTGCCACAGGTCATCTTCAACCCGTGTGCAGCAAGTGTTTCGATGGGGACCCCTGCTGCCCCCTTTCTTTTCTCTCTGCTGGAGAGAGGAAGTGGGGATTGGCAGAGCTCCCCGGAGAGGCTGCTGACCTCTGCCAGGGGGTCCTCAGCTGGTTCCGTGACCGAATGTAGTACAGGGACACGGGGTAAAAGGAAGGCAGAGCTTACCGTTGTTTCTTGTAGGCCTTCTCAAAGCCTAGATGTGCTAGTGGGAACCGTGGGTCTCTAAGCAGGGGTTTAGAGTACGCAGTCTTTCCCCAAAGCACTGAACGTGGAGCCCCTGCCCTTTCAGAACACAGTGGTTGCCTGAGGTGGCACAGAGCAGCCACGCGAGGAAATGGGCACCGTGGCCTATGCTGGGGGCCACCAGCCAGGGCCACAGTCCGAGGCGAACCTCTCACAGGGCAGGTCCCTCCTGCAGTTGGGTTTCTCCAGCATGACGATCTCACAAAAGCCAAGACTGACATTGGAGCTGGCTGGGAGTCCAGAGAGCGTCTGGCCTTTCTGAGCGGGCTCTGGCAGCTTACTTGGCTTCTGTAATTGGTCAGTGACTGACTGGGGTTAGAGACCAAGGTTTCCAGCTTTGGGGGGCAGGGAAGGTCTTTAAAAAATACCCACAGACAGTCTCAGGGCACCGCTTCCATGTCAGTCCAGCGGCCATCAGGGCGCTGCCGTGGCCCCTCCGCCTTGCCCTCTGGACACTCTGGTTCTCATCTTCTTCTTGTCCTCCTTTCCCTCTGCAGGGGGACGCGGGGGTCACTGGCCGTAAGATTATCGTGGACACCTATGGCGGCTGGGGGGCGCACGGCGGCGGGGCCTTCTCTGGGAAAGACTACACCAAGGTGGACCGTTCGGCGGCGTATGCAGCCCGCTGGGTGGCCAAGTCCCTGGTGAAGGCGGGGCTCTGCCGGAGAGTGCTCGTGCAGGTGCGTGGGCTCCACTCCGACCCCCCATCTTGGCCCCGGGTGGGGACATGCCGGCCTGCTGGGAAGCCCGCACACTTTGCCAAGGGCTCTGGAGCACAGACCCTGAAAACTGGAGGGAGGTGGAAAAAATCTGCAAGGAGACCGGCCTATACAGAAGGTGCTGCTCAGTGTGAAGATGGTGGGGATTCTTCCAGGCAGACAAGGCTCTGGGGCACAGACCCTGAAAACTGGAGGGAGGTGGAAAAAATCTGCAAGGAGACCGGCCTGTACAGAAGGTGCTGCTCAGTGTGAAGATGGTGGGGATTCTTCCAGGCAGACAAGGCTGGGGGGCACGTCGGGCAAGTGATGGGTGGCTCCAGCTGCCTGGAGAGGCACAGAGGCTTCTGTCCCTGACGCTGCTCTCTTCCGGAAGGTTTCCTACGCCATCGGTGTGGCCGAGCCACTGTCCATTTCCATCTTCACCTATGGAACCTCCCAGAAGACAGAGAGAGAGCTGCTAGATGTGGTCAATAAGAACTTTGACCTCCGGCCCGGCGTCATTGTCAGGTAAGAGCACCGCCCCTCCCTAGCAGACAGGCCTTCCTCCTCCCTCACCCAGAGGCCCAGCTCCGCTGGGAGGGAAACGCAGGGACTTTCAGCCCCCCCAAAGCAGCAGGACCTCCAGGCTCCTGGCCCAGCAATGACACGCACCCCCAATGCAGGATGCCTGCTTTCAGGCTGGAGGAGGCTGGCCTGGGCACACTGACGGCAGTGGGGCCATCTTTGAGCAGGTGGGGGGTCGTAGGAAAGTAGTCGTGAGGCCGAATGCTGAGAAGTGAGCCAGCAGGCCTGGTCCCGTCTACCCTTGTGTCTAATGCCATCCCTGCTTTCTGGAGCTCGGCGATGTTGTTGGTCTGCGCCAGGCCAGTGGAGTGGAGAGGAGAGGAGTGAGGCACGGTGAGGCCAGAGTTCAAATTCTGGGTCCTGGGTGTGCGTGTCCGAGCCTGCCTCCTAAGGGCCCGTGACAGTCACCTTAGAAGGTGTGGTGTAACTTTATGGGAAATTGCTCTGAGTGGGGACATTCCATGCAAAGGCCGTCACACTGTTAATCGCTTCTGTGTTCAAAGCTCAGAGAAACTCTGCTCTTTTTCTGTTTAAAATGACCCTTTCCTCTGCTGACTGTGCAGGGATTTGGATTTGAAGAAGCCCATCTACCAGAAGACGGCGTGCTACGGCCATTTTGGAAGAAGCGAGTTTCCGTGGGAAATTCCCAAGAAGCTTGTGTTTTAGAGCTGGTGGGAGTGGGGCCTGGCCAGGCCCTGGAGGGGTCTGGGTGGCCCAGTTCCTCTTCTTCAGGATCCCAGCTCTCACATGTCCCAGACCCAGGGCCCTGACTGCCCTCCCAGGGAGTGCCTTCCCCCTGCTTCGCCCCCTCCTAGACCAGGCCACACCCCGAGGTCAGCCGGGCACTGTCCCCACTGTGAATGGCAGGAGGCTTGCTGGTGCTGGGAGTCATACCTCCTCAGGAGGGTAGTCACAATGTTCCCCTGCTTTTCCCTCAGAGCAGGCCATGTTAATTTAGTGGAAAAGCCACCCCTGTCAAGAGTATATACCCTCACTCACCCCCCCATGAGTGGCCTACCCCCCGTCACAGGTCTCAGGGATCCCGAGTGTGCCGGCTCTTCCCTTCACATCTGTGGCCTGTGCTCACAGCCAGGGCCTCCCCAGAGGCCCCCCTGGGCAAGGCACCTGGCCGGGACAGCAACGGGGCCGACACCTCCCAAGCCTCCACAATTGTGCGAGGGACTGAGCTAATTACTGATCTCATTTCTTCTTCACTGCAACATGATGAGGTGACACCACTTTCCCACTTGTGTAGGGGAAACTGAGGCACAGACGACCTAGGTAACTTTCCCAAGGTCCCACAGCCACAGGTGTCAGGACCTAGACACGAGTCCAGGAGCTCTGATGCGGAACCCGTACACCGCCGCCACCCGCTCCCCCCCTCCCCCCGCCAGTCTCATTCCAATCTCGTGCCACATGCAGGCCTGAGCAACGACAAAGCAGATTTGACATGAAGCTGTGTGACTTCTGCCCTGAAGACTTGAGGTTGCTGCAGTTAGGGGATTAGCCCCTGGCTCTCGGTGAGCCGTGGGCTGTCATCTGCGAAGGACAGAGAAGTAGCTCGTCCGAGCCCAGGTGGCCAGCCCTTCCGACAGGGCACCAGAACCCTGTGTCCTTCAAGCCCTTCTCTCTCTTTGGCCTCGTTATCCGAGTGCTGTTAGAATAAGTGGGCGAGCCCCTCAGATGCCCCTTCCAGAGAGGCCAGCAGCAAGGCCCGAACATGTGATGTTAAATAGTGACCCACGTGGCAGAGCTCAACTCCCAGTGGTAGATAAGTTGGCTAGGGTGTCATGGAGGAGATCCTGCCTTTGCCAGGTGGCTTCTGGGCCACGGTACCCAAGGGGCCCGAGTGCTCCTCGACATGCTGGGGTCTTGGAAGCCACACAGTCACCTGCCTTTCCATCCCTGGCCAGCACTGCCTACCTGGCCTGTCCTCAGCCTGGGCCTCTGACAGCATTTCTGCCCTCTCCCTCGCTGCCTGGACCACAGGCTCAGGTAGGGGCCTCTACGGGCCCCAAGAGAACACTGGCGACGGGGCTTCTTCCCAGGGCATGTGGTGCTGGTTCTGGCTGGACGAGCAGCCCAAGAAGCCCCATCTGGGGAGCAGACAGCCTGCATCCCGGCTCTAGGCCTGAAGCACAGACCCGAGGCTCTTCCCTTTCTGTCAGAGAAAAGGCGGCTCTTCCGGAAAGAAAAAAGAAGCCCCAATTTGCATGTAAGCCCAGAGCTTGTGTCCACTCTGGAGGCTCCGCTGTGTGTGTGGGCGCTGGTCACCCCGCAAGTCTCAAGCTCCTTCCAGGAGAAGGGGCTGCAGGTTTGGGGGCGATGAGTTCCTCTCACTCGGGCCGTATCAAAAGTCAAAATTCACAATTGTGTACTTTCCCCACCTACCCTAGAGAAACAAAATCTTTTGGGGGGGTCTACATTGTTTATAAGAAACCAGAACCTTTATTGTTAATAGTTCCTGCTAGGACAGGACAAATAAAATGGAATGAACAGTCCTTCAGTGAATCAAACTGGAGAAACAACTACTCTATGCTTAGTTTTTGTCTGCAAACCTCCAGACACCCCGGCTCTGAGGAGCATTCCCCAGCCCTGAGCAAAGGGGGGTACCCCCTGCTCTGTGTTCCCCCGCCCAGGCCCCCCATTCCTGTCTGTGTGGGCTTCTCCCGCAGAGACGAAGGCTCCCTCATCCCCAGCGACTGCGCTGTCACCACGTTTCCCTATTTATTATTCCTCACCACACTCTGCTGAGTTTCACAGGAGAAACTGAGGCCCAGAGGGTGAGGAACATCACCCCCACACCCAGCTGGCAAGCCCCTCCCCAGCCTCCGGAGCACGGGCACGCTCCATCACCACACGCTACTGCCCTGGGGCCTGGGGCCCTCCCTGCGGATTATCTGCAGCAAGACTGTCCTGAGGGGGCCCCTCAGGCCGTGCTGGCTGTTGGCTGAATCAGTGAAGTCAAATGAAGGAAGTGCGGGAGGGTTTTGGTCTGCAGAGAGATGAGCTCTATAATCACCCTGTTCACACACTGTGTGAGGAGAATGCACAGGTGACATCTGTATTAGCAGACTGTGGGAGCAGAAGCCCCCGGGAAGGCAGTCCTGAGGGTAGGTGCAGCCGGGCTGGGGGTGGGGGTGTGTGTGGGGGGGGATTTCTGCACTGTGTCCTATAAGCAGGCCGTGGGGAGAGGACCCTGCTCTGGAGAAACACCTGGGTCCAGGCTGAGGGGAAAGCCGAGTGAGAAGGCTTTGAGGTGGGCTGGTCCGGGTGCCAGAAGTGTGGTGGAGACCTGGGAGCGTGGCAGCGGGCGGAGCAAGCCAAAGGCCACAGGCTTGCATGAGACAGGATCTGTGACTTGGGCGGCCCCCACAGGGGCCGTGCAGCGACCTACTTTTCCTAGAACAGAATCCACATTTCGTAAGAACAGGAAAAGACACCCGTGAAACACTGGGATGCTTGTCTGAGTGGGTTTCATAGGCATCAAAGGCTAAATGATGAGTGAGAGCAGAAGGAGAAGCCACTTGTGAGCCACGAAGCCCTCCAGTGTCACAGTGTTGTGGGAGTGGGGAGGGAGACGGGATGGGGGGTAAGTAGGCAGGAGGAAAGGCTACCAAGGACAGTGGGGTGTCCTGGGAAGTCAAGCGCAATGGTGTGTGGGGCCAGGGAGGGCTCACCCGTGGGCAACGATACCAATCAGATGAAGGAAGGCCTCGGGGGTCTAGTGACTTCAGCGTGCGGAGATGGGAGGCTGGGAAAAGGAAGGAGAAGCATTAAGAGGTTGTACAGCCATATCCCCATGCCGTTGGTACTTCTAATAGATGCTGAATACAGTTCAGGGTGTGTGGCTCAGCCGTCGCTGCCCCACGTGCCCGCCCAGTGTCCATCTGTCCGGCCTCACTCTGGGCTCGGCGCACCGTCACCACAGTCCAGACCCCCAGCTTCTACGGCTTCCTCCAACAGGCCCGGCTCATGCTCGCCTCAGGACTTGTGCACATGCCATTCTATCTGCGATACTCTCCTCCTGTCTTCTTAAATGGATGCTCCATCTCACCCCATAGGTTTCCGACGAAACTTCTGTCTCTCGGAAAAGCCCCTTCCTTGGTAACCTCCCGTTTGTACTCCCATTTTTAGTTTCTCATTCAATGTCTAACACAATGTGTAAATACGTACTTCCTTGTTTAAACCTCCCTGGGCCCCACCCCCCTCACGACTCTTCCACACCTGCCCACACTCCCTTCTCTTCACGTTGGTACCTCTGAGTCCTTCCAACCTCAGTTTACAAGTCACGCCACGGAAGGACACTCTCAAACACCCTCCCTAATTATGCCCCCCACTATCTTCATCTGCCACCGGGCTTCAAAGGCTGCCACGCTTTATGGATGTCCGCGCTTGCTCGTGCATGCCTGTTGCCCCCACGGGACCTGGAACTCTCGAGGTCTTACCTTGTCGGTCTCATTTGCCACTTCACACCAGTGCGGGGCCTGGCACAGAGAGGGAGCTCAATGTAGTCATAGCAGAGAATGGATTCTAGGTGTGTCCGTCGTTCCTGCCCCCTGAGCCCTCCTTAGCAAAGTGATTTGGGAAAAGATGAGGATCCTACTTGCCTTCTGGCCGTTTCTGTGCCAGACTCACCTGCCCGAAGATTACAATTATTCAACAGATTTTTTTTTTTTTAAAGCACTCCTTAAAGTGTAGTGCTGTGACTGTGAGGACTTCTTTTTTTTTTAAGATTTTATTTGTGTGTGTGAGAGAGAGCGTGAGCACAAGCAGGGGGAGCAGCGGGGTCCTCGCTGAGCAGAGAGCCCGATGCGGGCCTCCATCCCAAGACCCTGGGATCATGACTTGAGCTGAAGGCAGACGCTTAAGCTACTGAGTCATCCAGGTGCCCCATGTGAGGACTTCTACAATAGTCGCTTGGCTTTTTAATCTTTCAACACTAGATGTGGATGTGGGATGACAAGATGACAAAGCCCATTTTCCACAGAGATGCCAGAGGAAGGTGACATTGGGCTCTTAAGGAGGCGCTCGGGTAGCACGTACTGAGGACGGGGTTGCTCGCTCTGCAAAGGGCTCTGAAAGGGGTTTTGGAGTTGGCAGAAGCCAGGGGAGTAGGGAAGTGAGAATTAGAATTAGCATCTCAGCAGTGTTGATTGGGAGAAAGACTTGGGGTGGAAACTTCAGAAGAAATTTTTGCCTGTGACAAATTCCCTGGAGCACATGTGACCCAGACACAGTGTGAGAAGCAGTGTGAGACCCAGCCAAGATACGGAAACAACCTAAGTGTCCCCTGACAGACGAATGGCTAAGGAAGACGTGGTATAGATATCAATGGAATATTACTCGGCCATGAGAAAGAAGGATAGCCTGCCGTTCGCAACAACTTGGATGAACCTTGAAGGCATTAGGCTAAGATAAGTCAGGCAGGGGCACCCGGGTGCTCAGTTGGTTGAGCATCCAACTCTTACTTTCGGCTCAGGTCATGATCTTGGGGTCATGAGATCGAGTGTCACATCAGGCTCCCTGCTCAGCAGGGAGTCCGCTTAAGATTCTATCTCTCTGAGGCGCCTGGGTGGCTCAGTGGGTTAAGTCTCTGCCTTCAGCTCAGGTCATGATCTCAGGGCCCTGGGATCGAGCCCGCATCAGGCTCTCTGCTCAGCAGGGAGCCTGCTTCCCCCTCTCTCTCTGCCTACTTGTGATCTCTCTCTCTGTGTCAAATAAATAAATAAAATCTTTAAAAAAAAAAAAAGATTCTCTCTCTCTCTCTCTCCCTCCGCCTCTCCCCCTGCTCATGCACGATCTCAAATAAATAAATAAAATCTTAAAAAAATAAAAAAAAAGAAGTCAAGCAGAGAAAGACAAATGCTCTATGTTAATCACTGTATGTGGAATCTTAAAACACCAAACTCGTAGAAACAGAAAAGTGGTTACCAGGGGCGGTGGAGTGCGGGAAATGGGGACACGCTGTTCAAATGGTACAAACTTCTGGTTAAAAGATAAGTAGATTCTGGGGATCTATTGTGCAGCAGGGTGATTATAGCAAGTAATACGGCATCGAGTCCTTGGAAGTTGCTAAGAGACTAAATCTTAAATGTTCTCACCACAATCATGGCGATGGTAATTACGCGATGTGTTAGGAGTGTAAGCTAACGCTATAGTGGTGATCACTTCACAACATACAGATGTATCCAATCAGCATGTTGTACACCTTAAACTTACACAATGTTACATGTCCATTATATCTGAAAAAAGATGGAAAAAAAAGCAGGGTGCCAGACACCTGGTCCCTGGGCTATGAGGTCCCCTGCTTTCTTACCATGACACCTTCATAAGGGAGGTTTTGAGGAAATAAAGGGGCTGTGCTCTGGGTGCGGTTCACGGCAGCCCTGGAGGTCGAAAAATGTGGGTTAAGTAAATAATTCAGTGGGAAGCAGGAAACCACCCCCAGAAATGGGGGAGTTTGCAACCCCGGCATCTGCATCAAGGAGGGTGCTGGGCGTCCCCTAAAATAAGGCAGTTGTCAGAGACCCACTTGATGTGGCTCTTACAAGACCGTGGGAATCTCCGAAGTTGCAAGGGAACCAAATCATCAAATCTGATTTCTTTTTTTTTTTTTTTAAAGATTTTATTTATTTGACAATGAGAAACACAGTGAGAGAGGGAACACAAGCAGAGGGAATGGTAGGGGGGAAAGCAGGCTTCCTGGCGAGCAGGGAGCCCGATGCGGGGCTCGATCCCAGGACCCTGGGATCATGACCTGAGCCGAAGGCAGACGCTGAACGACTGAGCCACCCAGGTCACCCAGGTGCCCCTCAAATCTGATTTCTAATTATCATCTATCTATCTGTCTGTCTATCCATCTATCTATCTTTTCAAATCTGATTTCATAAAGATGTGATGTGCACTGTGGGAGAAAACACAAAGATCAGAGAGATGTGATGAAAAATATTTGCAATTTCAATGGAATGGAATCAGATCAATCTGAAGCAAGAAAACCCCAGTAGTAAGCAGACAAAGTGTAAGGACGGGAAGAAAGAGATGCCATGAAAGAAATAGGAAAAACCACAAGAAATGAAAGCTGCTCATCGCCACGCTTCAAGAAATAAACCTTTAAAAAATGCAATATTGTATTTGGCAAACAGCTGAAAATTAAGAAGTTCTTAAAATCCAGAGCTGGCATCTGTGGAATGATGGCCTGCCCTGGTTACCAGGCGCGGCTTGGGCTCTGGGCGGAAGCCTGGTCCCCTCCATGTTGGGACCCAGCTGGCCGTGGTGACTGCAGCGGCTCTTCCTCAGCCCAGGGAGAGAGGCTGTTTGAGCAGTGAACCTGGGAGAAGCCGCGGAGCTCTGTGACAGAGGAAGATTACCACATGAGAGCAAGTCTTGCTCTCTCTGGGATTCAGACGGTGTTGGGGTAGGTGCCCTGGTGGTAACTCTCTTGTTTTTGACAGACTTGTTCCACCAGTGAGAGAGAGACACTGTGTCCAGAGGGACGAGGAACATGCCGGTAGCAGTTCCGCATGAGTTCTAGAAAAATGTTTTGCCCCGGGGATAGAAGGAGACAAAAGCCCAGAGGTACCTGAAGTCTTGGACATGTATGTCTGGAATGGTCTGGAGCAAGCAGAAGCGGTTCAGAGATCTTTTTTTTTTTCTTAAAGATTTGATTTATTTGACAGAGAGAAACACAGCGAGAGAGGGAACACAAGCAGAGGGAATGGTAGCGGGAGAAGCACGCTTCCTGCCGAGCAGGGAGCCCGATGCGGGGCTCGATTCCAGGACCCTGGGATCATGACCCGAGCTGAAGGCAGACGCCTAACGACTGAGCCACCCAGGCGCCCCCGGTTCAGAGATCTTGAAGAAACGTGGAAAGAACGGTTTCTTCTTCTCAGGATCAGATTCCATCCCTTGAGCTGGAAGCTCATGATGATTAGTTCAGAGTCTAGGAGGTTCAGAGAAACCCCATCACCTCCAGTCGGGAGGTGCGGACTTGGGCCCAAGGACAATGAAAACGGTGATTGAACCAGAGCTTCTGGACGCGGATGCTGGCGGGTGCGTGGTGCAGGCAGAGTCTGTCGAGGAGCGTGTGCTCCCTGCCCCTGTGCCCCCCTTGGGCGGCCAAGCTGTCCCCTGACCCCTGCTCCCCCCCCATTCCCACGGGCTGTGTTTCCAGCGAGTGCACATGTGGAGGTCACAGCAGGAGGGGGTTTTCTTCCGTCATTTTCCTCCAGGAAACCTGGGGGAATCCGGAGCTGGCTTCCCACGAATGTGGGTTGTCAAGCATGACAGTCAAGAAAGAATTCTTGAGACATTTCATGGCACAGGAAGGTGCCTTTAATATACTATAGCAGAGGGACAGGACCCGTGGGCAGAAAGAGCTGCCCTGCCTCGTGAAGAGTGACTGTTTTTTTGTTAGTGGGTTTAGGGATGACGTAAGTCTTAAAGGAATGCCAGTATGCTGCAAGCCGGGCCTACAGCACCTTGCAGGTCTGGCTGTCGTCAAGGATGTGTTTAGTCTAATGAAGCATCAACATTAAGGTGGCCGTGAGTTCTTGGGGAACGTCACGCTCTGCTTGTCTCGGGATTTATCAGCGGGCTGCAAGTTGTAGCATTAGGTTTTAGCTACATTTCTCTCGCCTTCGTTCTCCCCATCACCACGAGGGGTCGCCATCCTCCTCGCTCTCCCTTGTCCGGAACCGAAATGAGCTACCTCCTGGCTTCACTGGGCCTGCAGTGTGACCCTGTGGGGGCAAACTCCGGATCGGCATGTGATCTCTTACTTTTGTTCAAATGTGGGCTTTTTTGTTTGTTTTAAGATTTTATTTATTTATTTCATAGAGAGAGAGAGTGTGAGGGAGGTGAAGGGCAGAGGGAGAGACCCTCAAGCAGACTCCCTGCTGAGTACAGAGCCTGATGCGGGGGCTCGATCCCACCACCCATGAGATCACAACCTGAGCCAAAACCAAGAGTCAAGACGTTCAATTGCCTTAGCCACCCAAGCACCCCCAAATGAGCTTTCGAATATTCTGTATTTGTTTTTATTTTATTTTTTTTAAAGCCTCTTTTTACATACGTAGTTTTTCTCAGATTTTCTCAGCTCTCACTTTTTCTCGTAAACAAACTCTGGACGGCATTTTAGTGATTATTTCAATTATTCTCGTCATATTATAATTTCCAGAAAATACAAGGCGTTGAATTTAGCGGGATGATGGAATTCTCTATTTCTTCAACAACGTGCTGTCACGTGAGAGCAATTCAGCCACTGGAGACATGAGAAATATCAACCTTGTCTCTGCGGATGCTTCTGTGTTGCTCTGCGACAAGAGAACGGCGGAGGTTACTTCATGGTTCTCTGTAAGATAGTTGACGGAAGAATGCCTAGGCCCTGCTGACTGCATGGGGGGCGTGTGTGGGGCGTGAGGGGCCCAGGGGCGCTCCTGGTGGTCTGGGCCAGGCGCTACTGCCTCCTTACGCTCAGGGCCCTGGCTGGGGTTGAACTCATCTCAGCTACGCAAGGCAACAAAGGTAAGTACAGGCTGGGATTCTCAGCTCTGCTCTACCCCTCCAGGTAGAGAGGCATCTGGGCCACTGGGGCCCTCAGGCTTCTCATCTAAAGTGAAGAAGAGCCTTTTCTGCCCCGACGTCACCACCATCTATACAATGCGTGTGCCAAGGACCTTGGGGGCAGCCTGTGCCAAGCTCTGCGGCCTTGGGCCTAGGGCTTGGGTGTGAGCTGCTGTTCGGACAGCCCAGCTGAGCCGGGATCAAGCATGTCCAGGGCTGGATGTGGATTATAGAGCCCCTGGGCGATACAGTAAGCAGTCCCGGGGCCTGAGGCTTGGACAAGGTCCACCCTGCCGAGTAATAGTCCCGGCAGAGCCTGTCCAGGGCCTAATCCACGGCCGTGGGCACTGTGGGCAGAGAATGAACTGGGTTCTTCAGGATAAACCACGCTTAAGATACCAGCCTGAAAAATGTTTGCACCAGGTTCTAGAACCTCCAGGCTCTGCGACCTCCGGTGAGTTACAGAACAGCTGAGCCCACTTCCTCACCTGTTGTAGGGAGTGACCAGGGTGTCTGGGGAGATACGGTAGAGGTAAACGGCCTAGCCAGTCCCTGGTACCTGGCAGTGGCTCAGGAAAAGGCAGTGGCTGACACTCGGCTTCTCCAGGGACATAATGCTAAGCCAGCCTCTGTGGACAAATAGAGCAGGAGCACTTAGCCAGAAGAGCCCTGACAAAGGGAGGCACGCAGAGCAAGTTCTCTGTATCTGTCAAACTAGGACACGGGAAAAGCGGGGGAAGCAGAAGAAGGCTCTCACGGATAGACCCTCGGGGAGTCCGAGCATTAAACCGTGGCTCCCGTTCTCTCAGGGCACCTGAACAAAGTAGCCCTCTGTGAGGCTGGTCGCTGGTCGGCACAGCCCTTCCATTGGCTGCAGTTTTTCGTGCCGCCACCAGAGGGCGGCAGAGCTGACTTACATTCTCCCTGGGGGACAGTGCAGAGGCTTCCTCTGGGGAGTTCTGCATGCTCCAGCAGGGAGGATGAGCCCCAGGGATCGGGGAGCCCCATCCCTCACCATGGAACAAGAGGCCATTCAGAGCCCCCGAGAAGTCAAGGCGCCCTTCCCCACGCTCCGTCTCTCTAGAACAGGACAGGCCTGTTGAGACAGATGTTTCTGTATCAGTCTAACCAGATTTCCCAGGGCGTTGGTGTGCCTGTGCCCCCTCTTTTCTCAAGGAGTGCTCCCCACTTCTTCTTTGTTAGGGGATTATTTTTCTCAAGGGGAAGGATCAAGCCCGTGAGTGCTGTCCCATGCAGGGCTTGCAACCAATGTCTGTCAGCCAGGAGCTCTCCTTACGCCCATTTTAAAGGTCAGGGCACCTGGGTGGCTCAGTCGAATGAGCATCTGACTCTTGGTTTCAGCTCAGGTCATGATCTCAGGGTCCTGGGATCGAGCCCCACATCGGGCTCCACACTCACCGGGGAGTCTGCTTGAGATTGTCTCTCTCCCTCTGCCCTTCCCCCTCTAACTTAAATAAAAATTTTAAAAGATTTTATTTCTTTATTTGTCAGAGAGAGAAAGAGAGAGAGTGGCAGGCAGAGGGAGAAGCAGGCTCCCTGATGAGTAAGGAGCCTGATGCCAGACTCGATCCCAGGACCCTGGGATACTGACCTGAGCTGAAGGCAGATGCTTAACTGCCTGAGCCACCCAGCCGTCCCTAAATAAATAAATCTTTACCAAAAAATAAAGGTATAAAAGGGGAGTCCCACTGCAGGGTCATCTTTATCAATAAGAGGCAGAACCCCAGTTGAGCATGGGAGGAATTCATCATGTGTGTGCCCTCTCCATGCAGCCCCCTCCCCACTCCACCTGGTGTGATCATGGCCGGTGCCCTTGATGGGGGAGGAGGATGGCTGGGCCCTCGGGGGCAGGGGGAGGAAGTGGCAGCATGATGAACTGATGAACTGGGGACCGTTACGTTTGCATCTAAAATACTTACTCCTCTTGTCGGGGGAGGGTTGCAGGCTTGGAAACCAGTCCTTGCACGAAGGATCCTGGACCCTTCTGCATAGGGACCCTGACCTATGTCCCCACCCTGGCATAGCCTCTCACTCCTGGGGTTCTATAATCTCTGGTTGGGGATCGACCTGCCCACCTTGACCACAGGCGGCGTGTACGTGGCTGTGGGCCCCATGACACTTACACGGAGGCGACCAGTGTGCTCTCTATTATTCCTGAGCAAGGGGGAAGCTCAGAGGCAGCCAGCTGGCACCCTTTGTTATGTGCACGCGCGCGCACACACACACATGCACACATACACACCTGGACAGCCAGACACTCTTGTACTGACATAGGCAGAGACACACGTGGACAAACACACAGTTCCTATGATACATACATGTTCTCCACACAACCCCTAAGCCCCCCAGACATAAAAGTCACACAGACATCAATAGGCATGTCCACAGGACATGTCCTGGGGACAGTGCTGCTGAGTTGCCTGAATAAGGCTTTCTGGTGGCAGCACACGTGGCTGGCTAGTGGCCACTGGGGTCCCTGCAGCGATCACCTGTCATAGTTGCCCTCCTAAAGGCCCGCTCTGAAAGTCCCTCCAGACCTGCGTCCAGGCCCCGTGTGTGTCCCCTCGGGTCTCGGGCCGGGGCACAGCCATGCAGATGGGGGACAGAGTCCCGGCTCTGGCAGAGACTGGTCCTGCCCTGGGTCTGCAGGGGCTGAGCTCCTGGATCAGGCCGTATATGAAGCCTACATTCAGCTTTTCATATTTATATTTACATTCATATGTTTTATATTAACACCATTGCCCCCCAGAAAACCAAGGTGTTTTGGGTCAGTTATTTCAGGTAAGTGTTGATTTGAAGCTGGAGTCTTTATTGTGTTGTGGTCCCCCCTCCGCCCCCCACGGGGCAGAGACTCACAGCTCCTGCTCCGACCCAGCCCACATGTGCCCCAGCTGGAGTAGAAGGGAAAAGCAGCCGTAACACATAGCGTGGGGTGATCCCAGGAGATCTGAGTTCGGAATAACACAGGTGCTAGGGAAGCCCTGCTCACCCCCCCACCCCCCAACCCCACCCCCCCCGAGCAGAGGGTGAACCCCGGGCTCGTGTGTGGGGACGTGGTCCCTGACACTCTGGCGCTGTGGGGCCGATTTCCCCACACCAGTCTCTCTGCCACGGCCTCGACCGGAGTCATCACCATTAATCACCCCTCCAGCCCAGTGGGGAGATAGTCTCCCTACGGTCACTTTAGAGATGAGAGTCCGAGTCTCTGCAAGGCTCAGGGTCATGTCCAAGGGCCGCTTTCTTCTCCAGAGCCTGCTCCTGCCCCTGGGCCCGGCCACCCATGTCCTCATCCGTGTCACCTTCCTCTGACCGGGCGTCTGACCCGCCACCGTGAACATCCTGGGTGGCCACCACGTGGGGCTGTCAGTCTCTGTCCTCAATGCTTTCTTCCTCTCTTCCCCTCGAGAGTCTTCCCCTTGCCGAGCTGGACTCCAGAGACTGACCCTGCTGGTGGCCGGTGGGAGCCTGTGGCCGGAGACGGGCTGCTTCCGGCCGCAGGGGGGGCCCTCTGGCTGCGTGTTGGTGCTCCCAGCATGAAGAGTCCGAGGGACGAGGGAGAACCAGCTCAGGGGTCCAGGACAGCACGAGGGAGTCGCCAGTGGGCAGGAGGCGCGGCGAGTCTGTGCCCGGGAGGGAGGTGGGATGTATTTCAAGGGCTCATTGCATACCCGTGGCTGGTGACTGCAGGGCCGGACAGCGGAGGTCCGCCGAGCCAGCCCTGGCCCAGCCTACGGCAGGGCCCCTGCCGTGTTAACCAAGACTGAACTTCACAGCCCCTTGGCTTGAGAGATCTTAAAGTCGCCGCATACAGACTGGCGAAGGAAGGGGCGTCTAGCTATTGAGTAGCTAATGGAGGGGGCCAGAGGGGATAGTGGTTCTTTCCCCTGACAGCCAGTCCCTTTCTAAAAGAAACAGGCACAATTTGGGGGGACAGCCCACCCCCAGCTCCAAACTGGCTATTTAAAAGAACCTCTTTTACAACCTCCCCTCATCTTCCATAATGCACACCTTCCTCCTTCGAGATCAGCTTCTCCTGGAATATTTGACTGAATGAACCTCTGCCATCTCTTGACCACTCCGGTGCGAAAAACACGGAAATCCCCAGTAAGGAGCCTACGAAGGCACGAAGGCCCCAGGATGAGCCCTTACCTGGTGCTAAGGAAAGAGCAAATCTCTGTCAAAAGCACACGATCTGCATTCTCCTTGGGCACGTGAGCTGGCCCGGCCACACACAGATGAGCGGCAGGGGTAACACACCCCAGATCTTGAAGATCTAATAAGAAGGAAAAAAAATGAACGAGAAATAGGCAATTTATGATCATTTTATCCCAAATCATGCTAAAATGAATGTATTGGGTTAAATAGCATTCAACTTCATGTTTTTTTTTTTTCAGATGCATTTTCGTGTGGATAGCATAAAATTTTAAATTCTATCCATGGTTTGCATTTCATTTCTAGTAGTGATTCTCTAAAATGTAGGCAGCCCCGGGCAGCACCGTGGACTCATGGCCACCTGCGGAGGGTGGGTGGGTGACAAGAATGGGAGCAGCTTCCCTGGTGAGATCAGGAACTGCACGCCTGTGGTCTGGCTGCCCTCCGGGATGCCATGAGGGACGCCCCTGCCCCCCTATTCTGGAACCACCTGAAGCCGAAAGCTCCAGGGAGCTTCCTCTCATCATGGACATTCAGGTCTTCCAGAAAATGAAACCCAGAGCGTCGCCAATATTGGTCCCAAATCTCAGCCTTGAGGGGGCATTGCTCCAACAGCCCAGAACCCGGGGGATGAGCACTCTAGGTGTTAACCAAGAGACGCTCCGGTCCCTCTGAAGTATTTTTCAAAGTCTGAGTGGAATGTGCTGGGATGCGATGGCTGTAATCTGAGGTTGGGGAGATTCAGCAGGGCCCCCAGAAGGGCATCGCACACAGAGGCGATGGGAACATCCGGGCCACAGGTCCAGGGAGAACAAGCCTCTCCAGACCATTCCTAGACTCGCAGCTGATTTGGTGGCTGTGGGGGGACTGCACCGGGAGGAGACCAAGGCGTGCGTGAGGCTGTGGGCTCAGACCTCTGCAGAGGAATATCAGCGGGGGTGGGTGGGGAGATCCGTGATGGGAAAGGTCCCTTCAATTCCGGTCCAGACACGAGGCTGAAGCAGCCAGAAGCTGGCAGCTGGTATTTCTAACCCCCTCGGATTGGCCTCCAGTGTAGCCCATCCTGCTTCCTTTCTGGGGAGATGAGTAGAGGCAGAGCCCTAACCGAGTTGCTGCTGACCCTTCTCGGTCCCTCTTGGATGCTGGTCCACACCGCAGACCGAGCTGATATAAACACCGGAAGGCTTGGTATAAACAGCCCCGGGAGCCGGAGCCCAGGCTGGGGGCCTCAGCTCTGGGCGTCCAAGGCGTCTGGAGCCCGCTGTTCCAAGAAAGCCACTGCTGGACACTGAGAAGCCCCTGCTCGTAGTCGACATCCCTGATCCGATGGACACTGGCCCGCAGGAAGGCTGCTCAGAGGCATCGTGTGAGACCATGGCCACACTTGGTCCTTTCCCTCAAGGTCCTGTCTAATTTGCCCTACCTTGCTCCCTCTCCGTGTACCCCGGGCAGCTCCACCAAAGTCCCAGGAGACGACTCTCTAGTCCAGGTAGAGGCGGGTGACTGAGGGGTCAAAGTGAACAAATCCTGAGCATTCCTCCATCTGGGTCCTGGATGTCCCCTGCTAGCTTCCGGGGGAGCTGGGGTTTGTTTAAACACCAGCTTCGTCTTTGCCATACCCACACTCCATGTTTCAGACCCCTGCTCACCGGCCACGCGGAGCTCGGAAAGACCTTTCATCCCAAATCTGAGCCAAAGATCATCATATCCTACAGGTAGGGGCTGAGACAACACACCCGAAAGATGCAAACTGAGAGACATTTCCCACAACTAACCTGTTAGCGCCAGGAAGCGTCAAGGCCACGGAAATTAAGGAAGGACTATGGCACCGTTTCAGACTTAAGGCAATGAGACAGACGTGATGACTACATGGGACATGCACTCCTGAACTGGACGCTTTTCTCATAAGGGACATTCCTGGGGGCACCTGGCCAATTTCATGCAGGGCCCGGAGCTCATGTGGAGTTATTATATCAGTGTTAGTCTTCCCTCCCTCTCTCTCTCTTTATTTTTTTTGTGGCACAAGGGCAGTCAGAATACTCCAGAGGAGAGAAAGATCATGATCAAAGAAAGACGGGAAAATCAGCCCCAGTTCTGTGAATTCGGAGCGTTCTCTGTCAGAAGTTGTGGAAGGAAGAGTGGTGGGCAGAGAATGGAAGAAAAGGCCAGGTAGCTAATTAGATGCAGGAGGTGCAAAATAAAAATTCATTTTATTAGAATTATGTAAGAAGCATTTTAAAATATCGGCATTAAGCTACAGGAATGACTTAAATGATGAAATAATATTTTAATATTTTTAAAATATGGTAGCAAAAATCACATAAGAGGAGTCAGGTTGATTTCTTGACCTTGATGATTATATTGTGGCTGTATAGGCAAACACCTTTGGATGAAATACAAATTAAAGATACCCGTAATGGAGTCTCCTGTTGGAAACCTGCTCTCCTTGGGTCAGAAAAAAACTGGTACAATGCCTGCAGTTTTTCTGTTTGATATTGCTACAAAGTAACAATTAAAAAAAAAAAGAAAATCGAGGCTCAGAAAGTTGTATGACCTGACCAAGGCCACGAGGATAACAGGGGGTGGCTCCCAATTGCAACTTAGGCGCATCTGAGTTCCAAATCCTCACCCTCGCCCACACGGCCCTAGGGCTCCCAGCTGCCTCCCCGGGGCCCTTCAGAATCCACCCGAGAGGATGCCGGTTCCTGTTCCTTCACCTGCAGAACAGTCCTCCCTCACCCCAGCCATGTTGAGGTCCCTTTGATGGAACTGCTGCCCGACCCACCCCAGCCCCCCGTCCCGTCTGGCCGGCACCCATACGGAGGCAGCGGCAGGTGGTGGCAGGGTTCAGGCTGGCTCCCTGCTCCTAGGACTGGGGTTCTTTTAGCTGAGCCCCGAGCCTCCCAGAATTGTCTCCCTCTTCCTGAGGATTTCAAGATTTTTCAAACCACTTACAAGTAGATGCGGTGATTTTTTTCTGGCCTTAGCTCCCTATTGTTACCATCCCTCCAGATAGAGATCTCCCCCCCACCCCCATCCGGGGGCCTGAATAGGGGATTTCACCAGTCAGAGTGTCGTATGTTATCCCACTTCTTAGAGCAATCACTGTTGCAGGTTGCAGACATCACCCACGGCCCAAACCGGAAGCCGCTGCCCTCCTGTGACCATCCAGGCACGGCCCTGCCTCCCCACTGCTGAGCCTGCCTGAGCAGGGAAACTGGAACACGCAAAGGATTTGCCTGTGACTCTAAACCATGTGCCCACCGGCTTCTCCAAGGGCTCCACAAGCAGGGCCCGGGAGGCCAGGGTGGGGGTGGTGCTGGGCAGCTCCGAGGTGAGACCCGTCCCAGGACACACAGCTTGTCCTGGCTCCCCCTGACCACTCTCTTCCTAAGCCATGGCCTCTGTGCTGCCTGGAACCAAATGGCCCCCCTCCCAGAGCCGAAGAGGCTCCGAAACTGGAACGGCCCCAGGAAGGGGTCACAGGGAGACATCCTGTATGTGGCTGCTTGGCCTCTGTGCTCCCCCGGGGAAGGCGTGCAGCCTGCTATGTTGTCCACACTGGTGGCATCTGGGGGGTGGTGACGGTGGTACTGTGACTGTGTCACCAGCCAGGACTGGGGGGGAGAAGGCTCCCTTCGCGGCCCGCCTCCCCAGGGGCCTGGGTAAGGGCTCTCGTCCGTCACTGCTGGGAACGCTGGTTGGGGGGTGGGGGGAGAGTGTCCCCCACCTGAGATGTTTGCAGGTGTCCTAAGTGCCCCTCCAGCCCAAGTGCTCTGTGAGGGAATGTTGCTGTGTAAACAAGATGGCCACTTCCTGACCGGCCCTTCCCAGAAGAGAGGCCCTCGTGACAGGAGCCTCTCTGGGGTGGAGAGGAAGCCTGCGTCCCTATAAATGGGGCTGCCTGGCCCTCCACGCTGCCGACCTGAAGGCAGAGATCCGCAGGGGCTCTCTTTGCATGGGTGAGTTAAGCTCCAACCCTGTAGTCTTCCCTAGGGCACGGGCTGCAGGCAAAGAGAGCCAACCCAGCGGTCACAGGCGTAACTAAGGGCCAGACTGGGAAGGAGGGGCCTCCCCGTGGGAGTCATTCCCAGAATCATAACGAAGGATGCAGAAATGTGGGCTTGCAAATACCCTCATTCTCTGACCCTGCAAGGAGGGCAGCTGAGAGTATAGGGACAGAGGGAGGGAGTGACGCCATCCCTCCTCCCCACAGCCGGGGAGGGACAGGTCGGGATTGTCTCCAGGGCACAGAAGTCAAGACATGAGCAAGAGATGTAAGCAGCGCATTAGAAGTCAGGCCCTCTGACTGTCCAGGTCCCCCTCACCAGCCCCAGAGGGGGGGGCGTGAGACCGCAGAGGATGCCGGGAGTTTCCAAAGACGAGTTGGGTCTTCCCCATAGTCCTGTCTGGACCACTGCGGGCCCCCAGGCTCGGCCACGTGCCTGAATCTTGACAAAGCGCAGCAAGTGAGAAACCTTTGCAGGTGCCTCAGATCCACCAGTGGTGCTTTCTCTCTGCAGGAGGAGTCTCGGGGACAGAAACCATGTTGCTGTGCTCTGTGGCCCTCACCCTTATCTTGCTGACGGTTTCTGGCCTCCAGTACAATGAGAAGGATGTCTGTGTTGGCCAGCCCGGCATCCCCGGCACTCCCGGATCCCATGGCTTGCCGGGCAGAGATGGGAGAGACGGTGTCAAAGGAGACCCCGGGCCTCCAGGTACTGGGTGAGACCCTGCCCTCAGCTGAGGGACAGGGACCTGTTTCCAGGAGGCCCACCTGTCCCGGGCTCTGGGCTGGGTCCCCGGGTCAGGGGGATGGCAGGGCATGGTGGGAGTTGCCTGGGGGTCTTAGACTGGAGCAGCCCTGGAGAGGTTACCCTCAAAGTGCCCATGGGAGGACAGGTGGATCAGCTCAGCTGATAAGGAGGGGTCCCTTCACATCATCCCCAGCTCCGCTGTAGGTGATAAATAGAACACATCCATGTCCCTTTCTCTCTACAGGCCCCATGGGCCCCCCTGGAGGAATGCCAGGCTACCCCGGGCCTGAGGGGGTGATTGGAGCCCCTGGTGTTGCTGGCGAGCGTGGAGAAAAGGGGGAGCCTGGTGAGAGGGGCCCTCCAGGTGAGCAGGACAGGGCAAGCAGGTCGCAGTGAAATGGGCACTGCGCCCAGGTGACCAGTTACGTGATGGATGGCGGGGGTCAGACAGAACCATGGAGGCTCCCAAAGGGCCTCCTGCTCAGCCTAATCGAGAGAAGACGAGGCTGAGGAGAGGAGTCAGCGATGCCCGGGCAGTGGGCCATGGCGAGGACTGGTGGGGGTTGGAAGCGCTCCACGTGTCACCACCACCGATGGGCACACGCAGGGCATCAGATACGGGACGAGGACAGCCCCAGGAGGCAGGGAAGGCATTTCCTGGGGCTGAGGCCCAGGGGGCATTCTGAAAGGTGTACAGGGTTATGTGGGCAGATGATAGGAATGGAGCCCCACAAACAGAGGGGAACTCCAGAGCTCAGAGAGGTGACTGAGGTCAATCAGGAGAGCTCGGAGAGAACCTCATGCTCTACCTCTCCATCAGAGTGGCTTGCTAGATCAGTGTCTGAGATTCTGCTTCCTGGACAGCTGCCCACCATTGACTGAGCTGCTGGGGGGCAGGTGGGGGAGGGGTGAGGCCGAGCCAGGATGGAGGGTCAGGATCAGGGTAGAGACCACGGTGAAAGCCTATTCTGCCAGCCAGGTAGGTGATTCTATGGCTCAGCCAGGCCAGACAGAGAAGGATAGGTATAGTTCGTTTGCCTTTGGTAGAGGGGGAGGGAGGGGACCTGGCCCCCAAACCGGAAAATCCCACAGGAGTGGGCAGACGGAGCTGTTGAAGGACAGGGCAGGAAAGAAGAGCTGGTGGGAGCCCAGCAGGCGCAGGGCTGCCGCCAAGGACAAGTGTGGAGACACACTCCAGGGCCCGAGCAGTGGGTACGGACAAGTAAAGGCCCGTAGCTGGCATCTTGCCTGCTTGGCAGCAAGTGGGCATCTTGGTCGGCTTGTCCTTGATCTTGGGGGGAATCTCTTGACAGGGCTTCCAGCTTCTTTAGATGAGGAGCTCCAAACCACACTCCACAAGTTCAGACATCAAATCCTGCAGGCCATGGGAGGTAAGCGGGCTCCCCAGGGCCTTATAGCACAGAGGGTCTCCCATAAGTGTTCTCCGTTCCCAGCATCGGGCTCCAGAAGCTTGAGACTTGGCAAGCAGGCGTGGATGTGCAGGTCTTGGGGGAAAAGAATGATACTTCCCTTTCCTGATGTCTTTGAATGGCCCCAAGGAGACAGAGGTAGACACAGATCCGCTCCCCGTGTCAGGGGAGTGTAAGATCTTTGCCTAACTTGCTTTCTACTGCATCTCAGAAAATTGCAATTTCTGGCACGTAATAGATGGTCAATCAGCCATTGTGAAATGGGTGAATGAATGAATAAAATGATGAGAGCAGGGAGGGGGGTTGAGGAAGACACGGGTTGGCAGGGGAGGAGAGGCAGAGAGGGCACAAAGACAGGGAGCCCGAGTGAGGGCCAGGGACTACCAGCCCAGAGCGGCCAGTGGCCTGACTCGGTTTCTCTGCTCCAGTCCTCAGCTTGCAGGAATCCATGCTGGTTGTGGGAGAGAAGGTCTTCTCCAGCAACGGGCAGTCGGTGAATTTTGAGGACATTCAAGGGTTATGTGCCAGAGCAGGCGGCCGCATCGCTGTCCCGATGAGCCCGGAAGAGAATGAAGCCATTGCAAGCATCGTGAAGAAGTACAACACTTACGCCTACCTGGGCCTGGTGGAGAGCCCCGACTCCAAAGACTTCCTCTACCTGGATGGGGCCCCTGTGAATTACACCAACTGGTACCCAGGGGAGCCCAGGGGGTGGGGCAAGGAGAAGTGTGTGGAGATGTACACAGATGGGCAGTGGAATAACAAAAACTGCCAGCAGTACCGGCTGGCCGTCTGTGAGTTTTGAGACGGCCCCTGGGCTGCTGGGTAGATAGGGCCCTGCCTTGCCATCCGGCCTCCAGCCGGAGCATGTGCCTGATCTCTGAGATGATCCCAAAAAAATGTATTTGTGGCCCTTGAGCAGGAGGTAGTCTCCCCTCCCCGGTCAGGTCCAGAATCCTTGCCCACATTGTAAATCGGGAATCAGTCTGATACGCCCCTTCTTCCCTCCCCCCAGCCCCTTCCTCAGCCCTGCGCTCCAGGCACCCCTCCCAGCCTTGCCCTTGGGCAAGAGTCAGAAACTTCCTTCTTCCTCCTCTCATCCCGTTCCTTCACGGCCAGATGGCAACAGTGAAGTCCTGGGTTGGAAGTTCCCTCCAAATAACACAGCAGGGGCCTGCTTCTGGCCCTTTGTCCTCTCCCTCTGCAGACCACCCACTGCCCAGCCTCATCAAGATTTGGCGGCTCTGGTCAAGCACAGTAATAGAAGAGAGGGGCCTCTGGGGAATTCCACCCTTGCAGGGCTAAGGACGCATTTGGGATTCTCTGGTGGCCTGGAGCCTCTGAGGGCACATCTGGCCTCAGATCTGAGGCCTCAACCATCCATGAGGTTGGAGGGCTTGGGGGGTGCCTCGGCACGTGGGGGAGGCCAACCTAACCCTAGTAATTGCCTTGAGTCTTGGGTTGCCTCCCAACTCCCTGACCGAAAATCAGCTAGTCTACATCCCTAGGGAAGATCTCACTCCCGACCCAGTCATAACCCAAGTGACTTCTGGGTGATGGACCTGTCCACACCTATTTTGGATCTCAGCGAGATCCTCACCACCCCACTGGCTATTTAGCGACACATAAATAGCATAGGTGCCAAGTCTATGTACCCAGAACCTTGCCAAGCACTTCTACTCCATCTTATGGAATAGGATTTAATCTTTACACGATGACATGGGCCCAGTCTGATTTCCCCCCACTTTCATATGAGGATGCAAACTCAGAGAAGTTAAATGTTTTGAACTGTATGACTTGGAGCAAGTGGCAGAAGCTGTATTCAAACCCATCTCCCCGGACCTGAAGCTCATGCTCAGAACCACCTCATCTCTGACTGGACATAGGTGATCAAAGTGTAATAAATCACGACTGCGTTAACTTGAGTTTTCATTGCTTGGGTTTCAAGAAA
>CM053617.1:30616266-30656346 GCA_028646535.1 Procyon lotor | reverse complement strand
TGATTGTTTAAATTTTTATTCTCTCTTTGCTTCTTTCATTTCATACTGTCTTTTAAAAAATATCAATTTGGGACACCTGGGTTGCTCAGTCAGCTCAGGTCGTGATCTCAGGGTCCTGGGATCGAGTTCTGTGTTGGGCTCCCGGTTCAGCGGGGAGCCTGCTTCTCCCTCTGCCTGCCGCTCCCCCTGTTTATGCTGTCTCTCCTCTCTTGCCCTCTCTCGACAAATAAATAAATCAAATCTTTAAAAATAAATAAAAACAAAATATCAATGTATCTGTTAAATAAAGGCAGCAGTCCTGGGCGGACTCCTTCAGAAGCTTGTACTATCAGTCAGCTTTCATTCTGCTTAATTCCGACTGTGCTTGGTAATTTTTTACAAGGGGGTCTCGAACTTAGCTGATCTCCAGCTGAGAAAATGCTGAGGCACCCAGCATGCAAGTCCCTGTGGTGCACTAGGGTGTAATGAGCTGAGACACTTGAAAACCTATTTTTCATCTTGGCATAAATAGCCAAATTCAATAATGATCATCTTGGCAGAATGGTAATAGCATGTAGCGTGCATTAAAACCCAGACCAGGGCGCCTGGGTGGCTCAGTCGGTTAAGTGACCACCTTCAGCTCACGCATAATTCTGGAGTCCCAGGATCGAGTCCTGCATCGGGGTCCCTGCTCAGTGGAGAGTCTGCTTCTCTCTCTGACTCTACCCCCTCTTGTACTCTCTCTCTCTCTCTTAAATAAATAAATAAAATCTTAAAAGCAAAACCAAAAGCCCAAACTTAGGTGAGGACAGACTTAAGAATATGCATCTTCAAAGGAGGCTCTTCTCTCCAGCAAAGTCAAGGCTTTCTTATTGTCCCTTTCTTTGCTCATCTCTCCCACCTCCTGCCATATTGTCTCCCCTGATTCCCCGAGCCACTTTTCCTTGAATCTGTAGCACAGAGGGTCCTGGTTTATGTACTTCTCTGCTTCACATGCCTACCTTTCTGGGAGATCTGCCCATCTGCTGTGTGGGCCGGATGTTCTTTGTCCTCTGGGCCTGGGGCCCTTCAAAGTTACATCAGTGGCATCAGGAAACACAGCCCTGAGAAGGGTCTTCTGCCCGTGGGGCCCCAGGAATCTGTGAGGGCTGCCGAGCCGGGCATAGTGACTTTGAGTACACAGAGCTCATGACCCTCGAGAAGCCAGAACCCCAATCACAAGGCAGAGTCCAAGGGAAGTGGCCCCGCCCCGACTCTCCACCAGGGAAAAAGCAAACCTCTCGAGCTGTTTGGTAAGACCGAGCGTTTCAAAGAGTGAGTATAAATTTGGGGGAGGGCAGGAATCAAAGGTCAGGTCAGGGACTTGAAAAAGGCCACTTGATCAGGCTCTGGAGATAAGAAGCGGACGCTGCTGGAAACCAGGTGTGGAGGCACCGTGTGGACTGATCTGCCCCCTGCTCCGGCTCACGGTGTCTGCTCCCCCATCCCTCCCCCACTCTCTCAGGGGGACCTGTCCTGTGTGCCCAGCCCTGAGGTGCACCATGGAGACAAGCCGGGGAAGCAAACACAGCTCCTGCCCTAGAAAAGTAGCTGATGACACGGGCACCGGCGTTAGCTCTGGCTGGCGAGCAGTCAGGGGTGCTGCCTGGAGGAGGAGGGGAAAGGACTCCTGCCTTCTGTAATTGTTTATCCAGCAGCGGTGACTGCTTCCAGGCACCCCTCTGGGGGTGGGGGGGGCGCACCAGCTGAGGACAAGACCCCTGCTTCTGAAGGAGCTCTTGTTCTGAAGGAGGGCGGTGGTCCATGAATGTGCCACCAAATAAACAAGACGGTTGTACAGGGCTATCTGTTGTAGGCAGAGGATAAAAGCAGAAAGACATGATGGAGGGCTACTTAAAATTAAATGATAGAGGGAAGCCCTTTCTCCAGAGAGAATATTTAAACTGCAATGTGAATGCAAGGAAAGAGGCAAGTGTCCTAGGCCGGAATATCATTAGTGAGAGTGCTCACATCCAGCTTTGAACTTGAATTATCCACAGATACTTCCTTCCTGGGCCTCACCCTGGGAGGTCTGCACCTCATGCAAAAAGAGGACCCTTGATAAACGTTGTGAATAAGAAGGGAGGAATGAGGGGCTCCGTGTTTAATCCCTCTAGCCCCCTGTCCCCTGTCCCCACCGTAAACCAAACACACGTGTGTGTGTTGGGGGGAGGGGGGCGGTGAATGACTCAGAGCAACTGACACAGAGGTGGAGGCCTGTACGCGTAGGTGTGTGTGGACGAGCGTGTGCTCACGCGTGAGTGTGTGTTTGGTACAATGTCTAATCGGGTCTCTTCTAGAAACAAATATCTGGAGGGAACTCTTGTCCAGACTATGAGTCTGGGGAATCAGATGGGCAGGGCTGGATGCGTGGGAGGGACGAGCAGAAGGAGGGGTGCGCGCTCTTCAAGTAGTGAGCTGCCCGGTGCTTGGCCGCGGACCCCCACAGCGGCGCTGGACAGCCGCCCCAGTAGAGAGCGGTTCTCAGGACAGTTGTTTATTAATCTGGGGTTGAAGGCCGGTCCAGCCCTGTCCCCGGTCACCAGGTTAATTGGGCCTAACGCCCCTGGGCTAGAAGACCTGCTTCCCGGCCATAGCCTCCGTGCTTTAAGGAGGTCCTAGTAAGTCATTTCTGGAGGACAGAGGGTCCGGCAGGGGCTTGGGTGGGGTGGTCGGGCCCACTCAGGGCCTCTGTGTCCATCTGACTTTCAGGGTCCGTTTGGCCTTTCTGCAAACGAAAGGGTAGTCTTTTGAGGCAGAGGGAAAATGGAAGTGTGCTGTGTCTGCCAACAAGTTTAAGCCCTGACCTTGGCCTCCAGGATGATCAGGGGAAGTGACAAAAAAGATAGCAAAAAGAAAGGTGGAGAGGAATGTGATCAAGAAAGTTCTCTTCCAGGGTGCCTGGGTGGCTCGTTGGGTTAAGCGGCTGCCTTCAGCTCAGGTCGTGATCCCAGGTCCTGGGATCAAGCCCCGAGTCAGCCTCCCTGCTCAGCTGGGGGCCTGCTTCTCCCTTTCCCTCTGCCTGTTGCTCTGCCTACTTGTGCTCTGTATCTCTCTATCAGATAAATAAAAACTTGAAAAAAAAAAAAGGAAGTTCTCTCCCAACTCAATACTTCTCCCTGCGCCCCGGAGGAAGGGAAGGGTTAAGGTGGCAGACAGGTGGGGGAAGGCAAGGGTGAGGAAGCAGTGAGGGAGCCAGGGCTAGGGACACGGATGAGAGACCAGACAGGATCCCCGGGGCTGGGCGGCCAAGCTTCTGGAAAGAGGGGTCGGCTTGGGCAGAAGCTGGATGGCAGGCAATCTGACGGCTGGCTCAGGGCACAGAGCTGGGGCAGCCTCTCGGCAGCCTGCAGAGGAACCTGCGGGGAGAAGGAACAAGAGCTTCTGACTGCCAGGTACAGCATGAACTGAAATTTCGGGAGGCTGCATTCTGGCTGGCAAAAATGACCTCTCAGTGGAAAATCTCAAGTCAAGGGAAGGAGAAAGCTGTCTCATCTGGCCAGGATCAAGGACAAATGGAGGTTCTATTCTGAGAGTCAGAATCCTGCCTCAGGGCACCCCCGGTCCTGGGCGGACCGCCACCCACCCCCAAGTACCTGTCACAAGGTAGAGACTTGCTACAATACGATTGACAGGTTGCCAGGGAAACAGCTATGACCGATCCCAGGGGCAGAGGCGGCCTGGAGTGAATGAAGGACAGGCTTCTTACGTGAAATGAGAGAATGGACGTCAGAAACCAGGTCCTGCCGAGAAATGGGTCTTGTGGGACCTCAGGTTACTTGCTGGGGCTCGAGTCTAACTTTAGGGCCCATCCGAAGGGGAAGAAAAGGGAAACTGAGACTCCAAGGGACCTCAAGAAGGGAGTCAAGAAAGAGGAGCCAGAGCTCACAGAGGTGATGAGCTCTCCATCTTGCTGCCTGGCCCCAGGAGCAGAGGGGCTAGTTGTGATCACCAGACCACGTGGGCTCTCACGCCCGGGGGGCGGCCTAACTTCCTGAGGCTCGAAGCCATAGGGCCCCTGCTGTATCACTCTTGCATGTACGACTGTTTTAGCACTGAACTACCTCTGCTACTTTTCACTTGTCTGTCTCCCCAGTAGCTTGGGAATAACGCAGAGCCAAGAGCCGTGACAGTCCCCTCTGGGTCTGCTGCCCTGAGCACAGGGTCCATCACAGCGGATGGGGGCGGCAGAGGCTGGCGGAGCAAGAGGAGACGGAATCATTTCCCCCTGACTTTCTCCACCCTAAGGTTCAGGACCATGGTCCTGTTCTCGTCACTTCCTGTCCTTCTGTGTGTGCTGATAGCAGCCAACTCAGAAGCAGAAGCCTTGGACGATGCCCAGAAGACATGCCCAATGGTTACCTGTGCCATCCCTGGCAGAGATGGGCGAGACGGACCCAAGGGAGAAAAGGGCGAACCAGGTACAGGACAGGCTGCCCTGACTTCCTAAATCTCCCCCGCTACACACACACACACACACACACACACATACACGAGACCTTTCCCTAGAAGATGTCTAGCAGAGACAGGATGATGTTCACCTCCCATTATAGCGGGTGACCATTCACTTAGGATCATCCCTGCGAAAGGTCATTCCCTCCAAAACAAAGATGCTTCTCTGGTTCTCCGGAGCCCACATTTCCACATGGGAATCCATGATGTGCGGTTGCCCGTAGAGAGCAGGAGTCCTGCCTGTTCGGGGAGCCAGCCCTTAGCACAGGCCATCCACTGGAGAGAAGGAGAATCTTTTTTCTCTGGGTCACCATGGCTCACTGAAGGTTTTCCTGGGGTCAGTGTAAATCAAATTGAACTTCTGGAAGAAGAGAAGGATCCGTAGCCCCTGAATCACTTTTCCTTCCTCTTACAACAGGGCAAGGGCTCCGAGGTTTGCAGGGCCCTCCAGGAAAAATGGGGCCTCCAGGAAATATCGGGGCTCCTGGGGCTCCAGGACCAAAGGGCCCCAAAGGAGACCGTGGAGATCGTTCAGGTAAGGAATTCACCCCAGCTCAGTGTGGGCCTAGGGGACCCAAGGCCCTGGGACCTCGAGGGTCAGGTGGGAGGTGGCCCTTATTCCTGCTGCCCCATTGGAAGATGCCAGACTGCTCCCGACCGTACCCTTGTTGCCTGTACCCTCGTTCCCCTGAGCGTTACACCTGAGGGCAGACTTCCAAACCCTGCTGTCCCCTCCCCAGGGCTCTGTGGGAAACGGGCCCTGGCTCTTCCTCAGCAGACACAGTCTGCGTGTGTCTCCAGGCTGGGAGGGAACAGGGGTGTCCTCTCCAGGACTGGCTTTGTGTGTAGGGTCAAAAAGAGTGGCATGAAAACAGTCGGTTTCCTAGGACCCCTGAATCGCCGGAAATGTCATGGCAACTTAGTTCAGAGAGAGTATTAAAAAGTTTGCCTGGGGGGCGCCTGGGTGGCTCAGTCGTTAAGCGTCTGCCTTCAGCCCAGGTCATGATCTCAGGGTCCTGGGATCGAGCCCCACATCAGGCTCCAGCTCGGCAGGAAGCCTGCTTCTCCCGCTACCATTCCCTCTGCTTGTGTTCCCTCTCTCGCTGTGTTTCTCTCTGTCAAATAAGTAAAATCTTAAAAAAAAAAAAAAAAAATGTTTGCCTGGAATAAGAAATGAAAGAGAATGGTTAAGGAAAATTTTCAAAAGGGAGAATAATGAGTTGGGCTTTTTCTTATAAATAGTTATAATACTGCAACGTTTAAGCAATATGTGAACAAAAAGATCCAGAGCCATAATTTTTAAGTTATTTATTATTAATTATTATTATTATTAGTTCAGAGTTAGTAGTTTACAAGAGCTACTAAGCGTATCTCAGAAGGTAGGAATCCAGAGGTTTTCTTCTTTTCACTTCGTTTTGGTTTCTTATTTTTCTAGACTAACCATACTCTTCCATAAGCTCCCCCGTACTCTCCTGTCCAATTGAGGGTCTTCTTCTCATTACATGTCCCTCTTCCTATCGCTTCGCAGTTGCTGAGACAAAGCTGGCTAACCTGGAGAGGGAGATAGGGAGGCTGAAATCACAACTGGACCACATCAAAAAGTGTAAGCTTGTTTTCTGCCCCCCAGGGCGTTCTTGGCTTTCCCCTTTCCCTTGCATGCTCTAGGTTTCGGGCGGGGAGTGGACAAGCGTTAACATGTGTGAACACTTTTCCTATCCCGTGACCCATCCTAGGTCGGCATCCTCTCACAGTATGGTTTCATTCAATCCTCTCACCGGCCCTATTTGTGGGGATTAGATCCATTCCATTTACAGGGGACGAAAAATCGGTCCGGGAAGGGTAGATAATTCCCTCCCTGCCCCACAGCTAGGAAGTAGCAGAGGAAGGATTGCCTGCAAAGGGCTGCCGCCTCTAGAACCCTGACTCTAGCTCGGGCAAACCCTGGGCTCAGACGGCTCTCCATGCACACCCGGATCCCAAGCCCGGTAGGGCGGCCTGAGCACCTATCCCTCTGCCCCCGTGAACCGGGCCAGTTTGTATCAGGTGTTTGTCTCCAGGGTGGGATCTCCCGGGAGGCGGAGAACTTTCTACCAGGGACTTGCTTGCTCCACAGTGGAGGAGGTCAACCTCTCCCACCCACTGTGATTTCAGTGCAAACCTTCTCCTTGGGCAAGAAGACCGGGAAGAAGTTCTACGTGACCAATGGTGAAAGGGTGCCTTTTTCCAAAGCGAAGGCTCTGTGTGCCGAGCTCCAGGGCACCGTGGCCGCCCCTAAGAATGCCGAGGAGAACAAAGCCATCCTGGATGTGGCCAAGAGCACGGCCTTCCTGGGCATGACGGATGAGGTGACAGAGGGCCAGTTTATGTATGTGACAGGAGGGAGCCTGACCTACAGCAACTGGAAGACGCATGAGCCTAACAACGCCGGCTCCGGGGAGGACTGTGTGTCCCTCCTCGAGGACGGGTTCTGGAATGACGTCTCCTGTGACACCTCCTTCCTGGCCGTTTGTGAATTCCCAGCCTGAGGAGGCAACTTCCTCAACCCCCTTCTGGCCTTCCTGCTGTGCTCTCTGCTGCTGAAAGAGAATTCACAGCCCTCCTGATGTTGACTCATTCCTTCAGAGGGATGGGAGGGAAACAAAGGGGAGGGATCTGGGGGATGAGGAAGCGAGAAGATGTTGACAGCGGGGTTTGAGGGTTTCTGGTCCTGCCTAAGAGCCTGGCAACAGGTCAGAGTCGGCCACAGAGAGGGCCGAGTCAACCCCCTCCTTCTTCAGTGAGGACCCCGCAGCCCACCAGAGGGGCCCACAGAGGGCCAGTCTGTGTCAGAGCAGTGGACCTCAGCCTCCAGGAGATGTGGTTCCTTCTCCCCCACGTGTTGCCACCATGGATGGCAACGTCTCCTGCCCGCTGTCCCTGCCCATGGCCAGCCAAGCCCTGTCCGTGGGTGCTGTGTATGGTTGTCCACAAGCTGCACCCGGAAACCTCGCACCACCACACCGGAACATCTGGCGGTATCCCCCATGGGTAACAAGGGTTAGTCCCGGGAGTCCCCTTACCCTGCCCCAGTGGCAGCCTTTCCCTCCTGCATACCTTGAGGACACCGATTTGATAGCGCGACACCCGCCAGCATCATGGAGGAGGCAATGCTGGGAAGGGTTGCATCCCTCTCCACGGGCAGGTCTCAACTCAATCCCTCCACGTTCAGCATCCCCTTCCTTCTGTGACATCCTCGGCCCAGCCTAAGTCCACAAGCCCATTATTATAGAGACAGGAAGAAACACTCCCCAAAGATGAGCTCTACACTCTGTCAAATTATCTAGCATTATTCAAATTACAGACATCACCCCATCAGATTATGCAGCAGCATCTGGTCAGCAGATAAAAACCCCACTCTGGGAACGCCTGGGTGGCTCAGTCGGTTAAGTGTCTGCCTTCGGCTCGGGTCATGATCCCGGGGTCCTGGGATCGAGTCCCACACCGGGCTCCTTGCTCAGTGAGGAGCCCGCTTCTCCCTCTGCCTGCTGCTCCCCCTGCTTGTGCTCTCCCTCTCTCTCTGACAAATAAATAAGTAAAATCTTAAAAAACAAAAAAACCTCCCTCTGAGCAGGGTTCTGTTGCCATCTCGGCCAGCAGCCCTGCTCGTGGCCAGGGATGGTTTCCAGGAACCTCAGTGTAAGTGGAGCTGAGATTACTTAGAGCCCAGGAAACAAACCAGGGAAAGAATGTGAATTCCAGCTTCAAGTGTATGCCATTCACAAAATGAGATTAGAAAATATCTCATGAATGGACCACGGGCCACTTTCACTTAATGAACTATTTTTGTAGAAATAGTTCCCTTTGCATCTAAATTATCAGGGAGAACACCCCATATTTGGGGGAGTGCTGGATGGGGACATGCTGGTGGCCTTGGTACTGGCAAGGGGGACAGTGACAGGACTTGTGTCCTTGGCCTCTAACACACCCAGACTGTCCCGTTACTGAACGTTTAGCGATGCTCTTCTCCAGGCACTGTCCCTGGGGGCAACATGAAGAGTATTTTTGTGATGTCAATCAGAACGGTTCTGTTTTCAGTGCAAACCCATACGGCTTACCAAAGGGATGGGAAACTGCTTACAATGTGGAGGCACAGATGGAAAAGGGAAGACCAGAAACCTTTTAGAAGGAAAGAAGATACACATACAATAACCTTGAGCAAGAGAAGTTCCATGAACGAGCATGAAAGTTATACCTGAGTTTTGTCGTAGCCAAGACAATAATGAGGAAACAGACAGATGGGGCGCCTGGGTGGCTCAAGTCGGTTAAACGTCTGCCTTCAGCTCAGGTCATGATTTCAGGGTCCTGGGATCGAGCCCCGCATCAGGCTCCCTGTTCAGTGGGAGTCTGCTTCTCCTTCTCCCTCTGCCTGCCACTTCCTTGCTTGTGCGCTCTCACTCTCTCTCTCAAATAAATAAAAATCTTAAAAAAAAAAAAAACCCAGACAGATAACCACTATGTAATTCCTTCTGATTTATGTAAGGGGGTAATGTCACGCCTATCTTCATTTATACCGTGCATAAAGGACAGTATCTTTAGTTGTAAAGTGGCAGAAGTTACAATCATATATTTCACGTGGATCATTTCCCAGGACGTACAGATTGCCTCCTAAATCAGGGAAATGTAGGAAAAATCTACAGGACAAGCTTAGACCCTTCCTTCCCCCTTCAGGATTCTCCTTCACCTGTTATTCCCTGATCTAGAACCTGATCATGCTTTCAGAGCTCCTCTCTCTAAATGAATCCCCTTGCTGCCTTCCGTTCTCCACTCAGTCTGGAACTGAGGTCCCCACCTCCCTGTACTGTATCAGCAAGAAGTGGGGCGCCATGCAAGTTAGCTCCAGGGGAGGTGGAGCTAACCTACAGATCAGGACTCTCATCAGAGTCGGAAGACAGAAACTGCAGTTCCTCCAGGCTTCCCAAGATCTGGAATAAGAGGGAAATTACAGATTCATGGTCTCTCTCCCTCAAGGGCAAGGGACAGACAGTTTCCTTTCCTAAGAGGCATGCAATGATTGATATCTCTTGCACAGGGCTTGTGAGGGAGCGAGGCACTCCAAGGACAGACCTTAGGGACTCCAGTGAGCACATTCCTCTTCAGCCCTGTTATTTGTTCTGATGCAACGGGAATTTCTGCCATAGCAAACCCAGGCTGGTTTTTCTGGACCAGGGAACGGGGAGACACATCCAAGCTTCAATCTTCCTTTGCTGCCTCTTGCAAAGAGTAAGAACCTGAAGATCATGCCTCAGAGCGTTCCTGAAAAGGAAGCTGCTGTTCCGACCTCTGTGGGACTGGGGCCCTGACCCTGGGGTCACGCCCAGGAGAAGAACAAAGCTGGTTCTCTGTGCTCTTTGTTAGGCTGAAGGGGAGGTGGCTTGGCGAGTGGGAAGTTCAGGATTTGGAAGAGGGAGTCTGTGGTTTGAGGTTAAGTCCCTGACTGATGCACTGAGTGGCAGGTTGGCTCTCTGGGCCTCAGTCTCCCTATCTGTAAATTGGTCTATAACGACTTCTTCCTTTGAACGTTGTATGAATCAAGAGTTCCATAGAGATTCAGAGCTGCAGGGCCTGTTTCACGAGCAAAGGATCTGAGAACTGTTTGCAGTTTTTGTTACCTGCCAATGAATTTTGTCCAAACTGTGGCCTAAGCACTTACCACCTATTTCTCAAGTCCACAGAAAGCCTGTATGAGTAAGTTAGAACGGCAACTATGCCCTGTCCTCGAAATGGGAACATTGAATTTAAATTATGTCTAAAAACCAGTCTCATGAAATACAGACACAGTGTAACTGTAATTTGCTTCCTGGGCCAGAAAGAAAACAACTACCAAAGCTCACAGCATTCAAGGCCCGGGCTTCGGCTTGAGTCTGGATCCTGAGACTGCAGGACCTTGCTCCTGCTGGGCGATCTTTCTTTGGAGTCCTATACCTCTGCTGTTCCCACTTTTAGCCGTGCCTCCAGCCAGCGGAGGGGGACTTGGGGTACCAGCTGGAGGCCCAGCTTTCACATTCCTCAAATCCCCTTCCTGCCCGGGACCCTCCAGCCTCTCTTCTCTGTGGCTGTCAGAGATCGACCAGCCCCAAGGGTCAGTCAGACCACGAGTCATGGAGAGAGCCTCTGACATGGAATGCTGTTTACTCGTGACTGTTAACCGCTCTGTGCCTTGGAACCTGCCAAGGATCAGGGACTTTCTTCTCATTCACCGGGAAGGATTGAATGTCGCTGTGGCGCTTGGCCGTGGAGATGTTGGGAAGTGGATTGTGCAAAGCGATGCTGCCCTGTGACCCTGAGTGGTTGATGGAGTGCTGGGCAGATGGGAGGAGCTCTGGGCTCGGATTCTGGGAAGGAGGGCTCCCCACCTCCCCAGCAGCCTGTGTGGGGAGGAGACAGCGTCTCCAACTGCAGACCCGTGGCCTGTCCAGGCAAGCACACGTGTCATGCTCTTAAGAAGCGGGATGTGAGTAGCCATTTATGGGCTAAGCCGATGCCTTGGGCTAGGCTGGGCCCTGCTAACCCCACATCCAGTAGTGTTTATGCCCCCCTCATGCAGCTCTTCGGAGTATGGACCAGGAGAACAGCCTGGAATGCTGGACAAAATCATAGGCTCTCAGCCCCGCCTTGGATGCAATGAATCAAAACTTCAGAAATCTGGGGCGCCTGGGTGGCTCAGTGGGTTAAAGCCTCCACCTTTGGCTCAGGTCATGATCTCAGGGTCCTGGGATCGAGCCCCGCATCGGGCTCTCTGCTCAGCAGGGAGCCTGCTTCTCCCTCTCTCTCTGCCTGCCTTTCTGCCTACTTGTGCTCTCTCTCTCTCTCTCTCTCTCTGTGTCAGATAAATAAATAAAATCTTTAGAAAAAAAAACAACTTCAGAAATCTGTCATTTTCTCGAGATCTCTAGGCAATCCCCATGAAACCACTGGCCTGAGAAATAGTCACTGGGGGGCTTTCTGCCTGCATCTCACCTCCGCAGGGAGGCCTGAGCACCTCCATCCCTTGTAGGCCCTTCATGAGGTGAAGTGGGTCCAGCTTAACTCCATATTGTAAAAGACCAAATAATCTCCCTCGGCGATCAATGTCCCACTCGAGAAAAGCCACTGTTGACCAGATTCCTCCCTTATGCGTTTCCAGGGCCGGACCTTCTGGAGTGTGACTTCGGGGAGGGGGCCTGGGCTTGGAACAGCTCTGGGGAGCCTCTGAGAAGGTGAGGCACTGGGCAGGTAAGACTTTGTGTTTATGAGATTGTGTGTGCGTGGTTTTGGGGATATTTATACGTATGTTTTTGCACATGTGAGTGTGTGAGTGGAAACCAACAGACCCGCTGCTCAGAAGTCCCAGCATCCCGCTAGGAGGGAGCTCAGCCTCGGACTTCCCCTCAGCCTGGGTCCAGGCCTCTCTCTGCACACCCCTCACTGAGGAGCCACGACTCGGGGGGTTCCAAGGGCTCTGGGTGAGGTGTGTGGGTGCTCAGTCATGGACAAAAGGATCCACGAGGGGCCCTGAGCTGCACCCCAGAGAGATGATCCGGGTGCCAATGTGCTCCTGCACCCCCCCCCCAACCCCAGTCACCATTACAACGCTCCATTTTATTTTCTTGTTAGCAATTCTAGTCATCTGGAATCATCTCAACCATTTACTCGTTCAAGTTATATCTGTGAAGCAAAGCCATTAAGACCCGGAGCCAGACGGCCTGGATTCAAACCCTGGCCCTAGCCCCTGGCGGCTGTGTGACCCTGGGCAAGTCACACACATCCTGTGTTGGAGTTCCCTTCTCCGTAAAGCTGGGATAACAGTCAGGGCCACCTCACGGGTTGTTTGCTCCTGCTGCTGTGGTGATGGTCACAACACCGGGTCCCTCACCCCTGCCATCCAGGTCCCCAGGAAAGGGCTGGAAACCACACCCATAGTCAGGGGCTGTTGAATGAACAAATGATTGACTGGATCTCAGTCCTCCCCCAAAACGTGGGACCCGATCGCCTTCTCTGGAGTTGACTCAGCTCCAAGCTGGACTCCAGAGAGAAGCAGCCAAATGTACTTCGAAATATGGCGATGGGCAGAGCTGGTGGCCTTGGGCGCCCGGGGCCACGGCCTCCTGCTGCCCTCTGCTGGCTGTCTCTAGGACCAGGCTAGCAAACTAAGACATTGCAGGGGGAGGGAAGGGAGCTCCGGGGGTGGGGTGGGGGGTGTCTGAGTGGCCCTTTTCAATTACTGCTGCTCCTGCCTTCTTCCTCTCCCCTTTTGCCCTGGAGCCACACTCACTTGGAATGTCCTTCCTAAACGCCTCTACCCTTGAAGGACAGATCTGGATGCACACTCCCTTTGCGTGACCACGAGTGGCCAGCAAGCCCTCAGTACTAGCGGGATTCTCTGCTCCTTATCTGTGTGTCTGTTTCATTTCCAAACCCGAGTTCTTCAGGGCAAGACCTGCCTGCCAACCCCACCCTCCTCCTCTGTGTCCAGGGCAACTTCAGGATCCCCCTCCCAGGGACAGGACCGCATGACTCACCCTTAGAGGCTGGGTTTGTGGGCTCCCCATTGGGCTCCCCGTGGACCTTCTGGGTATCTCTCTCTCAAGGCCAATCAGAATCAGGCCCTGGGCTCTTTAGTCCCCATTCCCCACCCCCCACACCAGGGAGGAGGTCTACCTGTGATTTTGGTAGTGACCTTTCAGCCTCTCAAAAGTACTGAGGAGTGCAGGCTAAGGACCTGTAAGTAAGGAGACTTGAGAGAGTGCCTGGGGACCCCTTGGGCACCGGTCGAGGGCCCAGCACACGGAGGGATGGCAGATCCCCTGTGAGTCTAAAGGCAGAAGACTGTGCTGTCCACCTGTCAGACAACCTATAGGGTCATGCTGTCCTCCTAAAGCTGGGCGCCCAGCTGGCGGGAGCACCGGGGGTCTTGCAGAGGTCCCAGAAAGGGCTTTCACTTGGCTCCCTGATGAAACTCAGGGGCACCCGCCTTGCTGGGCTCCCTCAGGCCCTGCCGAGCAGTGCCCCCCCATGGCAAGAATGGCAAACATCAGCACACAGGGTTCTCCTCCTCTATGTCTGGGGCACACCAAAGGCATCAAATATCTGCTACTCAGCCTGAATGACACCTGGAAAACCATTTAACCCTGCCATTATCACCAAGGGATCTGGACGATGTGTGCAAATTGACTTCCTGTCCTCCCCGGCCTGGTGCTCCTGCCAAATCCAGCTTCCTGTTCACCTAGGACCCCACGGCCTCGGTAATCACCGAAGGACCATCCAGTGCCTTGTGCAGGGTTGCACATGCAACGCTCACCCCCAGTGAGAGCGGCCTTTGGGGAGCTGACCTTGCCAGGCTGTGCTGAGCCCTTCCAGAGCTCTGTCTGGAAGCCGTTCCTGGGCCATCATCGCCACCCCCTTCCCCTCCACCGATGAGGTCTGGTCCCCAAGCACTCCAAGGGCAGGCATCAGAAAAGATGGTGTGCATTTTGGCCTCACTGTGTACAGGAGGTGTGGGGAGTCCAGAGGTGGAGGGTGGCTGGATGCGTCAGAGGTGGCTTAAGGTCGCACTCGCTGCTACTGGTCATTGTCAACTAATGCACAAAGGAGATGCGCTAAGTCCCAGGTCAGAGAAAGAGCAGTCGCATGTTCCTCCGTCCCAGCCGGGATGCTGTAAACTGCTGTGACCTCCGGGCCACCACTGTGGATTCGGACCCCAGGCCACAGAGCCCAAGTGAGGGAGGGCTGGGAGGGGTGGCCACCTCCCTTTGTCCTAGCTGCCTTTAAGCCCGATCAATGCCAAAAAGAGATGAATAGATTGCCTTCAAAGTTCTCTTAGTCTTTGTCATATCTGTGGTCATAGTGACTTTCTTACAGCTGCACAGTTGACACTTTGAACAGCAGACGTTAGGGACGCTGACTTTCCATGCAGTTGAAACTCCACGTATAACTTTTGTCTTCCCAAAACTTGACTAATAGCCTACTGGGGACCGGAAGCCATACTTACAACATGAACGGTCAAGTAACACACGTTTTGTATTGTTACACATAATACGCACTGTATTCTTGGAACAAAGTAAGCTACAGAAAAGAAAATGTTATTAAGCCATCAGGAAGAGAGGGAACATTTACAATACTATCCTGTATTTATAAAAAGAGAATCCACGTCCACAATAGCCGAACTATGGAAAGACCCTAGATGCCCATCAACAGATGAATGGATAAAGAAGATGTGGTATATATATACAATGGAATACTATGCAGCCATCAAGAGAAACGAAATCTGGCCATTTGCAACGACGTGGATGGAACTGGAGGGTATTATGCTAAGCGAAATAAGTCAGTCAGAGAAAGACAAGTATCACATGATCTCTCTGATGTGAAGAACTTGAGAGGCAAGGAGGGAGTTTGGGGGGGGTGGGAGAGAGAAATGAAACAGGAAGGGATGGGGAGGGCGACAAACCATAAGAGACTCCTAGACTCACGAAACGAACTAAGGGTGGCTGGGAGGCGAGGGGGGGTAGGAATGGGGTGGCTGGGTTGTGGACATTGGGGAGGGTATGTGCTATGGTAAGTGCTGTGAAATGTGTAAGCCCGACGATTCACAGACATGTACCCTGGGACAAATAATACACTATATGTTAATAAAAATTAAAAAAAAAAAAGAGAGAGAATCCACGTATAAGTGGACCCACACAGTCTAAACCTGTGAGGTTCAAAGGTCAACTCTATGATGCATATTGGGGTTTTTGTCTTTTTTTTCCTTATATAGATTTATCAAGATGTATGTTTCTCATTTGACTTTTAAAAAGATCTGGTTTATGGGTTAATTTATCATTTCTATCATTTTTATTTATTTTATATTTTATCAGTTTCACTTGTTTTGTCCTTCCTTTGCTTTTTGTTGTTTGAGAAATTTGTTTTAAAAAGATGAATACTGGGGCGCCTGGGTGGCTCAGTCGTTAAGCGTCTGCCTTCGGCTCAGGTCATGATCCCAGAGTCCTGGGATCGAGCCCTGCATCGGGTTCCTTGCTCAGCAGGAAGCCTGCTTCTCCCGCTACCATCTCCTCTGCTTGTGTTCCCTCTCTCGCTGTGTTTCTATCAAATAAATAAAATCTTTAAAAAAAAAAAAAAAGGATGAGTACTTAGTTCAATTATTTTCAGTTCATGCTTTAAAAAAATTTTTTGTGGGGGGCCTGCATAGTTCAGTCAATTAATCATCTGCCTTCGGCTCAGGTCTTGATCCCAGGGAATCAAGTCCCACATTGGGCTTCCTGCTCAGTGGGGAGTCTGCTTCTCCCTCTGCCCTTCTGTTACCCTGCTCCTGATCACGCTCTCTCTCTCTCTCTCTCTCATGCTCTCTCCCTCTCTCAAATAAATAAATAAAAACTTAAAAAAAATTTTTTTTGTAATAATGAAAATAAAGTATATGTCCCTTGAATATAGCTTTAACTCTAGTCTGTAGATTTTGGGACATTTAATGTTGCTGAATTTAGGTTTTTTTTTTTTTTTTCAATTACTGCTAAGATTGCATTTTTTCATGTTTCAACACTATTGGACATAAGTATTCCTTATTTTATGAATTTTTCTTCTCATTCTAATCCCATTTTTCCTTATTCATCAGTTTCTTACTGCTTTTTCTCTTACGTGCTTTGCAAATAAATCAACATTTTAATTTTCATTTTATGTTGGGTTTACTTTTTGACAGAGCAGTTTTATGTATTTTTTGCGTGGTCTCATGTATCAATAGTATTGTTTTGGGTTTTCTTCTCTGATATCATTCTTAGATAGCTTTTTACCCCTCTAAGACTACAGAATCATTACTTATATTTTCTTCTGATTTTGATTTTTATGTGTAACTAAAATAATCTGATTTTATTTTTCCTCTAAATGCTTAACCATTTTCTTCAGCATCACTAGCTGAGCAATCATCATTTTCCTACTATTTTGGTATTCTATTTTTATCATGCATAGATGGTATAAATGTATACATATGCATCCTTGGACCCGTGTTTGGACTTGGTGGGTTTTCACTTCATTGTCTCTATTCCAGCATCGCTGATATACTAATTAGATTAGCTTTATAAAACCTTTCAACATATGATGGCCAAGTCCATTCTCACTATTTTTTATTTTTTAAATTTTATTTCTAAAGATTTTATTTTTTTGAAAGAGAGAGAGCATGTGTCAGCTGGGGGAGGCGAGAGGGAGAGAGAGAGAAGCAGACTCCATGCTGAGCGCAGAGTTCGATGTGGGACTCCATCCCAGGACCTGGAAATCATGACCGGAGCTGACATCAGAGTCAGACGCCCAACCAACTGAGCCACCATGCACCCCCATTCTCATTATTTTTTAAAATTTTCTCACTGTTCTAGAATGTTTATTCTTTCTTAAGAGCTTAGGAATCACTTGATGAGGTCCTTAAAGGACTTGAGATGGAGTCTTTGGCAAACTCAGGCATCCAGGAGGACAGGCACTGGGCTGGCTCAAAGCCCAGCCCTGATTGTTCCCCCTCTTCTTGCCCTGACCCAGCCCTCTGGTCACAGAGCACCCATGCTTGGCCCCAGGCTGCTGCCTGACCTCTCAGGCAGTCCTGGCCCGGGCCCAGCAGTGTCAGGGAACTCATAAAAGGGCAGAAGGCCAGGTGGTGAGGACGCAGCACTATCTCCTCAGATCAAAGTGCCTGGAAACATCTTGGAACACTTTATTCAGCCCTACAGACTTGCAAGTAGGAACTGAGGATTTCATTCACGCAACTCTTTCATGTATTTACTTCATTCGTTCTGCCGATGTACTAAAAAATATGAAAGGTACCATTTTGCTCAGGCAGGACCCGCATGAGTCCCTCCGGGGCTCAAAGTTGTTTGAGCCAGGCAGTCTGAGGAACTACACTGCTTAAGTAAAGGGAGGGCAAGGAGGCCACTATCCAATGTGTCGGGAAGAAGGACGGGCTGCAGATGCTGCCCTAACAACCCACAAATCTCATCGGAGCCCAAGTGGATGCAATGATCCCCTTGGATCCACAAGGACAGTTGTGCTCCGTGAATTTGCTCAGGTTTCCAGAATGCTGGATTATACAGTAACTGGCTAGCCACCAATGCCTTCTGTGGCCACAGTGGCAGCAGAGAAGAAGGCACTTGAGGGGTGTGCCCTGGTCCTCATCTGGTCCTCATCTGCATCCTTCCACAGGGGACGCATGTCACAAGCCTGCCTTCCTAAGGCCTCCCTCATTGAAATACTGGTGGAAAACAGTAGAATCTAAAATACCTGCTATTAGCCATCCAGAGACCTCAGTTACAGACGATTCCCCTGAACAATAGTGAGAGTCCGAGGAGTCTGGAGATTGCACAAGGAGACGGCTCCCCGTTCTCCCGTTAATGGGTTTTAGACTCGCCCACTCATTCTAATCCAATTAGATTCTAATGTAATTCTGTTGAGCATCTCGATTGCCCATTGCTGGAACACACCCTACAGCTTCCCTCTAATGTTATGGATGTGCCAAGCTGCGGCATCTGTGAGGGTGGGACCTGCCATTTCCATCTTGTATCCAGTGCCTGGATGTAAATATTTCATATATAAATTCATCATTTACTCCTCCTGATAGATACTTGGTTTCTCTGCTCTTGTACAGAAGACATAGGTGACTTGAAAAGCCAAGCACACTCTACCCTTGGGTTAAGGACATGCAAAAGATAAGCGCGATAGAGAGTGCCCTCAATGTAAGCAATTCCCTTTTATATCAAGGCAATCCAGAAGAAAGCTAGCATCCTGAAAGAGCAAACATCAGAGGTCTCCCCGCTGGCTGTTCATTGTGGGCCGTGGGCTGGTTTGGTGCCAGGAGGGTTAAGAACCAGGGAGTGACTTGAGAATCTTCTGTTAAACCGAGCAGGGCCTTCCCTATGAAATTTGCTGCGGTTGTCCCCCATCCAAACGGGGAAGGATCCCAGCCTGCTCCCATGATGTCACTTGGCACTGTGAGGATCATCGCACCTCCTGAGAACCTAAGAATCACACAGTGCTGGCTTTACTCGGTACCTAGGCTACTAAACCAGGGACCAGGGCTGCTACGGTTGGGATGGGGCTGATAAGGTTTAAGACCTGTGTTGACCTTTGCCCATGAAAGAAAGACTTGCAAGGGAGGCCTCTACGCTCAGGAATGGGCTCGGGCCTAAATTTTCCGAAATGCTTGCCTCAGTTCTCTGCTTGAGCCAGGCTGTGTCTACAGAGCTCAAATGACCCTCCTTACTTGTTCTTGGAGCTGGAGAGCAAACTAGCCCCCTGTGGCCTCACGGTGCAGATAGATCTGCCAGCCCTTCCTAGGGTTTGGGGTCTCGGCATTCCTAGCCTTCAACACCACAGGAGATTTCTTTCCCTCCTACAGAGTCACATAGTGCTGCACTCTTTCCTTCTCTCTTGTCAAGAAATAGGCTCGGCTTAAGCGTCGGGATGGGTAGTGATCACTTTTAGAGGGTCTGCCCAAACCGCCATGACCTTGCATGGATCCCAGTGGCCACACCGTCCTGTGCGGGCCCACCCTCCAGGTTCAGGCGATTGGACCAGAGGTGGGTGTCTGAGACAGACTCATTTTGAATTGCTGTCCGGCAAGAGCTTCTGATCTCTGTGTGGCAATCTCTGGGACACACGTTTCCCCCCACATGGGCAGTGAAGAGAGCAGGAAGAAGAGGAAGCTGGGGTCGAAAGGAGGAGGAGGCCAGAATGCAGAAGCCAGGAACACAGCACGACGCTGTCTCCAGTATCCCTGTCCTCCTTAGGCCAACTCAGAGCTCTGTTCTTAGAAGGAACGCTCCAAGTTTGATTTCAGTTGTTCTTCTTATTTGCAATTTAAAAAACCCAAAGAGGCCTTTCTAAGCTCCTTCAGTGAGTGTGTCCAGGCGTGGCCTCCATGCTGCCGAGTTGTTGGCTCTTACTGTGGAAGTGACTTATATTTCAGAAGCTGCCAGGCGTTGAGGATATTTTTTTTTTTTGTAAAGGAGAAAGACGTGGCAGAGAGCCTGAGCTGTGTGCTGGAGGGAGATGAGGTTTTTGTTTTCAGGCATGATGTACGAGATGTGGCTGCAGGAGTGTTGCAGGGCCCTGAAAGGACAGGGGAGGAAGCGCCTGAAAGGACAGAGCTCCTGGTCTCTGGGAATGAGGGAGAGAGTGGTTGGCCTGTCTAGGGGAAGGAGCTTGCTTCCTCCTATGAGCCTGTGCTTCCCCAGGTGTCGTTCCAATTTCTTAAGCATGGGTATCATTTACTTTTTTTTTTTTAATGTCAGAGAGAGAAAGAGAGAGAGAGCGCACAAGCAGGGGGAGCAGCAGGCAGAGAGAGAAGCAAGCTCCCTGCTGAGCGAGGAGCCCGATGCAGGACTTGATCCAGGGACCCTGGGATCATGGCCTGAGCCGAAGGCAGATGCTTAATGGACTGAGCCACCCAGGCATCTCTCATTTACAGTCTTTGTGGTACTTGTCCTGATGAGCACAGGGTGATGTACAGAAGTGTCGAATCACTATATTCTACACCTGAAACTAATATGACACTACATGCTAACTAAATGGAATTGAAATAAGAAAATACCAAAAAAAATTTTTTTGCAGTACCATGTCAATGAAATCGACTAAACTTATGCAGAGGCCTTTGACCTAAACATTTACAGGCCCAGAGTCTAAGCTCTGGGGTCCGACAACCTTTGTCGCGACTGAGCTGTGTGCTGATCCTGCCAGGAGCCTGGTGCCCTCCTTGGCCGCTCGGTGGCCTGGCTTCCATAGCTATAAAATGGGGAGCCCTTGACGCGATCACCTCTGAGGCGGAGTGGGGAAAAGAACCTTCCTGGAACTGCCCGGCTAGAGGAGGGTTGGGGGTAAATGTGAGTATGGCCTGAGGTTTCGGATGGATCTAGGGTTATGTGGCCGGAACTCCCTCCTGCGAACCAAGAGGCAGTCGTATGACCCGAAGAGAGAGAGATCCTGGGTCATGCAAGGATGAGGCCCAGTCTACAGGGCATAGGGCCAAGCAGTCAGGGAAGCAGACGCCGGCTGCCAGGTCATCCCCCTGGCCACCTCTGGGATCCGGTCTTGCAGCAAGAGGCCTGCCAGCCCCGGGGCCCCAGCTTGCATCGGCTAGAGGAGCCTGGGGCTCAGGGAGAGGTCCCCGACAGGGATACGCATACGGGAGCTCTCAGGAGAAGGAAATCGGGGCCTTGGACAGAATGAGTTCCACCTGGAGTGAGAGTCAGGCCAGATGAGAACAGAGATCAGAGGCCAGCGCCCCACCATGAAGTGGTCAAGAAGGGAGGAGGGAGGAGCGAACGAGGCAGACCAGGCTGAGACAAGGGTCAGCAAGTGTGCCCTGAAAGCCCCAAGGAGGAAGAGGGAAGGGCAGGGCCGGTCAGCTGGTCGACTGTGGCTGACAGTTGGAGGAGGAGGAGGAGGCTCCTTGACAGCCGAGGAGGAGCCACTAGACTTTGCCACAGGGAGGTGGTCTTGGGGACCCAATTTTATTCCTTGCAACGGGGGAAGCAGCCGGCCCTTCTTCCTCGGCCGGGTCTTCCGTGTGCGAAGTGTTTGCCTCCGAGGGGCGTTCCACAGGGACCTGCCTTCTGGCCTCCACCCACGGCTCTGTGGAGGAGCCCCGGGCAGCAGGGGCAGGGGCGGCACACGGGCCTGGGGCCCCCGCTCGTGGGCCAGGCTCCCCGGGGCGGCCCGCGCCCCGGCAGCTCAGAACTCGCAGACCACCAGGCGCTGCTCCCCGCAGGACTTGTCATTCCACTTGCCGTTGGTGAAGATCTCCACGCAGTTCTCTGAGCCACCGTTGTTGTTGGGCTCCCCCGGGGCCCAGTTGGAATAGGTCAGGGGCTCCCCACTGGGGTAGACGAACTTGCCCTCTGTCTTGGTGTCGGTCATGCTCAGGAAGGCAGCCTTGTTGTGACCGGTGGCCAGCTGCTGCAGGGCCTCGTTCTCGGCTGCAGAGCGTGGGGAGGCCATCTGTCCCCCGGCCTGCGTACATACCAGCTGCGCGTCCTCAAAAGTCTTTTCGAAACCTCCCGTCTTGAAGATCTTGCCCCCGACAGCTCGGCTGTTGGGGAAGAGCTCCACTGAGAGAAGAGAGACAGGTTGAGGTTGTGGCAACAACTGGCCCGAACTCAGGGGCTCCGAGACCTTTGTGCCCCACCTGGAGCCCCCTCCCCCCCAGGCCTCCCCTGCAGGGTATCAGGGCACCGGACAGGACAAAGGTGAAGCACTGGAACCCAGAGCAGCCCTGACTTCACAGTGCACGCTAGGAGAAGGTCCTGTGATCTGTACTTACAGACGAGGATCCTGGAGCTCAGGGAGATTAAGTAAGGGGCCCAAAGTCACAAGCCCGCCAAATGTAGGGTTGGGATTAAACCTTGTTTGCTGGGCCCCTAGAGCTGGAACATGCTCTTTCTACCTCACTCCACGTTGTGTGCTGTGGTCAGTGGGGATGGGAATGACTTCGGCCGGGGGGATGACCGTGTGGCCACTGGGGCAGTTTCTGAGAGTATGAAACACAGAGTCTGCCTAGGAGCACGTCTGTGGGCTGCTGTGTGATGGGCGGGGGCCGGCGGGGGCATCCGAGTGCCTCGATGTGCTCATCTCTGCACTCACCGCAGCCCCATGTTGGCCCCTGGGTACGCGCGCGGGTGATGCCCCAGCCGGTCAGCCTCCCCGGGGTATGGGGTGGGGGGATGAAGGCACCTGAGCGGTGGCAGGGGGAGGGGATCGGTCCAGGGGAACCCTGTTTGGGAAGCAGAAGCCAGGTGTTCTGCCCCACCCTGGCACCAGCTGTCTAGGTGGGCAAAGGAAAGTCACTTCCCTTTTCAGGGTTTCGAATTCCTCATTTCTAAAGTAGGGGTGCACATCATAAAAGCATCACCACGTGACTTATCAAGCATCTCTTTTTAGTCCATCCAGTCCTCATCCCTTTGGCTTTTGGGCTCAGGCATGGAAGTCCTCTGGGCTCCCTAGAGGGCTGGGCCTTGTCCTCCCTGGGCCTCCCTCCTCAGTAGCTTCAACATGGGCTCGGGAACAGATGCTCCCCAAGGATGCACTGGAGCAGGGTGGCCCTTGGAGCAGGCCTGGACGGGGCCCACGTGAAGGTTCACATCATGTTCCTGCCTCTGGGAGCATCCCCGTGTGCACACACGAACGTGCCCATGTGTTCATCTGAAGGTACACAGCTGCACGCACTGTCCAGATAGGCGTGCACACCTCTGCTCGTGCTCACGGATGTCCTGGTGCAGGTTAGGTGACAGTATTTGAGCATGTGCACACGGCCCCGGGCCTGCGGACATGTTCCGCTTTGTGTGCAGCGGGGGGCATAGGAGTGAGTGAACGCACATGCGAACATGTTTGTGGAGGGAGGAAGACATACCACTATCTGAAACTCTCGTCCTTGCTACTTAGGTACTTAGGGGCCAACCCTGTGTCTTACCCAGTCAGGCCCCTTTATGCTTTACTCCTTCAGAAAATGCCTCTTTTTTTGGATCAGGGAGAATGGTTGAATGATGAGCTGACTTAGAGCTGAAGTCAGGGAGAGCAGAAGGGGGAGAGTCAAGGACCGAGGTGGAGGTTCCGAAGGGCACAGGGCACTCAGGTGTGTGTTCCTGGGGGCCGCTGACTCCACAGCATTCCAGGGTTGCTAAAGCACCCAGACAGGTGCGGGCAGAGCACTGGCTGGGGCCCAGAGGAAGCCAGCCCCCTGCTAGGACCATGGGCATGTCCAGGTGAGGTCCTTGATGGCCACACGGCAAGGCCAAGCCCCCACCAGCCTTGACCCCCAAGGGCAGCATCCCAGCTCCTGCTCTCAGGACAGTGTCTAGATTCTCTGCTGCCTTGGGCTGTGAAGCAACATCCCCGGGCACACAGGGTCCCGCAGACATAAGAAATGTGCCCTGGGTTGGATGTCCACGGTCTATCACGGGGACCGACACGGGGTAGGCAGGGTTCAGGGCATTGACCGGGCCACAGGTGGCTGCGATGTTGGGGGCATCCTGGAGCCTGATAACATCCATCCTACTTCCATCACCCCACTCAACTGGTGATAGGGCCACATTCTCTTAACTGTCTTGTATCCACTTGCTCTGTCCCAGTCCTAGTCTCTGCGCCAGACCCCACCCCGGAGCCAAGTGGAGCCCTAAATACAGTCCCAACCCATTCCAATCCTAGACCCAAGCCCAGGCAATGTCAAACCGAGGCCCAGACCCAGTCAGGGACCTAGCCTTGGCGCCTGGCTCCATTCAGCTCCAGGAACTTACCTTTCCTATACTGAGAGAAGGCGTTCTGGAGTTGCTGTACCTGTCCACGCAAGGCCTCCACCTGCTGCCCCAGAGCAGTGATGTCTGCCGAAGAGAGAGGCCGAGGGAAGATAAGCCCGGCATAGCCTGGGATCAGCCCAGATCCTAGGCCTCCAGGGAAGGGTGCCCAGCTGCAGGTGCACCCCGGGGGTGAGCTGAGGAGCCAGGACTCGGTCCTGAGAGGCCCACGTCTGCTGACATAACTGGCCCTTGTTGCCCCCAGATTTCCAGTGGTTCTGCTATGAACAAACTGTCCCACAAGCAGGTCCCTGCACCTTACGGACACTAACCGCTTGATACTTGAACTCCAAATTCTGGGGATCCCATCACACCTCCTTTTGGGGGCATGGGAATATTTCCCATCCATTGGGTTATTTGATACTCAGAGCTATCCTTTGAATTGGGAAGGGGGATATGCCTTCCCCTGTGACCAGATGGAAGATGGCTCAGAGTTGCCCTCCAGTGAGTAAGTCTAAAACCGGAGCCTGATTCTCCTGCCTTCCTGCCTGCTGGCTTCCTGCTTCCCGCCACTCCCCGTGATTAGTGGGACCGAAGTCCGAGAGGATCAGCGATCCTGATAGAAAGAGCACCACGTCCCTTCCCCTCACTCCCACCCTGTGGGAATCCCAGATCTGACGGATACCACCTTACCCAGAAGCCCGCTCTCTCCCTTCGCTCCTTTGTCCCCAGGAGCACCTCTGTCCCCCTTCAGTCCTGGGGGTCCTTTGGCACCTGGAGGTCCTGGTGGACCCACGACTCCAGCAGGTCCTGGGATCACAGAAGAGCTGGGTAAGCTCTGTACACGTTTTCCAGCATTTTCAGCCTCCCAGTACATGGACCATCCAACTGGCCTACCGTCCCCCTTCCCCTATACGGACTCCTCCCAGAACCCAGCCATGCACCCCTTCCATACACGAACTGTCCCCTCACCCAGTGACCCACCTCTCCAGCACCAGACTAGCCCTGTTGCTCAAGTGTCGCTCTCCCTGGATGCAGACAGCTCCCAGAGCCTGGAGTCACCCTCCCAGGACATAGATCTCCACACCCCCTCGACCTCCTGCCCACCCCACCCCCACTGGGCACAGTCGTATCAGCTCTGACGTGATGAGTGGCGGTGGTGGGGGGGTGGCCATCAACAGCCCCGGGGGACACAAGGGAACTGGAGCCCGGCCGTAGCTCCTTCCATCACTCACCTGCTGCCCCAGCACTTCCGGGGGCTCCGCGCTCACCGGGGGCCCCTCTGTCTCCTTTAATGCCCGTGGGGCCTTGTGTCCCCGCAGAGCCCGGCTTGCCCGCCACACCTGCTTCTCCTGAGGAAGGAACCAGATGGGACAAATGCTGCTGAGAATGTTTTCACCGGCCGCTCCAGGGCAAGAGAGAGAACTGCCGAGAAGGTGTTCCTTACTGGGCTTCCTCCATGGAGGTGAACAGGAAAACGCCATCAGTGTGGGAATGGGGGGGGGGGGGGTTGGGAAGGGGCCAGCACTGACCCTCTGGCATTCCAAGCCTGTTTCCTGAGGTCACGCCCCCGACTGCCACCGTACTCCTCCATTCTCCCTCCCAGACGGCCCACATACCAACCGCCTACCTTTGGGCCCGGCCTCTCCTTTTGGGCCGGGTGGGCCTTGAGGTCCCACACTCCCCTGCTTCCCTGATGGACCCTCTCTGCCGGCCGAACCAGGCATGCCTCGAGGTCCTGGAGGTCCTGGGGGAAAGGACCAGCCTAGTCAGTGACACTAAACCTTGTCGGAGGTGGGAGCTCATGAAAAGAGAGAGGAGAGCAGCAATTCCAGTCTTCCCTGAGAAAACCCAGTGTCCCCTTCCAACAGTGCCCTTCTTCCTTCTTCCTGGGATGGGATCCGTGCACGTCTGCTGGGCTATCCCCGGGGCGGCAGCACCCGCAGACCGCCGCGTGCCACGCCCAAATGCTCACCAGACGGTCCGGAGTCTCCCTTTGGTCCAGGCTCTCCAGCAGAACCATTGTCCCCTTTGGGCCCAACTGGGCCGGCTGGTCCAGGCGTCCCTGCTCTCCCTACAGCTCCCGGCAAACCTGGAGCGGCAGAAGAGGTGGGTATAAACCTGGCCTTCAGCTGCCTGCACAGTCAGGCCCCCTGCATGCCTTCAAGGTTCTACAGGGTGTAGACGTTCCACCGCCACGCTCCTTGGTCCCAAGGTGATCCAGGAAGTGGGCGTCCACATCCCCATTTTACAGGTGAGAAAACAGGTTTGCCTGGGTTGGCTGTGGGTTCAAACCAAAACCCTCCTGACTTGGCTTGTCCACAGTATTTACAGCAGGCTGCCTGTCAGCATTTACCCTTGGTCACGGGCTCCCTGTTCTCCCCTTCCCAGAACCTAAATTTCCATCAGAAAGGACATCCGGCACTCGCCACTAGGAACTGCAAATCAAAACTGCAATGAGATATCACCTCACACCTGTTAGAATGGCTTTTATCAGAAAAGACAAGAGTAAGGAGTGTTGGCCAGGGTGTGGAAAAAAGGGAGCCCCCGGGCACTGTTGGTGGGAACGTAAATCAGTGCAGCCACTGTGGGAAACAGAATGAATGAAGGTTCCTCAAAAGATTAAAAGTAGAATTACCATACGACCCAGCAATTTCCCTTCTGGGCATTTATCTAAAGGAAACAAGAACACTAATTCAAAAAGATCAGCACTCCCATGGTCATCGCAGCATTGTTTACAGTAGCCAAGACGTGGAGAGAGCTTAGAGCCTAGGTGTCCATCAATGGACGAATGGACGGAGAAAATGAGGTGTATATATGATGGAACATTCCTCAGCCATAAACGAGAACGAAGTCTTGCCATTTGCAACAGTATGGATGGACTTTGGGGGCATTATGCTAGACGAAATAAGTCAGAGAAAGACAAATACCATAGGATCCCATTTATATATGGAATCTAAACAGAGAAGTCAACCAGCAAATGAAAACAACCAACTCATAGATACAGAGGACAGACTGGTGGTTGCCAGAAGTGGGGTTGGGACGTGAGCAGAATGGCTCACGGGGGTTAAAAGATCAAATGTCCAGTTATAAAATAAGTGCTGGGGATGTCACGTACAGCATGGCCACTAGAATTAAGAATATTGTATCTTACATGTGAAAGTTGCTCAGAGAGTAGATCCTTCCTCCCTCCCTCCCTCTCTCTCTCTCTCTTTTTCTCTCTCTCTCTCCCTCCCTCCCTCCCTCCGTCCCTCCCTCTCTCTCTCTCTTTCTTTCTTTCTTTCTTTCTTCCTTTCTTCTTAGTAAAGCTGATAAAAGTTTATTAAGCAAGGATATAGTAAAAAGCTCTCAGGAATGAGAGGAGTCGGGACAGGGTTGCCACTGAGGGCCTCTAGGGTTGGTCTTTTATAGAAAGCTAACCAGGGAACTTAAATCCTTTTAACCTCTCTATCACCACTGAGCAAGGACTAGTGTTGATACCTTCAATGGCTGACTTCCTTATTAGGGTCTGGTTATTTTTGTTGGTCACAGGTGATTATCTTTAAAAAAGGCACCCACCCCACACCCTTAGGGCAGGGTGGTCAGGTTTGTTCCCTTATCTCTGGTTTCCCCACATCCCCACATTTTTGGGATTTCTGTGAGTCTGACCACATGGCCCCCTATCTCTCTCTTCCTACCTAGCCCCTCCTGTCCCTTACTCATTCCTCCTCCTGGAATAGTTAACCCCATGCAGTGGGGGACGCTCTGGCTTTAAAGGAGCAATTTTTGATATCCCAGCCACATAGAATCGGTCAGGGTGCTAGCTGAGGTATATAATCATTGGGGAATCACATCCTTTTTTTTTTTTTTGCTGTCTAAATAATCATATGCGCATGGGGTCCTGTTATTATCCCCACAGAATAATAACAAGGAAGATTGCCTATACATGAGCCATTGTGGCAATTTCTCTGAAGTTTACCTTCAGGTAGAAGGAGGGTAGAGGTGTCCCAGCCATCGTGCACAAACCCTGGAGGCCAGGAGACGGGCACCCTCTTCAACAGCAAGCACCCATGCCTCCAAAAGCATTAATTTCGGGGCGCCTGGGTGGCTCAGTTTTTAAGCATCTGCCTTCGGCTCAGGTCATGATCCCAGGGTCCTGGGATCGAGCCCCATGTGGGGCTCCCTGCTCAGCGGAAAGCCTGCTTCTCCCTCTTCCCCTCCCCCGCTGCTTGTGCTCTCTCATGCTATCTCTCTCTCTCTCAAATAAATAAATGAGATCTAAAAAAAAAAAAAAAAGGCACTAATTTTGCATCCTAGTGTCCCCCAAAGGCCAGCCCTGTACCTGAATGCAGCCTGAAGTGAAGCTGTATGGACCAGCAATATGGCCAGTCTTCGCTTCCGCAAAGCCCTCCTCTCCTTGCATCTTACTTTTCCTCATTCCACAAGCACACGCTGAAATTTCTACTGTGCGCAAGACAGCATCTTCAGCGCTGGGACACGGCAGGGAAAGAAGCAGACGCAAATTCAGATCCCTTGCCCATGGAGCTTAAACCCAACCACATTGGGACAGATCCTAAAAGTTAAAATGTACCACCTGGGGTTTATTGGATCAGAAAAAGTGCCACAGAGGAAAACTAAAGCACAAAGAGTGTCAGAAGGGGGCACAGTGTCTTCTAAGTAGGGTGGTCAGGGATGGACTCATGGAGAAGGTGGTCTGTGAGGAAAGCGGGAGGAAGGAGAGTGACCCACAGGGATAGCTACGGGGAGAGCAGTGACAGGACCCCTCTGAGTAGGTGGGGGAGGGGAGGGGTGGGGATGGAGAGTGTGGTTAGGGATCAGCAAGGGGCCAGTGCGGCCAGAGTGGAAGGAGGCGAGGTCAGAGAGGTAGGCGGGATGGAGTATCCTTGTGGGCTGCTGAGGGGTGTGTGGCTTTATTCCGAGGGAGATGCACGCCCTTGGAGGGACTCTCTTGCTGAGTCCTTCTGGGTAGGGATCTTGGAGATGCTGAGGAATAAGGGGACTATCCCTGGAAATACAGCCCCCCAAACAGGGTGGGGTCTTACTGACCCTCCACGATGTGCCCAAGGCAATACCATGGTGAGCCCACTCCACCCCCTCTGCCTCCACTCAAGGCTCTTTCCAGAGGGCCTATCTGGAACCCTGTGCATCAGCATCCACACGGTACGTGGTCATAAGTGCGGACTCTGGCCCCAGCCAGATGTCCTTGGGTCGGGATTCCGAGGCGCTCCAGGCTCTCCAGGAAATTCTCAGACCCATAATGGTGGAGCGACTAGTGTGCCTGCAATCCAGGAGCCAGAGTGCAGCCTCGTCCCCTGGCCCAGCTGGGCACAGTTCTCTGTCCAAGCACTGACCCAAGGCCAGGCTTGCAATGTGTGTGGGGGTGGAGGGGGGAAGGGAAGGCATCTGCACAAAAGAGGGAGGGCTCAGCCACACTCGATGCTGCAGGGTCACAGGGCGACCGTAGGAAAGGGTCCCCTGGGATTTAATGCTCTCTGGAGAGCCAGAGATGCTGCTCTCCAGCATCTTCTCCAAGATGCTGACACCTTGAATACCACACTTCTTCTGAGTTCCCTTCCAAGTGGTCTTTCCCAAGTCCAAGGCCATCCATGTTGGGAGGCACTTTCTGTCTGCAAAAGGTGGACAGGTAGACAGAGACACTCTCTCGTCCCTTACCCTGCAAAGCTTGGGAATGTTACTCATTCTTTCTAGCTTAAATGTTGTTAGTTTCCTTCCTCCCCAACCAAAATGCAAACTCCTGAAAGATAAAGACCAGAGTAGATCCCACCATAGCCCTAGCCCAGCGCCTGCGGGTCCCTTGTCCTAGTTACTGGTTCACTGAACTCAGACACCTTGCCACTAAGACCCAGATCCTCCCCTGCGGGGCAGTACTTCTCGGATAATTCCCTTAATAATCAGTACCTTTGGGAACTTCACAAGAATTCACCTGATTGGTCCAGCAGGAAGATGCACCTTGATCCTGACAACTTAACAAAAAGCAAAGCCTTGGCTCAGTTATTTGTCACTATGCAGTTGATATTATTCCCATTTATAGATGAGCAAACTGAGACTTGGGGACACTGGCTTGTCCCAGGGTGGGTCCCCCTGCTCTGGAGATGGAGCGAGCTGTCTAGCCCAGATCTGTCTGATGCACAAGCCCGTGTCTTTTCCCCTCCACACTGGGTGTCATTTGGCCTTTCTGCGTCACAATGTTCTCAGCCAATGAGAGTTCCCTGTAAAAGGTTTGGTAGGTTAAATGAATGACTCAGTGAATGCCCAAACCCAAGGCTGGAGAAAGAAATGTGAGCTTCCTTTCATTTTCTCTGTAATGCATTAGGGCAAATCCTTTTGATCAGACCTGAGTCTGGGGTCACCGAGCCTCCTTCTTTCCCAAACTTCATGCAGTATTAAAAATATTTGACAATGCGCACAGACACCATTTAACTGGGCGAACAAGTGTTAATCTCTGGGGCCGGGTTCTGGGGAGCCACAAATTCCAAGTCCCCACTATTTCCTCATTCTTGGGGCAAGAGGACTCAGAAGACTCCAAGGGAGGAGTCAGGGCAGCTTGCCATGGAGGGAGGCACCTGGGGGCTCAGAATGACTGGTCAGTTTTCAACTGGTAAAGCAGTGTTTCAGAAGGACCCAATGTCTCGGGGAAACCAACGCCCTGGGGAGGACGAAGTCCACCTCTGAGCCTTCCACAGTGGCATAGCCAGCGTTTCCGGGTTGGTTACAATTCCAATGCCCACCCCTTTCCACCAGGACGAGCCCACGGCCCCAGCTCTACCTGGATCCCCCTTCTCGCCCCGGGGGCCCTCTCTCCCATCCCGTCCATCACGACCGGGCAGGCCATTCTCCATGGGGCTACACATGACCAGGGTGCAGGTGCTGGGCGCTGTTCTCTGGAAATAGGTCTTCATTTCTGCTCCCAGGGACCTCAGGGGCTGTGCAAGCAGCATCAGCACGGAGAGGAGGAGAAGCATGGCCTAGGCAAATGAACAGAAAGAGAAAGGACATGCTCTTGGTCCTAGGACATGGCTTAGGGCTTGGCCCCACTCCTGATGGTCAGGAGAAGCACCTTTCCACCCCGCTCCCTCCTGCGGCGCTGAGAGCTGCAGGGTTTCCAGAGCCGCGTAGGGCCCAGGTGGGCGTATGGTCTGGCCTGGGAGAGCCTGAGTTACCCAGACGGAACTCAGGACACGGGTTAACAGCAGTATCCAGCTATTCTCAGATGCCCCATGTTGTCCTTTCTCGTGCCTTCCCTTGGGCACTGCCATTGGCGCAGGGGCTAGGATGTAGAACTCCTCACTGAAGCCACATGTCCCATTAGGAACCATTCACTGGATAGTTCTGGAAAGGACGTTTCCCCTTGCTGGACCTCCTTCTCCCTGCCTATACTATTAAGGTGGGTGGCTTAGCTCCGACAAGGCAAACCCGTTTCCTCTCACTCGCTGCCTTGGATGGACTAGCATTCGTGTCGTCTGCGGTGCTGTTCTGAAAAGGATTCGGATTCCCCGATGCTTAGCGCCGTCTGTCCTGAGCACAGGACGGGTCTGTGGTTGCTAGTTTCCCAGGCGATTTGCCATCCCGAGACCAGACACTGTCTCCATAAGGAAATTCCCACAGAGAATTCAGGTGAAAGTTCTCAGAGATGCTAAGTTAGCAGCTGGAGAGCCCCTGGGACAGGTAGCCTTCTGCTCTGACGACCTGAGAGAACTTGGAAGAAAGGCCTCATGGTGGAAGGGGGCTTGTGAGATGGGTTCAGTGAAGGGAAGGCTAGTTTGGGCATAAGAAAGAGCAGATGTCCAATGGGGCATCCGGTTACCCTCTGACTGGGACCTGGGACTAGGTGAGACCCAGGTAGGTACAGGACCCGAGTCGCCTGCAATCCCGGGCTTTTTCCTCTCTCCGAGAGAAACTGTGAAGTTATGAGCAGGGACGGAGCCTGTGGGAGTGGCAGAGGCTCGGAACAAAGCCTGAAGGACATGTGCAAAGGAGGAGGGGGTCACCAGGCCTTGTGGCAGAAGCTCGGCCACGAGCACCCAAGGACCCAGGCCTGAGCGAGGGCATCGCCCGCTGGTGTGCAGCTACCTCAACTCTGGGGCCCTGCACCCCAAATCTGGGGAAGAACAAAAAGCAATAGGCATTCTCCCCAGCTGCTCAAGATCCCACAGAAGGCCCCACGGTCCACGGTAGCAGGAAGAGAGCTAACTCGCAGGTTTTCAGACTTACGATTCAGATGAGGCATTTTAGCTGAGGCGACAGAGGGAGTGGGCTGGGCCACAGCCCCCTCAACCCACAGCGCTCATGCCAAACTTTCAGATCCAGATTTTATTGAGAAAAATGACTCCTCTGAAAATTGGTTGGAAAATTAGCGACCTAGTCCAGTAAGTCTCTTTTTCAAAGTAAACGTTTGAGTCTAAGAGAGAAACATGAATGTCTGTGTCTCACAGGCAGCTGGATGGGCTGAGAACCCAGGCCTGTGAAGGCCCAGTCGGTTTCTCCTCTACCACGCTTCTTTCTGAGGAGATCAGGAATGGGGTGGAACTAAGAGAGAAGTTGAAATTGCATTTTCCACGGGGGCTTCCAGACAGAGGTGTCTGGGGTCTGGGCGGCATCCAAGTGATCCACCTTCCTCTGGCCCAGAGAGCACAGGGAGCAGTGAGGGGCCGAGGAGCGCCCCTCATTACCCTACTCTGCACCCCTACCCATAGCACCTCCTAGACCAAAACAGCGTCCCAGACCCTGCCTCCATGGCCCCAGGAAGATAAAGCAGCCGTAAGGGCAGGGAGATCTGCACCAGGCATTGGGAAAACCAAAAGAAGGCAAAGAACAGAAACACTCACAGTTGCTTCTCCTGGGCCTCCAGGATCTCCAGGCCAACTTGCCTTTCCCTGCCGGGCACTGGCTATTTATGCCTATCTTGTAACCCGAGCTGCCCAGCCCTGTTCCTCTAAGAGCTCTTTCCACCAAGTGGGGCAATTTCTTCCTTATTGACTCACTCTCACCCCCACCTGCGTTCTGGAAAGGTGCCACTGACATAACAATACACACGTATATACCTAGAGTTTATAGGGCACCCTCAGTCTGTGATCTCACCGGTAGCCCCCCGAGACCCCCTGAATGAAATGGCATCATCAGTGTCTGTATTTTACAGACGTCCAGAAATCTGAGCTCCGGAGAAGAGCAGCAAGTTGCGCAATGATCTGCACCTACAGCCAAAGCGACCTCCGTCTGCGGATTCCAAGATCCAGGACCTGCCGTGCCCACTTCTCTTCCTCCTTCACCTCGACATGACTGCCCAGATATTGGGAAAGAGCGGGGAGCTCCTCGGCATATCCGGGCAGGGGCGGGGCAGGTGGACCAACTGTGGAGGCTGCAGCCTTGGGCGGGGGGTGCGGGCAGTGCCTGGGGGAACCGCCACCTAGCAGCGTCATTCTTTTACTTCCCGCTTGAGAGCTCCGAGACACCCCCGCTTGCCTTTTATGGGCTGGCCTTCCCTTAACTTCCTTGCCCTCATCTCCCACCTTCTTAGCTGAAGTGTGCCCCGTGCGTCCCTCCGGTGACCAGTTTGGACCTTGCAGCTGATACGCCGCTGCAGCCCTCCCCAAGGAGAATCTAACTTCCAATCACTGTACGACAATTGCCCACCCTCGTGCCTTTGCCAGCAAAGGCAATCTCTGCTTGCCTCTAGATTCCTGTGGCTTTATCTCTTGCATCCATTCTCCTTCTAGTTCCTGGTACTTGCAGCGCCCATCTCCAAGCTTCTTCTCTGGCCACTCCATTGGTGGTGCCAATTTGTTCCTGGACTTTGATGCTCCCTGGGGCCTCCCTTTGTGTATTGTAGAATCTAGAATGCCTCAATTCATAGAGAAAGGTCTTCCGTTTCCCATAGAGCAATTTTTTATGAAGCAGGATCCGTAGTAGGGCCACCTGGGCCCCTAATGACAGAGCTCTTTCATCATTAACACACAGCCCTCCCCGTTCTAGGATGTTCATGCTTCTCCTGTTTCTCTCCCCAAATTTGGGAAGTTTTCCAACATTATTTCTTTAGATAAACTTTCTTTCCCTAACTCTCTTCTCCTTCTGGGACTCCCCCAATGCATATAATATTTCTTTTGATGATGTCCCATAAATCCTTGAGGCTTACTTCACTTTTTTTTCCCCCCTTCTCTGACTGGATAATTTGAAAAGCTCCACCTTCAAGTTCACTGATTTATTCTTCTGTGTAACTGTCCCTCAGAACAATGTACTGCTTAAAATATAACCTATGAGAAATTATATTAGTTACCAAGCATGCTTAGATATAGACTTAAGAAAAACATGTACTGGCAATGAGCCTCCCGGGGAGAGGACGATATACGTCCTTGAAGCTGAGCAGCTGGGGATGCCCGGCCCGCTCAGGGCGGAACGCCGCCTGCTTCATGTTTCCGTTATCTCCCCTTTCCCCGGAGAGCACCTGCAATTAGTTAGATGACCCTCTTGTTTGGGTTTGCTCATTTGGGTTTGCTCAAATAGGTCATGCACTCCGTGACCAGACGTATTTTGCCTTTCTTCTTACTTATCTACAAGACTCATGGTCAATGTGTGACCTAACCTGGCTTCTTTGTTGGTTGTTAACTACTTTCTAATAAATATGAGATGGAGGAGTCCTTCAGGGCGACAGTCTTTTCTACTATCGTCCCCTGCTCCCTTTCTCCTGCAGCTGACTTGTTTGTGCCTCATTCTTCTCCCGTGCGCCATCAGGAGGCGGCACTTCTGCTTGGTCAAATCTTTTGATGAATCTCTCTTGAATTTTTCAGATCAACCAGTGTATTCTTCAGCTCTAGGATTTGGTTGTTGCTGTTATTTTGATCTGACTCCAAATCAAGGGCAACAAAAGCAAAAATAAACAATTGGGATTACATCAAACTAAAAAGCTTCTGCATAGCAAAAGAAACCATCAACAAAGCTAAAAGACAACCTACTGAATGGGAAAGGATATTTGTATATGATGATATATGATATATATGATAAGCAGTGAATAGCCAAAATAGAGAACTCATACAACTCACTAACAAAAAGAAAACCCCCAACAATCCAATTAATAAATGAGCAGAGGATCTGAATAGACATTTTCCAAAGATGAAGTACAGACGGCTAGCAAGCACATGAGAAGATGCTCGTCATCACTAGTCATTGGGAAACTACGAATTAAAACCACAGGGAGATACCACCTCACACCAGTCAGAATGGCTAAAATCAGCAAGACAGGAAATGACAGATGTTGGCGAGGATGTGGAGAAAGGGGAACCCTCCTACACTGTTGGTGGGAATGCAAGCTGGTACAGCCACTCTGGAGAACTGTATGGAGGTTCCTCAAAAAGTTGAAAAGAGAGCTACCCTACGATCCAGCAATCGCACTACTGGGTGTTTACCCCAAAGATACAAATGTAGTGATCCGAAGGGGCACATGCACCTGAATGTTTATAGCAGCAATGTCCACAACAGCCAAACTATGGAAAGAGCCCAGATGTCCATCGACAGATGAATGGATTAAGGAGATGTGGTGTATATTTACAATGGAATATTACGTAGCCATCAAAGAAATGAACTCTTGTCATTTGCAATGAAGTAGATGGAACTAGAGGGTGTTATGCTAAGTGAAGTAAGTCAATCAGAGAAAGACAATTATCATATAACCTCGCTGATATGTGGAATTTAAGAAACAAAACAGGATCATAGGGGAAGAGAGCTAAAAATAAAACGAGATGAAATCAGAGAGAAAGACAAATCATAAGAGACTCTTAAGCGTAGGAAACAAACTGAGGGTCGCTGGAGGGGAGGTGGGTGGGGGGATGGGGTAACTGGGTGATGGGCATTAAGGAGGGCACGTGATGTGATGAGCCCTGGGTGTCATATAAGATTGATGAATCACTGAGCTCTACCGCTGAAACCAATAACATTTTATGTTAATTGAATTTAAATTTTAAAAAGAAACAAACACACAAAAAGCACTGAAAAAGAATTTGTTAATACTTTTCAGAGAGGAACTGGACTCCAGAATAGAACAAAAGTAACCAATTATTAATGACCGCAAATATTTATTCTTTGCAATTCTGTGTTTTCTCATTGTTGAAATAGGAGAATTTGTTTCTCCTCTCACAGCAACATAACTGCCTCAGAAGTGAAAACCATATAATCCTAAATCCTAAGAAGTTGAGTAATTCATATTCAGCGTTTGCACAAGTAATCTATTTTCTGGAATTATTTTACTACTTTACTGCTTATTTTATTCCTTATGTTTAATGGGTCCAGGTGTATAATTTGTCTCCTTATGCAGATTACAGTTTCAGTGATAGAGACTAAGAGTATAGTCAGTTGTCAAGTCCTGGCAATACCATTTAGCCAACTTACTCGATCACTATAAGCCTAAATGTCCTCATCTGTAATGTGAACTTAAAAATTATGTCTTCTTCGGGGCGCCTGGGTGGCTCAGTCTGTTTAAGTGTCTGCCTTCGGCCCGGGTTATGATCTCCAGGTCCTGGGCTCGAGCCTCACATCAGGCTTCCGGCTTCCTCCTCGCCCTCTGGCCCTTCTGCCTACTCACGCTCTCTCTCTCTCTCTCTCTCTCTCAAATAAATAAAATCTTTAAAAAATTTTTTGCCTTCTTCTTGACATAATAAATGTAAGTAAAAACTGGCAATATAAAAACAGTAAATCAATTTCAAACAATAACAATAACAATAATAATAATTTTAAAAGAAAGTCCACATGCAACTCTGTAAGTGAACATCACTGCCTTACATCCAACATCATCCAGAAAATATGTAATTCTGAAAGAAAACAGCGTTCTGAGATGCCTCTAAAAATTATGATATCATATTACGAAGAGTCAGATGGGTGAGAAAATTATCTGTGGTCTTCTTCTAACATGTGTTGATTAGGGAAATGCAAACATATGAGCAACAGCGAGTTCCCTGAAGCCCCAGGGCAAGTTTGGGAAAGGAACAAAATTCTAATGATCACCTTACTCAGAAACATCTTTTGTGTCTTTGTTAGAATTAGAAACAGTGCCCAAGGAAGCCCACAAATACCAAGAAGTAGAATTAGAAATCAATTGATAAAATCAATTGGTACACAGAAAATAAAGTAACAGTGGAAAATTCTACTGGGGGCAAAAGAAAAAAGTACCCCAGATCTTGAAACACTATGCAGAACATAGTAGAAGATTCTTTTTGGCATTTATGAGATTACTACAGAGACAGGTTATAAGATAGAAAGAATTTTATTTGTAAGTATCACAAAATTTCGCTTGCTTCCTCAAGAAAGTAGGCTACAGAGAAAAGCAAGAATTCATGGTTGGAGATAGTGTTAAATACATTATGCTTTTATGAAGTGTCTTCATAAAAGTTATAATTGCAGAAATTTGGGAAAAAGAATTATAATGCAATGTTTAAAAGTATCCATAATTCTAAACATGCAGAGGTAAACACATTTAATAACCCATTTGATACACTTTACTGCAGTTTTTTACATTATAACTTTTAAAAGACTGATAATGTATATAGAATTTGGCGTCATGTTTGCAATTGATAATATAACAGAAGCATTTACCGTGTAAACAAGTGTTTTGTGAGCATAATTTTAATTATCATGATATTTAATAATATTATTATTTATTTTATCCTAATATTTAACAATTTCTGAAAGCATTTTCGTATTTGTTACTTCCACATTTTTCTTCCTAGAAATATCTCTCTGCTCTTTAGGTATAAAGCTTTATGTACAATAGGAAATAATTGCCAAATTATTTCCAGAAAAGTTATACCAAAACAAAACCTCATCTCTAATAAATTGTCGTATCTAACTAACGTTAACCAAACCAGCATAAAATGCAATAATTTTAATAATCTTTACCAATTTTGGAGAAAGAAATTAACATCACCTTGCTGTTGTAGTTTTGATTTGATTAATTTTGTATTATGTTGAACATTTAAAGTAAATTTGATGATCTGCCTTGCCTCTTTTGTTAAGTATCAATTCAAAGTGGGGTTCTTAATGATTTGCACATGCTCCTTTTGGCTGATATTAAATTTTAGGTATTCAGTAAATGTTTCTCAAGTTGTATGTTGCCACTGAACTGTGGTCATTTGTTTTTTCTAATTTAGTAAGGAGTCTAATTTACTGTACACAAAATTATTTTGTCCTTCGGTACTTCTTCCATTTATTTTAAGATAAGGAAATTGTCCTCCAACTTTTGAGATTTGCTTTCAAGATTTTTATTAATCATATTTAGTAACAACTTGATTTCATCTGGAATTTATGAGTGTGTATATATATGTATATACACATATATAACACATTTATATGTATTATATATGTATATATGTGTGTGTACATGCATATAATATATCCCATACCAAATCCAATAAAGTTATGCAACAGAAAACAAAAACAGGAGGCGTAGTGAGAGATAATATTTGCAATGTATACAACTGAAAATGTGTTATTCATGTCTCTTACATATGTCAATATCTCCTTAAAAACCACAAGAGAAAGACAGGGAACCCAAAAGACATTTGGACAATTAATGGAACAATAATTCACAGAAGGGGATATCCAATGGTTAGGTAGCCTTTGAAAATACATTTGACTTCAGTAGCAATTACAAAAATGTATATCAGAGGACCAGGAATACCAAGCATCATGGTACTTCACCATGATGCTGACCAAAAAAAAAACATCAACCAGATCATCTCAAGGGCTGGTGAAGATGTGGGAAAATAGAAAATGCCAGGCACTATTGGTGGCGTGGTAAACAAGTATGTTAATTGCAGAGTATAATTTGGAAATGTTATTGAACTGAATGTGTATATGCGCTCTGACACCTCAGTTTTCTGCCTGATGATAAATGGTACAGACAGCTTTAAGGGGAGACAAGCAAAAGTATTCACCAATTAAGATATAAGATGAATATAAAGGTGAGCGACGCAAATGAAAAAATATATATAAAGCAGAAGTTACTAAGAATCATTTAGATTTAAATCATTAACCTGCAGAGATCTGAAAAAATACCCCTGGCTGCAGGATCAGAATCAGATCAGGATGTCACACAACAATTCATGCATATTAAGTACAAACCTGTAAATGACTATGCAAGAGAGAAGAGGATTTGGGGAATGAGTTTGAGGGAATGGACTATGTATTAATGTGTAGATGTACACACACATTCCTAGAGTCCTGGACTGATGAAGACAGTGTGCTTGAAAGGAGGCATATAAGGGGTGCCTGGCTGGCTTAGTTGGTAGAGCATGTGACTCTTGACCTTGGGGTTATGAGTTCGAGCCCCATTCTGGGTATAGAGCTTACTTAAAAATAAAATCTTTAAAAAAAAAAAAGAGGGGCACCTGGGTGACTCAGTGGGTTAAGTGTCTACCTTAGGCTCAGGTCATGATCCCAGAGTCCTAGGATGGAGTCCCTCATCGGACTCCCTGCTAAGCAGGGAGCCTGCTTCTCCCTCTCCTTCTGCCTGCCACTCCCCTGCCTGTGTGTGCTCTCTCTCTCAAATAAATAAGTAAAATCTTAAAAAAAAAAAGAGAGAGAGAGAAAACTCACAAAATGAACTGAGGGTGGCTGGGAGGTGGGGGGGTAGGGATAGGGTGGCTGGGTTGTGGACATTGGGGAGGGTATGTGCTGTTAAGTGCTGTGAAATGTGTAAGCCTGACGATTCACAGACATGTACCCTGGGGCAAATAATACATTATATGTTAATAAAAATTAATTTAAAAAAAAGAGAGAGAAAGAGAGAGAGATGTTTAGAAGAAAACAGAGTCAATGATAAATGAGAAGAAAACATATATTCGAGGGAAATAAAGAGGCTAGAAGTAAGTCATACATAAACAAATTGCAAGGTAAATAAATGAGAGGAGAAGAAGGAAAAAATCAAGAAAATGTAAAAAGCACTATAGCCATATGAAAAATCATCAAAACAAAATAAGAGATGATGTTATAAAATCATTATAAAATCATAAAGGGAGAAGAAGTCAAAGTGGAAAGTAGAAAGGAAATGAAAAAGAAAGAGAGAAAATGTGAAAAACTGTGAGCTCTAAGGGTCACCTAGCCAAATGACTAGATGACAAAGAGACAGACAAGCAACAATAAAAGAGGTGGTAAAGGAAACAGAATGAACGAAAAAACTGGACAAGACCACATCCCAACGATGAAGTAAATGAATGCAAAGGCATTAAAGAAAAGAGACGTAGAGAATTGAGAGCATTGAAAGGAAATTATAACTGGAAAGTTTTCTGAGCACAGGAAAAGACAGAAATGAACTAAAGGAGCAAAAAGAGTGTAAGAAGGG
>CM053617.1:30596601-30615766 GCA_028646535.1 Procyon lotor | reverse complement strand
TACAAATAAAGGATGGAAAGCAGCAAGAATATTAATAGTAGAATATTAATATTAATAGGCCCCTTTATGGGCCATGTACACTCCTAAACAACTTACCTGTGATAAATCAGTTGAATCTTCAAGAGAAAGTTGCTGTTTTTGTTCCCACTTCACAGGTGAGGACGTGGAGACACAGGCGATACAACCATTAACGCCCAAGGTCATCTGTCTAGTGAAGGGCAGAGCTGATATTCAGCCTGGGAAGCCCGGACTCCAGATTCAACTCTCCTAACCTTGTGCCAGGACACTTATCAGGAGGAGCAACCATGGGATAAAATCAGAAAAATCAAAATTAAGAAAAAAACCAAACCAGAAGATGATGGAGAGATGTGAGTGAGAAAAGGAGGCGTGAAAGAGATGAAGACAAGATACGCAATGTGGAAAGAAGAGAAAGCAAAGAAGAAAAATCATGAGAGAAAAAAGAAAACAAAGGAAGGCAAAATAAATGATGAAAAACAGAGAAGACACACACGGGAAATATGAGAACCGCATGATGGTGAGTGAGCCTCAAGGAGAGAAGGGACGTCTCTCAGAAGAGGCTGTCCGGTCATTCCGTGTAGGGGCTGAAGCGGAAGAGACCCATCTGAGTTGGACACCCCTCCCCCACATGCAGGTGGGACGCAAATCTTGAAACAGTAAAAAATAAAAAGATCCGCAACCAGGAGATGACTAACTTGACCGGCATTACACTCCCTTTTCAAACAAGAGCAGAAAGCGTAAGAAATAATGCACGAAGTATGCTAATTCATTTAAAAGCCTAACACCTCACTGATCCTCGATTCTACAAAGAATTATTATGTGAGAATTTGCAAAAGTCATATGAAAAACGTTTTGAAGATGCCTACTGCAGTGGCTTTCTGATGAATGATTACCCACCACAGTCAGCAGATCACTTAATTCCTAAGCCTCATTGTTTCCAGCGTGACAGCACGTAAGTAAGTTACAATTCAAAGACCAGGATTTGTTCATCTTTATTTATAGACCATGCTTTTTGCCTGCCAGACCCTCAGATCTAGTGGTGTATTGGTAAACCAGCTCTTTGAAGTAAAAAGTACTCATTGGTAGTGTTTGCTGATTTCCATGATTTTGAACTGCAAATGGTTTAACAATGGAATTGCAAAATTCCTGAATGTGTTCTCAAGAGCTACTATGAGCCAACTCCCTGAAACACCCTGGCGTTCAAAAAAAAATAGTACCATGAATTTCCAACTTTTTTTTTCCTTTCTGAGTTCATGGAAAAGTATTTGTGGCAGAAATGTTATGCTACCAACCATTTTAATGTACAAATATGCCCAAGGGTGACTACATGATTATTGAATGAGTGCATATTTAAAAAAATTATCTGACCTAAAAGCATTCTTCAAAGTCTTAATCTATGAGGGCGAAGACTTTTTCAGGTTAAGTGTATGCTACTCATATGCATGATAACTCCAAAAATATGCACTGACTTGCCCTAATGTCAGAAAGATAATGTATTAAGTGCTTCCTACTTCCTTTCTCTAGTTACGGGAAGTTGTGTGGCCTCAGCAAAGCCATTAAGCCAAGTAGCCTCCCTATAAGATTAAACGCACCTGACAGATTGTTGAGAGAATTACTCGCACCAGGTCAAGACCTCATCCTCCCTACAGAAGATATTGAGGCCTCAAAACTTAATCCCATCTGCTCGTAACACTTGGCTCTATTCACATGATACAGACCTAAATTTTGCCTCTTAGACAGAGAGAAAATATTTTTGATGATACTTTGGTCTAACCCACCACATTCTCCCGCATGGTTTAAACAATGGATATGGGTCTTGATGCTTCTGCCTCCCCCTCCCCATCTATAACCTATGGTTTTGCAAATGTCTACATGTCTTCACTCTGCCTATGTTATATCCTCCTGGTAACAGCATTACAAAACAAAATGTGTTTCAAAGTCTTTTCTGATAAGATCTCCTGAAACAGGAAGACGGTAATGACCAATATGCCCGATTGGGCACATATTCATTCCATTTTCCCCTCTCTGCATTTAGAGTCAACTCTCAACAAGGAGGCTCTTGGGAACCCAATACCTAACTTTGAAACAGTGGCCCACAATCCAATTGTTGACAGACAATGAAACGCTACCATTGCTTCCTTAATCCCTGAGATGGTATAGGGATGTATTTCTGGGTGTTTTATATGGAAAATCTGATAACTCATGATAAGGCTTCTATGCTAAAGACACCAATATCAGTGGATCTGCTCTTATGTCCTGGGCATTGTGCACAAATGTTACATCTTTCCTCTGGACTGATTACTGCAGATATTACCAGAAAAGAAGCTTTAAACACAGGTGGAAACTTGGAAGCAATGAATACATTGGAGAACACCATTGCAGAGTAAACGTCATCCCACACTGTTTCCTGGACATTCTTTCCTCGACATCAATTCAAATGAACCCAATGCCACTCAGCCTGCCAATCACCAGGTTCCCACAGAATATGCTTTCCTTACTAGAGTTGAGTAAATGCTACCTCTGTCACCTAAACATGAGCATTAATCATTCTCACCTGTATGCCCTCAAACTGAGGTCCCTGTAGTCCATGGCTTATTGAATATTATAACACTGAATACAACATCCTGATCTCAGAATTTTCCCCAGAAAGTTGCTTTGAGATATTCACTGGAAGTTGGAATGCAGCTTCTCCTGGTATAATTGTGTTTTCTCCAGGTATCTCTTTGAAAACTGGATAAATACAGGTTATTTTCACTTCCACATCGATCATTCCATTCAAAATATTTCAGTACAGGATTTGGGCTATTTATCCTCTGATAGCTACACCACTCTAGGAGTTCTGTCCAAATAATGCTTGGGGGACAGCCTTTCACTCTTAGGTATGATATAAGCTGGGGGCTTGTCGTATGTGGTCTTTACTATGTTGACATAAATTCCTCCTACATCTAATTTGTTGAGAGTCTTTATCATGAAATGATGTATTTTGTCAAGTGTAACTTGATTGTCAAAAAACCCACAAAAACATTTATTGTCAAATTTTGGTCAAAGGCGTTTATTGAGATGATCATTTGATTTTTTTTCTTAATTCTGTTAGTGTACTATATGACATTTATTGAGTTGGTATGTTGAACCATCCTTGCATCCCAAGAATAAATCTCAACTAGCCCTCCATGTAGGAGAAGGGAAATACCAACTCTAGCCTATCCATCTTCTCCCACCTACAAGTGGACGAAAGAATCCGAGAAATAATCGTGAATCACAGTCCAGAGGCATAGCCTTATAAAAAGATTAAGAGCCCACTCTCTGGGTCAGGATAGCACAGCCCCTCAGGCTGGAGTGGCCTCTATCTCAGGTTGCAGCTCTGAAATGTCATTGTTCAGACTGGCCAGCTGTTGCCCTGAGCCCCGTCCCCTGGGTCCCTGGTCACGGCTCTGACCCATCATCACTGCAATGGGGCCACTGCTCCCCTGAGCTCAGGGGAACAGATAACATGGAGAGAGAAGAAAAATGTTTTCTCTCCAGCGCCCTTAGAAACAGAGATCATTATGGTTTACGGTTAATCTGAAAGTATATATTGCGATTGCGTGTGAAAACCTGAACTCATTGACCTCTAAAAAGACATTTTTACTTCTCTTCACCAGTTTACTGTTTCACCTGGTAAAATTATCTATCTTTATAGCCGTCTCCTTAATAACTAAAAAATTCAGCATAGTTTCATTTGAACATCAGTACTTTTATTCTAGGGGCGCCTGGGTGGCTCGGTGGGTTAAAGCCTCTGCCTTTGGCTCAGGTCATGATCTCAGGGTCCTGGGATCGAGCCCCACACCAAACTCTGGGCTCAGCATGGAGTCAGCCTCTGGGCACCCGCAGCAGCAGCAATGGGCCTGCCCTGGATCACTGCTCCTCGTATGCTGTCTTCCTCGGGCTCCGGGCCATGCCCTCTTTTTGCACCTCCAGCACCTTCACACTTATTCTCTGTGCAGGAAAGGTCTGTCCCCTTCTAGCTGGCCGCCTCCTTGTTACCTGGGAAGTCTCAGCTCTATAATAGGCTGGCTTGGTTCCTCCCAACAGCGCATTCTGCTTTTCCTTCTTGCCTTTTTCGACAATTGTCACTCTGGATTTGTGCCAACATTTGCTTTATGCTCCTCTTTCCTGCCTCCCCGGAATCTCCAGAAAGTCCGTCTGCCTTGATTATGGCTGGTACCAGCATCTGGCACAGAGCTTGGCACAATCACGGCTGAGGTGGAGAGAACAGAGCTGGCTCGGATGGGCTTCCTCAGCAGCACGGACTGGGACTCTTGTGGGAGGGGCTCCCTGGACACTGCCCCCTTCTCAGAGCTCCCTTCGGGTCCTGGGAAGACAGGCATGCACCTCCTTCTGTTTCCTCTGCTTAAGAGACAAGGTTGCCTTTCCAGGTGGCTCTTCCGTCTCCACAGGGAACATGGCACCTCCCAGGAAAAGCTTCACTGGGCCAGCTGGGCCCCTCTCTAGGCCTCAGTGTCTTCAGCTTTGGTCAATAACCAAAGGACAATATTGAGTTGCAAAGCAGAGCCTCGCGGAGATGACATCATTTGGGGGCCCCTCCCAGACCGGGAGTGGCAGCCAGGCCCACGGGGGTGGCCCTCCTTTGGACCTCAGGTTGGCGGCGAGCGGGTTAAAGTCCTAAATTCCTCAGAGGTGAGAAGGGAAGCCAACCTCCGGCCTCCCAATTAACTAAAAGCAGATTATCCAAGAGAAAAGGGTGGGACTGATTCAGTCAGTGAAGGATCTTAAGAGCAAAGCTGAGAATTCACCGGAAGAAGAAATTCCCAAAATGGAGGGCAGCCTCAGCTCTTGCCTGTGTTTCCAAAGACACCTTCCCTACAGACTTCATTGCTCCCTTTTCAACTGAAGTAAAATTTCCATATATTTTAGAAGGACCCAAAAGATACTTTCTAAGTGAAATCTTTGAAGAGGCTTGCCATTCTCTCCGGTTGGAAGCCCAACGGGGTGCCCATAGGACACAATACATCGCATCAGAGATCGCAGGGAAGTTGGTCACCCAAGTGCTCACGTGTTGTGCCGCAAGAAACTGAAGGAAACCCATTGTACTAAAGAGACAAAGACTCAGAATGTTTCCTACGTGGGAAAAAATGAGAGCGGGTGGGCCAAATGTTTCTGTCTGCCAGCGCTATTAGTACCTTAGAAAAAAGGACTAAATAGATAAATGAAGACCTCTCTGGATTTGCTTTTCCATGTCCTACAGCGATTTATTAAGTGGAGACCAATCATTCCAGTCTGGGGGCCTGATGGAAGGTGCTGCACTTGGATTCACTGAATAAAGGAACGTTGCAGATTTGTCCATCATCAGCGAGGGGTGAGATAGTCCAACCCTACCAGCAGAAGGACATTAGGTACCAGATCATTCAAGAAAACTGCACACGATCTCCCATTGGCACTGACAGGCTGATAACCACTTTTCTGGCATATTTCTATTAAAGATAAGAAAGAGAGAGGTCTCAGTGTACATTACATCACTAGGTCTACATCCAAGGGTAGGGCCCAAAGCATTAGCTGTTCATAGAAGAAACACCGGGCCCAGATCAAAGAACAGTACTTTCCCAGGAGTTCAGGTATATTTGATGTACAAGGGAATGTCCCTATAATGTGCCAAATCACTATTTAGGAGTTTTCTGGAAGGGGAGTTGAAGCGTGGGACCTCCACCTGTTAAAAAGCAACAGCATGGACTAGAATGCTCTAGGGCTCATACTGTGAAGGGCACATCAGCCATGGCTCATCAGGGAGGCTTCCCCATGAACCAGCTCAGAGCCATGACACGGCAGGCATTCAGATCCTCTGTGGCCACAGATCTTTAAGAATAAACCATCATAGGGGCACCTGGGTGGCTCAGCAGGTTGAAGCCTCTGCCTTTGGCTCAGGTCATGATCTCAGGGTCCTGGGATCAAGCCCAGCTTTGGGCTCTCTGCTCAGCAGGGAGCCTGCATTCCACCCCACCCACCCACCCCGCCTGCCTCTCGGCCTACTTGTGATCTCTCTGTCAAATAATAAGTAATGTCTTTATGGGTATTTACCCTAAAGATACAAATGTGACCCGAAGGGGCACGTGCACCCGAATGTTTATAGCAGCAATGTCCACAATAGCCAAACTATGGAAAGACCCTAGATGCCCATCAACAGATGAATGGATAAAGAAGATGTGGTATATATATACAATGGAATACTCTGCAGCCATCAAGAGAAACGAAATCTGGCCATTTGCAACGATGTGGGTGGAACTGGAGGGTATTATGCTAAGTGAAATAAGTCAGAGAAAGACAAGTATCACATGATCTCTCTGAAATGAAGAATTTGAGAGGCAAGGTGGGAGTTTGGGGGGGGTGGGGGAGAGAAATGAAACAGGAAGGGATGGGGAGGGAGACAAACCATAAGAGACTCCTAGACTCACAAAACGAACTAAGGGTGGCTGGGAGGCAGGGGGGTAGGGATAGGGGCTGGGTTGTGGACATTGGGGAGGGTATGTGCTGTTAAGTGCTATGAAATGTGTAAGCTGGACGATTCACAGACATGTACCCTGGGGCAAATAATACATTATATGTTAATAAAAAAAAAAAGTTCAAAAAAAAAAAAAAAAGAAGTAATGTCTTTAAAAAAAAGAAAAAAAAAGAATGAACCCTCATAGGGGCACCTGGCTGGCTCAGTCAGCAGAGTGTGTGACTCTGATCTCAGGATTGTGAGTTCGAGCCCCACATTGGGTGGAGATTAAACTAAAAACTTAAAATAAAAAGAAAAGAAATGAATTATCATAGTTTAATAAAGCCTTGATGGAAGGTTACACAAACATTTGCAGGGAAAATGGACCAGCAACTCTGTGGTACACACGGGCCACATGGAAGCATCCAGGCCTTTTTAAGTTCCTTGTGCCTCAACTTAACCTTTGTAGTGTGTGCAGAGTTCATGTGTTTTATCAGAAGCAGATGTGTGTTGTTTTCCAGCTAAGTCCATTTTCAGTGAGAGAGACAGTGCCTCACGAAGGTCAGGGTGTTGTGCCAAGTGACGATTGCATCCAGCAAAAAATGAATTTTCCTGTGGTTTTTGCTAAATCTTCTCAATGAGAAATATTAACTGATTTTGCAACTAGAATTTGAATCCTTATTATAGAATAGACTGTTCTACAAAGAAATTAATAAAAACGTCCCACAAATCAAGTTTGCTCCCCGATTCTTTCTTTCCGTTTGTCTTTCTTTAGGCAATGATAAAACTCTGACTTTTAAGAAATTATAGAATGGGGGCACCTTGGTGGCTCAGTTGGTTAAGCGGCTGCCTTCGGCTCAGGTCATGATCCCGGGGTCCTGGGACGGAGCCCCGAATTAGGCTCCCTGCTCAGTGGGGAGTCTGCTTCTCTCTCTTCCTCTGCTCCCTTCCCCACCCCCCCCATTAAGCCTGCTCTCTCTCTCTCTCTCTCAAATAAATAAAACAAGTATTTTGTAAAAAAAAAATAAAAATTATAAAATAGACCTGCAAATGGGCAGATAATCCTCATGGACCTTTTTCTTGGAATAGACCTCAAAGACTTTGTGTCGGTTTCTCCTATGACGGAGGAAATGAATAAGCAGATCTGTGACTGCCATTTCGACCACACTGTTGGGATTGATGGACTAGCAAGTCATGAAGTCAGTGAAGACAGAGGATGCAATGGAGTCCTTGTAAGTTGATAGAAATGCCTGTGCTATTTCCTATAGGAATTCCTTATGACCACATCTTAGCGGAGCCAGTAACACGTACTTCAAGAGGTTCAATACTTTCTTCACCTGAACACTTGGCATACGGTGACCGGCCACCTGATCTTCACCTGTTCCGTGGCCAGAAGGGGTCGCAGTGCACGGAAGACATTAAGGAGATGCCCTGCAGCGACCAGGGACTATCCAAAGCTCCCCTCTGCCGCTGGCCCAGCCACCTGCCACCCTCCTCTTCAACCTCGGTTCCCCGCGGGAGCTGTTTGAGGAGCAACCAGCAGCCTCAAATCCTGACCTCCGACATGCACACAAAGTCCCGACAGCTGGCCAGGGGCTGAGTCCCAACTCTCCCACCATAGGGAAAGGATGCTTGGACCTTCTTCTCCCCAGCCCAAGATCCAGCTAAGATATGGCTAACGAGTAAATGCAATTCCCGCTCCAGAGGCAAAACAGTGGCTTCTTGCACTTGAGGCTTCGTCCCACTTCAGCAAGTGTTCACAGGAGGCGCCCGACAACCCAAGGGACCTGGACCTGATCCAGAGCCAGAACTTGACACTTCTGGGCCCCAGTTCTCAGGCGCAGCAGTCAGAAAGTGACGAGACTCCCTTGTTGAGTCCCCATGCTACACTCTACACACAGGCTGGGTGTAGTGTTCTTGTGGAAGAAAGTCCCAGGAGCCCCAGCCTCGAGTCTGACCCCCAAACTGTGCCAGCTCCCAGCTGGATGCCTTTGTTGCGCGCACGCATGCACACGAGTCTGAGAAGGGTGGTGAGGACCTCAGGGGAGCAGGTGCCTTCTGACAGCCCTTCGGGGAGCAGGATCCACGCTCAAGACTCCTCTGAGCTGGTCCACAGAGACATCCACCCACCCAAACCTGACTCCTGACACCCTCCGTGGCTGGCGGAAGTCTTATCCATAGGGTAATATAGGCCCCATGCATACCACCTGGGTCTTGGCAAGCCTCTGACAAAGAAGAAAAATAAAAGTACAAATGTGAACTGTAAAATGCAAAATACATTACTCCATATGCTCTAGGCATAAAGGGGATGTTTCCAATGACTTTATGACAATAAAACAGAATTAGTAGTCCAAACTCTTCCCATAAAGAAAACATCAGACCAAACTGATTTCTTAGGAGTGCATTTAATGAAGGAATAAATTTTTACACAAGATTTTAAATAAGAGTTGGCACACATAATTTATTCCAAAGCTATCTTAACATGATTAAAACCCCTAAAGATAGTCTTAGTAAAAAAAAAAAAAAAAAAAAAATATTGTCAGTAAAGGAGATTATTAGAGGCCTTCTCCTTCATGAACAGATGCCTTGATCTTAATAAAAACATTAGCAACTCAAAAAAAAATATTAGCAACCCTAATCCAGAAATTCATAAAGATACCTCATAACCTAATTGGGTTATTCCAAGAACACAAACATTCTTTAATCTAAGAAAAACTTATCTAAATCACTACATGAACAGGTTATAGGATTAGAAACTATATATGGTAATCAATGAAAAAAGGGAATTAAAATTTCCAAAATCTGCACAGGAGGAAATAAAGTGAGCCAATCATAAATAAATGGATTCATTTGGCAGGAACTGATAATACATAATATAGCAAATATCATACTGAGTGTGAAATGGGAAATGTAGACAAGGGTGCTACTCCTTGCTATTATGACTCAGTGTATATAAAATATGCATCATAATACAAAAGGTATTTTCTTTTCCTCTTTGCCTCCTCCTTGCCTCTTTCTTCTGAAGCCCAAACTGTTACTTGTTGACACCTGTCTGGTCCCTGTTTGTTGGCTTTATGCTCCAGACTCTGGTCCAGCTTTTCTCCAAGGCACTGAACTGCACAGCCAGGGGCTAAGCCCGGGGGGGGACACTGACACCCTACCAGAAGGGCTCATCAGCTCATGGAGCTTTCCTGAACACAGGGCTTGGGCTCAGGCTCTACTAGAGAGGCCTTTGCCTTGGGCTGCTGTGTGGATGACCATGGGATGATGACCTACGGCTGTCTTTGCCTGAAGCTTAGAACCATTTTCTGGGGCCACCTTCTTGGTCCCGACAGCGAACCTTTGCAGACCCCTCAGCCCAAAGCTGCTGCCTTCTCTTGCTACTCTGTGTTAGCAGAGACCTGACCGCTACTGGTTTGAAAGCCCCCACCCTGCTGTTGGGACTGAAGGGAGGGCATCTGCTGCCCTAAATTCCCAGGTTTCAGGTGCATGAGCAGCTGATTCTGGAACATAATTTGTCTCGATCCCTCCGAAGCCAAGGCTTCTGTAGAGGAAGGCAAGTAGCCATTCTGCTGCTGACCTTGATACAGTGGGTAAGGACAGCAGGCCTGCTGCTGCTGCTGCTGCTGCTGCCTCTCCCCTTGCTGACTATAAACATGCTGCAGGATGAAGGCCCTTGCATTCCAGCTCTGCCCTGTCTGGGGCCCATGCTTCTCAAAATACTGCTCAGAAGTAGAAGAATGAAGATAGCTTGCTGATTGGTAGCTATCCCAAGATGAACAGTTGGGATATAGTCTATTCTGTGTGTCACCCTCATACTCCCAAGCATAGCTCAGTTCCTTCTTAATGCCAGGGACCCCAGTGTCCCTTGAGCCATCCTGTTGACTGGGAACCCATTGTGTCTCAGGAGAGAAAGAGCCCAAGCCTCCTGGACGGGCCTCCAGGGTCGAGGGACAGGTCTGCTCAGGGGCCCAGATGGGAGATTCTACATGGGGGTTCTGGAGGCTTCCATCTGAATGGCCCTGGATAGGGAATGAACGCAGTTTCCTAGCCGCGAATATTCTCTGTCTGTCTTTCAGTGGCAGACGGGCTCTTCGATTCTGGAACCAGTTCTAAAGAGAAAAGAGATTTATCATGATTTATCAGGTTGGCTTATCTGGTATCATTCCACAGTGCATTTCCGTAATGTGGGAAAGAACGTAGTTCAGTCTTACCTCAGTGTCATCATGACTTTCCTCCTGACCTTAAGTGAGACGTGGAAAATAACAGCCCTCTTGCCTGAGGCTGCACATGGGATGATGAAGCCACACAGTGCACGGTTCCAATCACCCAACTGCCTCACTCCTGTCTGTGCAAACCTTTCCAAATCTGCCCCCAACCTGTTGAGCAGCCTCCTCTGCATTTAGACAGAACTCACTCCCATCTGTTTCCCAAGCACACTGAATTTTCCCCAGACCACAGATGCTTTTTGTTTTTTGTTTTCAAGTAGGCTCCATGCCCAGGGGTGGAGCCCAACGTGGAACTCAAACTCATGACCCTGAAATCAAGACCTGAGCTGAGACCAAGTGTTGGACGCTTAACCAACTGAGCCACCCAAGTGTTGTCCCCACACAACTTCCTTTCACTCAAGCTGCCACATCAGAGTTCTAAATTGTGTTTTGAAATTTTTTTCCAGAAGCTACACATAAGCAAGAACTTGATTCATAACTTCACCGCATATGTGCTGCGACCTTGAGTATTCTACTTAGCACTTCCCATTTTTTTTCCTCCCTAAAATAAATGGTAGCTCTGTTAGTTAAAATAAATAGTTATACACGCCAACCATAATCCCTAGGACTTTGGGGGAGGTGGAAATGATGCAACACCTTCTTAGACAATCCATTCTAGTAAGCCCTGGTTGCAGTAGGTCAGTCATACGGCATGGGTAATAGTGTCTGAGGGGGCCTTTGGCCAGTTGCTCATTCTTGGAATCCCCTCTGGCTCCAAGTTCAGGAATGCTTGAGGCCATTAGTAGCACTGGAGCTGGAAGGATCTCTGATCCACTTGTCATGATTACTTAGAAGAAAATTCTATGCACAATGAACCTGACACTTCCAAATACTCGCTCTTACAACTGTCCAACATAGATAATTTTACAGAAAACAGAGTTGCAAGAGTCAGTTTGTCAGAAGTTATAGAACCAATTAGGAGCTCATCTCATGAGGACTCAACCAAAAAGCAAGTGTACTCACTTTCTCTAGTGTAACAGCCTCATAGGATCCTCCCTCAACCTGTGCTCATTTCCTGATCACATCATAGGCATTTTCTCTAAGCACATGCATCCAACTCTCTAATTTGTAACAGTCATGTGTGAATTTCCTGTTATAAATCCTCTTATGAAACTATCCCCCTGCCAAGTATGGAAATGAAAACGTTTTTAAAATTAAGATTAAAAAGCAGGTTGAACTTGAGAAGCCCAAGTCATGGATCCAGAAATGTAAAGAAAACACAGTATTAAAAAAAAGGGGGGTGGGGAGTGCCTGGGTGGCTTAGTGGGTTAAAACCTCTGCCTTTGGCTCAGGTCATGATCTCAGGGTCCTGAGATGGAGCACCGCATCATCGGGCTCTCTGGTCAGCGGGGAACCTGCTTTCCCCTCTCTCTCTCTCTGCCTGCCTCTCTGCCTGCTTGTGATCTCTCTCCTCTCTGTCAAATAAATAAAATCTTTAAAAAAAAAAGAAAACACAGTTTAAGAATGTTTATGTATCTGACCACTCAATTCTCTCCTGGTTATTACCTTATTCAGATTTTCTACTTATTTGTATGGAATCAATGATTTGTATTTTCCTTACAATGTTTCCAGTTCATGAAACTTTTACAATAGAACATCATTACTTCCATAATATTTGCCTATACTTTTATCCTCCAAAGGTACTTAGGTCTTCCTGTTGTCAAGCAACTAATAAATCAAGTGATTTATGGACAATAACAGAAGAGAAATATGATAATTGTGTGTATAAAAAATACCACAATTCTAGTAATTTCATACAGCTGATGATTCACCAGTCATTTTCAAAATCGTAGCTGAGATTTGGTTAATGATGGGGCATATGGGAGGCTCTGTCAGATGAGCACGTGACTCTTGATGTGGGAGTCATGAGTTTGAGACCCATGTTGGGTGTAGAGCTTACTTGAATAAATAAAACTTAAAGATGTTGGCTAATGCAACAAATAGTTGTGAAGCACCCACTAAAGCTGTGAGGTATTGTGCCAAGTGGGAGGGCCCCATCAAGTCCTTTCTCCTGTACTTCAGACCTGTATATCCAACTATTTACTTCCTATCCCCTCCTGGAGGTTTAATTGGCAAACCAAACGTCGTGCGTCCAAAGTGAAACTCCTAGTGCCTCTGTCTGGCATAAAACTTCCATTCCCCAGCCTTCCTTATCTTAAACACAACTTCAATCTTTCATTTGCTTAAGCCAACATTTTGGAGCCCCCTTTATCGCATATGCAATGAGACAGAATGCAGAGACCTCTCGGCAAAGGATCACAAGTCTTTCCAGTGGTCTGTATTCTGTAACCAGTGGCCTGGTCCAAACCATCATTGTCCCAATTCTAGATAACTGCAAAATGTTCTTTCTTAACTGGTCTCTGCTTCTAAATTTGCCTCACAAGTGTCAGATCTTTCCAGGAAACACAGAACACATTCCTACCCACATTGAGATGAACAAGAAAAGTGACCCAGATGTCAACACTTTGTTCCATGTGATGAAACGCTATTAAGCTTTTTCTTAATTCCTTTGCATTCTCCATATTACCTACAAAAGATAGAGCAAAACTTGGAATATTTCACTTACATCAATCGCGTATATTTGACAAGAGAGTCGTTCAGCCAGTTTTTTTCGGATGATAAAATCAGGGTAAGGAGTATCTTCAAATATGTGATTAAGTAGGGACACTTCATCCTTAGTGAATTTACGTCTGGGTTTTCTGTTTACTCCTCTCCCTTTTGTTTCTTTTACTTTGTTATGACCATCTTCATTTGGGGATCCTGAAAAGCCTGTAAATGGAAAAACAAAAGCATTGGGGAATACTGATAGTATCTTAAAAAAAAAAAAAAAAAAGACGGGTCACTGGCTTACTCTTCATTAAATAAAATTTTTAGAAAGCAATGCCCTACCTCATACCTATTTATAAGATTATTAATGAGTTAAAGGCCTATCTTTGAGCCAGGATATGAAAGAATTTCTTTAGCCTAAGAGTCACACACTACAGGGGAAAAGACAGGTGAGAAAATGTTCAGCCTCATAAGTAATTGAAGAAATACAAAATAAGCCAGCTCACACCCATGTGATAACACACAATGTAGATGTATGGGGGGTTAGGGGGAGGAAAATAAAGATTAAATAGGAAGTCTGCATCCCCGTGTTCGTATACTTCGTTGAAAACTGTTCTAAGAGACAAAGAGGACATTATGATAAAGGATCAATTCACCAAGGAGCTAAAACAATTTTAAATATTTATGAACCACACCTGAGAGCTTCCAAATATATATAGTGAACATTGACAAAAATTGAAGGAAGAAACAGGAAACACAATAATAATAGACTTTGATATCCCAATTTCAATAACGAATCAAACAACCAAAGAGCAATAAGGAAACAGTAGACTTGAACAACACTATAAGCTAGTGGGACATCAAAGTCAGCTCCAGAACATTCTAACAGCAGAATGTACGTCCTTCTCAAGTGCACAAGCAGCATTCTCTGGACCACATGTTAGACCACAAAATAAGTCTTAAATTCAGTAATATTGAAATCATACTCCTCCCCACCCCCAGTCATAATGGAATGAAACTAGAAATCAATCGCAGAAGGTAAACCGGAAAATCCACAAATCTGAATTTTTTTTTTTTTTCACAAATCTGAAAATTAATCAACACGCTCAAACATCCAATGGGGTAAAGAAGTCACAGTGAAATTAGAAAATACCTTAAGGCAAATGAAAAATATAACACCAAAGTTTATCAGATCCAACGATAGCGTTGCTAAAAGAGCTTATACCTTTAAACAAGCACATATAAAAATAACTGAAATCAACATCTAGCTTTATACTTCAAGGGACTAGAAGAACCAAATCCAAACTCAGAGAAGATAAAGGATATAATGAAGATGAGAGCAGAGATAATAAAACAGAAAAAAATTGAAAAACAACCAAACAGCTATTTTTTTGAAAGGATCAACAAAATTGATAAATGTTTGCCTAGATTAAGAAAAAAAAATCAGAAATGAAGCCACTACAATTAATGTCATAAAAATGTTTACAAGAGAATACCATGAACAAATGTACACCAACGAATTGGATAACCTAGAAGACATGGATAAACTTCTGGAAACACACAACCTACTAAGACTGAAAAACACTGCTGAAACAAATTAAAGAAGATAGAACAAATAAACAGATATATCCATGTTCGTGGATTGGAAATCTAAATACTGGTAAAATGTCTATACTATCCAAAGTGATTTTTTTTTTTTTAAAGATTTTATTTATTTGACAGAGAGAAACACAGCGAGAGAGGGAACACAAGCAGAGGGAATGGTAGCGGGAGAAGCAGGCTTCCCGCCGAGCAGTTAACCCAACGTGGGGCTCGATCCCAGAACCCTGGGATCATGACCCGAACCGAAGGCAGCCGCCTTAACGACTGAGCCACTCAGGCGCCCCCAAAGTGATTTTTTTAAAGAGTTTATTTATTTATTAGACGGAGAACATGAGAGAGCACCAGCAAGGGTGAGTGGCAGAGGGAGAAGCAGGCTCCCCCCTTACCAGGGAGCCTCATTCTGAGCTCAATCCCAGGACCCTGGAAATCATGACCTGAGCTGAAGGCAGACGCTTAACCGACTGAGCCACCCAGGCGCCCCTACCCAAAGTGATTTACAGATTCAATGCAACCCCTCTCAAAATCCCAATAGCATTTTTTTGTGAAAATAGAAAAAGTCAGCCTGAGATTTATTTGGAATCTCAAGAGAGACCCCAAATAGCTAAAACAACCTTCAAAAAGAGCAGTTTGGAGCTCTCACACCTTCTGATTTCAAAACTTACAACTAAGCTACAGTAATAAGAAGTGTGGTGCTGGCATAAAGACAGACAGGTAGACCAGTGGAGTCGAATAGAGAGCCCAAAAATAAACCCTCCCATATATGGTCAAAAGATTTTTGTTAACGGTGCCCAGACCATTCACGAGGAAGGCATAGTCTTTTCAACAAATGGGGTTGGAAAATCGGATATCCACATGCCAAAAAAAAAAAAACGAAACAAAACTTGGGCCCTTACCTTCCATCATATACAAAAATTCAGAAACAGATCAAAGATCTCAACAGAACTAAAAAATATAAAACTCCTAGAAGAAAATGGGGGCAAAATCTCATGACACTGGATGTGGCAATCATTTCTTAGAATATCAAAAGCAGAGGCAACAAGGGGAAAAAAAAATATCAGACTACATAAAAAATTTAAAGTATGTATCAAAAGACACAGTCGGCAAATTGAAAAGGCAACCTAAGGAGTGGGAGAAAATATCTGCATATCGTACCTAATAAAGGGTTAATATCCAGAATATATAAATAACTCCAGCAACTCGGGATTAAAACAAAGGTGATTTAAAAGGACAAAGGAGGGGCGCCTGGGTGGCTCAGTCGTTAAGCGGCTGCCTTCGGCTCAGGTCATGATCCCAGGGTCCTGGGATCGAGCCCCGCATCGGGCTCTTTGCTCAGCGGGGAGCCTGCTTCTCCCGCTACGATTCCCTCTGCTTGTGCTCCCTCTCTGGCTGTGTTTCTCTCTGTCAAATAAATAAAATCTTTAAAAAAAAAAAAAATGTATCTTTATCTCTAAATAAATAAATAAAGGACAAAGGACTTCAACAAACATTTCTCCAAAGATATACAAATGGCTACAAGCGTATGAAAGGATGTTTAATTTTACTAATCATTACGGAAACACAAATCAATCCCTGAAAAGAAAACTTTCATCATAGTTTGTCTCTGCCCAACGTGTGTCCTTTATTTTTTTAAGGATTTATTTATGTAAGATTGAGAGTGCGAGCGAGCAGGGGGAAGGGCAGAGGGAGAGGGAGAGGAGCAGACTCCCCAGGGGGCAGGGAGCTCAAGGCGGGGCTGGTTCCCAAGACTCTGAGACCTTGACCTGAGCCAAAATCAAGAGCCGGGAGGCTTCATGCAAGGACTGAGCCACCCAGGCGTTTCCTTTATACTGTTGAGCTTAGTCTCTACCTTCAACCAGCCCCAGTTTCTGCTTCTGAATTCCTGAACTCACCAGAAAGTTCTTTTTCTTCCTTCTCACCTTGTTTCTCCTTTCCCAGGTGAAAACATGGCACACGTATTAAGGGCAGGGCTAATTCTCTGCGAAGCCACTGGTATTTGGGATCAATGCTTTCTGAAAAACCGTTTCATACACAGCCACACTGAAGCACTGTCTCCCACCTGCAAGGTTGCTGGTGGCTCCCTCTAGTCCCAGAGATAACCAAAACCTGCCCCCAAGCGTTTTCAAATACTGACTCTGGGGACTCAAGTCCGTCCTAACGGCTCCTGGACGAGTTACCTGACCTCTCTTGAGTCTCCATTTCTCCTGGTAACAGGGTCTAACGGATCTATAGCATGGAGCCAGGAAAAAAAATTAGATGAATAATTCATCTAAAACATTTTGAATACATCCCAGTTCATATTAAGAACACGGTAACTGTTGGCTCCTAACCCTTTTCTCCCAGAAACTCAGAAAGACTATAGGGGAATGTGACCATGTTGAATTCCAGACCACCCACAACCCAGAGGCAAAGATGTTAGCTACCTGGAACCATGAGAGGGAGGAAGGCAAAACAGAACGTTCTCCATCCATTATCAACACATTCTCCATCCATATCAACACAGCAGATGTCGAAAAAGCCCCAGGCTTCCCTAACCTAGTCTGAAATAATCCCAAAAAGACCTACAAAGACTATGGATTATTTAAAGAGGAAAATTACCCTGGAATTTCCAAATCCAGGCTTAAGAGCCACTCCCCGCTATGCAAGTGAAAAGACAGATTTAGAGTCTGTCTGCAGGGAATTGGCCATTGACAACAACTCATGGCTGGTGTGTAACACTCACACTTCTCCACTTATGGGAGTGAAGATTAGATTAGCTACTGTGGAGGGGGCGGGGAAATTCAATGGACAAAGCAGGTCTCGAAAACACTAATTATGGTAATTTTCTTCGAGTTTCCCCGTAAGTGCTTCCCCAGAGAGTATTAGGAAAAGAGGGCAGTCCGCAGTGACTCCTGCAAAAACTGGAAGCTAATGAACCCCCAGGAGGTTGTTCATCTCCTCTGTGCTGTTAGCCTGATCCTACAAGTCAACAGAAAGGGCCAGAGGGAATTAGGGAAAGAAGCCCTCATTTTTCATTTTGTTTTTGTTTTTTTTTTGTAAAATCCATCTCTGTGGGCCAAACTTTTCCTGTTTTTGTGTGACGATGAGCGTTATCATTTCAGCCCTTGAGATAGTACTCTCCCAAGAATTATTTGCCCCCGGTGTCATAATCCCTAAGTAGGTGCTAGGGAAGTTATGATGCACCTCTTTTACCTTGGGAAGTGACAGAAGTTGGAAGACAGAAAGGGTGTTGCCCAAGCACATGAGCAAAGAGGCTGAGGCTGAAGGTCAAATTTAGCCTTCACGCCTGACACAGTGCTGGGCTCCCCAACCCCCAAGGCCTCGGAAGAGGAAGGAGGCGGGTGGATTCCCACAAGATTAACCCCATCCAAGTTGGCCTGAGTCCAAAGGGCAATTTCTTTCATGGGAAATATAAACAAAGTAGTTTAGCTCTGGAAATTTTATTTAAATCTTTGATCCGTGGCTGGGAGTAAGAGGCTGGTCCAAAGTAAAAGGAAGCACTGTTTTTAAAAACTCTACCATGGTCCTATCCATTGCTCTTGAGACGGGTCAAAGATCTCCAGCCTGAGGGTTTGTTCAGAGGTTCTAGCAGGGGAGCGCAATTACTGGTATACCCTTCACCCAAGAAGGGCCCTCCTCCTTCGGGGAAGGCTGACCTCTTTCAACAGAATCCCCAGCTCAGGGAAGGACACACAAGGAGTGTAAGGGAGGAAGGGAATGCGAGTCTAGGCAGCCAGATCAGCCAACAATCAACCCTGGTGATCGATGGGGTGAGAGATGTGGCAGCCCGATCACCGGCACATCCAGAGATCTCCTGCCCGAGCCACTGGTTGTGAGACTCCAAGTTCTGCCGGGTTTGGGAACACACGACACTCACAGGGACCAAGAGAGCACTTTGTTCGAGGCAAAATGGTACTCAGGCTCTTTGCTAAGGGAGACCAGCTGGAGGTGGCCAAGACGGGGGGCTGTGGTGTGGGGACAGATCTGGTCTGAGGTTTTACTGCATCCCCTACTCCCGGCCACTCACCATCAATCTATGTAAGACTTCCCATCGTCTCTGGGATGCCTGAGTGGCTCAGTCGGTTGGGCCACTGCCTTTGGCTTGAGTCGTGATCCCGGGGTCCTGGGATTGTGTCCCACATCGGGCTCCTTGCTCAGTGGGGAGCCTGCTTCTCCCACTGCCTGCTCTGCCTGCTCTGCCTGCCCCTCCCCCTGCTTGTGATCTCCCTCTCTCTCTGACAAATAAATAACATCTTTAAAA
>CM053617.1:30554762-30596501 GCA_028646535.1 Procyon lotor | reverse complement strand
CAGCGGGGAGTCTGCTTCTCCCTCTGACCCTCTCCTGTCTCATGCTTTCTCTCTCTCCCTCTCTCACATCAATAAATAAAATATTTTTAAAAAATAAAACCCAGTAAATGTAGCAAGCAAGCAGACATTTTTTGTATCATCACAGACCCTTGAAAACAGGGCTATGAAGTCCACCTACCTGTGCTCTGAGGCTGACGGCCCATGGGGCAGGGCTGAAGGCTACCGTCCCCCCAGGCCACACTCTGCATCTTTGGCTCCTCTCCCAACGCTGGGTTGAAGGCCATTTTTACAGCAGTTTCACGGAGGACTCCACATCCCGAAGGCACCTCCACTGGGCCATCATTGCTTTGGGGTCCCTCCGATGCAGTTTTGTGCTGAGACAGAGATGGTGATGGACTCCTGGGTCCACCAACGGGTATCTAAGTGACTTCTGACAGATGACTCAAGTGTCACTCACTAGCGTACCACGCAGAAGACACAAGGCACAGCTGGACCGACCTCAGAGCCGTCTCGCCTCCCTTAAGTGTCCATCTAGAAAAAGAAATTGAAGTTAAGATCCCCGTATTTTCTGAAGCTACTTTCTCAAAGAACAGGAGTGGCAAGTCGGTTCCGTTATCCAAGCTTGCAAAGTTCCAAATCATTTCTGAACTTCACAGAATATCGAATGCTTTGTGAAGCAGGAAAAACCTAAAGCCCCAGTACCCCTTCAATTCTTCCAGGATAGCTCTTTTGGGCCATATTTTTTTTTAACTTTTTACCCGGTTAACTTTTCACTATACATGAAAATTCATAGAGAAGAGTATGATGAACCCAGCGATTCCATCACTCAAATCTGCTTTCCAGCAACATGGCCCGTCTCCTTCCACAAAGTCACCCCCTCCACTTGCCTCAACACCCCCTCCTCATTCTGAAGTGAGGCCCACACATACTGTTTCACCCTGAAATACTTCTGTATATCTAAAATTTAAGAAATCTTTCTCTAAGACCAGTTCCTTATTGTCTGCTGTTTATTAAGGTTGGGTCTGCTTTTTCTAAATCTCCCCCACCCCACCCAGGTTTTGTTGAGATGTAATGGACAAGAAATCCCATTTATGTAACCAAAGGTTCATTTTTAAATACTGAAGCCTCTCAGAATGTCCTATTGCCCAAATCTAGTGTAGAGGACCACAGTCACATCGGTGACATGAGCGGTCCCCAGCCTCTAGGCCTGCACTTTGAAAAAAAGGAAAGCTCAAGGCCCTACAAAACACCAGAATATCAAGGAGGATGCCTCCCCGCACCCTCCAAGAGAGACTCACCACCAGCCTCGTCCAGCCTCTACTCCAGCGCCTTTCTGAATGACAAAGTGACGAGAGCCCCCGGAGCAGCACTAATATACCTCTGACCTGCCCACCCTAGACCCACCTTAAACTCGGCCCGCTTGGCCCCGCCCCGACACGCCTCTTGATCACATCCTAAAATCCACCTTTTCAAAACCTAATTTCCATTCTTTAAAGCACCAACTGAAGCTAATTTTATTTAATCCCCATAATACCCTGACAAAATAGGCCTTATTTTTTCCCCACTTAGGCTTTTAAAAAAATATTTAATTTTATTTTTTCAGTGTCCCAAGATTCGTTGTTCATGCACGACACCCAGTGCTCCATGCAATACGTGGCCTCCTCAATACCCGCCACCAGGCTCACCCAACCCCCACCCCCATGCCCTCCCAAACCCTCAGACTGTTTCTCATAGTCCACAGTCTCTCATGTTTCATCTCCCCCTCTGATTTCCCCCCATTCGCCCTTCCTTTCCTTCTCCCAATGTCCTCCGTCTTTTTCCTCATGCCCCATATGTAAGTGAAACCATAAGATAATTGACTCTCTCTGCTTGACTTATTTCACTCCGCATAATCTCTTCCAGTCCCGTCCATGTTGATATAAAAGTTGGGTATTCATCCTTTCTGATGGAGGCATAATATTCCATTGTATGTATGGACCATATCTTCTTTACCTATTCATCTGTTCAAGGGCATCTTGGCTCTTTCCAAAGTTTGGCGATTGTGGCCATTGCTGCTATGAACATTGGGGTACATGTGGTCCTTCTTTGTACTGCATCTGTATCTTTGGGGTAAATACTCAGGAATGCGATTGCAGGTCATAGGGTAGCTCTATTTTTAATTTCTTGAGGAATCTCCACACTGTTTTCCAAAGTGGCTGCACCAACTTGCATTCCCACCAATAGTGTAAGAGGGTTCCCCTTAGACTTGAGGACACTGGGGGCAAAGAGGTTTAGACCCCGGGGTGAGCCTCTGTCACTGTCGCCTGATTATGTTACAGACCACTGGCCGCATAAGGACAGAAGCTCTGTGCAGTTCACAGATGATCCACAGTGCTTGATATATCCCTGATGAAGGTGAGATTGGAGGCGGGAGAAACCAGAGATCAATACTGAATAAGGATTATGGACGTTAGATCATTCGCTGATTCCTCTTAATCCCCAAGACAGCCCTTGGAGATAATGGAGACCCCCATTTTACAGATGGGGAAATTGCAGACCCCTGGGCATTTTCTACTCAACTGTACAACTTTCCCAAATGTGTGGGAGAAAGTTTCTTATGCTCCAGGTGGGGCAACACAAGGTGTGTTTGACAGCTGTTTCAGATTCTTTTGTGAGAATTCAAAGCGGTCCCCATGGACCCCTGTCTATTTTACCAATCTGCTACAAGCTTATGTGGCAGGCCCAAAGAACAGATTTTTCATACATTAACTTAAATTGTAGAGCCCAAGGGCGATAGATATTACTTATACCCGATATACATATGAGGACCCCAAAGCACAGAGAGATCAAACTCTAAAAACAGGAAAATGCCTAGTAGATGAAAGTAAGTGTTTTAATTGGGCAGATTAAGGGGCATGTGGTTGGCTCAGTCTGTAGAATATGAGACTCTTGATCTCAGGGTCATGAGTTCAAGCCTCAGGCTTGGCAATTCCAAGTAGAGTTTAGTTTTAAAAAAAATAGTATTAATTGGGCACGTTCAGGGCTGAGGTGGAAACGGAGCCCAATGTTTCTGAATGGATCCCAATGGAGATCATGGCTCACCCACCCAAGCTAAGAAAGTGCATGAGGACCCACAGACTTGATGGGCAGATGAAACCATGGGAGGTCACGTCAGTGAGTTATGGCTGTAGACACGGTCTTCTGGTGGCTTTGATAGCTCTCCCAGTCTCTTGGGGAAAGTAAGCAGGTGCTCTGAGGTGGCTGAGGGGGATATACAGGGAGCAGGAAGGGTTGGGGGAGTCTGGAGACCACGAGAGCAGAGCAAACCAAAATAAGGTTGCACTTAAACTGATTTCTCTGGACTTTTTTTTTCTTCCCAGTAATTCAAAGTTCAGATCCAAACTGGTTTTTGTTTTATATTTTCTCTCAGTACCTTGCATTCACAGGTGTCCCCTCCCTGAAGCTGCTTCCCAAAAGCATTTTCACCAGACACCTCACTTCCTTACATCACTTGCTTTCTCACCTCCCGTCCATCTGACCTCTGTCCCCACTCCCTGTTTGAACGTCACCGGCAAAAGTCAACAAGTCAGCCCTTAAATTGCCCAATCTTATGATTAATCTTCCTCCTGAAGCCATCAAACATTGTTGGCCAATCTTTTTTTCTTTTTCCTGAAAACTCTCTTACTTCCGATTCTTTATAATAAGCTTGGCTTTAAAGGATAGCCACTGAGTCCTTTGAACTTTTTAAAAATACTGCATAACAGTAAGAGCCCAACACACAGCAGGTGCTGTGCATGGAGGCCCATGATATGGCTGGGAAATTCCACATATCCAGTCTCTGTGCTCAGAAAACCAGCACTCGGGTGAACTCTTAGTATTTAGCTCATAATTATCACCAGCAAGGAAACCTCAGAACTTACTAGAATACCTAACAGGGACTTTCATGACCTGGCCACTACTTCTTTCTGCCCGGCCTTGCAGACTCCATGGTCTCCTGCAAACTCTTAGCTCCAACCAAGCCAGGCCACTTGCATCTACTGTGATGCTCTCTGCCTTCCTGGCCTATAAAATCTGTCTTCTGAGCTACAAAAGTAAGTTTCAGGTGACTTTAAAAGAAAAGAACTAAAGGCACCTGGGTGTCTCAATCTATTGAGCGTCCAACTCTTGATCTTGGCTCAAGTCATGAGCTCATGGGTCTCAGGATAGAGCCCCACATCTGGCTCTGTGCTCAGCAGGGAGACTCTTGGAAATTCTCTCTCTCCCTCTGCCCCCTCCCCATGTTCTCTCTCTCTCTAAAATCAATCTTTTAAAACAAAAGTTAAACTAAAATGCCCAAAAATATGGTGAGTCCTCAGTTTGCTTACATCAAAGATAGGAGATTTTCCTTCTACACAGATACTTGAAATAGTATTTCATTCGTTCATTTACTCCCTAGAGATTTCTGAGCCCCTACCCTGTGCCACAGTCCTTCTAAACAGAGATTAGCAACAATGTTTTCATTATATCCAAGTCTGGTCTTTCTTTCTTTCTTTCTTTCTTTCTTTCTTTCTTTCTTTCTTTCTTTCTCTCTCTCTCTCTCTCTCTCTCTCTTTCTCTCTTTCTTTCTTTCTTTCTTTCTTTCTTCCTTTCTTCCTTTCTTTCCTTTCTTTCCTTTCTTCTTTCTTTTTAATTTTTACAAAGACATTACATTTGCCCTTAGGTGATACTCTTCTTTTTCTTTCTCAATGTATGTGCCCAAAGTGAAATTATTAGGCATTTTCACTTCCTTCCATCCCCTACCCCATAATGAAATACTGGTTGCTCATGAGAAGTTGATCTCTGTCACATTGTATGCAAGGTGCAGCAGTATTCATAAGAAAGAGTAAAATTATTTACACAGGCGTGAGGATACCTACAAGGGCTAACCAGTCCTGGAAATGAACACCTGGATTTGTGGGATAAAAAACAAACCTCTTCCAGTCCCATCCATGTTGATACAAAAGTTGGATATTTGTCCTTTCTAATGGAGGCATAATATTACATTGTATATACGGACCATATCTTCTTTATCCATTCATCTGTTGAAGGGCATCTTGGCTCTTTCCACAGTTTGGCAATTGTGGCCATTGCTGCTATGAACTTTGGGGTACATGTGGCCCTTCTTTGTAATGCATTGCTTCTTTGGGGTAAATATCCAGTAGTGCGATGGCAGGGTCATAGGGTAGCTCTATTTTTAATTTCTTGAGGAATCTCCACACTGTTTTCCAAAGTGGCTGCACCAACTTGCAATCCCACCAACAGTGGAAGAGGGTGCCCTTTCTCCACACCCTCTCCAACATTTGTTGTTTACTGTCCTGTTGATTTTGTCCATTCTAACTGGTGTAAGGTGGTATCTCAGTGTGGTTTTGATTTGAATCTCCCTAATGGCTAAAGATGATGAACATTTTTTTCATGTGTCTATTAGCCATTTGTATGTCTTCTTTGGAGAAGTGTCTGTTCATGTCTTCTGCCCGTTTTTTGATGTGATTATCGGTTTTGTGAGTGTTGAGTTTGAGGAGTTCTTTATAGATCTTAGATATCAGACCTTTGTCTATAGTGTCATTGGCGAATATCTTCTCCCATTCTGTGGGTTGCCTGTTTGTTTTGTTGACTGTTTCCTTTGCTGTGCAGAAGCTTTTTATCTTGATGAATTCCCAAAAGTTCAATGCAGAGTGAAATAAGTCAAGCAGAGAGAGGCAATTACCTTTTGGTCTCACTTATGTGCTGAGCATAAAGAAAAACATGGAGGGCATTATGAGAAGGAAGGGAAAGGTGAATGGGGGGAAATCAGGGGGAGATGAACCATGAGAGACTGTGGATTCTGAGCAACAAACTGAGGGTTTAGGAGGGGTAGGGGGGGTTGGGTGAGACTGGAGGTGGGTATTGAGGAGGGCACATATTGCATGGAGCACTGGGTGTGGTGCATGAACAATAAATCTTGTAACACTGAAAAGATAAAATAAACATATGGGGTGGGGGGAACATGTCTGCGAGATGCCTGGGAGACTTAGTCTTAGGTTAAGTGCCTGCCTTTGGCTCAGGTCATGATTCAGTCCTGGGATGGAGTCCTCAGTCAGGCTCCCTGCTCAGCAAGGAGTCTGCTTCTCCCTCTGCCCTTCCCCCTGCTTGTGATCTCTCTCTCAAATAAATAAATAAAATCTTATGAAAAAATAACTTCCCTGTTGAAGTTTTAAAACCACCCTCCATAAACTTGGTGAATTTGGCAAACTGATGATTCAGCAAATTGGCTTTGAGCATTTTGGGTCTTGCTGACTTTATATAAATTGCACATTCAATGAATTGAATTTCTCAAACTGAATTTTAGCCATTTGCTCTCTTCCTCCTCTCATAACACAGACTTAGTTGACTTATGTGTAACAACAGTAAGAAGACTAACCAGAAAATATTTATTGAATTTTTACTTTATGCCACTTTTAAACTAACCACTTTCCAAACACATATAAAAAAAATCAGAGTCCCTATAATGAGCACTGGGTATTATATAAGACTGATGAATTATTGACCTCTACTTCTGAAACCAATAGTACGTTATATGTTAATTGAATTTAAATTTTAAAATGCATAATATTAATTTTAATGAATGGACCATACAAATGTAAGATATTAATAAGAGAACTATGTAGGAGGGTGGGGGATGTGGGGTAAATAAATGAAACTCCAAGAACTATCTGCTGGGCTCTTCTATAAACCTAAAGTGGAATTAAAAAAATAAGAGATAATAAATAATAAAAAAATTAAAACAAAACAAAAAAAAATTAAAACAAAGGAAGAATAAAAATAAAAAATAATTATTTGATAAAAAAAAAATAAAACAATCAGGGTCCCAGAGGCCAAGATCTTGCACAAAATCTAATCAACACCAATTAACAGCATCCTCTGAAGATTTGGAGGCAGGACAAACACACCCTCCTCCCTCCTCCCCTGCCCCCCTCCCAGCTTCACCACACCCTACTACATTATCTCTGCCCCCTTCATTCATTTGTTAATTCCATGGCCTGAGGACATCTCTGTTTGCTGCCCCCGAATGGGGGAATATCAAATTTTAAGGTCAAAATGGTCAGTTGGTATTAAAAGATTAAGTTATGCTGCCTCGACTAAGTCTTTATTGATTTGCCTGCTGTCGGAGAACTACACTGTCCTCACTCGGACTGCATTTGTCTTGTTCACCGTTGTATCCAGGGCCTAGCACTGTGCTTGACACCAGAAGGGTCCTTGGAAATATTTACTGACTATTTGAATGAATGATGGAACCTTTTCTCCATCTCCATTACACTACTTTATCTTTCAATCTCCCTGCCTTCCCTGCTTCCAATTTTACTTCCATCCAACGTATACCATTTTCACTCCACTGATTTAAAAAAAAAAAATCTTCACGGACTCATCTTGCTTAAGGGATCAAATTCCTCAGTTGGACACCTAATGACATTCACCTGCCTTTCCAGCCTCCCCTTCACATTGTTTCTTCTTGCGACAACAAATTGCTTCTAATTCTCAGGACACAATGCTCTATCTAGATCCCAGATGTTTGTTTAGATTGTCCTCCCCATTGTGATCCTAGGAGAGTGCGGGGATGTTGCTTTGTCAGCCCTGCTCACCCATCTCACCAGCACTCCCCCAGGGGTACTACTATTTCTGTACTTCATGATCCCGAAGTGTTTGTGTATTTGTGTAGGGAGAAGAGAAGAATGAAAAAAAAAAAAATTCCCCGAATAGATAAACCAGTCATCCTGATTTAATGACTAGTTCATTTTTTTTCTTCCTTAATTTTAAATGTTACCTTTAACATAAATGGTTTGATATATGTCATATCTATCTCTGAGGTGTCATTTTCCATTGATTTGTTTGATTTGGATTTTAAATATCAGATGTTTTAGATTATTATAGTTCTTTATAGTGTGTGTTAATACCTGGTAGGCCAATCTTATGGGAAAAAAAATAGTATCTTATTTGGGCTTTATTTTGAACATCCCAGTTGCCATCAGGTTGAACATCTTTTCATGTTTCCTGGCAGTCAAATTTTCTTTTTTAAGGACCTCTGATTCATGCTCTTGACTCATTTGTTGATGATATACATTGAAGTATTCCTTCTCAACTTTGTGGTTCCATGTATAAGAATGAAGTTTTTAATTTTTTTTTTTTTTAGAGATTTTATTTGTTTATTTGACAGAGAGAGGCATCCAAGTAGGTAGAGAGGCAGGCAGAGAGGGGGGGGGAAGCAGGCTCCCTGCTGAGCAGAGAGTCTATGCGGGGCTCAATCCCAGGACCCTGAGATCATGACCTGAGCCGAAGGCAGAGGCTTTAACCCACTGAGCCACCCAGGCACCTCTTTAAGTTTTTAATTAGTATTTAATTTAGTTAACATTTCTATCTTTCCCTCCATAGTTTTAAATTTTAATATTTTAAATACTTTAAGAAGTTTCTTTCCTCACTCTCAAAGGTTGTCAAGCTCTTTTTTGATATTTTCTTCATTGTCTTCAGTGCGTAGGTGCTAATAGATCCAAAGGAGAGAGAGAAACTATAAAAGGTGAGAGATTTCTTTGCCAACCCTATGGCAACATAGGACAAGTAGAAGATGAAGACTTTACTCATGTCACATGTGAAGAAGGTGAGTTAGAAAAGATGAGAAGTCCTTTTGAATCTCCAGTGGACATCTCCAGCTGACTGTGGGTTCTTTCTGGATTGATATGAACAACTCACGTATGACTAAAGGTCTCCTGGTACCTTCACCAGGATTCCTTATGTGTACCTGATGGTCTAATGGTAAGACCCTTTGGTTATAGTGTACCACTCTTTCCCACCATAATCAGGGGTGTGCTGAGGGGAGGCACAGGGCACTTAGTAACTTCCTGGGCTCAGAGCTTGGTGATGGAAGATATGAAGTTAAACCCTAGCTTCCTATAGTCCTTGTGACCCTAGCCATTTAGCCTCTTCAACAAGTTTTATCCTGAGTTATTTTCCCTACATCTCCCTTGCTGCAAATTTAACACCAGAAGAGAAATACTGAAAAACAATAGCCTAAAATGACAAAAGTTCTTGAAAACTTTTGGTAAAGTTAGGGTTTGGTGAGAATTGTACTTTGTAGAGAACTGTAGATCGAATTTGATAAAGGGATTACGTGTGAGTAGAAGAGGTAGTGATGTAGGAAATGGTTGGGGTCCAGAGCTGAAGGCCAAGAAAGAATTCTTAAGACATATTTGGTACAAAATGCAGTTTTATTAAAGCATGGGGACTGGACCAGTGGGTAGAAAGTGCTGCACTGGGGTCAAAAAGGTGGCCCATTATACACTTTTCAGAGGGGAGGGTCTGTGTACCTGATGGTCTCTGACCATCAGGGACAGCACAAGCCTCCAAGGACCCTGAAGGGGCTAGCTATTGTTAGGGAAAGGTTGTTTATTACTATTTAGTAAAAACCCTGTCAGGATACCCTTCAGATGTATAGTAGTGGGTCCTGTGCTTGAAGGATGATTGTTAACCTTATCTTTGGTGGCAGAGATAAAGAAGTTTCTAAAGGAATTTTTGTGTGTTCAAGTAGACTCACAGGATCCTGGGAGGTCAGGCTAAGATTACCTTTTGCTCTGAGCAAAGTATCAACATGGAGTCAGCTGAATTCCTGGAGGAATGTCACTCTGCCTATTTCAAGGACTTGTTAGTGGGTAGTAAGTAGTGAGGAAATTTAATAATTTCTCTTCTGCCTTTGTTTCCCACATCAGTAGAACATAGGAGGGATGGCTCAAGGAGGGCAGAAATTAAGCCATGGTTTAATCCAGAAGGATAAGAAGTAATGTTAATCAATACAACTCTTGGCAGCTTAGATGTGAAGGCAACCAAAAGGTGGGGGGGGCTGGGTTCCTGGAAGGAAATTAATATATTTTTTAAAGATTTTATTTATTTATTTGACAGGGAGAGATCACAAGCAGGCAGAGAGACAGGCAGAGAGAGGGGGAAGCAGGCTCCCTGCTGAGCAGAGAGCCCCAGGCGGGGCTCGATCCCAGGACCCTGAGATCATGACCTGAGCCGAAAGCAGAGGCTTTAACCCACTGAGCCACCCAGGTGCCCCGAAAGGAAATTAATATTAACATAATCAGGGGAGCCTTGGTGAAGACTGACTGTGAGGATAATAGTGGACTTGTCTTTGAGGTGTGTGTGACACCTCGTAAAGATGACCAGCAGGCAAGTGGAAGGAGGCTAAGGTTGGAGACAATGTTTTAGTCATCCAGATGGAGGCAAAAATTGAATCTCAAAGGTACTATAAACACAGAGAGAACATCATAGGAAAAACCTGTATCAAAGTGACAAGAAGTAAAAGGAAAGCTGAGAAAGCAGAAGTATAGAGAGAGAGAACCAAGAAGGGGGTGTGATTGGAAGAAATTGGGATCAAGAAAAACCGTTTAGGACTAGTAACCCAAATACTGACGGGCATTGTGGTTTATCAGGGAAATGGACTGGGTCACCTATTCTGGAATTCATTCCATAAAACATAGCACCCAACACACGCTTGTAAAAAAAAATGAGGGAAGAGAACCTTCCCATGTCAGTGGCTCAGTCATTAAACGTCAGCCTTCAGCTCAGGTCACGATCCCAGGGTCCTGGGACTGAGCCCAGCATCTGGCTCCCTGCTCAGTGGGAGGCCTGCTTCTCCCCCTCCCACTCCCCCTGCTTGTGTTCCCTCTCTTGCTGTTTCTCTCTCTGCCAAATAAATAAATAACATCTTTAAAAAAAAAAAAAAAAAGGAAGTTACGGAAATATTCCACACCTCATACAGCATGGTCTTGAAGAGTGCCAGAACATTCTGCTCTATCACTTGATTTCCAGTATTCCACTTACATGACTTCGGACAGTTCTCTGTGCGGTTTCCTCTTTCATATGAAGGACAGTGATCTACCACCTAGAGTTGTTTTCAGAATTAAACAACTAATCCTTCTAAATACAGTACTTAGAACAATGCCTCTAACATAGTAGGCAATCAATAAATATTAGCTGGTTTTCGTTTTTTTGTTTTTTGTTTTTATTTGACAGAGAGATCACAAGCAGGCAGAGAGGCAGGCAAAGAGGGGGCCGGGAAGCAGGCTCCTTGAAGCAGAGAGCCCGATGCGGGGCTCGATCCCAGGACCCCGAGATCACGACCCGAGCAGAAGGCAGAGGCTTCAACCCACTGAGCCACCCAGGCACCCCTAGCTGTTTTTTTTAATCAGCTATTGTTTTTACCAGCTCTTAGGGTCCTAGAGAAACAGCATTTTTCTCACGAAGCCTAACCAGAGCACATTTGGGTTTGATATGCCTCCAGGCTCACATTGATGCTATAGCATTTAGCACAGGGCCTGACACAAAGGTTCAGTAATTACAACCAAAACTCAGAAAGCACTGTAGGCCACTTTTCTGAGTGCTGTTATTATAGGTATTGACTTGTTTAAACTACCCAAAAGCCCTGAGATAGGAACAGTTGGGTGTACCCCATTTACAGATGGAGAAACTAAGGCCCCATGTCAAGAGTTAATACATAAGCTAATTGCAATGTCATTCTCCACTCCCCTCCCCTTAGATAACCTTTAACCAATCATGGGAATTTCTTTTTTCTTTTTTAAGATTTTATTTATTTATTTATTTGACAGGGAAAGAGAGATCACAAGTAGGCAGAGAGGCAGGCAGAGAGAGGGGGAAGCAGGCTCCCTGCCGAGCAGAGAGCCCGATGTGGGGCTTGATCCCCAGACCCTGAGATCATGACCTGAGCTGAAGGCAGAGGCTTTAACCCACTGAGCCACCCAGGCGCCCAATCACGGGAATTTCTTGGTCAACACTAGGAGGTAATCTGACGCTTTAGCTGAGTGATACAGCCTAAAGCAATAAATTCCTTTTTTTTACACCCTCCGCCTTTATTAAAAAAGCAAAACAAAAAACTTTCCTTTTCCGCAGCTCAGCAGAGTTCCTTCCTAGTTGCTAAAGGGTTGCTGCTCCATTCATGAATCCTTCTCTAAAGCCAATTTGATCTTTCAAATTACTCAGTTTAATTTTTGCTGTTTAGTAACTGGTGTACGCTTAGGCCCAAAATGCGTAGCAGAGGTCGTCTATTCCACAGCCCCTGCTCCTAAGCACTGTGCAGTGTGGTTCCAACATCTTCACTAACGAAGAGGGAGAGCATCACTTCTCTCGGATTCGCGATTACTGGAGGCGGAAAGCATCATCTATTCCAACACCTTTCTCATAAACCCAAGAAAGTGCCACCCACGGGGTGGGGGGGTGAGGAAGGTGGGGAGGTGGGGGGGATGACGGCACCAGACCAGCAGGCCAGAGCCCAGTAAGCCCCGCTGCCAGCGTTCCCGAACCCCCAGGTGGCTCCGGGTCCCTGGAAGGAGGAGGGAGCGGGGAGGAGCGCCCGCCTGAGCCCCGCCCCGCCTCCACCCCGCGCGCCGCCGAGCGCCCAGTCTCAGGTTCTCGGGAATGTGCCGCAACGATGGGGACGGCGGCAGGCGGTAAGGCGTACTTCCAGAGGGGCAGTCTGTTCTGGTTCACCATCATCACCCTCTCCTTTGGGTATTACACGGTAAGGGCAGCGCCAGGGGAGTGCAGCCCCACGAGAAGAGCGAGCGATCCCCTGAGCGTAGGACCGGCGTCTCCGGCCGCAGGGTCGCGCAGGCGCAATCCGGCTATCCGCGCCCGGAACCCCGGGGGAGGTGACCAGGCCTGGAGGAAGACGCAGGCGCACTTGTCTGCCTGCGCCTTTCACCTCCGCCCACGGTCCCTCGAAACCAGTTATCCAGGCTTTCTCGGTATGGGGACGGGGGCGGGTACGGCTCCGCATCCCAAGACTCAGTGTGTAGGTCTTTCAAGATGGTGGCGACGAGGTCCGAGGCCCGCAGGGCTGCTTCCGCCTACTTCCGTCCGGCCAGACGTTTGCCTTCGCTGGTCACCGTCCTGGCACTGGGTTATTTCGCGGTGAGGCGTGGGGCTGGACTGGGGGCGGCGCGGGGGCGGCGCATCACTTTTGGTCCGCCGGGCCCTCGTTGGGCGACCGGCACCCTCGTAACGAGGTCTTGCGCCTGCGCCCCCGGTGGTTGCCTAGGTTACTAGCGTAAGCGGAAGGTCGGTGGGCTCACGGGATGGTTTCTGCTGTAGCGTCCTTTCCTTCGCGTCTTCGCCCCTCCACGGTCGCTACGGTTAACCAAGAATGAGCAGTGTTCACCGAGGGGAAGTCACGCCGACAGGCTGCCGTGGGCCTCCTCGGTCAGAATGGGGCTTCCGAAGCAGAGTGCTCGAGGCAGTTGGGATTGTTTGGAAAACGGGGTTAGACCTAAAGGAGGGATGGGGGGTTATAAATGTCATAGCATAGAGGTGACATTAAGAAGACAGGGTCTCTGCTGAGAAGAGAAGCGACTTTTATTTGGCTGACAGAGTTCGTTTAAAGAATAGGGAAGACACCTGGAAAAGTAGATTGGGGACTAAGTTGGTGTAATTGTGAAGAGGCAAATCTCTTTAGATCTTGACCAGGAAATCCTGGACACGGGAGCTTAGCAATGTGTTGCCGTGTCCACAGTGTTGTTTGTTGTCAAATCTAATCTCCTTGGCTCTGATTTCCTCATAGGTAAAATGGTGTTGGACTGAAAATTTTCAAAGGTGCATTTCTGTTCTGGGATTCTGTGCTCCTGACTAGTTAGAAAATAGGTGGAGGAAAGCTTTGCAAATTGGGATATCATGGAGCTGGCATTATTGAGATGTTGTGGAGCTGGCAGGTGCTGCCCCTTCCATTGCTTTTGGTTTTGGAGGATGCAGTAATAGTAAAATTATATTTTATTTTATTATATTATTATAATTATATATAACCATATATAATTATAATATTATATTATGTTATTATATTAAAAGCATAGTAAATATGCTTTATTTAAATTTTAGATGCATAAGATATAATGGGAGAGGTAGTACTGCACTTGGCTGAGATCTGAATGGGACAATAAGTTTTGGACCTGTTGGCACTTAATTCTCGGAAAAACCTTATCTGGCAGAGATTACAATATAGAGACTAAGGGAAAGTTGCTCAGATTACAAAAACCTAATGTGATTAAGTAGTTGCTATTAACACGAACAAGCTTGATGTACCTATTTTCCAGCTCTGAAGTGGATCATTCCCAGTTTTAGATGTAGGAAAAGTGAAAGAAGGAAAAAGAATCCTAAATTACATGGGGGTTTGGCTCAAGCCATAGCTTCTGCAGTAAAGAAGCTATCCAGGGCACAGAAACCTGAAGTTTATTAATAATCTGTATAAAATAATATTTTTGGTGGAATTCACCAAGTATAGAAGTCATCCAGCCTGGGCACTGAGTCTGATGACCACATAGCTTCCTGCCCATGAATCTCCCACTGGAATAGCATTTAGAAAACAGAAGTGGAGAATGAAAGCACAGATTGAATTCAGAGATTCTTTGGTCTCTAGTTTTTTTCTTGTAGAATCGGATTGTTTCATAATCTCTCAAAAATAAACATTTGCTGATTTAAGTGACTTAATAGATATTTTGTGCCTCTGGTTCTCTTGCAGTGGGTTGTCTTCTGGCCTCAGAGTATCCCTTATCAGAGACTCGGGCCCCTGGGCCTCTTCACTCAGTACTTGGTGGACCATCATCACACCTTCCTGCACAATGGGTAAGGAGGGCTCTGGAAATGGGATGTGGACCCCACAGCTCAGGCCTACTGTAGATCTTGAAGTTCTGCACTTGCCTGAAGATATCTGAGAGTGTTGCCAGTTTCACATTAAGGCATCTCTTTGAGGTTTCTGTGTTAGATTTCATCAGCAGATAACCGTCATCTTAAACTAGGCTGACTTTTGTTTCAGGTATTGGCTTGCCTGGCTGATTCACGTGGGAGAGTCCTTGTACGCCATGGTTTTGTGCAAGTAGGTGTTTTTAATAGTGCTCTATCGTTTTTCTCTTGGTATCTAGTGTAAGTTGAGAGTAGTCATATTTAAATACTTCATGTGGGGTGCCTGGGTGGCTCAGTGGGTTAAAGCCTCTGCCTTTGGCTCAGGTCATGATCTCAGGGCCCTGGGATGGAGCCCCTCATCGGGCTCTCTGCTCAGTGGGGAGCCTGCTTCTCCCTCTCCCTCTGCCTGCCTCTCTGCCTACTTGTGATCTCTGTCTCTGTCTCTGTCAAATAAATACATAAAATCTTAAATAAATAAATAGTTCATGTGTTTGTAGGCCGAGAGCGTTCTCAAGGTAGAGTTGAATCTCCACACCTAAAACTGACCCTAGCCCCGAAGGAGTACTCTGTAGCTGTTTAATGAATAGATTCATTTCGTTTGTGTTAGTTAATTAATTAACTACTTAATTTAGATGATTTTTCTAATTTAAAAAAAATAAACTCTCTGTAGAGCTCCACCTATAGCAAAAGATTAGGAGGTTGACTTCTAGTTTGGAAAAGAGCCAGTGTATTAACTTAGGCCAATGATTCTCAATCGTAGTTTTGCAACTGAATCACCTGAGGAGCTTTTTGAAATACCCGTGTCTGGTGCCCAGACCCAGAGATCCTGATTTGGGAGGCCTTGCCTCTGAGATGGGAATCTCATTTTTTTCAAGCTTCATAGATAACTCTGGGATGCATTGCAAATTAGAAAAACCTCCCAGCTCGACCCTACTCGCTGGTGTCAATGTAAGTTCACACTGTGTGCGGGTCCTAGGACAGATTCTCTTGACATTAGTACTTCATGTGAGCACATGCAGACAGTATAGTGATGTGAAGAGGTGCTTCCAGTAACTTTTTCCAGATTACTTTGCAGTTGAGTTCTTCTGGTCCAGATGAACTGTCACCTCTCTTACGGTTGTATTACTTCTAAAAGGGAGAGAGAAGATACTTGAGAACAACCATGTTTTATTTATTTTTATTATTATTATTTTTTTAAGGTTTATTTATTTGACAGAGAGAGATCACAAGTAGGCAGAGAGACAGGCAGAGGTAGAGGGGTAAGCAGGCTCCCCACGGAGCAGAGAGCCCGATGCGGGGCTCGGTCCCAGGACCCTGAGATCATGACCTGAGCCGAAGGCAGAGGCTTAACCCACTGAGCCACCCAGGCGCCCCGAACAACCATGTTTTAATAATAAAAGTAATATTTATCCAGTGCACACTATGCCAAGCACTTGCTAAGAGCTTTTGAGAGATGATGTTACTCTGTCTTCCCGTTTAGGAAACAAGCTGGCCTTTCTAGGAGAGGAGGAGATAGTGGCTTTGTTCCGTGTCACCCTCTCCAGGCCCCTCACCCTAGCCCTGGATGAAATCCGAAGCACTTCCCTAGGTTTCCCGGTCACTATCTGATCGCCTCCACTCTAGTCCAGTCTATTTATTAAAAGCATAAATTGGCACCTAAGTCAAAGTGTCTTTTCTCATTGCTCTGGGGCTCAGGAGCCTGCTGTGGGGAAGATAGTATGTTTGAGAGCTTCTCTCTCATACCACCTCTTTTTCCTATCCGCTAGCAGCTGCTGCTTGTGGCCCGTTGGGGTGGGGGCGGTTAGGGGAAACCAGGGCAGGCAGCTGGGAGCTGTAGATGTTGCATACCTGGTGCTGGCTTTTTTTTTCCCTCCGGGGGGCCCTGGAGACAGGGTTTGACAATACTGTGCCCTAGGCAGTAGCCACACTACATCCGAGGGAAGAGTGTACCATCCTGAATGCACAAGAAAATGAAAATAAACCATGCAAGTTCAGAAGCTGGAGGAAAATGGCAAAATAAGCCTAATAAAAGTAAATAGAAGGAATACCTTTTTTTTTAAATGGAAGACAGTAACTCTTATGAAACCTTAACATTAAAATTCTGGTGGCTAAGTTTCGTTTTTTTGTTTTTTTAGGTCTAAGGGCATCACGGATGGTCGGGCTCAACTACTCTGGTTCCTCCAAACTTTCCTCTTTGGGATAGCATCTCTCTCCATCTTGATAGCTTACAGACCAAAACGCCAAAAACAAACTTAAAAAAGATAACTAGAGGCTTTCTTTCCACTTTTGGCATTCAGCTTCACTGTTTTGGGGGTGGGAGGAATGCTGAGTTTACTTGATCTTTTTACTTTCCAGAAACTGAAGACCCCCTAGGTATTCATTATTCTTTTATACGCTCTGGTTCAGCTTGACTGGATGACAGGAAAGGATTTAAGCTTCCCAGTTCTGTAGACTACCCTGTTTGGCCCAGGGCTTCCAGCTGCCTTCTTGAGGTCCTTGGCCGTGTTGGTGCTCCTTGTATCATCTGGTTTAGGCTTGTCCTAAAACTGCTTGTTGGTATAACTTTGCTCCCACCTTCTGACTGAGACACCTTACCCTTAGCACCCCATCTTAGCTCTCCTTTCCCCCAATTTTTTCCACCTTTCTGAACCAAAGCAGAGTGACATTTCCACAGCACATCAATTCTACACACACTAGGCCCCTGGGAAGCAGGATCCTATCCTCTCAGACTTCCGTTTCTCACAGGACCAAGAAAGATAAGGAGGATAAGCAAGTGCCCGGAATGAGCCAGGCCGAGCAGTGACCTAGAGGCACAGAGGACACGCTGAGTACCTAGAGGAGAGGATTGGGAATGCCTTCCCTGATGGAGCCAGCCAGAAGCCATCCTTCCCTCCACGAGGCCCTGAGGACACAGCCCTCCATGGTGCACAGGGCTCTGATGGCCACTGCTAGATGGCTCCTTCCGGTCAGGATCACATCTTGGACGCTCGATTTTTTTTTTCCCCCAGCACCTGTCCCATCGCCTTGCACACAGGTGTTCTGTCAGCGTTTTCTGAATCACAGGCTGAAGACCGTATTAACTTTCCATTTGTTCAGTATCATTCCAGTCATTCTATGAAAACTGCAGAACCCACTCAGTGTATTCTCTTCTCACAGAAAAGCACGGGACCGCACTTGACTGGTGGTGCCCCCTTTTTCTGGGTCCCTGGTAGGAAACCTGCGTCTTTTTCACACATGCCTACTCGTAGTCATTTTCTCCAGACTCTGTAACGACTCCCTCCAGCTCCGGCTTACTCAACCACAGATGTTCCTGAGCTAGAGATTTGAGCTGGCAGCAGTGACTACCTCTCCCATTCCCCTGACTAGGCCTTTTTACTACTGACCGGTCAGGGCAGGAGGGTCACTGACTCTGTCTCCTGACCTTGGCAGAATGACTCTGTCGCATAGGAGCCATTAGGGTTCCTTCCTTGGAGGAGCACCCAGGCAGTCTGTAGTTCTCTAGGAACTAGACCTTATTTTTCTTTTGTGATGCAGTAGGGCGCGTTCTCTATTTTAGGCAAACATTTATGAGAGACAGCCCCTTTCCCCCAAAAAGAGACCCCAAGTAAAAGTACAACCCTGAAAGATTATGGACTATGAATTGCTTCTGGTGGAGATGACTTTCCACAACTAAATTTCGGTTTTTCTTGTTTCTCCTGTCATGAAGTGTTCCCCTAATTTTTTTTTTAAAGATTTTGTTTATTTGATAGAGCACAAACAGGGGGAGTGGGAGAGGGAGAAACAGGCTTGCCACTGAGCAGGGAGCCCCATGCGGGGTTCAATCCTAGGACTCCAGGATCATTACCTGAGCCGAAGGCAGAGGCTTAACTAACTGAGCCACGTAGGGGCCTTGAGAAAAAAAAATTTTTAATCACTGAGTTAAACATCATGGAAATCCAACCCAGATTTTTAAAAGCATGATCCTCTCGAAAGAGAAATAGTAATGACAGTAATATGAACAGTGACAGCAACACTATGGCAGATTATTAAGTGAAATGAATTAAACTTGAATAAATGCTGTGAATTGTTTTCTCTGTTCAAATGCTTTTTTTGTATGTCCATTGTGTTACATTGTCACACAGTTGATTCTACTTTTTCCAAGTAGATTCTATTATGGAACTGTTTGTACAGTTCAAATATCAAGGCTTTTTGCATTGATAACATAGACTGCCCTAGTTGTAGGGCATATGACCCTCTTTATGCTTATAGAGCTGCCTCAAGCGCACTTCAGTCCACGCACACAGACTCATGGGTGGACATGAGTGTCTCCTTTCATTGTAGGAGTTGTTGTCCTTTCATTTTCATTTACAGTTATTTAGCATCCGATGCAATCCATGCAGCAAGTGAGAGGAGTATTTTTACTTTTTAAATGCCAAAAGTATAAAATCCTATCATCTCATTTGGGGTCTTACCATGACTTACAGCACAGAAGGATCTTAACGAGCAAATGGTGAGGGTCATGTTGTAGGCCCATAAACTGCATCCCATCAAGGAACCACACCACACGGAGGCCACACTCCAGCTGGATCATGTGTTCTCCTATCCTCTGCAGCCCAGGAGCGTAGACGTTAAGTCTGAAGCAAAAAATGAACAGAAATGGAGACACTGTCTTCGTGTTGAAGCTGTAATGGGGACGTGGGAGAAACATCCTTGTTGAGTTCAGATGAGAAAGGCCAGAGGCATCTTGATGGAAGCCACCCTGTAAGGTAGACAAACTAAACTGTTTTCTTACCTCCTGCCCTGCTTTGTCAGAAGCACATATGGTTTGGAAGAACAAAAAAGAAAGGACTCATGTGAAAACCCATGACTAATGACCTCAGCACTTCCAACAGTAATAGGCCAGTGTGCAGTGTTTCCCTGTAAGCATCCTGCTTGTTCAGGACCCCATGCAAGCCACGTCTAAACATGTTTTTTAAGCCATGGTTTTAAAACAAGGCTTGGGCTTAGGAAGTCATCATATTCCATATGCAGAAAGGTTCTTGAGCAAAACAACTTGCCATCTAAGAGCCCTACATATTTACCCAGAGGGTCTGAAAACAAGAAGTTGGAGAACCTGCCGTTGATCGAGAACACAGTGCAGTCACATTTTTATCTTTGCCTGAGCCCTTCCTGGAGCCTTGTTAATCAAAGCTCTTAGTTCAGCATAAATATCCATTATCCTGTCCCTTATTGGCACAGGCAAAAAGTTGCTAGTAGGGCAGCTGAGTAATGTATCTTACTATATGAGACCTCTCTGCAAGGCAGTGTATCCACATCAAATCGGGAATTAACCGTTCTCTCTTCATCAATGTTGGGCAGTGAGATACCATAATTATTTCACATTTGTCTATGAAGAAGAGATCTGTCCTGATTCCACAGTGAATACTTGAAAATCCTATCCAGTTTTTTAAAAAAGATTTGTCAGAGCGAGAGAGCACGAGCAGGGGGAGCAGCAGGCAGGGGGAGAAGCAGGCTCCCTGCTGAGCAAGGAGCCCAGTGGGGGACTTGATCCCAGGACTCTGGGATCATGAGCTGAACTGAAAGCAGACATGTAACAGACTGAGCCACCCAAGCGTGCCGCGCCCCCCACCCACCGTATTTGTAATTTTTTTTTTTTTTTTAAAGATTTTATTTATTTGATAGCGAGAAACACAGCGAGAGAGGGAACACAAGCAGAGGGGATGGTAGCGGGAGAAGCAGGCTTCCTGCAGAGCAGAGAGCCCGATGCGGGGCTCGATCCCAGGCCGCTGGGATCACGACCTGAGCCGAAGGCAGACGCTTAACGACTGAGCCACCCAGGCGCCCCGTATTTGTAATTTTTATAACTGTTTTAAGGTGGCTTCTAAACTTTCTTAATAGGATTGAGTATATTGATTGCCTCATTTTTGTTTGTAGTGAATCATGAAGGTGGATTAGGGCAAATGCCTTGTGGCACCCTAATACTATTCAGGGAAATGTTCATGACAGTGTCAGGGCTGGGAGAGTGCATTGTATGAACAGAGGGTCTTGGTCTTTGGATGCCCCATGAAAAGATTTACCTGGGGCTCTGTGCTCCAATAAGGATAACCAGTAGGAAAGTAGCAAGCACAAAGCAGTTTATTATAGCAAAGTGTGCTCTCACGGTGGGAGAGCAGACGGGTTCCTTGAAGTGGTTGTTTTGGAATTGGATGTTAGGTCTATCTGGGCTTGGAAGAGCTGTGAAGTGCAGTGGGGTGGTCTCTAAAGGAGGCTGCTTCCAGTCTTTTGGGGAACTCCTCCCAGTTTGGGTGGGGAAGTTTTTGACCCTGCAAGGTAGGTCCCAGAATGGTCTGGGAGCCTTTCTCCGTGGGCAGGGCTGAATGCAAATGCATTATAATGAGTCTAGGGGTTACCCTAGGGCAGAGATGGAAGAGGAGAGCACATGTTCTGCACCTGTGGCTCCTGATCTATCAAGCCCAAGGTCTTGGAAGTCACAAGGTCGGGATATTGAGCTCCCAGGCTTACAAAGCGTAGCATTTTTTTAATCACTGTCCCTGCCTCCAGCTCTAGGCTCTACCATTCCCCTTCAAGGACTTGGGATTCCGCTTCAGGGTGTTCCTTCCACTGCTCAGATCTAGCTTTTCTCTAACAAAAGGACTTTCATTTTTTTCTTTGTACCAAGCTGTTGCATGAGATGTTCCTAGTAAACAGAAATTAGTTAGTACCAGTAAAATTGAAATCTTGACATTACTATAAATGAAGGTAATGGCGTCTATAATATAGAGAAGCATCCCTAAACCTCAGGCACTAGGGACCATCCCCACAACAATAGTCATGTCTACACTACACCATGAAACCCTCCCTTAAAAAAAAAAAGAGGCTTAGTTAGCATTTATATAAGGTTTCTATGCATATCAAAGGGAGAGGGAAAGGACTCATAAATACAGTTTACTCATAAATACACTGGTAAATACAAGTATATTATTATGTTATATGTTATATATTTATTACATTATTTTATTAATTATATATTGACAAATATACTTTCTTAAGGATACTCTAAGAAAAAAAGGCAAAAAAGATCCTCTTGACCTTTTGGTAACAGAGAAAATTCAATCTTATTTATTCTTTTATCTACCCTTTATTTACCCTTTTATTTACCCTTGCCCTAACAGAGATCATTAATTTTGATTTATCCCTCCTGTGTGTAATTTTGCATGAAAGACATGAAAGCAAATATGTATTTTTATTTTGCCTTTTCCTTAGGTGTCAATTCCTCCTATAGATACCCACCATGGAGTAGATTCTCCACTAAAGACGGGCAAAGGCTCTTTCACAAAACACCTGACATAGGATTTGGGGGTGCTCATCCCCAGGAGAGTGGTATATCGAGCTAAGAACCAAATTTTGAAAAACTTTCCGCTTTCTAACCCTCTAGAATCCTCTAAAATCTCAATGAAATGAAACTGTTCCCCTGATATAACCTCAGAAAAGCTGAGTTGAATTAATTTACTTTAACTTTCTCGCTACTGGGAAATGAAATCATCCAAAAAAGACAAGATCTAATAAAAAGCCCCATAAGAGGGAATCTTTCAGGGGTGCCTGGGTGGCTCAGTTGGTTAAGCATCTGACTTTAGTTTTGGCTCAGGTCACGATCTCAGGGTGGTGAAATCGAGCCTCACATCAGGATCTGCACTGAGCCTGGAGCCTGCTTAAGATTCTCTCTCTGCCCCTCCCCTGTCCGAGCTCTCTCTGGGGTGGGGAGGGAGAGAAACTTGCAGGCTTTACTTTCCAAAGTAAAAAAACATAGCAACCCCCTGAGAGAACGGATTAAATAGTAAGTCACATTGCAATCCTTTATTGTTGTTTCTGCTAAAGAGTGAAAGGCATCACAGTGGAATGGAGTAGGGTCCTTGGCTTTTGAGTGACCTCTCTGTTCACATCGTTACCCAGTACTTATTACCTATGTCACCATGGGTGAGTTTCATCATCCCTTTGAGTCTCAGTGTCTACTCCCTGCTTGTTTGATTTCCTTTTATCCCCATGTCCCCTCTGCCCCCATTCCCAGGCAACAATTCCAATGTATTGCAAAATGTACATTGTTGTTTTGTGAGCAAGTATCTTTAAAGTCAACGAATCATACTGTGATATATTAGGACTTAAGGACCCGATCATGTTGCAACATGTGAATTGCCACTAAAATTTGGCTTCTTGAGAAGGACTTCAAGGACAGTGTGAGTTTGGTAACTTAATCTGATTTTTTTTTTTTCTCCCAAGATTTTATCTATTTATTTGACAGAGAGAGAGATCACAAGCAGGCAGAGAGGCAGGCAGAGAGAGAGGGGAAAGCAGGCTCCCTGCTGAGCAGAGAGCCCGATGCAGGGCTGGATCCCAGGACCCTGAGATCATGACCTGAGCTGAAGGCAGAGGCTTTAACTCACTGAGCCACCCAGGCGCCCCCTTAATCTGATTTTCATTTACTTTCTGACAATTTGCCAACAAGAGCTGAGTTGCTCACATTCTATGTTGCTCCCTTGGAGGGGGAAAATCTGTCTCCAGCACAGTGTGAGAAGCAGCTGGAACCCGTTTGTGAATACGACAGGTAACAATAGAAAAAGAAAGTCCACGCTGGCCAACTAGCAGAGTTCAACTCCAAAAATCTACCTTAATTTTGCTTGAGTTAGAATGGCATTAAACGACACAGGATATGAGCTGAAATCATGCTTACAGTCCACTCGTAATCAGAATGCTGGAAGAGACTGCCAAGATTTTCAGTGGGACACCCCCCTCCCCCCCAATCTTACACTAGGAGAAACTGAGTGCCCGTGAAGCCAGGTGACCACCAATGTCATCCAGCCAGTTTGAGGGCAGACCTAGGTCCCTGAATCCTCCGTATTTCACCAAGCTGCCTGCCAACAGTGCTGGATGAAAGGTCCAAAGTCTTGTTCTCAACAGCATGCCTCACCGCCCAAATATTTTACACATATTGTCCAAGAATGGTGCATGAAGACCGAGAATTATTTCCATCCCTATTAGCTGTCCTAAACCCCCAAATCCTGCCCATGGGATGGGTGCCTGCCTTTGATACTGTCCCCATAGCAATGTACAAATACCGCGAACACTCTGCAGACCTAGGGGTTTTCTTGCTATTGATGGAAGATGCGGCAATAATATGTTGCATATGTGGACGGACTAGGGGTATTTATAGCATTGACCAAGCTTTCACATCTGCACTCTTGGCGGGCTTGCTGGGCTTATGTTCTGAGTATTACAGAATATTTCCTAGGAAACTGAAAATAAATATATTATGGAATTTCAGTGTTCCGTGTGTCACTAGCATTGCCCTAGTGGCCTGTCACGCCTGTTGCAAAACACACTGTTGGCCACAGGCCCGAATTCCTTGCGTGGTCCTGTGATATCCTTTGAAACTTCAGGGATCTCACAGAATGGCCTCTATGTTGATAATAATAAGAGCAAATGTTAACTGAATTCTCACAGTGAGCCAGGAATTACACTTAGAGCTTTGCTTGCATTCTTTCCTTTAAACCTCACTGACCCTTGGGAAGTAGATGCTGCTCCCATTTTCCCAATTAGAAAACTGGGGCCTGATGAAATTGTGTAGCTTCTCTAATAGTCAGAGCCAGGGATGGCAGAACCGGGAATCAAGGCTGGATCCCTCCAAGGCTGAAGCCTATATTTGTAGTGTGTGTTCATGGCCCAATGGTTCCGGATGACAGATGTAAACATAGCATAAAATCATTCCTTGGTGTTAATATATTCACAGTGAAATACACGGCCCCATGAAATACATATTCAAAATGGACTCTACCATCTAATTCCTTGGATTGAAAGTATTCCGTCTGTACTTTAAGCAAGGGATCCATTTGAAATATCTCTTTGAAATGGCATCGAGTAGGAAAGACATTTCCATCTGAACGTGAGTCTGACCAGGGACTGGCTAGAAGCCACTGGGAGACAGCCCCAAGAAGGTCAACCCTAATCAGGACGCCCAGACCTGGTGGAACAGGGAGGTAAATGGACACCGGCCTTCAGGGCATGTGAGCCAGAGACCAAGCATCTTCAAGTAGGATCAAGGTGGAGGTTAAGAGGCCCCTGGGACTAGAGAGGGCTGGGCAACCAAAAGGGTGTGCCCAGGAATAGAGCAAAGCCGAATTATCCCTGTGAGCCTGAGGCAGACAAAGGGATTGTCTTGAAGAATGTAGCAAGGACAACTTGACCTTTGTCATTTAGAAGTTCCTGGGGTCTCATCCTGGGGTCCACGGATGGATCAGTGAACCTTTAATATTGTCTGGGATCCGAAGAGGCCCAGCAAGCAGAGAGCCTGGGGCCTCCAGGAATTGTTCTTTGGGGACGGTGGGGGGGCATTGGTGGATGCAGCACCAAGGCTTTCAGAGGCACTAAGGAAAATGGCAGAATAGGATAGCAGCTGTCCTATACTATACTGAACAAATCATTTCACCTCTTGAACCTGGGTTTCCTCTTGAGGCAGTTAAACTGGATGAGTTATAAGTTTCCGGCTTTAGAATTCCTTAAAATTCCAGAAGCACTATTCACTAGTGCAACAATTTACTTGGATAAGTAGTGAGTTCCCCGTCACTGGTAATAGTCAAGAAGAGTGAGAATAGCCCCTTGTCTGGTACGGCCCTAGAGAGAATCCCTACATTGGGTAAGAAGTTAAGATTTGACTTTGAACAATGAAAACAATAATAATACTATCAATTATTATTGATTACGTAGGTAATGTGGGCCCAGCACTGTTCCAAGCATTTACACACATCTCATCTGGGATATTATTAACATTCCCATTTTGCAGAGGATACTCAGACCAGAGGCAGCAAGTTGCCTCCCAGAGACCTCACATCTAGAAAGAAGCAGAGCTGAGATAGAGAAAACAAGTTGCTCTGACTCCCCCACATCTTAACCACCGCCCCCCATTTCACCTTCAGCCTCTGCGACCACTGGGGTAGGCACGCCTTTCCCCGGCCTGGGTTCTGAGTGTGAGGCGATGCGGTGCCTCCCACTGGAGGGGGGCAGAAAGCAGATGGCAGGCTTGCCAACAAGGCTGCTTTCCCAGGGCTTGCTGCGGGGAGCCGGAAGGAGTGGCTGGCCGTGCTGGGAACCTCGTGCTCTGGGCCCCTCTCACCCACCACCTCCCTTTGCAGAAGGGACTAACCCCCAGATAGGGTGAACTAACGATCCAAATTCACACAGCAAGTAAGGAGCAGAGCTAGGAAAGCAGCTGCCTCGCGTCCTGTCTTCCAGGCCAGTACTTGACGTTTTGTTTGGTTTTGTTTGGTTTTGTTTTTAGCGAAGCCGCATTGCTGCGGGGGGGGGGCTCACATACGTCACTGACAGTCCCTCGGTTGTCAGTGAGATCTGGAGAGACATCTTTTCTCATGAAGGCGCACCGGTCAACCACAGCAAATCAGAGATACACAACCCTGGTAATTATTTAAAGTTTAGTTCCCATACTCTCCTTTTCTTTCCTTTCCTTTCCTTTCCCTTCCTTCCTTCCTTCCTTCCTTCCTTCCTTCCTTCCTTCCTTCCTTCCTTCCTTCCTTCCTTCCTTCCTTCCTTCCTTCCTTCCTTCCTTCCTTCTATTTCTTCTTAGCTCAGTGGTTTTCAAGTTTGAGGTGCAAAATTCTCAATTTCAGTATGATTTAAAGAGTGTCCAAGGCCTGTGTAACTTTAGGTCACAAGCTGGCTTGAGGACCAGCCCCTTAGTAAGGTGCCCTTCCATAGTCTGGAGCACATGCACAGTTGAGGGCAGGCTTTGGAGTCCATGGTGACCTTGGGCAGGTTTCTTATCCCTTCTCAATCCCATTTGTAAAAGGAGGATGATGATGGGGCTCCCTCACGGGAAATGTTTGCTGACGGGGGACTAGTAGGTCTGGGCCTCTGTGCCCTGGTCTCTGGCACCTGCATGTTCCTCCTCCCCCTCACATGAACTTAGAGACTGTCTTCAGCATCACCCCCAGCTGGTGTCATGGCTGCCTCCACCAGCCCTCCACACCCAGGGTCTGTGCCCAGTGCCACAAAGCTGGGGCCCGAAGCCCTGCTCTCCGTTGCTCACTGGACCAGGAAACTCTCGGAATTTAGGGAGACAGGGCTCAGCCCCTCCTCTGCTCTCCCAGGACTCCCTTTTTTCAACAATAAGTCTTGGACGTGATTCCATGCTAGCATATGTAGATAGAGTTCATTCATTGAAACGTTTCCTTAGAATACCATATACCATTTTTGTACATTCGTTCCATTATCTAGGGACTAGATTCCTGGAAGTAGAATTGCAGTCAAAGGGTATGCACATTTAACATTGCTGTAGATATTGGCAGATGGCCCTCCACAAAGGCCATACAAATCTACATTCTTACCCATGGAATATGAGACTCACAACCTGATGTAAAGGCAGAGCCATCGGGAGAACCAAATCTGAGCGATGGGTCAGTACTAGACCCATCTGAGCCGGAAAGGATGAGCCTTCAGCCCAGAGGGTGGGAGGAAAGGCTCCCTCTATCGGACTGAGAATGGGCAGAATGGGAGCATCCCCCCAGCAGCTCATGGTGACATAGAATGGACTACTTAGGAACCCAAGGTTGGAGGATGCTTCCCGCTGTTGAGAAGGGAGAACAAAAACCTTTGTCTCGATCTGTGGCAGGGGGATCACAGCCTTTGGTTCTGAATCCCTTTTGGATCCTGGACCCCTTTTAGGATTTGATAAAAGCATGGGACCTGGGCCCTGAGTACACACACATTCCCACCCATACCTACAATTCCCACACATACCCGTACATGCAACTTTGCATATAATTTCAAAGAGCTAATCCAAAACCTCAATGTACATATCATGTAGAAAGCCCAAGTTGACCTTCTGAAGGGTGAGATCCTCCATAGAGCCCCAAGCTGCCCTAATCCTCCTAAACAAGGCCATCATAACCTGCCAGTGCCAGCTGTCCCACAGCTGGTCACAGGTTCATAAGTGAGCCCACCTGAGCTCAGCAGAGACCAGCGGAAGGACCACTTTGCCGAGCCCAACCCAAATTGGTAAACTACAGAATCGTGAGCTCAAGAATATTTGATGTTTAAAACCATTAAGTGTGGGGTGGTTTATTATACAGTGAAAGCTAACTCATACGATCTCCATGGAGAACACTTGAGAATGCTATTGGGGGACACAAAAGAAGACGGGAACAAATGGAAAGATACTCTACGTTCTTGAGTCAAGAATCAAGATCATGGAGATTCTTCAATTCTTGATTGAAGAATCAAGATCATGGAGATGTCAATTTTCCCTAAATTATTCTATAAATTAAATAAGCTACAAAGGAAACACAAATGGGAACTTTTGATAAGCAGAAGAGCTGATTCTAAAGTTCCTACAGAAAAATAAAGTCAAGAAGAATCAGGGGAAAAATCTAGAAGAGAAGAGGAAGAGGAACTATCCCTATCAGATATTACAACACATTACAAAGCTTCAGTAATGAAAAGCAGGCTCAGGAATATACCAACATATCAGATAAACAGAATAGGAAATCCAGAAACAGATCGAAGTATTTAGAGGAGTTTGATATATCCCGAAGGCAACTTTTTAAATCAATAAAGGAAACAAATGTTGTTCAATTAATGTCACTGGGGAAACCAGATAGTCATCTAAAAAAAATACAAAATTAGGTAATCACATTTACCCCAAGATTCCAAAAAAGAAAGGAACCGTGAAGAATTAGAAAAAAGAATCCGTGTGTGTGTTATTTTTTTAATAAAAACAACTCCACAACATTTACTGTCATCTGATAATAACATAAAGGTAATCAAAACAATATGAGCAAATGTTTCGAACTATGCTCTCAACTGAAGACCCCCCACAAAACAAACTCTGTTTGCCTTCTTGAGAATTTTTCACTTCATCAATCATTTCTAGTTGGAGATACTTTGAGCAGGGTAATATCTCTTTTTCGCATGATCCCACCCAGTTGTTTTCTCAACTTTGTTTTGGAATGAATCTCTTCTGTGTTATCTAAAACGAAGTTCATGTATTTATCAAAGCCAATGATACGATCCTCTATCTGAATATTTACTTGCTTGTAAAGCCACATCTGAATCCAAGATCTATTTTGCAAGTATCTGAAGATGAGGTTGATGGGCTGCACCTCACCTTCTACCCTTTATGGCCCCAGCCACGGTGTGCCATAGTGAAAACTGACGAAGAGCACACTCCTGTGTAGTTTTTTAAAGACTTAGAGTGGGAAAAGTTTGTCTAACTATGATATAAAACATAAAAGTCATAGGGACACCTGGGTGGTTCAGTTAAGTGGCTGCCTTGGGCTCAGGTCATGATTCCAGGGTCCTGGGATCGAGTCCCACATTGGGCTCCTTACTCCGCGGGGAGCCTGCTTCTCTCTCTGCCTCTGCCTGCCATTCTATCTGCTCATGCTCTCTCTTCTGACAAATAAATAAATAAAATCTTAAAAAAAAAATGAACCCCATAAAAGTCATAAAAAGATATTAAATAGAAATAGAGATAAATTGTATTATATAAAATTTCTAAATTCTCTGTTTTCATAAGCAGACCAAAGAGACAATCATGAAACTGGGATAAATACGTGCAATTCATATCCTAGACAAAGGTTAACTTCTTTAATATGTAAAGAACTCCCACAATTCAATAAGAAAAAAGCTCTACAACACAATAGAAAAAGGAATAAATGATATGAATATCTAGGTCACAGCAAAGGAAATACAAATAGTTATGGATTTTTTTTTTAAAGATTTTATTTATTTATTTATTTGCCAGAGAGAGAGAGCACAAGCAGGCAGGGAGGCAGGCAGAGGCAGAGGGAGAAGCAGGCTCCCTGCTGAGCAAGGAGCCCAATGTGAGACTCGATCCCAGGACCCTGGGATCATGCCCTGAGCTGAAGGCAGCTGCTTAACCAACTGAGCCACCCAGGCATCCCTGGATTTTTTTTTCTTTAAGATTTTATTTATTTATTTGAGAGAGAGAGTATGTGTGAGTTGGGGGAGGAGCAGAGGGAAAGGGACAAGCAAACTCTGCACTGAGCTTGGAGCCCGATGTGGGACTGAGATCGTGACCTGTGCCAAAATCAAGAGTCAGATGTTCAACCGACTGAGCCACCCAGGCACCACAGTTCTGTATATTTTAAAAGGTACTCACCCTCACTCATAATAAAAGAAATTCAAGTTAAAAATATCCTCAGAAAATAGTTTCCCATCTATGATGTTAAAGAAGATATCTAAGAGTTTTATAATATACTTGTGGGAACTTGTGTGAGGAAATAGGCATTTTTACACATTGCGGATGTGTCTAGTGGAGTCAGTCAGTTTGTCATTATCAAACAAAATGGCAATGCGGATAGCCTCAGAACCAGAAATACAGATATATTCTAATGCATGCAACTGATGCATGGACCAGGTTTTCATTGTCCTTCGAAGAGTTGCATGGGAAGAGGTGAAATTGTTTTTGATCATAAGGGGAGGAAACCATAGGAAATTTTCTTTCTGTGGAAAACTATGCATCGCCTGTAGCACCCCGTTCTGCATTTTGGTTTTGATTCCATGGGAGCTGTTTTGCAATTCTATAAAATAGAGGTAACTGAGAGCGGTGAAAAATAATTCTTGTCCCTAGACGTTCACATTCTATCCTGAGGAGTGGAAGTTCCCACTCTGGAAAAAGCTGGTTTTGCTTTCATTCGTGTATTTATTTCAGTATTCCTTTCCTTTTATACACTTGTGCTTTTTTTTTTTTAATTAAAATGTTTCATTTCATTTATTTATTTATTTTATTTTATTTTTCCCCCCAAATATGTTTACTTTATTTTTTCAGTGTTATGAGATTAACTGTTCCTGCCCCACACCCAGTGCTCCATGAAATATGTGCCCTCCTCAATACCCACCACCAGGCTCGCCCAACCCCCCACCCTACACTTGTGCTTTTAAACTTTTAAAAGCTTGTAAACTTCTCCTTTGAACCAATTATAATCGGCCTCATTCCCTTATTGAGTCAGTGAAATAAAATCTGTAACACATGTTTGTGTTATATCTGTTTGAGAGACACCATTTCACCTTTAAAAAAAAAAATGTAGGGGCACCCAGGTGGACCAGTCGTTAAGCATCCGCCTTCGACTCAGGTCATGATCCCAGGGTCCTGGGATAGAGCCCCGTGTCGGGCTCCCTGCTCTGAGGGAGACTGCTTCTCCCTCTCCCACTCCCCCTGCTGTGTTCCTGCTCTCGATGTGTCTCTTTGTCAAATGAATAAATAAATAAAATCTTTTTAAAAAATGTGTCTTTTAGTAATGCATAGGACAAAAGCCTTGCTCATCACAATTCACTACAAAAATGGTAGCCTGAGGCATTAGAGCTTAGTTCTTTCCCTAGTCCTCCTTGAGAACACCTAGAAGGCAACTGAAAAGATCAGTAGCTGACATTGACCTTTACTGATGTAACCTGGCCCTTCCCAGTGTGGGGTAGCCTTGGGCAAGTCACTTCCTTTCCCTACCCCTCCCCACCCTTTAGTTGGGTGGGCCTAAAATAATTCCTTCCCACCCTACGGTGCCAGCCGGCACTGGATCAGGGGTCCTAGCAACACATGGAAGTCTAGACCTCAGCAGAGTAGGGGGGCAGAGTAGGGTTGATAAAGGTCAATGTCAATTTGCATGATCTTTCAATACTGCTCACAGGCTTTCACAACTAGGATTAAGAGAAATAATTACACTTTAATGCAAGAAGTTTTTATTTTTTCTTAAAGGTTTTAACTATTTATTTATCAGAGAGAGAGAGAGAGAGAGAAAGGGAGCAGCAGGCAGAGGGAGAAGCAGGCTCCCTGCTGAGCATGAAGCCCCATGCGGGACTCGATCCCAGACCCTGGGTCATGGACCTGAGCCAAGGGCAGATGATTAGCCAACTAAGCAACCCGAGCATCCCTCTAATGCCTGAATTAGAGATTGCTCTTATTCCGTTCAGTTAGGGGCTTGTTCCAGGAGCTGAGCTGAAATGAAGACAACATGAAATTTTTTTTAGACTTCTATTTTTTTTTAAATTTTAAGATTTTAGAGAGAGAAAGAGAGAGCCCGAGCAGGAGGGGCGGAGGGAGAGAGAATCTCAAGTGGACTCTGCTTAGCGTGATGCCCGATGCAAGGCTCCCTCTTGCCACCCTGAGATCAGGACGTGAGCTGAAGGCAAGAGTCGGCCTCCACCGCTCAACCGACTGCGCCCCCGGTGGCCCCTCAAACTTCACTGAAGTGTACCTCTGGTCATTTTAAGACTGGAACACATCTGTGTGGTCAGCGTCCTGATGGCACTGTGGGCCCCTGAGGAGCCCCTCCGGTCTTCACAGTCCAACCGGGGTACACACGAAGGGACCCCACACCAGCACGGCTTAGTGGGGCCTGCTCTCGTGCTTCATGGAAAGTGAACCATACAGAATTTTTTTTATGAAAACTTTTGTAAATTGCATTTTTGTAAGACTCACCCGCGTTGTTGCGTGCGGGGGCAGCTCTGTCCATGATCCGGCCAGCGGTCAATGGGGATTTGGGTAGTTTCTGCTTCGGATCTGTGGTGATCGTGCAGGTCTCTGTTCCCGTCCCTGTCTTTTCGTGACCATGCGTTTCCCACACCTGGGAGTGGAAGTGCTGGATCATGTTTATTTCTGCATCTATCAGTCTGCCTGTGTAGACAAAGCTGAGGGTTCATGGTATTTGCAATTCCTTTCTTTGGCAGTGAGAAACCTGGCTCCCATTAAATACGTTGACTTATTTGCTCAATCCCAGAATACCCACAAAATGGCGTCAGCACTGCTAGCCCATATTCTTTAGTACTGTCAGCTGAGGGGGCCTAGGAGCAATGTACCCCGGTAGCAAGGAGCACACCCAGCACCCAGATCCTAGTTTCTAAATACCATTCTCCAAGACAAGGAACATGGGTTCCACGGAGAAGGGACTGAGTCCAGGATGGGAGCAATGGGAATATGAGATGAGCCCAAAACATCTTGTGGTTGGCAGGAAGTAAGGAAGTACTCAGAATAGAATGGAAGTATTTAGAAAGGACACAGGAGCCAACTTGAAGATGCTCGTAGTGGCCATATCTGGGACAATTTGAGCAATAAAACAAATAATGTTAGTAATGGATTAGAACCCATAGAATAAAATAAAATATCCACGAGTCCATACTGAAATAATTGAATAAATAACATATATGGGAGAGAAGGGACAGCTCTTCCTCACATTTGAATTTCAATTAATAAATGCAGAAGGAATTATGGAGATGGAAAATCACCCTTGGAAAGCTAATGGTAATAAATATTGCAGGTAAGAATCAGCAATGAATGCTAAATTTAGTAGGATGAAAGTATGATGATAAATAGAATTGTATAGTCTCAGAGTATCTCCCCGTAAGATACTTGTTAATTACAAAAGGAAATGCAATAATTTAGAGAAGGAAAGAAACCTGGCAGACATCACCTTTACCTCACCATCCTTCCGAGTTAGCGTTACTAGTAATGAGACATGACCATAGCACATGTGCCTCCTAATCTGATGCCCCGGGAAGGACATGACATCACTTCCGGGGGACTCTCACCAACAAGGCACAACCTCAGCCTCAGCACGAGAAAACATCAGACAGACTCAAGGTGAAAAACATCCTATAAAACAATTGGCCAATAGTCTTTAAAAATGCCAAGGTTATGGGGTGCCTGGGTGGCTCAGTCGTTAAGCGTCTGCCTTTGGCTCAGGTCATGATCCCAGGGTCCTGGGATCGGGCCCTGCATTGGGCTGTCTGCGGGGCAGGGAGCCTGCTTCTCCCGCTACCATTCCCTCTGCTTGTGTTCCCTCTCTCGCTGTGTTTCTCTCTGTCAAATAAATAAAATCTTTAAAAAAAAAAAAAAATGCCAAGGTTATGAAGGAAAAAGTAACTGACATAGATTCTTAAGACAAACCCTCAAAGTTCGGAGACACACAAAAAGAGCAGCTATTGTCAATGAAAGGAGCCCCGAGACCCATGACAACTGAATGCCCTGCGGGAGCTCGGATGACACCCCGGACCAGAACGAGACCAGTAGGGGACAGTTGGCAACCTCTGAGTAAACTCTGTACGTTCTTGAATTCTATTACATGCATGTTAGTTTCCTGGCTTTCCTAATTCCTCTGTAGTTATTCAAGATGTTAATATTTGGGGAAGCTCTTAAAACCTCTGCGGGAACTTGCTGTATTATTTTTCTAAGTCTGAAATTATTTCAAAAAGAAAAGATTTTTAAAAGTACAGGGAGAGTGTGTGTGGCTGTGTCATGCTTCGGCATGAGGCATGAAGCATGCCGAAGAGCATAAAGGCGGGATCTCTGGAGAGTGACATTCAAGGCCCTTGGCAATCAGGCCAAACCTTCCCCCCACTGATCTCGGAGACCTGCTCGAACACTGCTTAGGAAGTCCTCACGTTTAAACACCTTCGCAGGGCCAGGACTCCGAACCTTTGCCCCGGAAGCTGCCCCTGCCGAGGGCTCTTGCTTAGTCAGCAGTTGACTTTCCTGACTCCCCGGACACCTTGAACTCCCTCCTGCAGGCCTGTCACCCAGCGCTCACACCCTTTCTAGCCTCAGGAAACTCACAACCTGCAAAGAAGGCAAGGAAACAGCAGTGCCAGGCTCCGAGCGCTCGGAAAGCAGATAAGAGGCAGGCAGGGGAATTCACAGCCTCCGCTGGGAGGGGGTGTTCCTGTTACCTCCTCTTTGCTGGGGAGGAAATTGGAGCTTAGAGAAAGGAGGTCAGCTTCCTAAGGTTACACAGCCAGTGAGGACGGAGTCAGGGTTTAAACCCGCTTCCTTCCCTCCCCTGCTGATGGATTCTAAACTGCAATGCTCTGAGCGGTCAGCCAAGCAGGGTCTTGAGACAGTTTACATTTTACCCCCCCTCCGGCCTCGAGCAACAAAATGAGATCTCCCTAGAAAGCAGTGGGGCGCCTGGCTGGCTGGGTCGGAGGAGTGTGTGACTCTTGATCTCAGGGTTGTGGGCTCAGGCCCCACACGGGGCGTAGAGATGACTTAAATAAATAAATAAATAAATAAATAAATAAATAAATAAATAAATAACTTTTAAAAAAAAGAAAGAAAGAGACAGAGCACTGCAGACAAGATTCTCAAAGAGCTGGGGGAAATGCCAGCTGACCCCCAGCCACGGAGGATGCTGGAATCAACGCATTCCCCGGGGAGGGTCAATGCCTTTTATGATGACCTGAGGGGAGGCGGAGCAATGCGAATCTGCAAAAAATATCTCAGAGTTGAGCAGGCGGGACACCTTGCCAGAACCCATTAGGCTTCAGAAAAGCCGGATTCAGGGCTTTAGAAAACACCGGCTGGCAAGCTGCTCTCACCAAGCTCTGGGATGACCGCAGACCCACCTCCTACAGCAGCAGCTGAAAGTCACCGAGAAACGGAGCTCACGGTGCTTCCTACTCTGCTTGATACGGTTGGAGTCAGTGCAGGTCAGCTCTCCGGGCTGTGATTATTGATACAATCATTGTTAATATTCAACTTCTCCCCTCCCCCATTTGTCTCCCTACACTCAGCAGATTTTCCCATGTCCTTACCTCTTTTCCTATCTGGGAAGATTCAGGACTGCATGCAAGAAAGGGAGTAGAACTAAAAACAAAAATTCTTAAATTTCAACTTGTCAGTTCCCACCTACCCTTACCCCCCACAGCTTTCTACTTTGCAATGGAAACATCCATGTCCATACCCCATTGGTTCGCTTCCTCTCCCCTCCCCACGGCTTGTGTGGCGCTGGGCTAGTAGCCCCCTCCATCTATGTGGAGAGGAGGTGGCCTGGCCCACCCAGGCCTGAGGGCTCTCTGGGACCACGTCCTGCCTGTGCTAAGACAGACTGACAAGGAGGCTCTGTGTGGACCAGCTCCAACACTTGTAGCCGCTGAAGCCCTTTCCACTGGGCTGAGGGGTGGTCAGTCCCCATTTGCTGTGTCCCTTGGCCCCTTGCCTTGGGTGTGGGCTGGAGATCAAGCCTCTGCCTAGCTCCCCTGCCTTTGTCCCCCGCAACGCAGGTGATAGGAGGTCCACGTATTCTGCAGCGTGGCCTGTGGAGGTGTGGGTTCCCTGGGAGCAAATCCCCACATTTCTACATGGGATCTGTGTGACCTTGGGCCACCTCTTAACTTCTCCCCTCATGTTGCGGATCTTGATACAAGCGGCCAGGGTGACGGGAAGTCTTGAATGAAAAGGCTCTGCAAATGACAGCCCTTCATTTATGTACGATGCTATGGGTGTTTCCCCTAACGGCCAAGAACTTGCCCCTCTGAGCCCCCAATACCCCATTTGCTCTTTACTTATCTCCACCGAGACTTCCTAACTACCTACTTACTGGCCTGTGGCCTGAGAGTCAAGAGGCCTGATTCAACTTAAAAGCATGGATTTTAGAATCAGATCTACCTGGCTTCCCACCTGGGGTCGGCCCCGCTCTGACCTTGGCCAAGCATATCTTATTGGAAAAAATGGAGGTAAGCATACCCACTGTATAGTTTTATTGGCACAAGGATTAAATGAGAAAACCCATGGACGGCCTTTGCCTAAGACCAGGTTCCCAGGAGGTCAGCAAGTAACCGAGTAGGAAGGCACAATGACACTCATTGTCATTCGCCCAGCTGGCCTCCCACTTGCCTTGAGGCCTGGCATAGGGTTGACGTGTTTCCCTAGTTCCTGGCACTGGTGCCAGCTTCCCCCATTTTTAATTTTGTTGGTCATTTCTAGAGAATGTTGGAAGGAGGATATTAACAAACTGTTTAATACCGTCTGGCTCAGAAGTTTTCCTGTGCATGTTTCGGCTGATTTCTGTTGGTATGTGGAACTAAATTGATTTCCAGACACTCATCTCGGTCCGGCCAGTTCACGCAGTAACTCAGGTCGTCCTGCTTCTGCTGGATTTTCTAAGAAAGCAATGGACCCTTCTACTATTAGCTACATATTGTCTCCTTCAGAATGCCTCTTCATTTGTGCTTCATTGCATGGATCGCACTCTGCATAAATAGCGACTATAGTTGCATCTTTTTTTCCCCCCCATTGCGTGGAGCCCAAGGCAGGGCTTGAACTCACAACCCTGAGATCAAGACCTGAGCTGAGACCAAGAGTCTGACGCTAAACTGACTGAGCCACCCAGGGCTCCCTATGGTTTCATCTTTACCTTAACCCTAGCCTAACAGGGAATTCCTCTGTCCTCTCTCCCTTGTGTACGTGTAAACTGCCCATATGAAGTGAATGTGGCTACCTCATTAAGGAAATGTCCCTTTACTTCCTTTATTTCTACCTCTCAGAGTTTGTTGTTGTGTTTTAGGGATGGCTGTTTAATTTCATCAAACAATAGTTTCAGTACTTGTTGAAATGACAAGGTTCTTTTATTTTTCTTTCTTTGACCTTATGACAGACATGATGGCTAGAGATTTTTCCAGAACTCCACTATGGAATGAATACCTATTTTATTTTATGGTCAGATTAGTAGCTATGTAAGAAGGAGTGTTAAGATACTTAGATGTCCATTTGGGAAAACATTTTAAGTTTGAATCTTTCTTTGCAACCCCATAAAAATTCCAAAAGGATCAGAGATTATACTTTCAGAGATGCTTTATGCTAGTTGTCAAAAGTTTTGGAAAATATTTCTGTAGTCTTGCTGTGAGGAATCCTAAACAGGTTGTAAAACCTAGAAGCCATAAATGAACAGACGGAGAGACTTGGTCACCTAAGTATCTAGAAACTTCTGTATGATTAAAGATACTGCAAAGAAAGTTAAAGACAGTGGAAGAACGGAAGGAAACATTGCCAACACACATCACAGGCGCTGGATTAATAATCAGAATATGTAAAAAGAGGGAAAATAGAAAAAAGCATTTGACTAGGCCAATAAAGCTCAACTTCACTCATAATGTATAGCATGTAAATGAAAACAAGGTCACATTTTTTGTCATCAAATTTTCAGAATTTTAAAGGGATAAATATCCAGCATTGGACAATGCACCCGGCTGGTAGAGCTGGGGCTTTGGCGCGCCACTCCAGAAGTATTTTATGTCAATGGCGCCCCCTGCGGGCCAGCTCCGACATTAACTAGGAGGGAATTGGGTGTCCTGGGGAGCAGAACTCAGTGCCTGCCTCCTCCCTGGGAGGTTGTTAGTAAGAGCTTTTGGCTTGTCCACCAAAATGTCAACGTCCCTCTGACTCAATGATTCTTTTTATGGAATCCAGCCTTTCAGAAACACAGGAGTGTGCAATGTGTACATAGATATGTATACAAAAGGATGTTCATTGAAGCCTGCTTCACATTGGGGGGGAGGACACAAACCATCAACAGAGGATTATCTGGACAGATAATGGTGCATCCATTCAGGAGATATTTGGCAACTCTTGAATGAGGTGGATTTATGCGTGCTAACAGAATGAGCTTCAAGAGTTAATGTCATGATTAAGATGAATATGAACGTGAAAGCCAATCCCCAAGATGTCTATTGTTCAATCCCACATATATATGTTGGTGGGTGGAAGTGCATAGATGGGGAACTGGGCGAGTCCGCCACGCTGAGGAAACTGGACCGGATTGGCTGCGCCCCAGGATTGGTGGGAGGTGTTTCAGGCTTTACTCCGCATGCTTTATTACTTCGCGACTACCATCACGAGGAAGTACAGCATATGTGTAGTTTTCTTTACAAATAAAAAAAATATTAAGAATCCCTGTGGGTTCAGCTTTTCTTTGACAACTTCCCACCTGGCTAAACTACTGAGGAATGTACCAAGTGTGAGAAGTTGTTGCCTTTCTGAGCTAGCTCCTCTGGGCCTCCTTATCCCCAGGAGAGTTTTAGATCCAAGTCTCTGCCCAAGATCTGCCGAGTCAGCCCAGGAATCTCGGTGCCTGTGGCTATTATCTGGAGGAGGAAGTGACGAGTGAGGGTCCCTGGGTAGGGTGGTGGCCGTGTAGGCCAACCACACAGCCACAGGTGGGAACGGAGAGGGCGGTGAGGTGGCCTGCATCTGCAAGGGTTCCGGGGAACCCCGGTGGGGTTAAGGGCAGACCCTTAGCCTGATGGATATGGGTCTACACTAGTGGACGAGATTGGCCAGGCCAGCCACTCAGAACGCTGCAGCACAGAGGGTATGGCTGTAGCTTTCGTTTTGTTTTCACTAACAGTTACGGTTTTGTTTTGTTTTGTTTTTGTTTTTTGCACTTTTTGAGTGGGTAAGGTTCGATGATTGTGTTCTAAACCGGAGGGGAGTTGGAGATTTGAAGTTCACTGAGAAACTCCCCGACCTCTTATTCTGGGTTTGCTGAGATGCAGAAAGAAAACAGGGCTCTCAGGGACCATGTGTAAGTCTATCCGTACGGAAGGGCTGGCGTGCAGAGGCGGGAGAACTGGATTCAAATCCGGACTCTGCATTTACCAGCCGTGTGACTATCAGCAAGGTTAACATCTCCGAGCTTCAGTGTCCTGATCTGAGTTGCAGTGAAGACCAGAGGTCATCGGTATAGAAGTAAATCCATCAAAGCTGAGCTGCGGTTTATTAATCCGACGGAAGTTCTAGACCATGAACTCCTGGAGGCAGACATATGCAATCTTGAGAATTACGTCTCTCCTCCCTCCTCCTTTCTCTAACACTGTCTAGTACAGAGCTTTAATGTTTGCTGAACACTGTGATTCTGATTTTTTTTTTTTTAAGGTTTTGAAAAATTTACTTATTTGACACAGAGAAAGAGAGCACAAGCAGGGGGAGCTTCAGGCAGAGGGAGAGGGAGAAGCAGGCTCTCCTCCAGGATCATGACCCGAGCAGAAGGCAGATGCTTATCGGACTGAGCCACCCAGGCCCCCATGATTCGGATTTTGGTTCAATTTGGGCTCTAGGTCTTTCCTAGCCTTCAAGCCATTTTGCAAGTCTGTAAGTTGTAGAGAGCAATTACAATAATTCTTGTCTACAGATATTCAAATGATTCCTGTTATAGGTTCAAGCCAGCCTCGCCTCCGCTTGCACATCCTTGCCATTATTCCAGATGTGCGTCGGTTCTTCCGACTGGTTGTCACCTCTTCCCGGTTCCCTCATGAATAGCAAGCGAAAGAAAATCTTTAGCATATACTCATTTTATATCCGAATGAAAGTCACGATTTTACCTTTTTTTTTTTTTTCTTTTTTGAAGTATCTTTTAACATTGCTGGGACCCCAGTAGCAGAAAAGAAGTTTCTGTAAGACGCAGGCACCACCTCTGCGTCCCTCTCTCAGGGCCAGACACCGTCCGATGGAATTAATGACCTATTCCCCTGTGGACCGAGAAAAGCTTCCACACTCCGTGCGCTCCGGATGCAGGTCCGTGGGCCCGACACCGCGGAGGGCGCTTCGGTGTGCGGGTCTGTGGAATGGGCTCCTGAACCCCTGGGCCGGGGAGCGGTGGCCCCGAGCCCAGCGCTCGGCCCCTCCGGCTCGGGCGCCCGGGGCGGGGGGGCCCTCGGCTGGGGAGGCGCCCGGGCTGGCACGCCGGCCCGTCCGCCCCGCGGGGTCTCCGGCGGGGGCGGATCGCGCGAGCCGGAGAGCCCGGAGCCGCCCAGGAATCTTGGCTCGGGCGGCGAGCATTTCCTGCGGGCGGGCCGGCGCGGGCCCGGGGGCGCGGCGGCGGGCAGACGCTGCGCTGCGCTCGGCCGGCCGGCAGCATGCGGCCCCTGCTCTGCGCGCTGGCCGGGCTCGCCCTGCTCCGCGCCGCCGGTGAGTGGGGCCCGGGGCCGGGCGGGACCGGGGAGAGAGCAGAGGGCTGGAGAGGGGGGGCCGGTCCGGGAAGGGAGGTTGAACAGAGACGTGAGAGCGGCCAAAAGGTAAAGAGTGGAGAGACGGGATGCCCCGAGGAGAGAGAGGAGACAAGGATCTCGGGGAGGGAGGTTCAGTGTGCAGGGTGGACACACATCTCCCCAGCACCCCCGGGGCCAGCTGCCTCCCGAGGGCCTGCAGAGGCGCCCAGGCCTGGGATTGCGGGCACTGCTTTGGAAGCGGACTTCCGGCAGGCGATGACCCAGGCCTGGCCCAGCAGGGCCAGCGGGCGGGCTGGCCGGCGGTCCTGGGAGAAAGGCCATGGCTTTACCTGCCCTCTGGCCGGCACGGAGGGCTCTGCGGTCTGGGTGAGGAGGCCAGTCTCCCCGCTTCTGGAGATCTCCCCTGAGGGCCTGAGCTGCCTGGGGTGATGGGGGCTTGGGGAGCTTGGGGTGCAGGAGGGAGAGGCCCTCTGGTGCTCCACCTTCGGCGGTCCTTGCCTGGCACGGTCAGCTCTCCCCTCCCGGGAGAGCAGCCTTAGTGCTGCCCCTTCTTAGGCAAGGCTCAGATGGGGGGCTGCAGAGAGACCTTATACCCAGATGTTCACGCACCACAACTCTGCACATGGCTGATACTTCACGGTTTAGTAGCCACATTCCCATTTACCCAGAATCTCATTCATGCAGCCCTCAGCCCGCGGGGCTGGTGCTCCTCCCAGCAGTGCAGGTGAGGGGAAGGCTCAGGTCTCTTGGCAGTGCCAAGCCAGAGGTCTCACCAGGCATCCAGGCCTTCTGCCCGCTCAGGGGGGCCCTTGCCCCCGCCAGACTGCTCACCCGTTAGCCTGGAGCTGGAGGATGGGAATCACACAGGTGAAGTGCCCTGTGCTAGGACTGAAGCCTCCTGTACCTGTCCTTTCTGGGCACCGTTCGCTGGGGGAGTCAGCACCCAGGGGCAGGGTCAGTGCTGATCCTGGGGAGCCCCTGACTGAGTTTCTTGGGTGAGTTGCCTTCCCTCTGGGAGGCTGTCTCCTTCTGTGTAAGCTGGGGAAAATGGCTCTCTTTACCCCACAGAGCTGGCTGTAGGAATCGAATGAAATAAGTCCTCAGCGTGGAATTTAACATACATTGGCTCCCCTTCTTGTCCCCTCAGCTTTACTGATGTCTCTGAGCCTCAGTTTCCCCACCTATTTACTATGGAGGACCAACAGCCTCCTCCTGGGTGAAGAGTGGCTGGTTCTGTGCTCAGCACGGAGCCCACAGTGC
>CM053617.1:30537418-30549097 GCA_028646535.1 Procyon lotor | reverse complement strand
ACCAGCAGAACCCTCTGTACCAGGTGAAGTCGTTTCCGGCACCATCCCCATTTGGAGGTGAGCTCAAGTGGGGCTTCTTTTTTTTTTTTTTTTAAAGATTTTATTTACTTGAGAGAGCGAGAGCGAGCGAGCACAAGCAGGCAGAGCAGCAGGTAGAGACAGAGGCAGAGAGAGAAGCAGGCTCCCCGCTGAACAAGGAGCTCGATGTGGGACTCGATCCCAGGACCCTGGGATCATGACCCGAGCCAAAGGCAGCCGCTTAATTGACTGAGCCATCCAGGCATCCCTCAAGTGGGGCTTCTAAGAGGGGCTCCACACCCTTCCTCTCCCCGCGCCTGCCCATCCACAGGGCAGGCTGCTCCCAGGGGCATGGCAAGCATGCCCAGGAGGGCTCTGCAGACTTCCCAGCAAGAGTCAAAGGCTGTCCTTTGGCAGTGAGTCGGCTCTAAGGACGAGCCCCGGGAACTGGGCATCCCAGGATCCCATCAGAACCAAGCCTCAGGGAGCAGGTGGATGTTGAAAGTACACGGCAGCTACACAGGGGACTTCTCAAGGACTCTAAAAGGGCCCGTTTCTTCAAGCTGTGTATATATTTGCAAGTGTAACTGTTAAATTTCAAGGGCTCCACAAGGGCAGCAGCCAGAGTCCTCAAACACAGGAATCTAGAAATGCTGTGTTGGCAGAAGAGGCAGAATGATCCAGAACGAGAAGATCCTGACTCCTCCCACTCCCTCGCTCCCCTGTGATCATGGAGAGCCTCGTCGTTTCCCCGTCTCAACAAGGGGAAACGGAGATGGGGGCCTCCAGGAAGGCTGGGCTCTGCCTGCACCCTCCCGGAGTCCAGCCTCACTGGACTGGTGGGTGCTGGGTGGGTGGTGGCAGTGCTTCGGCACAAGGGTAGAGAAGCGGCCTCCCCAGGAGGGGACAGAGCGTGCAGCAGGCCCAGGACTAGAGTGGAGGCTGTTGTGGGATGGCCCCTCCACTGGCCTCCCCAGCCTGGGGGCTGGAGTATTCACCTGTGCACTCATCTTTTAATATTAAATCCTCAATCTGTTTTGATACAAGAATTTACTTATCTATCTATTTACTTTTAAAGATTTTATTTATTTATTTGACAGAGAGAGATCACAAGTAGGCAGAGAGAGAGGGGGAAGCAGGCTCCCCTCTGAGCAGAGAGCCCGATGCGGGGCTCGATCCCAGGACCCTGAGATCATGACCTGAGCCGAAGGCAGAGGCTTTAACCCACTGAGCCACCCAGGAGCCCCAAGAATTTAAATATAGAGTTTAAAGTCATGCAGCTCCGATGATTCTCTGCTGATGCATTTTTAAAAATAAAAAGACAAGCCACCAACTGGGAGGAAAAGTTTACAAAAGACACATCTGATCAAGAACTATTATCTAAAATATAGAAAAGAACACATAAAACCTCAACTGTAAGAAAACAATCTGATTTAAAAAATGGGCCAAAGACCTGGACACCTCACGGAAGGTGACACACTGACGGCTTCTGAGCAGGTGAAAAGATGCTCCCCGTGAGACATCATTAGGGAACTGCAAATAAACAACGAGAGACCCCCGCACCCTTACAGAATGCCCCAAGTCCCCACCAGGGACCACACCAAATGCTGGTGCGGGTGCGGAGCAACTGGAACTCTCACTCACTTGCTGTTGGCGGGAATGCGACATGGTACGACCCTCGGGAAGACGGTCTGGCGTTTCTTACAGAGCTAAGCACATTCTTACCATACGGTCCACCAGTCCCAGGGAGCTGAAAACCCGTCCATGCAAAAACCTGCACACAGAGGTGTATAAGCACCTTTATTCATAATGGTCAAAATGTGAAAGCAGCCAAGAAGTCCTTAAGTAGGTGAATGGATAAATGCCGAGATGATGAAATATTCTTCGGCATTAGAAAGAAGCGCACTGTCAATCCACGAAAAGACACGCAGGGAGATGAATGCAAATGAGAAAAGGCTACATACTGCCTGCTTGCAACTCTCAACAGTCTGGAAAAGGTAAAACTAATCAGTGGTAAAAAGATCAGTGGTTTCCAGGAATTATGGAGAAGGGAGGGATGAATGGGCAAAGCACGGAGGATTTTTTTTTTTTAGGCCAGTGAAACTATTCTGTATGATATTAAAATGGTGGGTACATTAGTCAAAAGCCATGGAACACACAACACCAGAGGTGAAGCCTCTGGATGTGTCCATGTAGGTTCCTCACTTGCAGCAAAAGTACCCCGCCAGCAGGGTGCTGATAATGGATATCAATGGTGTTGACGGTAATGTACTTTGCACCCCATTTTGCCGTGACCCTAAAATTACTCTAAAAAATAATTACATTTAAAATAAAAATTAAAAAATAAAATAGAAGAATAAAATAAAAAGATTAGAAGACACTGTAGGGAAATTCACACACAACCAAAAGGCACCAAGTGAAAACCAAAGATCTAACCCTCTACCCAAAGGTCACCACTGAGCAGTTTCTAACGTGCCATTCAAGACCACGCCCCACAGCAGACACATAAATGCACGTGCACGTGTGTGCATATAAGGTTTATGCTGGTTCACAGGTGTGTACAACTGTTTTAAAGCAAGAGGTTTATGTGCTTGTCTGCAAACTCTCCTTGCTCCAGTAGCAGCTAGGTTTGGGCAGACTCGGGGTGATTAATGGTACACCTTCTGACCTGGCATTGCTCCTGGCACTGGTCCGGGGATGAAGATTTAGTCCGCCCTCAGCCAGTCTGAGCAGCTCGTGGCCTCCACACACAGCCCTGGGAGTGGGGCATTCCTCCCCAGGTCACTGGGCGGGACAAAAGGAGGCGATGACCCAGACGGGGTGCGAATGAGGCCCAAAGCAAGACAGAAGCGTCTACTTAACGTAATCCACTTCCTTGGGGCACCTGGGCGGCTGAGTCTTGACTTCAGCTCAGGTCAGGACCTCAGGGTCATGACACGGGGCCCTGTGTCTGGCTCCACGCTGGGCACGGAACCTGCTTAGATTCTCTCTCCCTCTGCCCCTCCCCCGCCTCTCATGCATGTTTTCTCTCGCAGGCAAGCTCTCTCGCGCGCTCCCTCTCTCTCTCTCTCTCTCTCTCTCAAAAAAAAAAGTAATTCATTTGGAAAAGGATCTCAAACCAATGACCCAGAGCCGGGTCCAGCTCTCCAGCTCTCCGCAGACCTTGTTATCTCATGGGTGTGAAGGCGAGGACAGGGCGGAGTGGGGGGTGGCTTCCCCTCTCAGGGCTGGTCCTTCCTTTTGTATTTTAGGACTCTGAAAGGGGACACCCCCTTAGGATTTTACCCCAATCCCAGGTTTACAGATTCCCAAAATGTTCCCGTTGGAAGGGACCTCAAAGGTTGTCCAATTTCCAATCCCCTTGGTTTTGCAGCTAAAATACACCAGCGACACTGTTTACTCAAGCCACACACACACTAGGGAGAGCATCCATGGTAGAACTCTGTTGGCCGCCTGCTTTCTCCTAACAGAGCCACACTGCAAAACCTACGGCGACTTCCATCTGAGCTAGGTGGCTTATCTGGTGGTCCCAGGCAGTCCCGCCACAGGTGACCTACTGTAGGACCCCTCCTTCCGGGGCAGAAGTAAGTGCAGTAAATACGCTTTGAACGAGGGTTTGCCAAGCCCATTCCACATGGAATGGCCAGGAGGTTCCAGAGATCCTCAGGTGCCTAAGCTCACACCTTTTCCCTCTCCCCACACCTACAGGGGAGGGGGAAGCCAGGCACAGCCAGAACTCTGCCACATATAGTCACTCAGAGCTGGCTCAGCAATAACCTGGACCCCCAGCCCCAGCTCAGCCTTGGCAAGCAGAAACAGGCAAGCTTGGCATACAGCTCAGAGCTCCCTGAACTGTGTTCTTGGACATCAGCTTAACATTTTGCAAGCTGAGAATTTAGAGGGATGCAATTTAAAAAGAGGGAGAGAGATTAGTTGTCCAAAAACTTTGGAAAATGATGCCTACTCCATCTCCTCCCCAAAGTGCCAATTCATAATAGCATGGTTAAAAAGGCTCTGAGAAGTCCTGTAACAAAGGAGACTGCTTAACTTTGTCCTCAAATTTCTCCAACTTATTAGGCAATCATAACAACAGTTAACATTTATTGAATACTTTAATATGTGCTAGGCACTCTGTTAAGTGCTTTACATGGAATTCAACTTTGTAACAACTCTACAAAAAACCCCACTGAGATTATGACCCCCTAGATAAAGAAACCGAGGTATGGAGAGATTATGGAACTCACCCAAGCTTACAGGTAGTAAATGATTGAGCCAAGATTCACACCCAGGCAGCCAGGCTCCAAAGCCCAGGACTTTCACCCCGATGCTGCGCTGTACTTCCTCACGGAGCTCACCCGCCCCAGAAACCAGTATCTCAGAAACCGAGAAACAACGGCTGATGGACTAGCCTAGGATTAGGAATCAGGATCTCAGGCCTCACTGTGACCCCAGGTACCTCATCAAAGGCAGGATAGGGTGGTGGGAAGAACATGGACTCGGAAGCCAGCCGCACAGGTTCAAATCCCAGTCCTGCTCTCTACTAGGTGTGTGACCTTGGGCAAGTTACCGAACCTTTCGGGGCCTCGGTTTTCCACGTGTGTAAAATGGGGATGGCAACAGTTTAATATCAAACATGTCCTCCTAACATCACTTAACCTTTCATGACATCAGTTTCTCCAGTATAAAAGAGCAAACAGGAGGACTCGAGGGCCATTTGATAATACTCCGGATGAGAAACTTGGGGGCAGTGTGGGCAGAGGATGCAGAGTCGGGGGGGTAACGCTAGAGGTGGGGGCAGAGGATGAGACGAGCGGGTCCCGCCCACCAGCTCCTTCTCCCACACCAAACCCAGCCCCGGAGCAGCAGGTCCTGGGAATGACTGTGTTGGCTATTCCCCTCTCCCCAAGGGGGCATCCACCAACAGGAAACTGGAAGCCTTCTTTCTTTCCCCTCTGCATGCTGGGTGCCCAGGGGCCCGGTCCACGCCCCAGGAATGGCAGGGCCAGGGAAGCAGCGTCAAGAAGCACATGGGGCAGGGGGAGGCCGGGTGTGGGGAGAGAAGCGCCTCTGAAAAGGCCTCTTGGAGAAGATTCTGCCTGCGAGGAGGGACCCGGGGGAGCAGCCCCCGTGCCCCTGCACCTGCTGTCGGTACTTCAACCCCGGCCCCCCCACCCTGACAGAAACCATGTTCCTTCCCCCCAACGATCTTTCTAGACTAGGTCCGTGGAGCTGAGAAGGGGAGCAGCGAGGCAGCCTGACCCCTTCACACCAGCTCGGGGAGCTCCCCTACCCCTCACAGCACAGCTCTCCCACAAACCCGACTCCTTCCTGTTCACGGGACGTCTCCCTCTGACACCACACCAAATGGGCTTCTGGAAGGGCCGACACCCAGTCAAAGGCCAATCCCATTTGGGATTTCTGAGCAGTGGAAAATGGGGGTGAACCCACACAGGGTGTCCACATCAGCTCACACCCATGCCCAGAACGTGACGAGGCCTCAGGCCTCGGTCCTGGCAGATGCCAAGGTTCTTGTGACAGACAGAGTGGCAGTGACAAGTCCAAGTTGTGGTCAGGTCCTAAGGAAACACCCCCATCCCAAAAAAGGGGAAACTGTGGGGTTGTGTCTCCAAGCACAGTGCAGGCTGAGGAGAGACAGGTCTGCGTCTGTGCTTCAACACTTCTGCCGGGGGTTGGTGGGGGGCGGGGGGATGGCTCCCCGCGACACCACCTGTGCAGAGGGGCCGGCAGATGTCAACCAGGCGCCAGTGCCGGGGGTGCCTGAGCCCCGCTGGCCGCCCCCTTGGCTCTCAAGTCCCTCCCTTTTCCGCGAAGTCCAGCCCAAGAACCCTTCCTCCAGGTCACCCGGGCCCCTGGGGGTGCAGCACATCCACACCCTGCAGCGGCCACTGTCTGTGTGACACGACTCTTCAGTGGCTCGGCTGGGAGGGACCTGGGGGAGCTCCTTCCCTGGACCCCTCCCTCCTCTGGGTGGGGAAAGGGGCAGCCGAGTGGCTCATCCGAGGTCATGCAGCCCGAGCAACACCAACGTCCAACCCCAGATACTCTGCAGGTCCTTCTACCACCAGTGAGTCTCTCTCCCACACTCTCGACCCATTCCTCATCTTCACAACAACCCACACTCCCCCATCGAGAGCCGCATATATCACAGGACAGTCACAGGAAACTTCTCGGCTCTGCCGTATGCCTTTTACCCACAGCCCACACAGCTCTGATAGCATCTTCTAACACTGCTGCGGAGGAACCAGGGTAATACACAGGGTTTCAAGTCCAAGGACGATGATTCCAAGTCCAGCTCTACCACTTGCTTGCTGTGTGGCCTTGGGCACGTTGTCTGGCCTCTCTGAGCCTTTTTTCTTACCTGTAAAACTGGGCAAGACACATCTATTTCACTATGTGGCTGTGAGGATCGGACACACTGATACACACATATGAAGCCACCCACCATGTAGAGTATTAGCATACGGTAGGTACTCAGTTAGTTTTAACTTTCTCCCTCAGAAGCAAGTTGGAACCTATCGTCTGAGTCCTGGCTCTACCACTTGCTGTGTGACCTTCCTGGGGTAACTTTCCCTCTCTGAACTTCCAGGTTGTCTGCAAAGATATGACCTGCCCACCTACCTTGGAGCTATGTGAGGACTGAATGAAGTAAAAAAAGAAAAGATCTTTGTAAAGTACGGGACAGATCTCTTAACTCTGTGACCAACTCACACAGCGCTGGTCTCTCCCAAGCGGCTGAAGAGGACAGGCTCTGATGTTTGGAAAGGGTCATCAGAGATCTCGGACATACTCCCAAATTGTTCAGTGTCCAGTACCAGGTCCAGCACACACAGAAGGGGCAGGCCTAACCAACCGTACGATGATGGGATGTCTCATGACAATGTTAGGAAGGGGAAAGGTGGGAGGAGAGGGCTTTTCAAAGCCTGAGACCAAAGCACAATCAGGTTCCTTGATGAGGTCTTTCAAAAATATCCCAGGGTGGAGGGGGTTGAGGTTCCCGCTCTTAGTGTTGGCTCAGGTTGTGGTGTCAGGATTAGGGGGTCAAGCCCGGTGTTGGGGTCAAGCCCAGTGTTGGTCTCTGTGCTCAGCACGGAGTCCACTTGGGGTTCTCTCTCCCTCTCCCTCTGCCCCTCCCACTCATGCTCTCATGCTCTCTCTCTAACAGATAAACCTTAGAAAAAAAGTATCCCAGTCTACACGTTGATCCCCCAGAGCCTGTGAACATGTGACTGACAGGGCCACAGGGACTTTGCAGGTGTGGTGAAGGTTACCAATCTTGAGATGGAGAGGTTCTCCTAGACCATCCAGGTGAGCCCAACCCAAACACATGAGTCCTTTTCTGAGCAGAGACCCCTTCCCAGCTGGTTAAGGATGAAAAGAACGAGGAGGAGAGATCTGAAGCATGAGTGGGATTCCAACTGTGGAGGAAGCGGCCACGAGCCAAGGAATGCAGATTGAATGCATCTAGTAGCTGCAGAGATGAGGGGCATTCTCCTCCAGAGCCCCCAGAAAAGATACCTCCCCACCCACACACACCAGGGGACACGTGAGACAAAAGCGTCAGACAGGAAGTTGTGTGGTCCACGGCTCAGCCCCTGTGGCAAACAGTAGGGCAGACGCACTCGCCCAAAAGCAGGGCCCGAACCCTCGAGGACACCATGGCTCGCAGCAGCCTGATCCACAAGCGCCAGAAGGTGGAAACCACCCAAATGTCCATCCAAAAGAATGATAAACAAAACGTGGTATAGAACACAGAACAGAATACTATTCAGCCTTAGAAGGAAGGAGATTGCAACAGGTGCTTATGACAGGGCTGAACACAGGATGTTACTCGAACTCAGCCCATCACAGACAGAAAACCCCATGTGATTCCACTGCTGGGAACTGCCTGGAGCAGCCCCAGGCAGACACAGAGGACTGCAGTGGCCAGGGGCGGAGAGGAGGGGGGCCCGGGAAGCTTCTATTGGCCACACAACAGCGTCAACGTCCTTAGTGCCTTGGAACTATGCGTTTTTTAAAAACGCTAGCGTTTTTTTTAAAAACGCTAAAAATGGTAAATTTTATCTTATGTGTATTTTACCACCAAAATAAGTTGTGTGATTCTAAGCTACTAAGTTTGTGGTAATTTGTTATGGCAACAATAGAAAACTAACACAGACAGTGATCTCCTTCCTTCCAGATCCTTCTATGGGGTTCTCTTTGAAAAGGCCTCTGCTCTCCTTGTGTAAAAGATCCAGGCACAAGTCTATGTAACTCAGGAGGCTTTCTCTGAGAAGGGAAGCAATAAACCACCAAGACCACAAAATCAACTATTGCAACCGAGAAAGGAAGGACCTGATGCTCGCCTCTCCTGCGGGTCTGGGAATAAAAAAGCTCAATAAAGCTTTGCTCCCTTGTATAATCAGTCAACATGAATCACCATGGTGAGGCTCAGGGCTGAGTGGTTCTGTGTGGCCCGACCAGACACACCCAGCCAGCAATGCAAAGGCTCTGGGGAGGGAAAAGGCTGGCAGTGTGCTCCACACCGGCGGGGCAACCGCACCCCTCCGGCCAGGACCGCGCAGCTGGGGCAGCAGAGCTCACTCAGCCCTGGCCGTGACTCAGTTCATTCCCACCCACACCACCCCTGCTCTCATTTCACAAATGGGGAAACTGACAACCAGAGAGGAAGAAGTGACATGCCCAGGTGACACAGCAAGATCCTAAGAGGGCTGGCCCACGACCCTGACCTCCTGCCCCCCACCCCCAAATAAGAGGTCACTGTCCAAAAGACAGGATGCCAGCCAGTCACCACATCTACAGGGGTCGGTCCCGGTTTTGTGGGGCCTGGAGCTCCTACGATTTGGGGGGGTCTTCTTTCAGAAAATGAATACACAACATTGCTAGGACTCTGAATTCACTGCTGGGACCCCCTCCCTGGCAAGTGAGGTGGGGGGAGGGGAGGGTCTCCTGAAGCTGAAGCTTCCACTCCATTATCTTCATAGCAATTCCACTTCTGGGCTCAGAGAGGCACCGGGGGCTGGGCTAGGCTAGGCTACCTGGGGAAAGAAGAGGAAAAAACAAAGTCCTGGCCTGCCCCAGGCTTTCCCTCTGCCTGAGGACAAAAACACAATAGAGCAGTTGCAGGAAGTTACCCACACGGGGTTTAAGAGCCATTCCTGGGGAGAATGGAGATGACGGCAGAGAATCAGGAAATGCAGTCTCTGGGAGAGGAAGGTGGGAGAAGGGTCCGGAGAAGGGGCTTCTCTCCGATGGGTCTTAACCAACCTACGGCTCGTGGGCATCTTTCATCTTGACCAACCTACGGCTCGTGGGCATCTCTCGACCTCACTTATTAAATGGGCGAGCCTGTGAGGGTGTGTGGTTATGGACGTGTGCTGCCCAGAACCTGGGGCTCCATGAGGGTTCTGGAGTTCCCATTTATTTCCTGGGGGAAACCACGGGGAGGGGAAGGGCTAGAAAAGAGCTGGGCCCAACTTAAAATTTTTTTTAATGGAAAAATAGGAGATCTGGCAACACAGGTCCTACATTTCCTTGTGGTGGCACACAGCAAGGGGGGCAGCGGCCACCCCTTCGGCTAGGTGTGCCTACTCCAGCCGCCCGCCGTCCCAAGCTGGGCTGTCCCGGCAGGCACCGGCACATGGAGCCAAAGGGACAGGTGATGTCACCCAGGGCCTGGCCAGTTAAGAGGCAATGGGCCATACGAAGGCCAACAGCCCATCACAGATCCTCTCTCACAGTGAATCGGGGGACGAGGGGCGGTGGGAGGACTAGAAGGGAAAGCAGCAGGGGTGCCTACGGAAATGGCTTTGGAAAAGCTCAGTCTCTTCAAACCTAGAAGATCCAAGGGAGTATCTATTCCAGCAGCAAATGGCGGAGGCCCCCCAGCCTCACCTAGAAGCCCCAGGAAACCTCTCCTTCAATTAACACTGACCAGCACCTTCCCTCCTAAGGGTGACCAAGTCCCCGGCCAAACTTGTGCTGCTAGAAGTGGAAGGAGATCCCCTCCAGAGCCGACAGATCACAGGAGCGAAGATTCTCTTCCGGATCTCAGGCACGGGCTGACCCCCGTGCAGGGGGGATCCCGAGCTCTGCCGCAGGGCCCTGGGCCAAGAGTTACACTGTGCCACGGCAAGCCCACGGCAGGTTCCCAGAGGTGTATGTGTGATGGGAAGAATCACAGGAAATGCAGGCCTGCGGCTCACAGCTAGAGTGTTGTCCTGGCACTTTCTATCTTCAGGACTCTGCTCAGTTCCCTCTACCCGTCTGTCCTCCTTGGCTCCTTTATGCCTTCCTTAAGCCTATGTTAATTTTGGCCTTCTTTAGCCAAGACAGAGCCCCACCTCCTTCAGGAAGCCCACCCTGATCTCTCCATCCCTAGCGATTGCTCTTCCAGAAATTATCAGCACTTGGACTAAATGTTTTCTATATCCACTAGTACACGAACACGACTCCCCTTTTCCCAGGATCTATGATCGAGACACATATTACCTCACTATATATCGCCTCATTCATCTTCACAGTATTCCTACAAGACAGGTAAGACCACCTCAAGGGAACCAGGGCTCAGAGCCGATTCTTTTTTTTTTTCTCAGAGACGATTCTTGACAAGCCAGGGTCACACCCCTGACTGGCGTCAGAGCCAGACTTGTTATTTCTTAGGCCTCTCGGTGCAAGAGGCAGAGCCCAGGCATAGGACAGGCCTCTCCTCCTCCTGCCACCGGCTAGCAGAGGGCTGGGCAGAGCGACATGACACCAGTGGACCCTGATTCACCTCTTCCACATCCTGGGTGGCACCTGCTCTGACGGACTCTTTGGTCAGAGCTTCTGGTGCACGGGCTCCAGGAATCCCAGGGGTGGAGAGGATGACTCGTCAAGGACATTCTCTCCTCTCCCTCCCACACCAAGGTAGGACTGCATGTGTTCTGAGGGTGTCCGAACATCCCTAACTCTGCAAGGGAAGTGGCCTTACCCTCTGGAGGGACGGCAGAGCCCCCGTGCCCCGCCCTCATGGGCATCGGCCTCTTCTCCTGGGTGCGGACACAGTACCATGAAGCCGCAGAGACAAGCTGGAGAGCCCCAGGCAGCCCCCCACCAAGCCTGACCATATTTTCCCAGGTGCCATTAAGCATTGAACTCCCCTCCTATAGGCCATGAACTAAGACTCGCTGGAGCCTACATCAATCATTAGCCAGCGCATGCCTCAGACTGTCCTCAGAGGGCCGGCATCTGGGGCTAAGCAGCCGGGAGATGCTCCGTACAAGACAGGCTGGGCCAGCAGCAATGGGGTAGTGTTTCAACCTTACCGCAGGACTGAACTTGAGCGAGCCAGCTCTGAAAGACACATCCTGGAAGTAGAAAGTCAATTCCCGGTACCCTGGCCTTGGATTACACAGGAACTCTAGAATACTGGACCTGGAAGTGGCCTTCGTGAAAGCATTTGCTCGGACCGGCCTAGTTGACTCGCGTGGGGAGCAGAGGCCCAGAGAGCAGAGGGGTCGGCCTGACGTCTCAGGACGCGCTGCAGGCTGGACACAGACCAGAAGCACGTCTCCCGACTTCCCGGCTGATGCACTCAGGGCCCACGCGGCTCCCCTCCATTCAGCAACCTTCTGGGTGCCACCTCCGCTCCCCCCACCCGGG
>CM053617.1:30504518-30536918 GCA_028646535.1 Procyon lotor | reverse complement strand
TATTTATTTATTTATTTATTTTTATTTATTTTTTTTTTAAAGATTTTTTATTTATTTGACAGAGAGAAACACAGCGAGAGAGGGAACACAAGCAGAGGGAATGGTAGCGGGAGAAGCAGGCTTCCCCGCAGAGCAGAGAGCCCGATGCGGGGCTCGATCCCAGGACCCTGGGATCTGACCTGGGCCGAAGGCAGACGCTTAACGACTGAGCCACCCAGGCGCCCCTGAACCATTTATTTTTAACAAATGTCGTGTTGAGCTCCGACTCGGTGGGGACACTTGTGTCGGGGAAAAGACTCTAGGTTTGGTGCACAAACGCCTGGGTCCTGTCACTTTGGTTGTGATCTCTTCTCTGAGCCTCGGTGTTCTGGCTTTGAAAATCTTCGAAAGGATCTATGGAAACCTGTAAGGTAACCACGGCTTCGTGGCTGCTAGGGGCTGGTGCAAACATGAGGGGCGGTAAGGGGGAGTGGGCGCCTTGTAAACCAGTCAGGGGCTGCACGGCTCTGAGTAGGGGACCCTTATAATCCCTCCCAGGTTGAGTCATTCATTGCCCGGCGCGTTTCAATGAGCCAAAATGACCAGCCCTGTGCTGGGGGCCACAGAGGAGGGACTAAAGAACACTCTGCTCTAAACACAGCTCTTCTCTGGTGGGGAAACAAATCGCAAATACCTCACAAAACACAGGCTTGTAAAAAGGATCCTTGGGGTCATTGATGAGAGAGGAAAGTGTAGAAGATGGCATCCAGAAAGGCTGCTTTTTGATCAGTCTGGCCAGACTTTACAATCGACTTTTAATTTTTTTTTAATTTTTTTAAGATTTTATTTATTTGTCAGAGAGAGAAAGAGAGAGCACCCGCAGGGGGAGCAGCAGGCAGAAGGAGAAGCAGGCTTCCTGCTGAGCAGAGAGCCTGACCTGGGGCTCCATTCCAGGACCCTGGGATCATGACCTAAGCCGAAGGCAGACCCTTAACCGACTGAGCCACAGTGGCCCTAATTTTTTTTAAAAATTATATTCATTCTTTTTAAAATATTATCTACTGCTTTCATTTCTGTTTTTATCTTTGTAGTTCTGTTCCTTCTTTCCTTGGATTTGCCCTGGTTGTTCTTTTTCTGGTTTCTAGAGTTGAACATTTGGGTCACTTACTTTCCAAATCTCTCTGTTGTTCTCTGATAAATGTATCTAAGATGATAAATCTCCCCGTACATCCTGCTTTAACTACATATCACAAGTTTTAACATGCCATGCTTTTGTTATCTCTCAGTTATAAATAATTTGGGGGTTTTTTTAATCAGGATTTTATCCTTAATTCATGGATTATTTAGAAGCGTGTTTCTATGACTTTTAAAAAAAAATTTTGTCATAGATTTCTGATTTTAATGCTTCTATAGAGATGAGAAAATGTGCTCTTTTTGGAACTTGTGACTTCTTTGTGGCCTGATAGACTTTTTTTTTTAATGTCCCAGTTTTTGTGAATACACAAGCTGTTTTCTATGTGTTTCTCCATCCAGTTTGCTAGTCTAGTTATTTAGATTGTTTATACCCCGTGTTTTTTTCTGTTCAAGCCGTTGATTTCCAAGAAGATTGATTTAACGTTTCCTACCTTGATTGTACTCTGCCAATTTTCCCCTATAATTTGATCTCATTTTGCCATATAATTTTGAGAACAAATTATTAGGTTCGCACAAGTTCATAATTGGTTTATCTTTTGGTGACTTACTTTCTTTTATCACTTTTTTCCTTAAAAAATTATTGGGCCTGCTCTTAGTTTTGCTAAGAAAGTATTTGTCTGGTATATGCTCTTGTTTTCAGACTTTACTGTTCTTTACGTTCATCTCTTGGAAGTGACACAATTTTTTTTTTTTTTACAAATTAAAAAAAATCCAGTTGGGTACCTGCTTTTAATTGGTGAGTTTAGTTTATATTAATAATGATTACAGAAATATTTGGACTTATTTCTGCCCCTTTTTTGGAGACACACACACACATATTCATGGCCGATGTTCACTTAAAACACATTGGTAAAATGCTGTAAATTGTAAAAAATCAAAATTCTTTCATCTTGATTGGTAAATAGCTGTTGCCTTGAGACCTCATAGTACCCCACCCTGATCTTCCCCTGACGTAGCAACAAAAGGGGCAATGCTGGGCCCCTGGGTGGCTTAGTTGGTTAAGCAACTGCCTTAGGCTCAGGTCATGATCCCAGAGTCCCGGGATCAGTCCCACATCGGACTCCCAGCTCCACAGGGAGTCTGCTTCTCCCTCTGACCTTCTCCTCTCTCATGCTCTCTCTCACTCTCTCTCTCAAATAAATAAATAAAATCTTAAGAAAAAAGATTATTTTCATTAAAAAAAAAAAAAAGGAGGGGTCAATGCTCATCACAGGGGGCCCTCCAGCACCTTTTCCAAGTCTCTAATTTGTTGGTAAAGGGGCCAGATAGGTGAATTAATATTTTGAATATCATATAAAATATGCTTTCTTTTTGTATCTTTTTTTCTCTTTTCCTACTTCCCTTTGGCATGTTTGAATTTTCTTTGTTTAATAGGGAGATGATACTAGAATTAAAAACATATGAATAGCAGCGCCTGGGTGGCTCAGTGGCTTAAAGCCTCTGCCTTCGGCTCAGGTCATGATCTAAGGGACCTGGGATCGAGCTCAGGGTCCTGGGATTGAGCCCAGGGTCCTGGGATCGAGCCCCGCATCGGGCTCTCTGCTCAGCAGGGAGCCTGCTTCCCCATCTCTCTTTGCCTGCCTCTCTGCCTACTTGTGATCTCTCACTGTCAAAGAAATAAATAAAATCTTAAAAAAAAAAACCCATAAGAATAAATAACTGCTTACCAGACACCTTTACCAGAATATCCCTCCTAAAACCCAACTTTATAATATCAAAAAGTGAACTAACCTTCTTTCCTGCTCAACCTGCTTTTTCTCTTGGCTTCTGTATCTCAGCTGAGATACCACTGCAGGGCCTCTCACCTCTATGGGCTCCTCAGGGGAGAGGCTCAGCAAACTTTTCTGGTCCATTGTTTTCAAAGAGTTTGCAGAAGTAAGCTATTTTAAGTACAAACAAAATTAAGACATCTGGCTCTTTCTACCCTGAGTTCTTCAAAACCCCCTTACATCAGAGGGGCCATAGGCATTTTCGGGATTTAGCTAAAAAAAAAAAAAAAAGGCAAGCTGAAGATTCACTTAGTTAGAGTTAAGTAGGATATGTTCATGCCATTCTGTGTGTGGTTACAGTAATGTAACCACATCTGTCAATGTAGGGATGGTTTCTAGGAACACAGCTCTGATTCAGCCAGGAGAGCCAGAGATGGTTCAATAATAATAAACATGTCCTCTTGCACCTGTTTTCAGAAATATGTAGGCAGTGAAGGAGAAACAAGATTTGATGTGTTTGGAAACAGAAATTCGCCTATGGAAAACTTTTCCGACCATTGTATGTATGAAGTTTTAAGCATGTAAGTTTATTCTCATCCATGCTCATTTATTTTTGTTTTATTTTTTAAAGATTTTATTTATTTATTTGAGAGAGAGAGAGAGCATGCAAGTGAGAGGAGGAGAGGAGGGAGAGGGACAAGCAGATTCTGTGCTGAGCATGGAGCCTGACATGAGGCTCTGTCTCATGACCTTGAGACCATGACGTGAGCCATGAAATCAGGAGTGCATAGCTTAACCGACTGAGCCACCTGGGAACCCCTCATCCACGTCCATTTAAAATGGAAGTTCTTCTTGTAGGGAATATACTTGATAATATCAGGCAACATATGCAGTTACTGCATACAAACATATAGAAATAGATCTATCTATCTATCTATTTATTTATTTAAGATTTTATTTATTCATTTGAGAGAGAGCACAAGCAGGGGGAGAGGCAGAAGGAGAGAGAGAAGCAGACTCCCTGCTGAGCTGGGAGCCCGACGTGGGGCTCGATCCCAGGAACTGGAGATCATGACTTGAGCTGAAGGCAGATGCTTAACCATCTGAGCCACCCAGGCACCCCAGAAATAGATCTTTTTAAAAACAATTCCAGGAAATATATTTTGCTAAAACTCTGTGTAATAAGGCTCTCGGACTTCCTCCTTCACGATAGTGGACGGAGCACATGCTGTAGTCTTATCTCTTCAGCCCGAAGCTCCAGAAATGTCAGGAAAGGAAAAAAATTGTTAAAAAGTTAAAAATCTTTTTTTTTTTAATCGGAAAAAAAATTTTTTTTTTTCCGATTTTAAAAATCAGATTTTCCGATTTTTAAATCCGGAAATTTTAAATTTTAAATCCGATTTAAATTTTAAAATCCGATTTTAAAAATCGGAAAAAAATCGGAAAAAAGTTAAAAAACTTCTTTTAAAAATTGTATTTATTTGACAGAGAGAGAGAGACAGCAAGAGAGAGGGCACACAAGTGCGGGGAGTGGGAGAGGGAGAAGCAGGCCTCCAGCCGAGCAGAGAGCCTGATGCGGAACTCAATCCCAGGACCCTGGGATCATGACCTGAGCCGAAGGCAGACGCTTAAACGACTGAGCCACCCAGGTGCCCCAAAATTGGTATTTTTTAAAAAGATGACAAATAATGTTCAGGGAATTAGAAGCCCCGAAGAATTTCTGGGAAATTGAAAGCAGACAGAATGAGATGTAACATTTCAGCCTAGCCCACGAGCATATGGCACATATATTCTTGAATGTGGGTACTATACTATCTACCACAAAAGCAGGAGCAGCAACAAGGACACTCCACGCCTGAGGTAGGGGAGGCCTGGAACAAGAGGCAGCTAACAGGTTACTGATGGGAGAGTGAGCTACACTCACCTTGGAAGACCAGATGGCCAAGACAGGAGAGTCTGTCTCCACATATGGGGGAGTGAAAGACAGGGCAAGGCCCAGATGGATGGCAAAGCCAAGGAGAAAAGGGTAGCAGCTAAGCCCAAAGACCAAATGCGAAAGCATCCGCCCCAGGGTCTACCCTGCCCATCCTGCACATTCGGAGTGTATGTGTTCCTGCTGAGCTCAGCATAGCTCAGCAGCCAGCGTCGGTTCTGGGTTCTGAAGGGTTGGTGTCTGTGCCAGCCACGCCGTTAAATATGGTATCACCAGGCCATCGCTGCCCTGCACTGGCGAACAGGAAGCTAAGCATCCTCTAGGATGCAAATTACCTGATTTGGATATTATGGACTCAGAATGGTATTTTTTTTTTTTAAGATTTATTTATTTTAGAGAGAGAGCATGAGTGGGAGGGGCAGAGAGAGAGAGAGAGAGAGAGAGAGAATCTCAAGCAGACTCCACGTTCAGTGCAGGGGAGCCCGGCAGGGGGGGCTCAATCCCACAGCGAGATCAGGACCAGAGCCGAAGCCAAGAGTTGGATGCTTAACTGACTGTGCCCCCCAGGAGCCCCTCAGAATGGTCTTCCTAGACCATCGCTACTACTCTCTTATTACCTCCAGAAACAAGGGCTACCAATTCTGGATCTGAAACAATCATTTTTAAGAGCTATTGTGCAACCTTAGGGGATTCAGAGAAAATAGTGATGAGCAGAAAAGCTAACTTGTTTGGTTACTTTGAGAGTGCATTTCACAACCAGTTTAACTAGCAGGGACTCTTGTTCAAAATGAGGGGTGCTGCAGGCATTTGCCTGTGTGGCCGAATAGGGTCTGTGGTCCCACACCTGCTGGCCTGTTTCCCCAGGCTGACTTTCATTGTCATGGCAATGAAACCGTGAAACTGTGGGGCCTCAGTTGCGCGCCTGTGACATTCTTAGAGAACTCTCTTGAAGTTTCTCCCAAAGCAATTCTTGGCTCCACCAGCAGGAACTCCCTTGACCCACTTTGGAGGGGATGTGTGTTGACTTTTGCTTTAGGAACATGCGCTGCTGGCGCCTGAGTTTTCCTCAGAGGATTGAACTCAAGGCCCAGTTCGGTTTATTATTACTTCGTGTGGCCCCTTTCATAAATGGCAATGGAAAGTACCACCATTCCAAGTCGAATCTCAGTCTCAGAGCCACAGCGTACTATTTAAAAGTTTGGCTAAAAGAAATCCTGTTTGCGGACAAGTGCCTACGAAGTATGTATTTTATTCAATCCCTAGACACATATTCTTAAACGTGTATATTACCAGTTCAGCCGGGGCCTGAGTGCCTCCCGTGGCTTCTTAAAGATTTACTTTTAGTGGATTGTGTTTTGGTTGGTGGCCCTCCATCTACACTGAGGGACATTATGCCAAATATGGCTTTGAACATGGATCCCTCTTCCCTTGCAGGGATGTCGCTGAGCACGGTTCTTGTGATGTCCATAGCGACATCTCCAAGAGGACGACTTGTAGAAACCTCACTACCTAGAATCTGCACATACTCTTGGACCTTATAATACGTACTATTTCCCTCTCCGTATCTGCTGCTAGGGTCTTAGAACTAAGCTGATAAAGAAGCATGAGACTACAAAGGGGACTAATCACTCAGGTTGGCACCCTTGGTGACATGGAATCAGAGCTCCGGCTGTTGGCAAGGTGCTCAAGGGGCTGTGCCAACCATGCTGAGTGTCAGACAACCCCCTCTGTAGAACTGGGCAGGAGACCAACATAGATCTCTCTCCAAACCAGTCTTCTATCCCTCTCGCATAGAGCTGGGTTTAGGACAGGTATGGTAGGGTGATGATACAAGGAGAGAGGCCTATTGAGTCTCCAATCCTACTCCCTCATGAGCTTTCCACCTTTGATCCCCCTGTATGGTTGGAAATGCATGGGCACCGACTAGGAAGTCAAATGCCATGTGCTTCCCAATGCTTTACCCATCACGCTCTCCAGATCTGTGTACATTCTGCCCCCAACATTCACTTCCGTTAGGGGAGCCAGGGAAGCAGCACACTCTAGATGTTAAAAGCATAGCTCTGAGGGTGCCTGGGTGGCTCAGTGGGTTAAGCCTCTGCTTTCAGCTCAGGTCATGGTCTCAGGGTCCTGGGATCGAGCCCCGCATTGGGCTCTCTGCTCATCAGGGAGCCTGCTTCCCCCCTCACCCCCCCCACCCCGCCTGCCTCTCTGCCTACTTGTGATCTCTCTCTCTTTCTGTCAAATAAGTAAATAAAATCTTAAAATTAAAAAAAAGCGTAGCTCTGGAGTCAGGGGGCCAATTTCGAACCCTGCCTCCATGCTCACCAGCTGAGCGGCCGTGGGTAAGAAATGTAGTGTCTTGATCTGTGTCACGGGAACCAAAACACTGCTTGCCACACCCACATTATATAACCACTGTGAATCATCTAGCACAGAGCTGGACGCAGCAGTAGACCTTTGCTGTGAAGAAATTCATCCCAGTGGTTAAGCGTTTGGGCTCCGGGATGCGACGTACTGGGTTCACATGCCAGCTCTTCCTGGGCCCGCTGTGAAATGTTGGGCAGCATTCTAACTTCTTCCGTCCTTAGCTTTTTTTTTTTTTTGGTCTGCAGTTGGGACGAATAATACACACAAAACTCTTGACCCAGCACTTCCTATGGGGGGTGTGCTCCGTAAGTGATAGCGCTACTTTCTCATTATGTTACTGCCGCCCCAGGGGGGATGCAGCTCAAACTAAATAGGGAAGAGGAGGTGCCCAAGGGGGATTCTCCGGAGCTGCCCACGCTTTGGTAGCAGGGGAAGTGATCTCCTCGAGCACAGTGTAGTAACAGAGTCACTTAGATTTATTGTGTTCTGTGTGCTGAGCAATGAGTTGAGGGTTTTCTATTTCTGTTTTACCTGAGACTAGCTATGGTGGATCTTTGGGGAGCAAAGTACTGTTATCACTCTAGGTTCAATCAGGAGACAGACATCACATGGAGGTTTAAGCAATGGGAGTTTAAAGAATATGATGCTGTGATAAAAGAACAACTATAGGGGGGCGCCTGGGTGGCTCAGTGAGTTAAGCCTCTGCCTTCAGCTCAGGTCATGATCTCAGGGCCCTGGGATCGAGCCCCGCGTTGGGCTCTCTGCTCAGCGGGGAGCCTGCCTCCCCCCCTCTCTCTGCCTGCCTCTCTGCCTACTTGTGATCTCTCTTTGTCAAATAAATAAATAAAATCTTTAAAAAAAAAAAAAAGAACAACTATAGGATATAAAGAGAGCCCTATAAGGCTACTCTCCCTACAGCTGAGAAAGGGAACCCAAGGAAGGGGTACAGCCTCACAAGGGGGCCACCTCTAAAGGCTGTGGATCAGACCTTATTGGAGAAGCCATCATGGCAGCCCTACCAGTGCCATGGCCAGAGCTGGTCTTCTGTGGCTAGACAAGGATGAGGCAATCTGCCTGAGCACAGGTGAGTCACAATGTGGCGGTGAGGTCTGCGGGTGTCTAGAAGGAGTCAGACAGCAGTGTAGGTGGGCAGCAAGGAGCATACGGTGTTGGCTTTGGGAGGGTCGTGGGAAGATGATCACCAAGCTGGACAAGACGCTGAGGTGTCTGGGGGACCTCCTAGACACATAGGTGGGACAGAGCACGACAGGATGTCCTGTATCTGTCAAAACCAGCAGCAGAAGCCCCTTCTGGGAGTTCTCCCAGCACGCTCACTATGAAGGCAAGATGCTTATGGGGATTCTGCCTGTTAGCACACAGCAGCTGTTTGTGGGTGAATTTGGAGCTGAAAAGTCATAAACTGATAACTAGCATAGACACATTAGGGGCATTGGAAGAAAGCTGGATACACACAGGTATGGATCCGTATAGTCACGCATAGGCTCATATGGATACTAATCCCCCTGCTGGAATGTTCATAGAGCCCAAGGGAAGAACATGCTTCAGGGTTCCCTGAAGGCCACAAGGAAGCCTCCATTAAACAATGAACTCTCTGGGGGAGGTGGGGCAAGATGGCGAGAAGGAAGTAGCCATGAGACTTCTGAAATCCTGTCCTAGCGATGGAAGGTGACATTTCTTCCTCCTTCTCCACTCCCTTCCGCATTGCTCATGCACCCAAGGGAGACTTGAACCCTGGCAGGGCAAGCCCATTTCCTTTTTTAAAATTAAATTAAATAGAATTGAATTAAATTAAATTAATTTATTTAAGAGAGAGAGAGTGAGAATGTGAGCCAGGGGAGGAGCAGAGGGAGAGGGACAAGCAGACTCTATGCTGGGCACAGAGCCCGACATGGGGCTCGATCCTAGGACCCTGAGATCATGACCTGAGCCGAAATCAAGAGTTGGATGCTTAACCGACTGAGCCACCCAGGCGCTCCAAGTCCATTTCCTTTTTGCATATTTATTTCCCGCAAAGCCTAGCTCATCAGTGTGTTGGCTTGGGCACACAGAGGGCACTGTGCTCCAAACGACAGGCCTCCCGGCGTCCCGTTGAATGGGTTCATGTGCAGTCATTTTCCCCCACCAAGTAAACACCAAGCTACCTGTCGGTAGTGACAAATACGTTTCCATACTTTCTCCTGTTCGTGGCATGGTAAGTTCCTCTCGGGGCCCTGCTGGGAGTAAGGGCCCAGAGGCTGAAAATTCACCTCCCTCACCCCATCTGTAGGGCTGGCCGTTGGTAGTGGTGGGAGACCCCTGAGAATGAAAACGATTCCGCTGGGTGCTCAAATACTGTAGGAGGCGTACTGGAACTCTGCCTCCATCCCACACCGGCCAGAGGCCGAGGGGGCCGAGGAGCCTGTGTATTCCAGAAAGAGTGCCTTTCCCGCAGCCACATCACCTTCGGCAGAGCGAAGAAGGCCTCCGAAATTACTCATACGTCTGGCAGCTCCTGTTTTCTCCCCACACGTCTCCTCACCACCATTATTTGCCTTGAGGGCATCAGGATCTGCCTCCTTAAGGCTTTATCTCCAAGTGCCTCAGTCACTCCAGAACACTCAGGTGCCCACGCCATCCCTTATCTCCCAGGCCCGAAAGCCCATATAGCTCTTTAGGGTGCTCTCCAGCCTTTACTTTCCCCCTGCACCTGACCTATAGTACCCTCGACTGACTTATTTATAGACCCCCCCCAGTTGAAGGCAGGCGTCTTGCCTCTTTTGTTAATGGCTATACTCCCAGCATCTGGAAGGTATAGTAGGTGCTTAATAAATATAAGTCAAAGGAATGCACGAGCAAACAAGGCATCTCTGATGTCCTCGGTTCCCTGGGACTCGGTGTTGGCTGCAGCCCCGTTAGTCTCATTACTGCCTTCCCATTAAGGGCCTAATGCGCAGCCCTTCTCCCATACTGGCTTTTACAACGCTCTCGAGGTCTCAGAGCCTCGGCTTGGGAGACACACAGGCCTGGGTGCGCATCCTGGCATCCTGCTGCGGAGAGCTTTTCAGCACCTTTGTGCCTCCGTTTTGCTTATTTGTAAACCCGAGAATTTTGTTGTCAAGAGGATTATATGGCAGGTGTGTATGAAGGACTCAGCACAGCTTCTGGTCCCCAGAAAGCAAGCAGTGAGGGGGAGCAAGGGAGCAGTGAGGCCGCAGAGCAGGGCTGAGAGGAGCAAGTCGCCTTCATCTCCTGGGCCACCTGCTATGGGTTGGAAAGGGATGCCCGGAGCCCTGTGCTAAAATGGATCCTGGGGAGGCCCGGGGCTCGGGGGAAGGAGTCCAACAATCGATTAATGATGCCTGCCAAGGGCCCCGGTGCTGGAGGGTACGAAAGAATAAAGAAAGTAACTGACCCAGGCCACACGTTTGCCATCCTGATCTATAGTTTCCGCCGCTGCTCCTTTTCTTTTGTACATCTTTACTGTTTTCAGGGGTGAGAGCTCCTCTCTTTCTAGGAGCTCTTCCCTGACCTCACAGTTCCACACACACCCCCACCCTGAAAATGGTAAGGTCTGCTCCTCTGAGCCCCTGCCTCTTCCCTATGCTGTTCCTTTATTATTCACCATATAGCACTTTGAATTGTGTTTTAACTTTCAGATCTCCTGTCTGCATATATAGGCCCCAAAAATGCCTTCAGGGTAGGTTTTGCCTTTGAGAATTAACTCGGCAAGACTCACAGGGTGCACTGGATTGGGAGTCAGAAAATCTGACCTTGCTGCGTGACTTTGAGCACACTGCCCTACCTCTCTGAGCCTATTTCCCCGAATGAAAATGGGAACCTTGAGTGAGCCTCCTTCTCTGCCCACTGTATCCCAGCACTGCCGGGGAATCCGTATTTCCTTCATCTGCATTCCTATTCGTGTTCTCGTTGCATATCCCTGTGCTCTCCTTCAGTGCTAACACCGGAGTTTCTGCAGATGTGGAGTAGGTTTTCTCAGCAAAGGAGTAGGCAGATGAATGCTTCTAATGGGAACAATAGGCACCCAGGGTGTACTGACAACCCAGTTTGGAGAACGGAAGAGAAAAGCCAACTTTTCTCCCCTTTACACTTGCAATTGGGAAGAGTTAGGAGCCAGGAAAGAGAAATGCTACCATCTGCTGGTCATTTTCTGTGTAGCGGCATCAAAATAAGAGTTTTGCAAAGCTCTTGTTCAAACTTAGTTAAGGACCCAGGAGGGAAAAGGCTGCATTTGCTGAGCACTTCCTGTTCATAAGGGACTATCTCTGAGGGTGCTATAGAATAGAGATATGAATTATCCTTAGATGCTGCCAATAAAGAGGGCACAGACTCCAGAGAGCTAGAGCCGACTCCCTGAGCCTGTGTGCCTTGAGCACAGTCTTCAACCTCTCTGAACTTTGGGTTTCTCACTGAGTGCATGGACTTAGGATGGTCTCCAAGCATCTGCAGGGAAGACCTTGAAAGATGAAGAGAATATTACAGATGGGCACTGAGACAGAAAGGAGGAGGGATCAAGAGAAGCCCTTGGAAACGTGATACGTATCTTCTTCCCTTGTGTCCTTGTTTGTGATGCTGTGGGTTAGGCTCCCGATCTTTAAGCACGTGTCCTCGTCTGATTTCTTTCTGCTCAGAGGAAGGGACACAAGAGTTGGAAAGATTTCTTGAAGGAAGAATGGAACCAACACCGGCGTAGTCTCCAACAGTTTTAAGAAATGGAACCATATTGTTGCCTCTGAAGTCATCTATTATATGAATATATTTTGATTTATTTATACATTCTACTGTGGATGGCATTTGAATTGTTTCCTATTGTTTCCAGATTTTTGCTGCTTTGGACATCCATGTGTGTATATTTCTGTCAGGTATACACCTAAGCGGTGGAACTGTTGGGTTATACACCATGTGCATTTTCAACTTTAGAGATAATTACAATTCATTACCCCAGGAGGTTGCACCAATGGAAACTCACATTAGAAGTGTGTGCAAGTTCCCATCACTCCAGATTCACTGCAAGTACTTGATGCTGTCAGATTTTTTACAGTTTTGCTAATTTGGTGAGGGTGAAATGGTGTTTTACTGGGTTTTCATTTGTTTTTCCCCAGTTAATTATGAACGTGCTCTCATACATTCATTATTTTGCCTTCCTTCTGTGAAATGCCTGTTTATTTCTTTAGTTTTCTCTTGTTTTGTCTCCCCCCATCAATCTGTAGGAGCTTTAAAATATATTTGAGATACAATTCTTTAATCATCTATTGGTATATTGGTAAATTTTTATCCATCCCATAGCCTTTCTACCTTCTTATAAATGTCTTTGGAAGACTAGAAGTTAATAATGATGATGTAGTTGTAGTTGGCAGAATTCTAAGATGACCACCATGACATAATGTCCTGCACCAGAGTATAGACAAAACCTGAGAATATGACAGGTATCATTGGTGATCATGTCCTATTGTATGGCAAAAGGAATTTTTGCAGATGTGACTGTGGTAACTAATCAGCTGAGTATGAGTTGACCAAGCCGGAGATTAACCAGGTCGGCCTGACCAAGTCCCGTGGTCCCTTGACACCTGAGTCTAGAGATCAGAAACAGAAAGTTAGAGGTTCAAAGCATGAAAGAGTCGACATCCCATTGCTGGCTTTGAAGATGGAGGCGGGCTCCGTGGTGATGCAAGTAGTCTCTAGGAACTGAGAACAGATCCTGATTAGCCAGCGAGGACCCAGGGGCCTCAGGCCTACAACCTCAAGGAGTTAAATCTGCCACAACCGCAAGGGCTTGGAAGAGGACCCAGAGTTCTAGATGAGATTATGGCCCAGCCAACTCCTTGGTGTTGGCCCGTAAGACCCTGAGCCCACCTGCCGTGCCGTGTGTTCGCTTCTGGGCTACTCATCTGTGAGCCAAAAAATGGGTCCTTTTTTAAGCTCTGGTGAGTTTGTTATGCCCCAGTAGAAAGCAAATACAGTAGTTGTACTTATCAACATTTCCCTGTATTTATTTCACTTTCTGAGTTTAAAAAAAAAATCGCATATACACTGAGGTCATGAAGACACTCTATTCTAAAATTATTCCAATTTTGCTTTTTCACATTTATTACAACTTCTTAAAATTGATCCCCCGCCCTTCCCTCGGTGTGACATAGAGATCTGACTCCATTTTTCCCCCATACGGATGAAAATTTGTCCTGATACTATTTATTGGCTCATAGATCTGAAACTGCAGTCTGGTCATGAACAGAGTTTCTGAACAAAGGAAGGTCTGTGTCTGGCCTCTTTATTTCATGTCATTGTTAATTTGTTTTTGTAACAAACCCACACTGTGTTAATTGCTATGGTTTTCTAGGCATTCTAGATGTCTGGTAAAGTAATGTATCCATCTTGTTCTTCAAGAGTGTCTTGGCTTTTGGCCCTTCCAAATAAGATTTAAGATATTCATCAAATTACAAAGGACAACCTGTTGGGATTTTTACATGAATCATAATACTATATCTATAAGCCAGCTAGGAGAGGGACTGGCATCTTTAAGATACTGAATATTACAATCTATGACTATGGTTTATGTCTTCTTTACTTGTCTTCTTTAATATCTTTCCTAAAGATTTACACTTTTTTCCACTTATACATCTTTTGCAAAACTTGTTTTCAGGCACCTTGAATCTTTTATTTCAACTAGGAATGGTACCTTTTAAAAGTGTATCTTTTCTGTTTGCTGCAGGTGAATAGAAATGCAAGCTGTTTTTATATTTTGATTTTGTATCCCATGACCTTGCTAAATATCCTTATTCATCCAAATAACTCAGCTGTAGATTCTCTTTGGTCTGATTTCGTCAATAGATAGAGGACAATTTGGATTTGGTAATTTATATCTTTCAAAGAAATTCATTTCATCTATGTTGCCAAGTTTATTGACATAAAGTTGTCTTTGATATTCCTTTATTATCTTTTTATTTTTAAAATTTATTATATTTATTTGAGAGAGAGAGAGAGCAAGCAAAGGAGCATGCGGAGGGACCGAGGGAGAGAAAGTTTAACAGGGCCTGTGCTGAGAGCGGAACCCAAACTGACTCCACCTGACCCTGAGATCATGACCTGAGCTGAAACCAAGCGCCCAACACTCAACTGACCGCACCACCCAGAGGCCCCCTTTTATTATGTTTTTAATATATGTAGAGTTTCAATGATATCTTCTTTTTATTCCCAACATTGGTCATTTTTCTCTCTTTTCTCGATTAGTCTTCTCAGAATTTTTGTTTTGTTTTTGCTATAATTTTATTATGTATCTTCGCTGTGTTGTCCATGAGTTTTTGGTTTTGCTGCCCAGCTGCCCTGTTTATATGTGACGATTAGGGGAGATTTAAAAATGAAGTCATGGGGCGCCTGGGTGGCTCAGTCAGTTAAGTGGCCAGCTCTTGATTTCGGCTCAGGTCATGATCTCAGGGTCCTGGGAATGAGCCCAGCTTTGGGGTCCGTGCTCAGCCAGGAGTTAACTTGAGATTCTCTCTTCCTCCCTCTGCCCCCATGCCCTTCCTGGCCGCATGCGCACACACATTCTCTCTCTCTCTCTCTCTCTCTCTCTCTCAAATAAATAAATAAATAAACAAATAAATAAATAAATCTTTTGAAAAATTAAAAAAAAAAGATGTCATTATAATTTTCCCACAATCTTACACTTTGAGTTTTATTTATTTGAGACGCAAAAGGAGAAGCAGACTCCCCGCTTAACAGAGAGCCCAATGTGGGAATTGAACCCAGGACCCTGGGATCACAACCTGAGCTAAAGTCAGATGCTTAACCACTGAGCCACTCAGGTGCCCACGCTTTGAGTTTTGCAGTATATTTCAATGGGTATAATTTTATGTTGGCAATTTCTTTTTTTTTTTTTTACTTTCAACACTTTAAAAGTGTCGTTCCATGGGCTTCTGGGGATAAAAACTTCAAAGTACCTATAAAATACAGTAAATCAATAAAGAAAAAATTATTTACTCCAAGGTAATTTTTTAAATGTACAAATTAGGAAAAACAATTATGATGTATTTCAAGATATATGATAATATATCCAAAATCTAATGATACTTTTTAAAATACAAATACATGTTCTGTCTTTGGTTACCTCCTAGAGGACTTAAATACTACCTCACTCTAAAATATTCTAGGAAACTAACTATGTAGAATAGTTTTCAAAAATTTAGAAGGAGGGCCTACCTAACACTTATTATAGTCTTATCATTGTTCATTTGCTTATTTATATTTTATTTTAAGCTCCTTGTTGGTCGAGAACATGCCTTTCTATTTTTCTTTTGATGAAGGCTTAATATATTTAAAAAATCTTTGTGTCTTCCTGAAGTAGTATGGGCTGGAAACATGTTATTTCTTTATTGGATTAACGAGAACATGAAGGTATTGAGATCATGATGTAAGATAAAAGGGAGCCAACATTTCTTGAGCAGCTACTGTGTGTCCAAGATTACAAGAGTGTCTTGGAATCTGGGTGCCATGGAGGACAGAGACAGGTGACAGAAATGTTCAGAGTTGACCTTTCGAGGGGGGATCCTCCTCTGTTTTGCTGGCCATGGAGTGTGTTTTGCTCCCCCAGGAGAAACAGGGGAAGACGTAGCCTCCACTGGTCCGATGTGGTGCTTCCTGAGCAAAAACCTTGTGAATCGTGCTGGTACCCAACATCAAGGTCACACGGAGGGTGTATTAGACACAAAATGCCTGGAGAAAGGAAGATTCAGGAAGACACAGCTACTGACGTCTTTGAAGGGCTGCGGTATGGGAGAAGGAGCAGACTCCTGTGAAGGTCCCAATGGTGTCCTGTGGGCAGAAACTAGAGGGAGACAGATTTTGATTCTAGCTTATGATTAAAGCAAGCCACTTGTAAAGAGAATGGGCTGCTTTGAGAAGTACTGAGCTCCCCATCTCTGGAAGTACACAAGCAGAACTTGGCTGGTTATCTGCTAGAGACAGGCTCCTCACAGGATTCCTGCCTAAAGAGGAATGTTGACAGCGGACTCTGGGGTCCCCAAGTTTTTGATTAAGGCTGAGAGAGGCAGTCTCATCCCCTCGAGTTCTCAGCCAGTTCTTTCAGGCACTGAGATAGTCATTTTTAAAAAAGATTTATTTATTGATTTGAGAGAGAGAGAGAGAGAGAGAGAGAGATGCAAGAGTGGGAGGGGCAAAGGGAGAGGGAGAGAGAATCTCAAGCTGACTCCATGCTGAGCGCAGAGCCCAGTGCAGGGCTGGATCTCACAACCTGAGCCGAAACCAAGAGTCCATTGCCCAACCGCCTGTGCCACTCAGGTGCCCTCATAGCCATTTTTATTTAATGGAAGGTATTCAGACCAGCGCTTGGGGGACACATGGCACATCCAGAAAGAAATACAGTAGGAGAAGCAGATTCTGCACAGAAAGAAGAGGGAGAAGGGTTGTTGATGATGACTCAGAGCTTAGACACCAAGATTCGAGAATATTCCATGTGGGCCAGATGTTTATACATCACTGTTCCTTAAGGACTGTGTGCGTTAGGGTCTGCACAGGAAACAGGGTCACCTCAGGTGACGCCCATGATAATAATAGCTCACTGACAGAGATGTGGGCAAGGGAGGGAACAGGCAGGAAATGGAGAGGCTCCGGGATACTAGCCAGAGTGGGAAGCCTTCACCACCCCAGGCTGCTGGGCTTAGAAGAGGAAACGGTGTCCTGGACCCCTGGAGAGCCGGGGCCATGGAAGAGGGGTCTCCCGAGGGAACTGTCATGGTGGAGGTCGCACCTGGTGGTGGAGACATGCTGGTGAGGAGGGAAGGCAGCCAGGAAGGAATAACCATGGGGCCCACTCCCCTGCTCTCTGGAAGCGCCCTGTGCCTCCCTTTGGTCAACCTGATCAATAACCCGAGGCCAAGGGGCCAGGAGGACTCCGTCTACAGAGGTGAGCTCCCCCAAGTGCAGAGCAGAAAGGGGAAGAAAGCAGTGAGGGGAGGGGTGACAAACAGAGGATGACCAGAAGAAGGGCTCCTTTCCCTGCCCTTTGGGGCAGAGATGACAGGCTGCCCCACAGTCTCCTGGGCTGGAATGCAGACACCTCAGGAAATGAGGGCAGAACCCCGATAGGGCAGAGAAACTAGAATGGGTGAGCCTGGGCCCCAGAGCCACAGGGCTGCTGCCTCAGTTCCAGAAGGTGCCATTGGGATTGTCACATGAGAGAGACCCCAACTAAGTGCAGTGGCTCAGAGTTGCCAACCTGGGACCCCCACCTAAATTATTACAACATTTTGTGGATTTTCCAAAGGACAGAGTCCCCATTTCCCAGGAAGCTCTAAGAGCTTACTGCGGGTTTTTACAAGGTACCCCGGGGACCTAGTCTCCTTCTTGCCTAGGACCGCCAGCCCTGTGACTGCTCAGAGCCACTCTTACCCTGTACAGAGAAGCTCTCTTGCAGTATCGGTGGCCTTCCAGGGCTTTCTGCAGAGTGGGCTGGTGCCAGCCCTGAGCAGGGATAGCAGACTAGGCCTGGTGATGCTGCAGCTCTCTGTGTCCCCTCCCCGGCCAGGCTCGCTGCCCTGCCTCGCTGTTCTCCCCATCCCTAGCTTCTCAGCCCTGGACAGCCCACTGGAGAATGGTTGTTGGCAAAAAGCACTTCCTGCTGGGTCCTGGGATGAGAAGAGCTGGCCCACGGCGGAGCACCATCGCCATGGCCACGTGACTCCATCGAGCCTCCTCCTGGAAGCAGCAGGGAGGCAAAGGACAAGAAGACATGTGCTCCAACCCCTCCCTCCGCCCCAGCTCCCTGCCTGGTTAGGCAACAAAGCCTATACAATTTCGTCCAAATTACTGGTAGTCCAGTTTCGTATTGGCATGGCCTCCAGTTTGCAGCTGAGGAGCTTGGAAAACACGGTTTCCATTCCCATTTTGCTGATAAAGAAACTAAGGTTTCAAGGAGCAAAGTATCTTCACCCAGGGACTTACATGTAACGGGTAGCCAACAGACTAGGAGTAAAACCTGGTTTCTGAGATTTATGCCGGAGGATCTTCCCCTTGTCCTAGAGAGCTCCACGTGATGGAAGAAAAAGTCCCTTCCTTGGTGGGCATTTTATGAAGTGACACATAGACAGTTCGGACCTTCTCACTCTGAGCTGCCCTGGAACAGAGATAACATGGTGGTCAGGAAGGGGGCGCCTGGGCGGCTCAGTCCGTGAAGTCCCTGACTCTTGGTTTCCACCCCGTTCACGACCTCAGGATCTTGAGATTGGACCCTGAGAGGCATCGACAGGCTCCCTGCTCAGTCTGCTTGAGATCCTCTCTCTCTGCCTCTTCCCTCACTCACTCTGCCTCTCTTTCTCAACTAACTAACTAACTAACTAACTAACTAACTAACTAACTAACTAACTAATTTTAAAGTGCTTCTCAGACGGATACTTCGTAGGGACTGGGTCAGGGAGTCAGAACTCACCCAACTACGTAAGCGACAGAGACGGTTTCGGAGAGCTTGCGTAGACACTTTAGGCCTGCTCCTTACGGGGCGACAAAGTCTGCGTGTGGGTCACACGTGTGCGTCTGTGGTAGTGGGTGGATATACGATGTGTGTCTGTGAGGACGCGTGTGTGCACACGCGTGTGAGACGGTCTGCGGCATATTGTGTACATGCGTGGGGGTGTGCATGTGTGTTGTGGGTCTACACCACATGAGGCTCTGTCTGTGTGAGTGTGTGTGTGGGGGGGGTCCTTCTGAGTCCGGCGGTGTGGCGGGTGTGTGGCAGGTGCGTCCTCATCACGGGGACGGATGTGTGATGAGCCACATGTGTGTGCAGGGTCATGTGTGGGAGTGTGTGGGAGCAGGTGTAGGAGTGGAACAGACACTCCTGCCTCCAGCGGCACCCGTGTCACGGCTCGCGGACCCCAGGCGCTGCGGGGCCCCGGCCCAGCTAGGTCAGCGCGCCCCGACGAGGCCTGTTGGCGTGGGTCGACCAGGCTGTCTTTGGTTTTAAATAAGGCCCAAATGCTTGGCACGGATGGGGATTTCCCTCTGGCCTCATCCCCAGCGCAGGTCTCCTGAGGCACACCAGCTGCCCTGAGCTCCAGGGGGGACCTCCACTCCCAGAGGAGCCTCCCTCTGTCCAGGACACGGAGAAGCTGGCTGCGAGCCCAACCCACAATAGCCCTGTCAAACACTCTGTCCTCCCACCCCTGAAAAAACGCAAAATGGATGCCAGATGCCAGCAGTCGAAAACCTTAAATCCCTTGGCCCGGGGTGGTGCGGGGAGGTCCGGTGGCCTCGGCTGCCATTCTCCTTGGGAAGCCTGTCCAGACCTCCCTCTTTCAAACTGCAATGCCTCCTCATCCCCCTCTACCCCACTGGCCCTCTTGACCCCTTCACAGACGTGTCTTCTCTGTTTTCAGAATAACACTAGCCACCTGGTAACACGGCTTAATTTACCCAGGCGGTGCCCTCTTTGTGCCCCTGGTGGGAATGTGAGCTCCATGAGGGCAGGGATCCATTTTATCCTTCACAAGCTTGGAGAAGAGGGCGCAGCATTTGGATGGGGCTAGAAAAGTATGTGTGGAAGCAAGAGGGGAAGGTTGGGAGGGGGGTACTTTGCCCCGACATGCCACCTGGGCTTCGGCCTGTGGTGAAGGTATGTCCCCCCCACTCACTCACCGCCCAGGGACAGCCAGGGGCCAGAGGGCAGCCCCTGGGGCAGTGGTCGGGGCACCCATCAACTCTGTAGCCACTGGGCCTAATGGAAGGAAGGCGCAGCTGTGGGTGGGAGAGGGCGGGAGGAGGAATGTGTTCAGTTTCCGGGGACGGAACTACGGCCTGGGATGCGCTTAATTTAGCCCATGTCTGGGGAGGTGGGCAGATGAAAGCACCTTGTATGTTATCCTTTCCCAGGGCTGAGGGCCAGGCTTTGGTTTGACTGTGTTCCCAGGCAGCACGGCCTGAAGCCGACCCCAGAGCGGGGGGAGGTAAATGCATACTTGGTCCAGTCTCTCCTGGAGCAGGACAAGAGGGCCCGACCTCACCTTCCCCGGGGGCCGCGATGCGCCAGAGGCCTTAGCGAGCTCGTCTTCCCTCGGGTTAGGGCTTTACAGCCCGCAACCCCCTTTCCCAGGTATGCTGTCATTTGGCCCTGCGACTATTTGCCAGGGAGCTAAGATTTTCCATTTTGCAGAGGGAGAGGCAAGCTGCTGGGGCAAAAGAGCCTTGTGGGAACCTTGGGGGGGCAGTTGGAACCAGGGCCCCAGCTCCAGCACTGGCTTGTCTGTCCCCGGCCCATTGTATGCAAGGAGACCGGCCTGCTCGTTTCCTTCCCTGGCTGTGGAATGGGCCCGCGGGGGAGGTAGGACAGCCCCTGCAAGCCTGCACCCCCGCCCCACACTGATGTCTAGAGGGAAGAGCAAGCCCAGCCTGAGAGTCAGAGGATCCGGGTTCGATCCCTGGGTTGGCTACTGATTGGGCTAGGCGCAACTGCTTCCTGGGACTCAGTTTCCCCACCTCGACAGCCCAAGCCCAGTTGATCATGTTCAGGAGGGCTCTGGTGAGACTCAGGCCCAATGAGGCTTTGTATATACCATGGGCTCTACTCACTAGTCAGAAGCTTCAGAGCCTCTCTGCAGGTGCTCGTTCTCACCCTTTCCTCCCTTCTCACCTTCCCTTCTCTTCCCATCCTCTTCCCCTTCAGCCATGGGCCACGGGATCTGAATAAAAGCCAAAGCAAGTCAGGCTCTTCAGGACTCACTGCCTGGAGGCTGCCCCAGCAAGCCACCATGGCCGTCATAATGCTCTCTGAGCAGGACAGGGCCTGATGGGCTCGTTTGCACTCACCGTCCCCATGCACTTTATGGGGACGACTTTGGTTGGGGTTCTGCTCACCCCTAGTGATGACAACAGGGCTTTTGGCTTCCAAGGCTGGGTGCTCTCTGTTCTTCTTCACTTAGCCTAATACCCTCTAGATCCATGCACGCTGTTGCAAGTGGCAAGATTTCATTACTTTTTATGGCCAAGTAATATTCCATTACACACACACACACACATCTTCTTTATCCAATCTTCTAGGAATGGATACTTGTGTTGCTTCCATATATCGGCTCTTATAAATAACATTGCAAAAAATATGGGGGAGTATACATCTCTTTAAATGAGTATTTTTATATTTGTTGGGTAAATACCCACTAATGGATCATATAGTATTTCTATGTTTAATTTTTTTATTTCTAATTCTTAGAGGAACCTTCATACTGTTTTCCAGAGTGGCTGCACCAGTTTGCATTCCCACCAGCAGTGCAGGAGGCTTCGTTTTCCTCCACGTGCTCGCCAACACTTGTTATTGCTTGTTGTTTTGGTTCTAGCCATTCTGACAGGTGTGAGGTGACAATTCATGGTGGTTTTGATTTGCATTTCCCCGACGACGAGTGATGTTGAGCTTCCTCTCATGTATCTGTCGGCCACCTGGATGTCTTCTTTGGAGAAATGTCTATGCAGGTTCTCTGCTCATTTTTTCATCAGATTGTTTGGGTTTTTTTGGTGTTGAGTTGTATGTAAGGACTTGATTTTTAGCCTGGCTTTATGATAAACACCCAGCACGTGGTCACTGCTGGAATTACTGCTATTATTCTAGGCCCTCTTTCAAAATGTCAAAGCTGAGACTCAGAGAGTTCAGGAGACCTTTCCAAGGTCCCCCAGCTGGTGTGGAAGGGCAACTGGGCCCATGACTATTTCAAGCCAAAATGTAGACTTTTGAAACAGAGGAAAAGGGCAGGGGACAATTCTCTAGGGAATAGGGGCACCTGTTGTGTGTGGGGTTCCTGCGAGGACATGAGCCTGAGGCTCTGCAGAAGGACATGTCCCATGTCCTGGGAGGAAGTGCCAGGACATGGGACCTTCACAACAGAGGGACAGAGGGACGAGGGAGGTATTGGAAAAGAGATGGGCCAGTGAAGGCCTACAGGCAACAGGTGTCTCTCTTACCTGGAAAAAGAGGTGATGACACGGTCTCTGGAAGCAGATCTAGAAGCCATCTCTGAACCAGGAGCAGCCACCAGTAGTGGGCAGAGGCCGCCAGGGGCCTCAGGCAAGATACAGCAAGTCTTAGCGTCAGGGCTGCCCCCTCCCCAGTTCAGGGGTTGGAGCCCTCCCCATTCCAGATGCAGCCCCCCAGGGTCCCCCGTGTCTCCGCAGGATTACTTGTCCAACAGCCTCACCTGACAGATGGACAATGTGGGGCCCACATGGAGCGTAAGTGACCTGCCTGGGGTCCCCTGGCAGAGCCATGCTGGAGCCCAGATCCCATGCTCTGTCTGGCACTCCTGCCTTGCCCCACACTGAAAACCTAGACGGGGAGGAGCAGCGGGGAACTCCAGGGACCTCAAACAGAGACCAAGGTCTCTGGAAGCCCCAGGTCTCCGGTCTCTCCCCAGACTTCTCTCCAGCCCTGGAATCTCACCGTCAGAGGCAAGTTCTCCACGAGTGAGGGACAACTGTTCACACTTGGGCTTAGTTTGTGATCACAGGCAGAGACTGCGTAGCGTCAAAGTTACCCTTGGAAACATCTCAGGAGACACCTGGTGGACCCCTCCACACGATCCTTCACCAAACCCACGAGGGCAGGTGTTCCCCCTGCCGTGGCTCAAACCTGGTTTCTTTGGTGGATGCTGGCTTGTATTTTAAGGTCATTCATGAAAAGTACCCTCATACTCACTTGGAATCACTCCTAACCCGAAAAGGAACAGTCCGGGGGCAGAGGCTGGGGACCCAGCCAAGGGCGAGATTCTGCCATCCCAGCACGCTGGGTGGGAGGGGATCTCACCCGGCCCCAGCTAAATCAGGCTCTCCTCAGTGTCACTCTTGAAACATGTTCGGCTAAAGGGGCACCTAGGTCCATGGCTCAGGTGGGGGCTCTGTATCCGAATGGAGGTAAATCACGTAGCTGCCCCACGTGCCCCTGGGCAGATGACTGGTCTTTACCAGGCTCCACTGTTGGCTGGAGAAGGGGCACGGGTGCGGAAGTCATCAGAGGGGTCACATCCTGGCTTTGTCATTTCCTATTTCTGTGAGCAAGACGAGATTCTCACCCTCTTTTTGTCTGTTTCCGTGTTTGTCAAAGAGAAGAAGCAAGAGCGTGGAGGATAAGATAACACAAGCTTTTCCTGTAACAAGCACTCGGAGAATGGTAGTGAGCACACACCCATGGGCACGCGCGCACACACGCACTCCCCTCTGCCGGGGGTGGTGACAATGGTGACAGGGGAAGGGAGGCAGTTAGAAGAGGCGGGTAGAGCCCTGGGGGTGGGGGGAGGAGGCTGGGGAAGCTTGTAGGTGAGGCTAGAGGGTCTCCCCACGCTGGTTGGAGGGTATCTCGAAGTCACGGCCAGCCAGGAACAGAGGGTCAGGCAGAAGTGCAGAAGCATCAAAGCTGGGCGGGAGGCTCTCCACCAAAAGAAGAGCAGCAGGAAGCGTGTCTCCAAGTTGAAAGGCCCAAGAAACCCCGTGGCTCGCAGCTCCTTGAGGCATCAGAGAACTGGTTTGTGTGGCTGGAAGACGCCTGGATTCTGTCCAGACCCCTAGCTAGCGCTGCTCCACTGTCCATTTGACTCATGTGGGGGGAAGAAAGGAGAGAGATCGGAGGTGGGGAGTGGGGGGGGGGTGCAGCCACGCAGCTGTTCCTGAGCTGGGGGCCTCGGGAATTCGAGCCGAGCCACAGGCAGCCGGCAGGCAGGAGAGGGCCTCTTGGAAGCCTACTTCTGAGGCTCTGGCCCAGCCTTGCCAGCAGCCCCGGGATTAGCTCAGCAGTCTTCTCTGAGCACTGAACATCTGCAGCCTGGAGTCCACTTCCCTGTTCCCCCACCCCATGGGGCAGCCCCCTGGAATGGGGGATGGGGGAGCAGACAGCTGCGACCTGCGAGGGAGGGCAGGAGGGCCCCCTCCCCCCGACTGGTCTAGGACTCGGCTTAGGGCCCAGCAATGGTACAGGAGTCGCCCGGGGCCTCATTCCAGAAATGCCTTCCCCTTTCCCTGTTTTGGGAGCCTGAAGGAGATGGAGTGGGGGGAAAGGAAGAGAGAGAGAGAGCATCTGCACAGAGCTTCTGGCCCTCAGGGAGGGGCTGGGTACTTTACCCGACACTGACCACAGTCTCAAGGTTGGTCTTATCACATCCATCCTTCATTTGAGAAAAATGCTCAGAAAGTCTAAGTAACTTGCTCACAATGACCCAGTTAAGTTAGTAGTAGAGCCAAGATAAAAACCCAGGTCAGTCTAATTCTAAATCCTGACCCCTCTCTTTATCCAGGACCCAAAGAATTAGGGCCAGGCAGGTCAGAATGGAATCTGGGGGTTGGCCTTGCCGTCCTGGGGAAGGCCAAGGAAATCATGGGCTGCGTCCCTAGGGCAGGGCACTGAGGAGGAGGGAAGGGGTAACAGGCTTTGCCAAGTGCTGTGGCCAGTTCTCACGTTGTAATGTGTCCAGGAGAGAGGTGCAGGGAAGAAGTCAGCTAACCACGTCATGGGAGGCTTGGCTGGAAAAATTGGGACGAGACAGCTTAGAGGAGATTTGGGGGAGGCTGGATTGTTGCTGGCCCTGAGCAGACTGACTTGCTTTGGGGCCCATTCAGCCAGGCAAGGCTCAGTGTTGCTGCAGTAACAAACGATCCCCAAATCTCAGGGCTTGCCCAGCCAAGGTTTACTTCCCACTCACATCACAGCACAGATCAGGAGGGGGGCTCTGCTCATCCTCGTCCCTCAGAGATCCAAGCCGAGTGGGGTTTCCTCCAGACGTGAGCCCCCGAACACTGTAGCATAGGAAGGTGGTGAACTGAACTGGCCTGTAAAGTGACTGTCCCCATTTCCTTGGCCAGAGGAAGGCATGTGGGAATCCCCAACTCCCGGCGGCCGGGAAGTACAATCCTCCCCAGGAACCAGGAGCAGGCGGTAATGTTTGCTGGGCAGCACTGACTCAGGGCCCAGAGGGGTGACCAAGTGTGGGTGCATGTATTCAGAAGTCAACTCTAAGTTCATTTAAGCACGACCTTCCTGGGAAAAACATGAGTACCCGCCAGTAGGGGTGTGCAAACCAAGACAGGATGGGTGCACTGCAGGAGGGTGGGGGAGGAGATTCTGCTGTCATTGGGACCGTGGGAGGTGGCCCATGTGACAATAAAGAGCAGTGCTGGTTAAGGCCCAGGGCTCTGAAACCAGAGGTGCCTGTGTCCAAATCCCATCCCCTCTTACCAGCTGTGTCACTTCGTGCAGATTACCTAACATCTCTGGGCTCCGGTCCCCTCCCCCTGTTACATGGGGGTAGCAATAGCTCCATAAAATTGTTGTGAGGATTAAATGAGATAATACGTGTGGAGCCCGTCGCACGCCATACCCGGCACAGGGGGAGCTCTAATCAAGTCAGTCACTCTTACTGTTGATCTCATTTCCTACCCCAGGTCCTGTGCCCCACCGCGCATGGAATCCTTGGCCACGTACTTTCTGGGCCTCTCACGTCCCTATGACATTCGTCAGTGGCCGAGGCAGGCCGGGGAGGGTTCTATGTGCTGGCTGAGCAGGCTAATCTTTCCCCACTACTGCCACGTGGTTTCTGGAGGTAGGGTGTGCTCGGGGATCCTCTCTAACCCACCCCTGTGGTTCCCCCTCCTCCTGCCTCCAAACCTGATTGCAAAGCAATTACCGTCTTGAGCTCATCCCCAAATCTTCCCTGATAACCACGGAGCTAATTTATGTCTCCATGATTTTGCCTTTTCCACAATGTCATATAGATAAGGCTGACAGTGGGTAGCCTTTCCGCTCTCTCTTGATTGATCTTCTTTATTGAAGTTGGATCATATCGGAGGGGAGATTTCTCTGTCTCCCCTCCCGTTTCTCCCTTGAGCTATATTCCTGGCATTTGCTCTTTGATTGCTATCTTTGTAACTCTAGTTCATATCCACAGATCTTCAGCTGTCGACAGTATCCCTAAGGCTCCCCACCTAATGAGATAAAGCTATCAGGGTTTGCATAAGCTCGAAAATGACTGTATTAGAGACGTCAGGGGGAGGTGTAGCAAATCGAGGTGGTAGGTTTCAGAGGTGAGCACTGCAGGAACAGAGAGAGGTGGAGGAAGTTCGGAGAGGCTTCGTGGAAGAAGCGAGGTTTGAACTGAGCCTTGTCCCCTTACTTTCCCTGGGACAGCGGCTTTTCAGCCTGCCCTCTGGGTCTGTGAGCGCTGTGACCTGCAGTACCTGACCTCAGACACCAGGGGGAGGACAAGTGGCTTTGCGGGGCCCTCCTCTGCCCCACAGCAGGATAGGCAGCTGGGCTCTCCCCACCCCCATCCCCTATAGCAGGGGGGAGGAGCTGACCAGAAGCTCTGGGCTCTTAGTCCTTTACCCCTGCAGAGGCTTGAATCTGTGACTGCAGTCTGAAGTGTAGTTTCCAGGCCTTTGGATCATTGATACTGTCTCACCTGTACGCCTGATTCTCAAAGTGTGCTGGCTGGAACCCTTGCATGGGCACGCGCTTGCTAGGCACATAGATTCCCGGGCCCTGCTCCAGAGCTCTCATCGGGAGGTGGGGCCCAGGAATCTGCATAGTTAGTGCTCAGCCCGCATTCCTCTCCTGCACGAAGAAGGCTGAGAACGTCTGTCAGGCTTGCCGTGATTGTGACCTTAGTCAGGTAAGTTCTTCACGCTTTTCTCCCTACTTTCCATAGCAGTTTCTGAGTAAAGGGTCCATAACCGGGAATGTGAAATACTTGCTTCCTGGAGATTCTTGGCTCAGACCACCGTGTTAAAAGCCGTGTGGTAAAGAAGGCCGTGTGACTTGTTAAATGTACCATTCCCCAAATTAATCAACAGGGAACCCCCTTTCCCGAGTTTAACACCTCCTTACACACAGAAAGTTCACCCCAACTACCATCTGTCCTGACCAGACTCTTCCCTCCATGGTCCCTGCAGACATCACGCACTTTGCCACTTCTATACCCCCCAACTCTAACCTACACACTGGCTTAAAGGGACTGCTCCTCCCCCAGGAAGCCTTCCCAGATCTCCTTAGCCCACCCAGCTTGGGGCTTCTCAGAGCTCTGGCCTCAAATCACTGCCCTTCGCTCCTCTTTTTTTGTCTCAGCTCTACCCATCTCAGTGTAACAAAAGCTTGTCCCTCCCTTCCTTCTTGACAAGACCTACAGGCCTAGGCCCTCCTGGAGGACAGCTCCACAAGAGGAAAACACAACAGGGCTCATTCCAGGCCGGCACAAGTCCAGCCCGTTCTACAGCCTGGGTGCCAGCAAGCGGCTCGGGGTCCTTCCCCGTTTACCATCTCCTCAATCAAGGCTGCCCGACGCAGGCCCCCAGCTCACTGCCGCTGCCCTGGGCCGGCCTCCAGAGTAGCAAAGGTAACTGCCTGTGCCTGGACTGGACCTAAAGTCATTGCCGCGGGAAACCACCTGGATTTCCATTCTCCGCCCTTTTATTTAGCTCAGTGGTTCCTGGATTTCAGATTTCATGGGCCTATAATCAAACCCACCCCATGCTCCCAATTTAGAAGACGAAATGAAGTTTCCCAATTTTTAATACTTTCAAGAAACCCATCAAAATGTCATCTGATCTTGGCCTGCTTGGGTGGCTCAGTCGGTTCAGTATCAGACTCTTGATTTCGGCTCAGGTCACGACCTCAGGGTCGTGAGATGGAGTCCTGTGTCGCCTCTGAGGTGAGCAGGGAGCCTGCTTAAGATCCCTCTGCCCCTCCCCTCTCCCTCCTCTCGCACAAGTGCCCTCCCTCTCTCTCAAAAATAAACAAATAATAATAAAAATATGATCTGACCTGCCCTCCAGTTTTCCCAAAATGTTCCTGGAGCTTTTAAACGGGAACCACTCATCCTTTTAAAAAGAATAATCAGATACAAATGTTAAGATCTGTATTTTTCATTTTACGATCAAAACAAGGAAGAGGGATAGAGTGTCCCAATAAAGAAAAGTCCTCTAAATTCATAAATTCAACTTGAAGAAATATTTCCCTATGTCGTCCTCAATTTTTCTATTTTGCATAAACAAGTGAAAAACCACAACCCCGCTCGTATTTTTGGCCTGGGGTTCAGCGCAAACCAGTACGAGCACCTGCTTTGAACACAGCTCCGTGCTGGGGGCTGTGTTGTGGTGTCGGTCCTGGGCTTTCTGTACATATTTTGTGTCATATCAAGGCCTGACACTTTAAAGTAAAGAGAGAGAGTGTTGCCACTGTTTTCTATATTTGGTCTTCATGCCGTTCCCAGGATTAAGAGCTTGAGAAAATTTAAGAAAAACGATACCCATTTCCACACCGACTGTTTACTGTGAGTGTTGAAATGGGCCTCGAGTCTGCGGGCAGTTGTAGGCACTGCCGTTTCGGCAGCACGGGCAGGTGGTGAGGGATGGGAACCTGCATGGTGGGTTGAAGCAAGGGAGGAGCTACGGTAGTCCTTAAGAAAGGCAGAGCCGAGGAAGGTCACGATACAGCCATCCTATTTCTAAACGACTGACTCAGGAAGCGGCGAGCTGCCTGACATGCTGAGACCCTAGAAAGAAAAGCTAGGCCCACTGGCAAGAAATCACAGAGAAGCAATGTTAAGCTTAAAAGAGGAAAGAAGGTTCTCGAAATCATCATCAGTCTGGGACGTGATGGAGAGGATTACTACATTGGAATAAAAATAATAAAATTAAAGAGAGACAATGGAAATCATTTTATGTTTATAGGACTTGACGTTTAGTAAGTTGTTTTGAAGGGGAGCCTGGCCGGCTCGTTCGGTAGAGCATGCGGCCCTTGATCTCAGGGTCGTGAGCTTGAGCCGCATGTTGGATGTAGAGATTGCTTAAATAAATAAATAAACTTTTAAAAAATCAAGACTTAAAAAAAGAAGTGTTGGGCGCCTGGGTGGCTCAGTGGGTTGGGGCCTCTGCCTTTGGCTCAGGTCATGATCTCAGGGTCCTGGGATCCAGCCCCACATCGGGCTCTCTGCTCAGCAGGGAGCCTGCTTCCCCCTCTCTCTCTGCCTGCCTCTCTGCCTGCTTGTGATCTCTCTCTGTGTCAAATAAATAAATAAAATCTTTAAAAAAAATAAGTTGTTTTGGTACAATTGAGTTTTTAAATAGTCTTGGGGGTTAGATAAAAAGTATTCTGACTTCAGGTTCAAGATAGCAGACTGAGGACACACTCAAAACATAAAAATGCCTGCGTGGTGGAGCTTACAGTCTAGAAATTCCATAGATTTCATATTATCCTTTTGACACTGGAATAACTTAGGGATAGGATAAAAATAAGACAATGCAAAGAAAAAGGAAAGGCAGTTATCAACTCCAAGAAAAAAAAAAGCAAGAGAAACAATAAAGGCAACGTAATTATAGCACACTCTTGATTATAGTAAATAATATTGATGTAGTCATAAGAATATAAATACTGGTTTTTGTTTTTATTTTTATTTAAAAACTTTTTTATTTCAATTTTTTGTTTAAATTCTAGTTAGCTAACATATCTAGTAAAATTGGTTTCAGGTGTAGAATTTAGTGATGCTTCGTGTTTTTGATTTTTAAAATAACTTGTAAACAAAGTGTAGAAACTTAGTGATGATTAAAGATAGAATATTAGTGTTAATGATCTAGATAATATACAAATACACTTATAGTCAATGGAATACTTAAGTTTGGGGGGACAATGAAATACAAAGTGGAGGAGTTAATAGCCTAGTTTTCAAACTGGTTGTTGAGATATTGAATAGAGTTGAGAAAATAAGAAGTAGAGTATAAGTACATTGTTTAAAAGTGTTCATATGTGGGGCGCCTGGGTAGCTCAGTGGGTTAAGCCTCTGCCTTCAGCTCAGGTCATGATCTCAGGGTCCTGGGATCTCCAGCCCTGCATCGGGCTCTCTGCTCAGCAGGGAGCCTGCTTCCCCCTCTCTCTGCCCACTTGTGATCTCTTTCTATCAAATAAATAAAATCTTTAAAAGAAAAGTGTTCAAATGTAATCAATAGAACACAGACTTAGATGATGATATGTAGATAGATGAAAGAAAGAAAGAAAGAAAAAGAAAGAAAGAAAGAAAGAAAGAAAGAAAGAAAGAAAGAAAGAAAGAACGGAGGAAGAGACAAAAGACAGAGTTTATGTGAACTAAATTCTTGGTTTTCATACTATGAAGTCAATAGACTACTTAAGGTCAGTAAATCTAGAAACAGATCCATAAATATTTTATTCAGAGTTTCAGAGACTAAGGACCTCAATAAACAAAAACATAAATGATTAAAAACGGTTGCTTGGGGACATAAGTCAAAGGTAGGGAGGATTGGAACAAGAAACTTGTTTTTCATCACACATGTATGTAACATATCCTGGGCTTTCTTTTTTTTTTAAGAATACAATGTAATACATTATTTTCATGTTATTTTAAAAAATTCAAATTACTTTCCCCATTAAACAGATAAAGAAATGAGGCCCTGAGAGTAGAGGGGACTTTCCTTAGGTCATACCACTAGCAAGAAGAAGGATCAGGAATGAAGGCCCTATCTCATGATATCAGCTCCTCTGAGCTATATGGGACTGATCCAAGCAACCCTAGAGTGCTTTCTCACCCTGCTTCTATGATTACCCATTCTTCCAAGCCACTGTGCCTTTGCACCTGCTCTTTCCTCTGCCTGAGGTGGGCCTCCCAGCTTCTTTCCCTGGCATATGCCTGTTCATTTTTCATTACCCTCCCCCATGCCAATGCCTTCAAGACTATGACTCTTTTCCACCTCCTATGCTGTCCCTGCCTATACTATAAAGTTTCTTTCTGGTCCCACTGGATCCTAAATATTTGGATACCCATTTGTCTGCCCATGTTACCGTCTTATTTGCTAGACCATGGATCCCTCAAGGCAGAGGTTTATTCCTGATTCCACACTGTACCCCAGCTCCCACCCCGACGCCTGCCCCTGGGCAATCAAAAGTGTTTGGGGAATTTGTGAGTGGGTGGAGCACATGAGTCTCTGCCTCGAAGATTCTGGGCTGGTGGCCCAAGGCCCAGACGCTGGCCGCAGGCCTGACAGCTGCACAGGAGGTTCTCCATCCGGTTCAAACTCATCCCTGAATGACTCCCCCACCCCCAAACTTCATATGCTGTCACCCTCCTGTTTTCTTGTTCTCCTCTCACATCTCAAGGTTTATCTGCAAATCTCAGCACTCTCAAAGGGCATGCTTTAAGAGCCAAGTGGAGCCTTCCATCTGGATTGAATTAAACCACTGACAGAGTTATGTCCCCAAGTCAGCAGGGGTTGGAGGAAGGCTTTGGGGAAGGGACCGGACCTTTACTCCTTAGAGGAACTAACTCAGAAGAAAAATAATGTGTTGGTAAGAGCTGCCCAAAAGGGGTGGGAAACGGGAGATGGACAGATGGAGCAGCTCCTGCTGGATGTGCGTCTCCAGGCAGGGTCCTGGTGTCTCTGGGCCTCTTTTCTCGCCCACATCACAGCGGAGGTGAGGCAAGCTTGTGGTCGGGGGCAGCGGGGACCAGTGAGGAAAAGCACGAGGAGTCCGGAATAGTACTTGCTCAGAGTGGTGCTCAGTCTATGTGTGAGTTCTCCTTCCTCTCCAGTTCTTTCTCTAAAATTTTTTGTTGTTGTTTTTATTTTTATCCCAGTTCTCGATGGACATAGTCAAAGAGGCAAACTGTTCTTTGTTTCAACAAAAACAAGTTTCTCACCCTGTCCTCACTGTGTTTTTTTCCTCCAGAAGCAACTACTTCTAACTTTTTTAAATATGTCTGCTGGTATTTACTTCCATATTTCAAAATACCTTGTTTGTACGGATACTTTTTGAGTGCACCTACGGAAGAACATCTCGGTTGCTTCTAGTTTGGGGCAATCGGGAATACGGTTGCTATAAACATTCATGTGGAGGTTTTCGTGTGGACGAAGGTTTCAACTCATTTGGGTGAACGCCCAGGAGCTGGATCGTATGGTAGGCTACGGTTAGCTTTGCAAGAAACTTCCAGACTGCATTCTGAAGTGGCCGTACGGCTTTGCATTCCCACCAGCAAGGAAGGAGAGTTCCTGTTGCTCCACAAGCTCACCAGCATTTGGTGGTGTCAGTGTTTTGGATTTTAGTCATTCTAATAAGTGTGTAGTGGTGTCTCGTTATTTTTAGTTTATAATTCCTAATGATATGTGATGTGGAGCAAATTTTCACGTTTCCTTGCCATCTGGATATCTTCTTTGAGGAGGAATCTG
>CM053617.1:30361372-30498735 GCA_028646535.1 Procyon lotor | reverse complement strand
AGATTAGGAGTGAGGAGTGCCTGCCTTCCAATCTGACGCTCCCAATGCACCTGCTGTGAGACTTCGGGCAAGTTACTCAACCTCTCTATGCCCCAGTTTCCTTCTCGGTAGGCCAGTAAGTGCTGGTCATAATAGCGTGTGTTTCTTGGGTTTTCGTGATGATGAAATGAATGAACAAGTGAAAAGGGCTCAGAATAGTGCCTGGTACTCAGAAGGTGCTCTGCAACTGTGCCCTTACTCTGCCCCCCTGCCTGTGTGCCCCAAAATAGAGCCTCCCCCCTCCGCCCCCGGTCAGACCAGACCACTCCCTGTTCCCCTCCCAACTCTCGTCTGTACCGTGGGGTCTTCAAGAGCAAGATGACATCCCCCTCTTCCTTCTCCTTTCTCCCTCCCTTCCTCCTTCTCCCACTCTCAGTGATAACGACTGTGTTTTGAATATTTGCTACAGGCTGGCTACTTTTCGAGTGTTATATTTTCAAAACTCACCATAATCCTGAAAGACTGGTAATCCCGTCTGTTTCGGAGAGGAAGAAGCAAGCCTTGGAGAGGCCTGTAAGTAAGCGGCTGAGAGGTCCATGTGACTTTGACCTCCATGGCACGTGCTTACCCTGTTTCACCCAACATTCGCTCTCTGTCACCCCCACCTCCAGGGCCATGCTTGGGGGCTCTCCTTGTTGTGAATGAGATCACTCACGATGCTTTTGGGTGCAAGTGATAGAAACCCCAACTCAAGCTGGCTTAAACTAGAAAGAAAACGTGTGGTTCACAGGAGCGGAAAGTCTAGAGGAAAGGCAGACTTCAAGCAAGGGTGGATTCCGCAGCGCACGGATTCTCCAGGGACCCGCTTTGCTTTGTTCTCCTGCCCCACCTTCTCCCGCGGTCCTGGCCTCACCCTTACACGAGCTCTCAAGAGGCCTCAGGACAGCTGTCAGCAACAAGCCGCGTACTTCAGGCTAGATTTCCCCCAGATCCTGAGCAGAGGATGTAAGATTAAGTAGTTTATTTGGGACATGATCCCAGGAAACATGAGCAGGAAAATGGCAAACTGACTTGGGAAGGGAAATAGCCCATCAAGGGTTATCTCGATAATTAGAGGACTGGAGTGCAAGGCCACTGAGGAATTTTGGGGAACAGTGTAGAACCATGTGTCACTTTATCCTGCCCAGTGACCCTGGTACTTCTGGCTTGTGGCGGGAGCAGGCACAGTAGGCTCCAGCAGCCAAAAAAGCCTCAGACCAAAAAATAAGACCAAACCAAACAAAAAAGCCAGAGCTGGCAATTGGCAATGGGACAGGGGCTCTGGGGAGCGGCTGAGTGTATCTGTTATCCTAAGTATGTGTCTCCTCAGTCCTGCCCGCTGGGAGAGGGAGCAGTCCTGCCCACAACTGACGTGCCATAGTCCTGGGGTGCACTGACGTTTGTCCCATCCCTGCCCACATAGCAACTGAAACCTGTGTCCCGGAGAACGCTCAGTCCTGATGGCCTTTGTCTTCAGTTACTGCCCACCCAGCCACCCATCACTGTGGGAAGAGACGGGGTCGTGCTCCCCGTCTGGGCGGAGGTGAGCCCGGGCCTCCCCTCAGGGCTGGGGTGGGGTCAGTCCCCGCCAGAACAGAATGGCTGCTGTTCTGGAATGCCGGGAGCGCAGGGAGGATGCTGGGGAGCCCACGGCAAAGTCCCTCGAATATAGTATTCTCTCGAACAAAAGGAATGGAATGGAAACACAGCTTCTGAGGGGAGGGCTACCGAAACCTGCAAGCTCAGGGCTGGGCGAGGGCCAGGATGTCACCTAGTAGAATCTACCTGTGCTGCTCCTCGTCGGTCCTCAACGTGATATTCAATCCCGTCCCACATTCCTCCAACGCCAGGGAGCCCACTCCTCACCCAGCAACTGCCCTTGTCGAGACATCTCTAACCACTAGAAGTCTCTCATCACACTGGGCCGGAACTTTCCTGTGTCCTCTCTGGGGCTCCCAGGACGCCTCTGCTCCGTCTGCTCTAAATCTGAATCTCACGGGGATGTGTAAACAGTGACCGCATTTCCCCCCAAGGCTCCCCTGGAGCACGCTGACCACTGCCAGGCCTGTCGTCTCTCACATGATGGCCACAGAAGGGCCTCGACATCTGGAGTAGGGGGTTGGGGGCGGTCCTGGGGTGGGCATCTTGGAGGTGGTGGAGCCTCAGATGGCTTTCTTCTCCGGAAGTACCCGCCGGTCTCCAGGTCAGCTACAGTTTACTGCCCAGAAGCTGATCAGAGGGTCTCAGTCACAGGGAGGAGCCCCAGTTCCCTCATGGATGTGTTTACGTGGAGGACGTGACCTCCCGGGCACACAAACACTCCGCCTGCCTCCCACGGGAGCTCTGGAGTGCCCGGCGATGGCCACATGCCCTGCGGCCGTAGTCCCAAGGTCCGGGCCGCTCCCATCTGGTCGCATTCAGCGAGGCCCCATACCCAGCCCCAGCCCCGACCTCTCCTCACCTCGGGGGTCCGCACAGAGCGAAGCCGCACACAGTACACCGAAAGTCCGCCAGTGAATCCTGCTCCACTGGGATGAGGGACTCTGCCGCTCAGAGCCTCAGTTTCTCTTATCTGAAAAACAGGGACAGGAGCTCATTTGGGGAGGTGCTGCGGGAAATCGAGAGCACCCGGCATACGCCAGGTTCTAACAGATGTGAGTCTTGTGAGCTTTGCTGGAGAAAGATTCCCTCAAGGCTCCCCGGTTCAGGATCTACTGCGATGATTATTAATCTTTTGTTCTGATAACCCTGCAACTTTGAAGGCACCAGATGGTAACTCTTCTATCACGGAAACGTTCCCGAGCTCCTGCCTTCCTCCAAAACACCCCCACGTAATGATCAGTCAGGGCAGTGGTCCTACTCCACCCCCAGCTTCCAACTTTTACGAACCCTCTGGAAAACACCTGCGGTTCTGACTTCCTTCCCGCTTCTTGGGAACTGTCCCGACCCCCTTCGCGAATGGAGGGAGCCAGATTGCGACTCATCCCCCAGGGTTCCGTTGACCTCCTGACCTTCTCCAGGACCTGAGCTGGGCCAACCAGGGTTCTGCTCTGGGACTCATCATGTTGAAAGTGGAAGCATCTTTCTTTCTCGAAGGCGTGTAGATCCGGAGCTGCTGGGAGCCACATGGAGAGCACTGGTTTGCAGCGAGAGAACAAAGCTGACACACAGAGAGAAGCAGAGACAAAAGACACAGCATGACTGAGTCCCTGGCTCAGGGGCTCTTCTGCCCTGCCTGTCCCGCCGCTTAGAGATTATAGGAGTGGCCCACACCCCCAGCCTCTTCTGAGGTCCAACCTATGGGACTGTGGGTGGACTTTTGACCCAGTGGGGAATCCATCCAGAGGCTGGACTGATCCAATCAGATTGTGTCTCCTAGAACTGGAGTGTAGATGGTCAGGGTCCGATGTGAGCCAGTGCTGAGCTCTAGAGGTCAACAGAACCTTTGAAGGGCAGTCATGAGGATTCTTGCATAAGCCTCGGTGAAGCTGGGGGCAGTGCTCCGAGGGACGATGGGAGGGGACCCGCCCTGGGTCCTGACAGCTTTCCCTTCCTGTTTTCTTTCCTCCAGAGTCCGGCCCGGCCTCTCCTCAGGTAGCGTGAACTACTCCTGCATCTCTCTGGCAAATTTTCCCTCCTGCTCAAGCTACTTTGAGAAGGCTCCTGTTCCACGCCCCCATTCCAACCCCTCACTGTCCTGTTCCTTCAACACAGACCAAGATGGAAGCCACAAGCACAGGTCCGCGTTGGCCCTACGGGAGCACTGGAGAATGAGTCCCCACAGGACCTGGGAATGCACACTCAGACCTTTTTTTAAAAACTGAGATATAACCCACCAACATAAATTCATCTTTTTATGGTATACAATCCAGTGGTTTCTTAGCATAGTCACAGACATGTGCAACTATCACTGCTCTGTAATTCCAGACCATTGTCATCGCCGGAAAAGAAACTCCACACACATCAACAATCACTCCCCATCCTCGCCCCTGCTCTCCCCAGCCCCTGGCTACCCCTAAACTGCTTTCCCCATATCTATCCATTTGCCTATTCCGGACATTTCACATTAATGAAATCGCGCACAGTGAAGTCTCTGGCGTACGGCTTCTTGCACTCAGAAGAATGTTTCAAGGTTTAGGCTGGAGCATGCTTCATCCGTCCATTCCTTCTTGTGGCTCAGTGATCTTCACATTTTGCTTATCCACTCATCAGCTGATGGGCATTTGGGTTGTTTGCACCTTCGGGCTACTGGGAAGAGGACAGCTGTGTCATGTGTGGACACGTGTTTATCCGAGTCCCTGTTTTCAGGTCTGTGGGGCATCTGCCTAGGATTGCCGGGTCATATGGTAACTCTGTGTTTACGTCTTTGAGGAGCCGCCAAACTGTTTTCTACAGCAGCTGCACCATTTTCCATTCCCACCCCCAGTTTCTCCACATCCTTACCAATGCTGGTTATTTTCCTTTTTCAAAAAACAGCCATCCTAAGCTGGTGTGAAGTGGTAGCTCATTGTGGTTTTGATTTGCATCTCCCCAATGACTAATGATGTGAAGTGTCTTCTCATTTGCTCATTGGCCTTGTGTAGGTCTTCTTTGGAGAAATGTCTATTCATTTTTTTTTTTTTTTTTAAGAGAGAGTGTGAGCGGAGTGGGGGAGGGGTATAGGGAGAAGGAAGACAGAGAACCTTAAACAGATTCCCCGATGAATGCAGAGCCTGATGTGGGGCTCGATCTCACCACCCTGAGATCATGACCTGAGCTGAAATCAAGAGTCTGATGCTTAACCAACTGAACCACCCAGGTGCCCCTGGAGAAATGTCCGTTCAGATCTTTTGCCCAATTAAAAAAAAATGGTCATTTGTCTTTTTATTAATAGATGACTATTGTTCTTCATATATTCTACATACAGATTCTCAATCAGATGCATAAGTTGTAAATGTTTCCTCCCATTCTGTGGGTTGCCCTTTCACTTTCTTTATGGCGTCCTTTAAAGTACAAAAATCTTTAATTTTGGTGAAGTGTGATTTATCCATTTTTTTCCTTTTGTTACTTATGCTTTTGGTGGCATATCGAATATATACTCACTCTTCAACCTTGAGTTCAGATTCGTTCCATCTGTGTAGTTCTGAATTCTGCCTGAGGTTTGTAAATGTCTTTTCTATTACTTGCATCTTGAACAAGTCTATCTGTTTCAGATTACAAATTCCCAGGGCAGTGACCAACTCTGAAAAACAAGTTCACACTCTGCCATTAATTAAAGCATTAATGATGATGACGATAATGATCCAGGGGCCAGTAAGTCGTCCCTTGGGTCGAACCTCATCTGGCAGAACAAATCCATTGCCCCTGCACAGGTACGGAGGATGACTTTGACGTGAAGGCTCCAGAGAAGGGGGGGGCGGCCCCTGGACACCATGGAGGGAGGGGGTCAGGAGCAGCTGACCTGCTTGTTCTCCAGTAAAAAGTGTTTCCGCTAAGCCTGGCTTTGCACCAAACCAGGGGCAGCACTTTGTGCTGAGATGATGATGGGGGTTGGGAGTTGGCATTGCCTCTCCCACTGCGAGAGGGTAAACTGTGCTCCCCGGGGAAAATCAAGTCTCTAGCGCCATCAGCTCAGGCTAAGCGCAATACACGGCTGACGCAGGCAGATGCAGGGGACGGAAGAGGGTGGGTGCTCAGCTCCTGGTCTCTAGAGACATTCTGCGGTGGCAGCTCCTTCTGGTCAGCTGACTTAGAGCTGACACCTGTGGGACTCTGGGGATCTTCTTAGGCCGTGCCGGGGCACACCAGTCCTGAGCAGTGGATGGGGACCACAACTGACCAGCCTCAGATTCCAAGCTGCCCACACCCACGGGCTTTGGCAGGCCTCACTAGCACATTCCAATCTGGCATCGTTTAGAAGGCGCCTACCAAGGCCCGTGCCAGGTCCCACAGGGCTCCCTGCCTTGGACCTCAGCTACTTCCCTGGAGCGTTGTGGGTGTTTGGGTTGGTGTTCGGGTCAAGAGTCCCATGTCCCCGCTAAACTCAGAGGCCATGGAAAGAACCCGGGTTTTGGTATCAGAACGGTTTCTACGTTGGATCACCACTTACTCCAAGTGTGATTTGGGGTAAGTCATTTGACATGTCTGTGTGTCTCTCCCACGTCTTGTACACGATGTGACTGCGGTCCCAGGGTGGCTGTGTGATCAGATGAGATTGGGTCTGTAAAGTGTCTAATGTCTGATGGGATGGGCTTGACAAGTTGTCATCATTTACTGCAAAGCCAAACTTTAGCCTGATTTTGCTTTAATCTCTTCTTTAATCTCCCAGATTGGCACCTTAGCCCAGATATCTTTCCTGGAGACTTGAATATCCAATTAGCCCCAGGCTTATCCACCTTTTCACCTAGGGCCTCAGGGTGCCCCAAACTCAGCCTGTCTATGCTGACTTCCTCATCCCTCCCCGAAAAACTCGCTTCTCTTCTCTCCCCATGTTTGCAGTCTCCGTAAGGCCTGACTATCCGGCCAGTGACCCAAGCCAGAGAGCTGGGTGTTTTCCTAGAGCTTTGCTCCTGCAGATTCCCCATACCCCACCAAACCTCCTTGACAGCTCCTGATTGCATCTTTTCTGCTCTGTCCCCTGGCCCGTGCAATTAATTAAAGCTTTAATGATGACCGGAATAATGACCAAAAGCAGATACTCAGTAAAGTCTTGGTGAATGAATAACTCGTCTCTGGTTTCCTGCCTGCCAGGCCCTCCCCTCCAGTCCCTGCTCTGCACTGAGGCCAGGGCATCCCTCCAGAAGCACGTATTCCTTCCCGCCATTGCCAAGACCAAACATTTAGTGACTTCAGACTGTCCGACTGTGTGAGGTTCTCCAGCAGCCCTTGACGGCCCAGGCCAGTCCAGAGAAGGCCGATGACGAATGAATCCGTCCTGGAAATTTCTCACCCAGGCAAGATGGCAGGGCCAACGAGACGAGAGGGATGTCTGTAAGAGTGATTGACAAGCTGTGCCCAGACATGGAAGATAGTGTGGGAAAAAAGGGAAAAAGGAAGTAAGAGAAGCTGGGTTATCACCCAGTCAGTAGGAAGGAGAGCAGTTATGGTCAAAGAGTGATGTCTGCATTCTCACCGTCAGAGGCTGGATGGCTCCAGGTGAAACGGCCAGAGTATGGTGGGGGGCGTATGGGGACCAGAGGGCAGGTTGCTGTGATGGTTCCAGGAGATGAAGCAGTCAAGGAACCGAAAGGTAGGGTGGCAATGGGTCAGCATATAATCGACTGTCCGCTTTTGCAAGTGAAAGGAGGCTTTCTGAATCTACAGTCCACAGAGGAGTAACGGGCACGACCCCGGATTGTCCTGAGCAAACCGAGGCCTGTGACCGTTCTGAGGCTCAGCGGCTCAGGCCGATGGCAGGCCTCAGGATGGGGAAGATGGCGCCATTAGGGACTGATGGGGCGCGCAGGCGGCTGAGCACAGAGTGAGGCCAACTGGCGTGACCAATGCCAGGAAGCTCGCCAAGCAGGGGCTTTAAAGAGGTGGAAGAGCCTGGGTGGGGAGCTTGGCTGGGGACAGTGGAAGAGACAGGCACCACCTCCAGACCTGGGGGAGAATAAGATTTGCTCAACCTCATACATGACTCAGACTTTTCTGGATTTTCTCAAGCATTTTTTTCCAGTCTTGTAACTTTTTTTGAAAATTATCTGTTATGTTTCCCTTTCAGAAAATGAAAGCAAGGCAGATTGTGATGTAGGTGATGGACCCGAGGCAAATTGAGGAAACCTCTGAAGCAGGATTGCTGGATAAGAGACACGATACTCAGTTAAACTTGAATTTCAAACAAGCAATGAATAGGTTTTTTATCCTCAAATATTTTTTCTTTTTATTATTATTATTATTATTTTTTTATTATGTTGTGTTGGTCACCATACAGCACATCATTAGTTTTTGACGTAGTGCTCCATGAATCATTGTTTGTGTTTAACACCCAGTGCTCCATGCAATCCGTGCCCTCCTTCATACCCACCCCCGGGCCAACCCATCCTCCTACCCGCCTTCCCCTCTAAAACCCTCAGTTTGTTTCTCAGAGTCCACAGTTCATCTCCCTCTCCGATTCCCCCCCCCTTTTTTTGTCTTCCTTCTCCTAATGTCCTCCATTCTATTCCTTACGTTTCATGAGTAAGCAAAACCATAACGAATAGTTTTTTTAGTAAGAAGTATCTCCCAAATTTCATGGGACATACTTACACACACAACATTTTTTTTTTCTTCATTGTTTATCTGAAACTCAAATTTAGCCGGGCAGCCTTGTTTTTTGGCTTGTTTGTTTTGTTTTGCTAAACCTGGCAATCCAGAAGGAGGGTGAGGAGGCTGGAGCGGCCATATCAATCCGAGAGCCTTGTTGGTGGCCCGGGAGGCTGGGACAGCAGGGCCAGGTCTGAGCATGGCTGAGAGAGTATCAGCCCGAGGAGGGTGATCAGCAGTGGGAGGACTCAAAACCAACCAGGTCAGCTTCTGGACAGGGGTGTCCCTAGGGTAAGTCAGAGTGCTTTCTGCTCGTGACTGTGTACACTTGCTCCCAATCGGATTGAGCCTCAGGGCCCACAAAGGATGCTCACGCCTGTTATTTCAGTTGGATCCTCTCAGCTTTAGGAAGTAGGCACAGCATAGATCCCAGTGCCAAAGGCACCGATGGAAACACCAAGGTTCAGGGAGGTTTTGTGGAGGCTCTGGAGTTGGGGCCCACAAAGGAAGGGATCTTTGAAGGGCATCAGCTCTTGTAGGGTGGGGGGCATCTGTGGCAAACCTTGAAACTCACCCCGAAGGCCCGGGGAGCATAGTGCCTTCTTCCCAAGCCAACGGGGCACAGGGGGAGGGCAATCAGCCCGAGAGAGCTTTCACTGGGGAGGGAGGGAGATGCAGGGAGAAGAAAAATGACCAAAGCTCAGGATCTCCTAGTAAATCATTAGCCTTTGCCAGAATACAGAAGCCATGGACTGTTATTATAAAATACTGAAATGCAATGAAATACAGCCCAAGTAAAGCACAATAAAGCAAAATAAAATAACAAAGCTAAAAGGAATAAAGGCGTCAAACCATCTGATAAAGGTTCAGGAGAGCAGGAACTCTCACAGGGCTGGGGCCTGAGGTAGGCTCAAGGACAGAACCTTTGGCTCCCAGCTGGGGAGCCCAGGGGCAGCAGGGGACAGTGACCGATCTCCTCATTCCACACACTCGCTCAATGACCTCATGACGTCCCTTATCTCTTTTGGCGGGGGGGTGAGTTAGGTAGCAGTTCACAAGGACAGCTGTGCAAAGGTGCTCAGGGAGAGCTGTGAGCTCATTTCCAGGTGTGAGAAGTCACTGAGGGCTGCCCTAGGTGCTGAGGTCAGTGCATTGACCCACCAACACGAAGTGATGTCCTACTATGTGCCAGGCGGTGTGCCGTGTGCTGGGCAAGGCCCCCGTCTTCCTGGGGCTGACATCCGGGTTTGGGGGTGGGTGGAGTGTGTGGGGGCGGGACACAGACAGTACATAAGTGAACAGATACATGAGCAGGGAGGCAATGTTTGAAGTGAGGCCCATATGAAGCGTGCAGCCAGGCACGTGCGGTCCAGGCAGTGGAGTCAGCTCGAACCGAAACCCCAAGGGGCCAACAAGCCGAGGATGTTAGAAGAATGAAAAGAAGGCCAGCGTCTAAAAGAGAGGGTGGGTGAGAGGGAGGGCAGTCCTGCAAGGCCTGCGGAAAGGGTAAGGACCCTGGGTTTGGTTCGAGTGGACTGGAAGCTGTCGGAGGAGTTCAAACGGCCCTGGAGTGGCATCTGATAGATGTTTTAAAACAGTAGCTTCAGAAATACATGTTGAGGACATTGTGTTAAATGAAATAAGCCAGGTCAGAAGGACACTTATGACCTGATACCACTTACATGAGGAAACTAACATAAGTCAAACTCATAGAAGCCAAGTAGAGGCATGGTTGCCAGGGGCTAAGAGGAGAAGGAAATGGATACAAAGTTTCAGGTATACAAGATGACTAAGTCCTCGAGCTTACCGCAGAGCGCCCACAATTAACTATATTGCATTGTACGCTTGAAAATTTTTAAGGGCGTATATCTTATGTTAAGTGTGCCTATCACACACACACGCACATACACATACAGGGAAAGAAAGAAATGTAAGTTATGTCATGACCAGGTACACCAGGCATGTATATAAACATGTTTTTTAAAACACATCAAAGTAAGACAAAAGTGTCACAAAACAATAGCTGTTGGGTGCCATGTATTCGGGTAGTCCCAATTCTTCTGTTTCATTAAAATGAAAATCAGGTCATGACCCAGTAAATTGATTTCACACCCACTAATTGGTTGTAACCTACAGGTTACACCGCTTTTAAAATATTGCTCTGGCCCTTGGGTGTAAAATAGATTGTGGGAGGAGTTGGGGGGAGCAGGAGGAGAGGCAGGAAGACCAGTGAGGAGGGTGATGAACAAATCCAGACACAAAAGGATAAAAGATTGGATTGGGATGTTGGCGGTGAAGACAGAGGCAGATGGGCAGACATGGGATATATTTTAGAAGCAGCATGGACAGGATTTATTAATGAATTCGATGTAAAGGGAGAGAGAGGGAGGAATTAATAATGACTTAGTTTTTGGCTTGGGTTGCTGGGGAACAGCAGTGCTGATTACTGACGTGGGTTACCATGGGGAGGGAGCAGATTTGCAGGTAATCAAGAGTTCTGTTTGGGTGGTATCAATTTCGGTGCAATTTCACTCCTCTTAATTGTTCCTGCTCCAGGCTTAGCATCAGCTCCTGAGAAAGTACACAACAGGTAGAAAGCAACCCATGGTGAAACATTAAGGCAAAACAAAAAATTTAGTTAATAGCTACTCAGAGCTTCCTCTCTGCCGGGCAGTGTTAAGAGCATTACGCATATTCATTTAATTCTCAGGATAATGCAATGGAATAGGGGCTATTATTGTCTTCATCTTATAGAAGAGGCACGGAGAGGTTACTTTCCTTGTCCTTAGTCACATAGCAAATACCTGCCTGAGTGGAGATTTGAACCAATTCTGCCTGACTGCAGAAGGGTAGCTCTTATCAAGGAAAGAAGTGCTCAGTCTTTTGGAGAAGGGTGACTCTGGGCTTGGAAAGATGTCACATTATCTTGCAGAGTTGAAAAACAAAACAAAAACAGGATTTAGACAGTAAACGGTAGATGCAGTTTTTGATCTGCTTTTATCTTAAAAGATAAAGATAAAAGACTAGATAGAGAAAAGATGAATCGATATAAAAGACTAGATAAAGAAAAGGTAGAATGATGTACATCACAACGTTAACACCAGTTATCATTGGTTGGTGGGATCACGGGTGGCTTGTATTTTTGACAATGACAATATGCAGTCATTGTAAAAGAATTGCCTTTAAAAATGGGGAAAATGAGATAGTGTTCTGCATATTTAGAGAGTTTACAGTAACCCAGACCAACAAGACAAGTGTGGTGTGTATTGTGATAGAAGACTTCAGAAGACCTGGACTCCCACCTCCGTACCACCTATGACTCACTGTGTGGCCTCGGGCAAATCCCAAGCCCTCTCTGGACCTCAGGGGGGATTTGGAGGAAGGGCCTAGGAACAGTGGCATCCTACTTAATGTTTAAGAACTAGCTCTCCAGGGGCGCCTGGGTGGCTCAGTGGAGCCTCTGCCTTCGGCTCAGGTCACGGTCTCAGGGTCCTGGGATCAAGCCCTACATCGGGCTCTCTGCTCGGCGGGGAGCCTGCTTCCCCCCCACCCCCCCACCGCCCGCCTCTCTGCCTACTTGTGATCTCTTTCTTTCTGTCAAATAAATAAATAAAATCTTAAAAAAAAACAAAAACCAAAACAAAAAAACAACTAGCTCTCCAAAAACAAATCCTTGCTATGTAACATTTGCTGATTTCCATGGTATAAATACTCCCACCAATTTCAAGGTCATATTCAGGTGACTAGTATAGCCTGGAAAGAGATGCGTAGCAGCACACCATCACGTTGCATTTCCACTATGAAATACAACACAGCATTTCTACCCTGAAGATACAACGCTCTTGTTATCAAGAGCATAGATAACAGTAATGCATAATAAAATAATTAGGATTTAATGCATTTTGAGTATTTATTAACCTTTGTATTCAAAGTAATTTAATTGTACTCTTACATGGTGTTCAATAATAGTGGTGTTTAACAATGGGCTTATAGAATCCGTAAACACGTAAGTCTGCTCTAGTGAGTGCGTGTGAGTCTGCTCTAGCTCACCATTGCCCTGGCACCCTCCGAGCTCTGACAGATGGAAGGCCCAAGGTTAGATGGGGCTTGGAGCTCAAGGAGGTCATGATGGTGGGAACTGAGCTCACCCTCCACTCCTCCACCCCAAACGGCATCCCGGCCTGAATCACAGTCTCTGGAAGGAGCAGGAGGAAGGAGCACAGGAGAGAAGGACTCTAACCAGGAAGGCAAATGGCAGGAAGGGCTGGCGGCATCCATGTTATTGTTGGAGCTGTTTTTCTCTGTCTTATCAATGGCAGAGACCGGGGTAAACAATACCCTTGACTTCATATCACTTCATGAGCGAACAGGAAAACCCCCCAAGCATGGGTCTGAGAGGAGCTGGCCACTCAGGAGGGCCTGAATCTTTTCCCAGCCCCAAGCGCTCATGTCCTGCCTGCTTAGGCTTTCCACATTCCTGCTGGGCGCCCAGCTCTGCAGCTCAGGCGCTCCTTTTCTGCAATAGCTTGTCCCACCGGGTCCCGCAGGCTTCGGAAGGAACGAGCAGCCCACTGTAGGGACCATGCAGAAGGAAGGCTGCCTTTCGGCTCCTTGGCTTCACGTGTCCTGCACAGACATCACCCAGTCTCCATGTCCTCTTCAATTTGGGAGCTTTGGAGGCCCTCCGAGGATCACCTTCCTGCAGTGGATTTGGAAACTGAGGTCCAGAGAAGTCAGGGAGCCTGCCGCGGTGGCAAGAGGACTGACCGCTCACACACTGCGGCTACATTGAAAAGTCTGAAATCGAGTGTTGGGGAGGGTGTGGACCCACAGGACCTCTTATGCTACAATACATTCAGCAGTGTCTCGCAAAGGTGACCGTCCACGTCTCCTACAGTGCAGCAAATGCATATACTCCAGAGATGCTCTTATGAATGTATGTCAAGAAGAGTCCTAGCTGCATCGTGGCAGGAACCATCAGCAGGAGAAAGGCTGAAGAAACGACCATAGCCGTGGGGAAGGGTGAATGGGAGGAAGTCAGAGGGGGAGATGAACCATGAGAGACTGCGGACTCTGAGCAACAAACTGAGGGTTTTGTAGGGGAAGGGGGTGGGCGTTGGGCAAGCCTGGTGGTGGGTATTGAGGAGGGCACGTATTGCATGGAGCACTGGGTGTGGTGCATGAACAATTAATTCTGTAACACTGAAAAAATAAAATAAACATATTTGGGGAAAAATAAATCTGAATTTCAGATTAAAAAAAGAAAAAAGAAACTGCCGCAGCTGCGGTATGGGCTAGGATACATAGGGATCCAAATGAATGAGTTATAGGGGCACAACTTTAATATGATTTAACTTCAGCAGTACTATGGGAAGTAGAAGAAGTAAGTCGCGAAGATTTTAAACAGCACGACACCCTTTCGATCATGTTAAAGAACAAATCGAAGATATATTTTTAGAATACGCATATATGAAACAGAACTTTCTAAATAGGAAAGCAAGGAAAGGGTTCCAGATGGTTCTTTTGTTAGGTTGGGGAACCTGGGGCATGGGCTAGGGGTAGACCTCAAAGGTATATATAAGTTACTGCCAAGGTCCTAGTTTTCATGCTGGCTGGTTTGTTCACGGGGGCTGATTGCATTCATAAATAATTAATTACAAAATAATGTTACAAAGCGAGGGTTATGGTTAATGCCCTCCCGTGCACCTGGGCTGAGGGAGACGGACAAGGCTGGCATTGGCCGTCAGAAGACGGGACAGCTGTCGCCCACTAATGATTCAGGAGGCCAACTCAAAGTCACAGAATCAGGAGCCACATGATTTTCCTCTTCTCAATACTAGTTTTCACATGGGCAAATGAGGTTTTGGGACCAGATCATCTTCCAGCCCCTCCACTAGCTGAGCTAGAGCAGACTTTGCTTCTGTGGCGAATAAGCCCCCGGTCTCAGTGGCCGAGCACCAGAAAGCTTGTCTGTAGCGCCCCTCACAGTCTGGGAGGTTCTCTGCCCCAGATCTCCCACAGCGCTGATTCAGCGATCTGCCCTCTTCTGTCTTGGAGTCGGTCCCTTCCCACCTTGAGAATGGGAGAGAGAAACCACGGAGAGGCCACACCGTCGTGCTGCCTCAGGAGAGGACCCTGCTTCCACTCACAGTCCCGATGTGGAGAACAAGTCTCACGCGGTCCCCAGCTGCAAGGGAGGCTGGGAAGCGGAGAGAGGACGTGGACGCTGAGTGAACATTGACCCTTCTTGCCAGAGGCCCCCTGCGCTTCTGCAGTCCTCGAGTCTCTGAGCTGTTCCAGACCAGATTTGACAGTCTCCTGTCTCTGAGTCCGCAAACCACAAAGGCTTGCTGAGTTTATTCACTCCTTCCTTAAGTAAACAGGCTGTGCTCTGCTCCAGTGCTGGGCCAGCCAAAGGAGCTCACAGTCCAGTAGGATTGCCGGATGGAAGAGGGTGGGAGGGAGGGCTGACCCTTCTGTGAACATTGTGATGTCCTGCGAACACCCTGTAGTCAAGAATAAAAGAGAATATGGAATGGGTGGTTGTGAGGGCGAGAACGGGGTTATGATTACAAAAGGCTTTGAGAAAGTCATTTTATCAGCTAGCTTTTGAAGGGAGAGAGATGACTGCCAAGAGGCTAACAGAGGAGCCTCTGCCTGGCAGGGGAACAGCATGTGCAAAGGCCGGAAGCAAGGAAGGCCTTGCACGAGTGGGAAAGGCTGGTTGTTTCATTTTGCTGGAGGGCGGGAGACACGTGGGGTTTAGGAGCTAGAAGGTGGTTTGGGCTGGCAATTAGGGTAGAAATGTGGTCAACAGCCAGAGGCCCAAAGGGCCTTGGACATCATGCTCAGTAAGTGTTTGGGCTTTATTCAGTGGGTGGCCTTGGAAAGATTGTCTAAGCAGGCAAGAAAGGTCAAGGGGTGCCGGGAGGGGCAGGTTGAGCTCCTCCCAAAGTCCCCATCAGCCAGCTTTCTCTCTTCTTTGATATGGGCAAGACTTTTCCCAAAACAATGTCGACAGTGCTGTGCACTCAACTTCAGGGTGAGTATTTTAATTCCCATTTCCCAAACAGATGCTTCATAAACCTAAACACATGGAAATTCCAGGGCCACTCCCCCAGGTCCTCCACAAGAGAACGGGGCCAGATTTTCATCACTGGTCCTGAGCGACTGTGTGTCTTCTTTCCAGCCCTAGAGGCCGGGGGTTTCTCCACAGATTGACATTTGCTAAGGGGCTATGGATAAAATGTATATAGCTTGTTTTTTGTTATTTGTTTATTGTTGTTGCTGTATTTTAAGGAAAAGTAGATGTGAACTTGAAAGGGGAGTCACGGCTTCCTCTGGCTCCTGTGTGAGGATGGGCCCATTTCTGCCTCAGCACCTCTCTGAGGATTATTCATCAGGGACAGTGGCCTCCGAGGCCTCCTCCTATGACTTCTGGGGATCAGAGATACAGGGCCTCCTGCCAGCTTGCCCCGGACCACGCACAACAGCAGGGCAGAGAACCCGAGGCTTGTGACATCCAGACTGGTGCCCCTTGTGCTCATGCTTGGTGTCCAGCCTTGGAACCCAGCAAGCACCCTCTGAGGGCCTTCCGGTGGCCAGGGCCATCAGAGCATCCAATGCCCTCCTGTGTCCTCAGGTTCAAGTAACAGGGAGAAGGTTTTGCACATGAACACACTGTCGAGCAGAGGATGATCAACTCGCCAAAGTCACAGCTGGGAAATGGACCATCTCCAAAGGCCCAGGCACTCTCCACAACTTGGAACCTACACGGAGTGACTGGCTGAGTTTAAGGTTCACAGATCCCCTCACCTTTTGTGGTTCTTTTGCCAAGAGTCAAGGGTTTGTGGCTGGGGCCTGGAGTGGTCAAGCTGCCCCATGGTTTGGCCATCAGAGCTTTGCACGAAGATGCTGAGCTCGAGCTAGCCGTCACCGAGTCATATGGTCTGGCAAGAAGGACGCCGCGTCCACGGGGAAGAGGAGAGAGCAAACAGTCTTCGTCTTCTGGGTCAGCTCCACCCTTCGCGGTGACGCAGAATGATGTGTTGAGAAGGGGTCTGAAGTCATGTCTGGGGAGGAGATCTGCATTCAGTGATTTCTGTCCTGGGCGGGGAGATGGGGCAGCGGCGCATGCAGGGAGAGTCTTTGCCATTTTGCTATCACTGCTGTAAACTGACACCTTCTGTGTCAACACACACAGTCCAAAGGAACCCAACGCCTAGTCCTGGCCCGGAGGAGAGACAACAGTCAGCCTTCCCAGGGTGCACTTTGCTGTTTATTCCTGGGGCATGGAGTGTGGGCAGGTTCAAGAGGGTTAAGGGTTATAAGTCACGATGCGATCAATGTGCTTTAGAGAAATAAGCAGCATCAGTTAGCACAGGATTGTGAGGCCCCCTCTTCTTCTTCTGCTCCTGTCTGGTGCCTTTCAAGCTCAAACTGAAGGCTGATTCCCCCATGGAGACCTCTGCTTGCCCTTCTTTCCAAAGTTTCTCTTGCTTCTCTGTGCTCAAAGCTCTTGGTTTGAAACTCCCCCAAATATCTGTCAGACTGTTGTCCGGGGAACTTTAGGGACAGACGCTCCCCTCCCCGCACCTCCTTCCTTCCAACCACTCCTCCAGATAAATTGAGTATTTCTCTTGCTTAAATTATTAATACCGTACTTCCCTTTCGAATGAAGGCTTATTCAGAGTTAGCAAAGCACCGTCCTCCTGTTCACATCCTCACTTGACCACGTCAGCCAGTAATTGAGAAAACGGAGGCTTACGGAGATGGCAGAGACTTGCTCCAGGCCCCTTGGCCAGGTCTCTGTTCTCCAAATCCCATCTTTTCTCCATTGTCCCATTCCGGAAACCATGAGGTGGACAGAGTTCCCAGAAAGGGAAGGGGGCAGGGACCTAAGCCTCCCCCGGGGGTTTCCTCCCACCTGTGTTTCTGGGGCCAGAGCTGCTACCCCAGGAGACTGCCAGATGAGGACCAGTGAGGGGGAATGAGAATGTAGGTGGATTACGAGACGGTGGCTTAGCCATCAGGCTTCCCGACTGAGCTCAGGCAAGTCTGTTTCCTTCTCTGGAATATGGTGCCTCCTTTTCTCTGAAGTGAAGGCTTGGGCTAGGACCTCTGACATTTAAATGCAAGGCTTCTTGATGTGTACGTGAGGGGGATGGGGGGCACAAAGAGTGGGCCTGGGTGGGTCTTTTGAGCCTGGTACCCTGGCCCATGATACCTGTCTGGCCATCTGTCCCCATCACCTCCCATCCCACAGGAGATGCTGTTTCAGGGGCCGTTTTGGGATGGGCTAAGGGGCTGACCTCAAGGCAACCAGCTGCTGCTCCGGCAAACTGCCCATCAGCTGTACACATTTATTGATTACTTACTGGGTACAGAGCCCACGTGTTGGGCAAGTGTGCTGTGGGCAAGAGGAGGAAGCAAAGTACAAGACCAGAGGAGCCATTCAGGCTTCAAAGGGGAGGAAAATTGGCTGCCCTTCCAACCCTCCATTGGGCCCTCCACCTAGCAAACATTTGGGGATCATCTACTTTCTATGCAGCAGGCCCTGCGTAGGAACTATGGGGCAAGAGTGGGTGTGGGGAGGGGGGAAGAAGGGCAGAGGTCACCAGCGTGGCTGGTACGTGTGACAAGAGGCTTCACAGCATCACATCACTGAAGGACAGGTAGCCCTAGAACAGATGTCTCTCTAGGCAGGTGGTAGACTCACAGGCTGAGAACCATGACAAAAAGGTTTTGAGTAGTTAGCCCTTCTCCATAGGTTCACTCTTTCCTATTTATTGCCTTATACCTGGTGGGACCTGCCTGGCCTGTGAAGCCATGTGAATGTGCGACCCACACTGGGAAAGAGTGCCCGTGCTACCACATAACGGGACTCCCTTCACCCGGAAGGAGAGTGGGGGGCAGAGACAGAGAGCTCGGGGCTGGCCTGGGTGCCTCAGGGTCTCCTCTGTGCTCCCCTGCTGCCTGCTTGTACAACTGGAAGATGTCCCCTCTCTGAACGGCAGTTTTATCTAAAACGTTGGGGGAGGGGTGCCTGGGTGGCTCAGTCGTTAAGCGTCTGCCTGCTCAGGTCATGATCTCAGGGTCCTGGGATCTAGCCCCACATCGGGCTCCCTGCTCGGCAGGAAGCCTGCTTCTCCCGCTACCATTCCCTCTGCTTGTATTCCCTCTCTCGCTGTGTTTCTCTCTGTCAAATAAATAAAATCTTTACAAAAAAAAAATAAATAAAATGTTGGGGGAAAGTCTAAATCAGTGGTTTCAAATCCTATTCCCCCTCTTCCCGTCTTAGAACCTTAAAGATAGTAGCAGAGTTCCAGAGATGACTCCAAATATTTCCAGGAGTTATCACATTTATTTCTAACAAGTGTGTACCTTCTCCTTAAATTGAGGAACATTGATTTAAAATGTGAAGGGATAGGTCTCTGATAAATAAATATACATTAAAATAAACCTGGGATATGCACTATCATTTGTATTAATAAACACAGATTGTTTGATAGACAAAATCTTTGACATCATTGAATGATCTGAGACGAAAACATTAAAGGGGTTCCTGGTTGGTGATATGGTGGGAAAGGGGGACACATCCCTGAAGGCCATTCAGGTCCAAGCATCCGCAGATGCTGTCTGTGCAGGTAGTGGAGGGGGGTGGTGGAGAGTTGACTTTTATGGAATGTCTTCTGCTTATTAAACTCAAACTGGTCAGCTCATAAACATCCCCAGAGGAAGGATGGTGACCGTCCCCATTTTACAGGGGAGAAAAATAGGCTTGTTTGCAGAGGTTAGGTGCCATAGGGAGGTCATTGAGCTGGAAGGTAGCCAACCTGGCACTTGAATGCCTGGTGGAATGGCTCTAGAGGGAGGTGACTAGGTCCCCTCCAGTTCCCTGGCGATGGTGTAGCAAGCTGGATGACCACCCCAGACTGAGAGAGTGAAGGCCCTGGGCTTCAGGGTGTGTCAGGACCAGGAGGGGACGGGGAGGGGGGGCGGGTAGCGGAGGTTCCCCCCAGGCATACTTGGAGTAGCTGGGTCGTTCTGAAGGTGGGTGACAGTCGTCTTCCCGAGCTCCCCCAGTCTCATCTGGGGTCCTGGCGTCCCGCCGAGGCACCGGTAGGGCTGGGGCCGGGGGTCTGGGCGGAGGAAAAGGCCCGCGCAGAGCAGAAATAGGAGAAGGGAGAGGGGGAGGGGGGAAGGCGAGGGAAGGAGGCGGGGAGTTCTTCCTGGGGCAGGAACCCGGGCCCCCCTTGGTGGAGCCGGCCCGCAAAGCGATTCCGCAGATGGAAGGAATTAAGTGGAAGGGGGAGGGTCCTATGGTGATAGCGAGAGGAGGGAGGGAGGGAGGCGCGCGCGCGAGTGTGTGTGTGTGTGCACGCGTGTGTCTGGGAGGAGAGAAGGAGAGACAGAGAAACACATCAGACTAGACGGAAATAGAAAAGACCACACACACACACACACACACACGCACAAACACACACGCACTTAATAGAAACAAAACCACAGAAAAAGACGACGAGCCGGACAGAGACGGGGACACAGGAGATGTTCATCTGAGCGGAGATAGAATGAGGAAAGAAGAAAAATCGGGCAAGAAAAACGAGTGAAAATGAAATAATTGCAGAGGATTTAGAAAGAACGAGAGACCGAAGAGCGCCAAGTAGAGCGAGTGCAGATTGATTAGGCCGGGGCAGTCCTGAGCTCCCGCAGGCTCCCGGAGCAGGGCCGGTGGGCGGGCGGGGGACGGGGTGGGGCCTGGGAGGGGCCCGCCCATGGGCGGGTCAGCAGAATGCTGCAGGAGCTAATTCCCCGCTCGCCCTGCCCCACTACTCCATATTCAATGAGACAGCCAATGGAAGGCGAGGATGGAGTTTAAGGGGCGTGGCCTCACTGGACCCCGCCCCGGGAGCGGCCGCCGGAGGGGTCAGCACTGAGGCAGATAGCGGATCGCGGGGCGGGGCGGGGCGGGCGGCGCGGAGGGGGCGGGCCCAAAAGTTTCCTGCCCAACTTTCGCTGCCTCCTTCCTCCGCCCGCGCGCTCTGCGGCTGCAGTCGGGGGGAGGCGGCGGCGGCGGCGGCTGCGGGCAGAGCGCAGGACTCACTGCACTGGGTGATCGCCGTCGGCGCTCGGGCGGTGGGCAGCGGGCGCAGGCTCCCCGGTGCCCGCCCCTCCGCTGCGGGGGAGGGGGGCGCAAGCGGGCGGCCGGGGAGGGGCCGGCACCGCCGCCGCAAAATGAGCCTGCTGTCGGCCATCGACACGAGCGCCGCTTCGGTGTACCAGCCCGCCCAGCTGCTCAACTGGGTCTACCTGTCGCTGCAGGACACGCACCAGGCGAGCGCCTTCGATGCCTTTCGGCCCGAACCGCCCGCCGGCGCCGCGCCCCCAGAACTGGCCTTCGGAAAGGGCCGCCCGGAGCAGCTGGGCTCGCCCCTGCACTCCAGCTATCTCAACAGCTTCTTCCAGCTGCAGCGCGGAGAGGTGGGTGCCCCCGCGCGCCCCCGCCCTCCGTCGACCGCGCCGGGCCTTTTCCCATCGGGCCGGCTCTTCCTGGCCTGCCCCGGCCGGGCTCCGTATTGCCCGGCCCTGCTTGGCTTGGCTTCGCTCAGCTCTGCCAAACTCGCCACCCAATGTCCCCGGGGCGCCGGGAGCGCGTCACCTCCCGGCTGAGCCCGGCTTGGAGCCGCTCCGGCGCGGGCGGGGTCCTCTTGCTCCCTCTTCCAGCCCGGGGAGCCCTGTTTGAAGGGAACTTGGGGGAGCCCCGGCTGGGCGGGGGGCTCCGGATTCTCTCCAGACAGCCTGGGCGCGGCCAGGGCGGAGAACCCCTTCCAAGTGTCCTTCCCACGCCCAACCCCATCCCCCTCTTGGCCACCGCTCGCTGGGACCGCTGGGACCGGGAGTATAGATTCTGCTCCTCTGCAGGGGCCTAAAATCTTTTCTCCTCTGTGGTGGTGGTGGCTGACCCGAAGGGCACCCTGAAGAGCAGGGCTTTTCCTGCTGTTCTTACACAGGGACCCCCAGATACATCCTCCAGCTGCTTGCCCTCCCCCAGCCACATAGGAAGTGGTTTTTGAGGGCTTGACCCCACAGACTGCGCTGTCCCCCGCCCTCCCAGCCTGGAAGGAAATGAAAGGGAAATCCTCTTGAGCTCTTGGGAGGGGGGCTAGCCAGGGGGAGAGGTTTCAGCTGCCCAGTGCCTTCTCCAGAAACCTGGGCTGGCTGCTTTGCAAAGTCTGCCTGTTGGGTGGATTGTGTTACAAAGTGGAAGGGGCAGTGCGTCTTCCCTCCGGCCAGATAAGTACACAGATTGCCAGGACCTCCTAGCCCCCTTTCAGAGGTCTTCTCTGGAGCTTTCCTAGATACCATTCCTCTCCCCTTTCAGCCGGACTGCTCCTCCTCCTCCTCCCCCTCCCATTTACTCCTGCCTCTTTTGGGAATTGCAGATACCCTTCTGTGGCCTTCGCTCATCTGTCTTCTGGCAGCTCTCCCTGCAAAAGTGCAGGGGGAAGGGGTGGAGGAGAGGACACACTTGAGGGTTCCTTTCCCTTCTGGGCCTGAGCACGGCACTTAGTTTTAGGAGAGTCAGAGTCCTGAATGGGTCAGGGAGAAGGGCCTGTGAATGTGTGTGTGTGCGCCGGGGATGAGAGGGGAAGGTAGAGGGTCTCCCTTTCCAGTCCCATAATGTGTTCAACTCCACCAGTACTGACAAGGGGGACGTGGACCTATAAAACGCTGACCTGAGGCGTGGAGGTGGGCTAGTGCCGGGCGAGCTGAGAGGACTCGTCGACTTGTGTCGGGCCGGTTGGGCATAGCGCAGGGAGATGGGTCTCGAGAGCCACCCCTTGGTGCCAGGCAAAAGCATTTGTCTACCAAAGCTCTTTGTAAACCGTAAAGCACTCTCTCCACGGGAGGAATTATTCTTGGCTGGGAATCCTTCTCTCTTATAAGAGACCTTGCCACCTCTTCAGGGAACTGGCTTCCGTGCCCGGCAACTTTGGAGGACAGGTTCTGGGTGTTTCCTCATGGCCTGGGTCTTTTTAGTTGTTATCTTACCAAACATTTGTTGAGTTCCGTGTGGGCCCTCGGGGAAGCAGGGACAGGCCGGTGAGGGCCCCAGATGAGAGACAAGATGGTACAACGTGAGTGGCAGGTAGTTTCATGGGGGTGCTGTGGGAATCCCAAGGCAGGACGGTGACCATGATGCGTGTGATCATGAAATCTCACCCCTGACAGGTCGAGTGGGGCGTCCCGAATCAGCCTCTACTAGCCTTCCCCAGCTTCTACCCGATGGTGGCCTTCTTCCCCGAATGGGGGTAGTTTGGGGCCTTCCAGAGTCTTCTGTAGGAGTAGGAAGTGGTGCCTTCTGTTGGAAATGTCTAACATCCAGGATCCCAGCTGGGATCTCAGTGAAACCTGCCTCTGGTCACTTCATGGCTGCTGGCCCCAGCTTCCCTGTGAGGAGGGCCAGTGTGAAAGGAGCGGGTAAAGGTTATGCAGAGCAGTGGTAGAAAAAAGTCTCTTATGACCTGACTTTGGGGGAATACCCTGTCTCTGTCTGGGCCTTGGTTTACGCATGCGTTGAATTTAGTCTCGGCTGCCCCTTAGGGTGGTACGTATGGGATTTGAGAGATACGTCCGCAAGCAGACAGGCTGAGCTGGGGGAGGCAAGCGGGGCCTGTCCTACGCTGACAGGCCAGTGGCTTCCTTGGAGGGGCTGGAGGGCTGTGCCGGCTGACTTCCGGATGGCTTTCTGGGCTCTCGACACACTCGCTTTCACCCCTCACTCACTTCGCCTCCCGAAGCCTCTTGGAGCCCCAGCTGTGCTTCTGGGCTTTCCTGCATCCAGGGCTTAGCCAGTGACCTAATATGGCTCCAAAATAGCAACTGGCTGAGAAGGCATGAAAAAACACCCCCCACCTGACCGCCACCGAGGGGCTGGTTGGAGAAGCAAATCATGTGCGGGCCGGAGGGGACTCTGTGAAGGGACCCCGGGACTCAGGAGCATCGCCATTCTGTGCAAGGCCTGGCAGGCCTGGTGGCAGTGCCTGCGGATGTGACTTGCATGCTGACCGCTGACCACGGCCTGTCTGCACCAGTCCCGGTGCCAAGAGCCCACCCCCTCCTGCACCACCCCCAGGCTGCTCCCACCACAATAGCAAAACACCATGAATGCAGCTGGGATTTGGGCGGGGGGGTTGAGGACACGGGGGCACAGAAGCCCTTTGTGCCCCTGGAACCTCGGCTCTGGAAGCTGAAGATAAGCCAAGGGTTCTGAGTGGAACACTGGCCCCGGGAGCAGAGAGAGATGGCAGAGTCCGAGTATGAGGGCAGGAGCGAGCACCAGGAGGTGTCTTGGACGCCCGTGGGGGCTCTTCAGCTTCTCAGCTGGTGGTAAGGGTGCCAGGCCAAAGCAGGCACAGACATTTTGTGCAGTTTTTTAAAAGGCCTCGGTCTAGAATATGGTCCCTGGGAGCTTCACTTTCAACCCCTGATCTGTGACAACAACTACATGTCTTTGAAGAGAGACTCTGGGGGCTCTTGGCTGAGCTCCTCCGCTCTCCTCTTAGGTACCAAGGAAGGCGGTTCTTAGAGGGAGTGGGGGTTGGGTGGCGTGGGGGTCTTCCCTGCCAAGTTTAGCTTGGAATTTAAATTCACAGCAGCGTGGGGGCTGTGGGACTCCACTTCCAGAAAAGGAGACGTACCCCTCATTGTTGAGAATTAGCTCTTGGGCCCCTCAGAGGGATGGCCAGAAGCCTTCCTGGGTTGTGCCTGTACTCCCTCAAGAGGAGCTATGGCTGTCCCATTCCAGGTCAGAGTCTGAAGGCAGCCCTTATCTTTCCCTCTTCCTCCAGGGATAGACAGACGTGGCCCTACAGTCAAATGATAGTTTGTGGAGGCCGGGGGAAGGGCTTTGGGATCAAATATGTCTGGAAAGCAAAAGACTGTCTTTCCCTTGGAGACACACAATGCCCCCGCTCCCCCCCAGCTCCCAGCACTGTGAAGGCTCTGAGAAGTCCTGCAGCATGGAAACTTATTTCTCTTTTATCAGCCCCGCATTTCCATCAGTATTTGACCAGAGAATGTTTTCGGCATAGAACATTTGAGTGTTCTTCCGAACATCTCCAGGCCCAGGGACAGCTCTGTTGAGGCACATCTCTTCCAACCCTTAGGACGTTCTTCCAGGAGCTGTTGACACAAGCCCTCTCCCCAGCCGCACCCCGATCCTGGCGCTATGGAATGCAGCATTGAAGACCCCCTCCTCTTAGCAGTGCTGGCCTGTCCACTGGAGGCAGCAGGGGTGTCGAAAGGTTTTATGGACAGGGCTTCGGCCCATCTGCAGGAAGGGCTGTTGATCCTTGGAGGAGCCGCTAAGGTGTCCTGCTTTCAAGGGCCTCCAGTGTTGATAGCCTTGTGAAAGTTTGGTGTGTCGCCTGTGCCGTCCACGGGTGCAGATGAGCCCAGGCTGCCTGACCAGGGCGCATGTGCAGAACGAAGCCCCAATCTGTGTGAGGATGGAGGTTTGCCTTGGTGGGGCTGACAGTGAGCTTTTGGGGCTGGAGTGCGTTCCTAGGAACTTTCGTGGTCTGTGTGTGTTGGGCCGGGAGGGGGCAGTGCCGGGTCCTGGGAGGGATGGGCCTTCCAGCCCAGCAGAGCTTGGGAGGCTGCCTGGCTCCCTTGGCCAGCCCTGGGAAACTGAGCTCTGACTCAGGCAAGGGGGACCATCATTCGAGGGCCTGTAGGCTGAGGTGGCCGGATCCTCCCTCCGTCAAATTAAGTTGACTGGGCAGGCCTGGACTCAGAGGGGAGACCACACCTTGTGGACCTTCTGAGTCAGGTGGGAGGGAGGAAAGCAGGCAGGGTTAGTAATTTGTAATTAGCAGCAGCAGAGAGCCAGGCTCTGTCAGCACCCAGAGGGGCTCCTTGCAGAGAAGATGGCCCCGAGTCGCGGTCCCTCACTTGGGTGGAGCTTTCTTCTTGGCATCTCTTTCTTTATAGCCCCCATTTTCTAGAAGAACAAGCAGGCCTGGCAAGTCACCCTCAGCGAGTCAGTGGCCAGGCTACATCTAGAACTCCTAGAACTCTTCCATATTCCAGCTAGTCTTGGCTCTGTGGCTCATCGTGCTGGCTGTCGCCTGGATTGTTCTCAGGGCCCCAGTGCAGGGACATTCAGTCAAGCTGCGGTGCCTCTGATGTGTTTGTTGTCCCGGATCTCAGACCTTGTGAGGAGTGGTGGGCACTGGTGCATCGATCACCAGCCCCAGCTCTCCCGCTGTGTCCATAACTCAGTGGTACCCACGGCTCCAGCCCTTCCCTAGAGACCGGGCGTAGGGCTCCCTGGGACGGAAGTTCCAGGTTGGCCTGGCTTGGGAGACTCAGAGGATGGGCACGAGCACTTGCTAGCACTTCTGTCTCACATCATTGTGTCCAGGTGGGGAAACCAAGGCTCTTCAAGAGGAGGATGGTACAGTCAGGGCATCGGTGGCGGGACGGCAGCTCCAGCCTAGGTCTCAGGAGGCTTGGGCTGTGCCGTGTGGCTGTGAGGGTGTTGGAGCATCATCTTTTATTCTGTCCTCCTCCATACTCTGAAGCTTCGAGAAGGCACTAAGCTTTGCACTGGCTGCTGCTTGTACCTCAAATGCTCTTGCCTGCCCTCAACAACTGACAGATTCCAACTTGTTTCTGGCACGAGAGGCCGCCCCTTCTCTGAGAGGCCTTCGCCAGCGGCCCCGGGAGAGCTCACCTCCCTCCAGCGTCCACGACGGAAGAGCGGGCCGTGCCTCTGGTAAAGCGTGCCGTAGCCTTTTCTATTGCAGACCAGCATCCGCTGTACGTGGGTCTGCCTCCACAGCTATGCTGTCGGCAGACTGAGAGTGGAAATCCTGTCCTTCTCCACCTGCCGTTGTTGGGCAGTGCCTGGGACTGACCAGGTGCTCAGGTACTACGTGGTTAGGTGGACGGGTGACTCGTGACGACGTGAATGATCTCCTCAGCCTCTCTCTATTTTTTATTTTTTAAAGATTTTGTTTACTTATTTGACAGAGAGAGAGAGAAAGAGATCACAAGTAGGCAGAGAGGCAGGCAGAGAGAGAAGGGGAAGCAGGCTCCCCGCTGAGCAGAGAGCCCGATGCGGGGCTCGATCGCAGGACCCTGAGATCATGAGCTGCTTAAGCTGCTTAACTGACTGAGCCACCCACGCGCCCCTCTCCTCAGCTTTTTATCTCCTGTTTTATCTCACTGGCAAAATGTGTATGGATTGCTTGATTGATTGGAAAAGAGCTGACTTGGGAGGTAGGAAAGCCCTGTCCCTAGAGGTGTCCCAGCAGAAACTTAGGCGTGCTCGTGGTTCTTGACTCTGGACCTCTTGGAGAAGCTGAAGACGCGAGCGTTCTCAGTGCTCTCGCACAGAGCAGAGGCGAACGTGCACACACAGACACACGCCTTTGCACGTGATTTCAAGGGGCTCATGGCACCCCCTGCCTCGGCAACAGACCCACACCGAGGCTGCCTGCTGTAGGGGCTGCAGGCCCCAGTGGTAGCCCCGGAGTGACTGAATATTAGGGTCCCTTTTAGCCCTTAGGTTGTCAAATTCATGCTTTCTGCTTTCATTCCACGACTACATTTGAGAGTTTGAGGCAGCTGGTCCCCAGAGCTTATGCTCCAGCTGGGCAGGGGGCATATGGCTGGAAAATGGGGGCACCCGTCAGGTGAGCGGTGAGCTGGGCAGGAGCCGGAGGGATGGAGTCGGGAGGGAGGGTCTCCCTGGGAACTTCTCTGCTGTGTCCTGCTGCCACGCCGCCGCTGCCGCCGTACTCCTCCCTCTCTGGGTCTTTCCCCCATCTCTCTCTCCCCAAAAGCCACACAGACTGCTTCTTTAAGTTAGAATCTCTCGTTGAGCTCCGCCGTGTATGGGGAACTGTGTTTGAATGGGCCTCCAGGAGGCTGCGGGGCCCTTGGGCGTCCTTGGGTGGGGTATTGCTGCTTCTGGCAATGGCTAGCCCTGCCACCTTCCTGGCCTGCTGGTCAGCCTCGGACCCTGGGAACAGGAGCTAAGCTGGGCTCTGACCAGACCTGAGAAATCTTTAGTCACGGTGTGAGTTCACTTTCCCATCAGCCAGTGGGTTGTCTCCTCTCCCTGAGTGCGGCATCCACCTGTTCCTATGGATGGGGGAGGGGTGTGCCTCTGGGGGCTGGAGCCCCAGGCAGACCCCAGGGGGAGAGGGAGTGCAGAGCCCCTTGGAGAAGGGGTGGAGCCATTTGTGAACTGAATGGTTTCTTGTGTTAAAGAGAGGAGTGAGTGTGTGTGTGTGTGTGTGTGCACGTGCGTGCGCGCACACGTGCATGCGCCTGTACGTATGTATGCTTGTGTCTGTGTGTCCACAATGGGGTGTGGGATGACGTTTTGGGCTAAGAAAGCAGTTGTCCAGCTGGTGAAAGAAGAGCTGGGGAGTAGGATCAGAGAGTACCACCCCATGTGCCCTTCAGGACCATCTCTGGCCTGGGGTTGGGGGCAGAACGCAGCCTTAGCTCCAGCCATGATTCCTCGGACGCTTCCGTTCTCATGGCCTTGCCCACTGCCGTGTCCTTTTCTGAGTGTGTTTCCACTTGTGCCGCCTGTCTCTCCTCTCTTCTCTGCACTGGTTTCCTCTCCTTAGAACAGGCTTCTCTGCACTTGCCCTAACTCCTGTCTGCCTCCCTCCCTCGGGGCCCTCTTCCTGTCCTGGGAGTGGGGAACCGCATGGCAAGTTCAGTCAGCCCTGGAAATCTTGGCCTTCATAGTCCAGGTCCCTCCACAGAACCTCTAGCCTGAGGGCCCAGACCCCTCACGCAGCGCAGAGAATGTGGTGCCTCATCTCGTCAGGGCCGAGGGGCTTGGCAATATGAAGTCGAAGGCCCAGGGAGAGTGGTCCACACCTGTGTTTTCCTTTGGCTGTCCTTCCTGTAGGAGAAGCCAAGCCTTGGAGGCCATATGGGAGCTGAAACACAGCAGGCCAGCTGCTCTGGGTGTGAGTCTCCCTTTAGCCACGTGCTGGCTGTTTTACCTTGGGCAAGTTCCTCAGCCTTTCTGAGCCTCAGTTTCCAGCTCTGTAAAATGGAGCCAATAATGCCCAACCAAATAGTGTCCTTGCAAGTAGAAGAAGACCAAGAAAGGGAAAGGATCCAGTGAAGTCTATGGCACGAGCAGGATGAGAATAGATTTCAGCGTCTTCCCCCTCTAACTTTCCCCAACAGCCCAGCCAGAGCCTCGGAGAGGTTCCAGCAATGGGCAGGAGTCGAATGCTCCGTCCCCCAGATATGGTATGAGGATCCCACACTTCCTGCCAGCTGCTGGGAGTGGCGAGGAGGGGGAGGTGGTCTCTTCCTTCAGGCTGGTGATTTGGGCCCAGTGGCTTCCATCCACCACAGTAGTGGGGCTGCCCTCAACCAGTGCCCGGAGCAGCTTAATCTGTGGGGAGAGTGCCTTCCGCTTAGTCCATGGCAACTTGGAGACCCCCGCAACCTAAATCTTTAAGGTGTTAGGGCATTCACTGCCTCATCTGTCGAGGAGGGTTCCCAGGCCCTCCTCTGCCTGTGATGATCTACCCCCAGGACAGTGGCAGGTGTGAGGAACGGCAGAAACAGTCTGGGCTCTGGGGGTGACAGAATGTTGCAGCATCTTTGCCTTTCGTTGTGTCCAGCCTTGTGGGGAAATGAAGAGCCTTCAGAGCTCCTTCAGTCAAGGGCAGCCGAGTCACGGGGTAATCTGCACCCAGCGTAGCCCTGACGGACAAGGCTCTGGCCGTGAGGTCCAGGAGGCCCCTGGAGGCGGCAGGCGTATCTGAGGCCTGAGTAAGAGGAAGGGGCGGGTTCCAGGCCACACCACCGGAGTTATGACCCGATGGAGAGCCAGGTCCTGGACGAGGTTGGATGGACATAGAGAGGACATTCTGGGGCACAGCCAGTGCAGAGCGAAGGGGGAAAAGCAGGTGCCTGTGGGACACCAGGAGGAACAGCGTGGCTGTTTAGGAGTTTGGAGCTCCCTAATGAAGGGCCGCTCCTGCTAGGCCTCAGTCTCCAGCTCTAGGCAGCAGGACTCCGAACAAGAGGGGCTTGGAGTGACCGAGTGCCCTCCCTGTGTCGGAGGGGTGTCTTTCGGTAGCTGGTGTCAGTCCTCTAAGAAAGCAGGACTGCAGGGATCATCCATGTTGCCCTCCTTCCCTGTTCCGGGCTCAGTTTGCAGATGGGAAGCCCGAGGCCAGGCCTGACTCCGCAGCCGGAGGGGCGGGAACACGGCGTCTCCGGGCCTCTGCGCCATCCAGTCCCCGCAGGCTGGGGAGAGGGCTGAGAGGCAACTCGCCTTTCACCTCCATGGCTGGAGCTCCTTGGGGCTTCGGAGAGGAAATAGCTTGCTGCCCCACCCGCCCTTTTAGCCAGCCGGCAAGCAGGACTCATGGCCCTCAGGCCTGGCTGTGTGCCCTGCTCTGTGCCCCGGGCCTCTCTGGGCCTCAGTTTCTCCATCTGGAACGTGTGAGCAGTTGGGTCAGCTGTCTGCTCCATCCTTTCCACTTGAAGGTGGTGTCTTCTTGAATTGGGGCTGGGGGAAGGGAGCTGGAAACGCCCGGGGAGACAGGCCAGAGCCCCCGAGGGAGCAGGGAGAGGCGGTGAAGAGGAGAGCTCTGACCTCGATTCTCTTCCCGGAGCTGCTTGTAGGGCAGAAGCTGTGACCCTCATGAGGTGGGGGGTCCAGCTGTTGGGGAGAGGACAGGCTGCTCGGAGGCCCCTGGCTGCCCAGGGACACCCGAGGGGTCACCCGTGGGCAGGGCAATGTGGCCACAAGGCAGGGGAGAGGCTGTTCAGGGTGTAATTAATGCACTTTTTGGCACCCACCAGACTTCCCCTTCCTCTTGACCGTTTGCTGCCAAAACAGTCCTGATTCCTGTGAACTTGCTTAAATCTTATCCAGAAAAAAAAAAAAAAAGAAAGAAGAAGAAGAAAAAAAAGAAAAGAAAAAACGGGGTGGGGGGGGGAATGAAGAGGGTTGTTATTTGTGAAATTGCATTTCCCAGCCATGAGGGTGAGTCACACCATTTGGAGTTTGGAGTTTCTTGTTTGGATGAACTTTTCTCCGGGAGGCTGTGGTGATGCTGTCGTCCCTCAGGCCAGTTTGGGTGAGGAGAGGCTCCCACTCAAGCTGAGGAGAGACCTGGATGATTGGAAAGGCCAGGTAGGGCCGGGCGGTCTGGACAGACTGCCCTGGGGAGCTTGAACATGTAGATCTGGGCTGGGGAGAGGAGGAGCGGGGAGTGAGTGCATCGGGGGCGGCGGGGGGGGGGAGTGTTGGGGGGGCAGTTTCAGTTTGGAACGATGAAAAAGTACTGGAAGCAGGTGGTGGTGATTGATGGTCTCCAAGTCAAGGGAATGGACTTAGCGCCACGGAACTGTATGCTAAAAAACAGAATTAAAATGGTCGATTCTCTGTAATGACTTTCTTACCACAGTAAAGCCTACGGGTTTTACGGGTCCAGGCTCTCACTCCTGGGTGACTGCTTGGGTAGGTAAGTCTGAGGCGGGGCCTGGAAAACTGTATTGGTTAAAAGTTTCTCAAGGCATTCAGTACAAGTTTGGACACACCTCATCTGTAAAATGGGACAGTGACTCATAGGGTTGTTGTGAGCATCGGCGATCTTAATAAGTATACAGTTTCCAGTCCCTGGGACGTTGTAAGTGCTCAGTAGATGCGATTGGTATTGAATCCCGTGGACACGGGACCCCTCCCCACACCCCTTAAGGTTGTCTAGAATCAGCTCGCACACCACCAGGGATGGGAGATCCTCTGCCCGTCAGGATGGACCGCTCTCTCTCGGCTCATCCGAGAGCTGGATAATCACCTTCACGCTGAATGCAATTTGTGTGGTATTTTCCACCGGTCTTGGGTTTCCTGGTAGCCCCGGGCAGTGGTAGAACAGAGAAGGTCTTCGGGAGCCTTTGAGTTCCATGCCTGGACACCATAGGTTGACTGACTGGGTGTTTGGCCTGAATGCCTTGGATGTGGTCTCTGCGTCTTTTTCCCCAGGTCCTAGGCTCCAGTCTAAACCTCTAGGAGTGGGAACAGAGGCCCAGGGAGGGAGAGGACTGGCCCCAGGCCACAGAGCAGAGTGTCCAGGAAGCCAAGAAGAGTGGTAGTCCCCAGAAGGTGAGGGCTGCGTCCTCTAGGAGGGAATGCCAGGCCCCTAGAGATGGAACAAATGGGAGGCTGAGCTATACATGTGTGAGGGGTGGCATCTGTCCTGGGTGGGGGAGGGGTGCCTGATCTCCTGGGGTCTGCTCTCGGCTCCCCTCCCTTCCTGGCCACACTGAGGGGACACAGGAAGGACTGTGCCCACTCTGAGCCTCCATCTGTCCCATCTTCATAAGGCTCCTGAGGCCATCTCTTCTCAGGGGCTCTCTTCCCCTAGTGGCCTGGGAACTTCCAGGAACAAGGGTATCTTGCCATTAGACCCAAGGCTCCCCAATGTCTGTGGTTCCCTCCTGGAGTCCTAGAGCACCTGAGCTGGGACCAGAGGATGCCCAGGCCCCACGCCCAGGTTTGTCATTGACCCTCCTGGAGGAGCTGTCTCTTTACAGCCTTGGCCTTGTCCCAGGAAAAGGGGACCATGGCCATTCCCTGCCAGCCTCACCGCGGGCCCCACCTTTGCTAAATTCCAGTGTGCCTGGCTGCCCAGAGCCCGTGACTCCTATAAATAGAGGCTGTATACACCAGGAGGGGCCCTGGGCCGCATCTGCTTTGAAGCCAGGCAAGACATCTGGTTCCTGTCAGCTGGAGGTGGGAGAGCTGGGCCACTTCCTCTCGGGCTCCCAGAGAGCAGGCCTGGGCTGGCCTCGGGGCTCTCCGCACACAGTCCGCACAGGCCTCGTGCCACAGGAGACCGGGCAGAGCGCTGAACCTCAGTCTTCTCTTCTGTACAATGGAAACAATCCTACAAGCTGATGTTCCTCTTTCTCATAAGATGGGGAAACTGAGTCAGCTGAGAGCTAAGTGACTTGTTTAAAGCACAAGTAAATGGTGGAGCCCCAGATCTAACAGATTGCTTACCTCCTGGGGGTGTGTAAAGAACTAATGATAACCAAACTCCTCCTCATCACCGCTCACTGAGTGATTCCTAAGTGCTGGGTGGGAGACGCAGTGACCTCACTTTAGCCTCACAGGAACCCTAGGAGGTAGCTGTCATTACTCCTGTTTCCCAGACGGGGCCCCAGGGGCCCAGAGCGGTTCACTGGCTTGCCGGAGGACGTACAACTGGAGTTAGGATACGAACTTGGGCTCCCAGGGGCCGGAACTCCTGGGCAGCTAGAGTCAGTGTGCATTCACAAGTGTGCTTGTGCATGCGCGTGCCTGTGGGCATTTCCCTGAGGCCGCAGCTGCAAACGAGAGCGTGCCCAGGTCCAGGAGCCCTCACAGCCTCTGTCCCCCCCCTCCCCACCCCCCAGGCTCTGAGCAGCAGCATGTACAAGAGTGCCTCACCCTACGGCTCCCTCAACAACATCGCCGATGGCCTCAGCTCCCTCACCGAGCACTTCTCAGACCTGACCCTCACCTCTGAGACCCGCAAGCCCAGCAAGCGGCCCCCACCCAACTACCTGTGCCACCTGTGCTTCAACAAAGGACACTACATCAAGGACTGCCCCCAGGTAAGGCGCCCCGTGGCCGTGGGCCCTCTGGTCTCCACCTTCTCCTCCCCTCTGGTATTTCTGAGGCACTGGCTGGTGTGGATGGGACAGGGCCCCAGCCTGGGCCTGCCCTGGCTAGCGAGCAATCTGGGTGAGGGGCCCCCAAATGAGGTTCCGGGCCTTCACGTCTCCGCCCGTCTTCCTGCCAGGGTGGGTCCTGTTACAGTGGGGCAGGCCAGGGGCCAGCAGCCTCCTCGCAGCTCTCCCGAGAGAGACCCCATCTCCTCACACTCACAGGGAAAGAATGCGGGCTCTGGGCCAGGAATCCAGATGTGCACCCCCTCCCCTAGACCCCACCTCTCCCTCCTCTGCAACAGTATTTCCTCAGTCTCCTGCCTGTGAGGGGGGAGGAGAGAGGGCCTTGCCCCTGACTTTGTGCCCCCACAGGGTAGGTCTGGGTGAAGGCCTCGAGCACCGCAGGCTGGGCCTCTCTTGGCGTGGGAAGGGGGCCAGGCGATCGAGAGTGTGGGGCGCGGCCCCTGTCTCCCACCCCGTGCTTGGCTGTGATGCGCTGGGGCTCCTGGGGGCAGATCCCACTCACAGGATGACCCCTGACTCTGACCGACTGGCCTCTGGCATCCTGGGGAGAGAGGTTAAGGTCGTTTTCAATACAGTCCAAGAGGTATCCGTGATTCTTTTTCCTATTATCTTTTTCATATTTTCTAATGTTTTTATAACGTGTATTTTTGCTTTTATTTTACCTGTGTAATGGAAATGGGATCCTGGAGACTCAGAAAATCCACGTAGTCTTACCCCGCAGAGGGTGGGAGCCCAGGGTGGGGCTGGGTGGGGCTGGGTGCCTCCGGACCAGCGGGAGGCCAAGATGTGCTTGCTGCCCGATGCTCTGTGCCATGCTTCCGGGCCTTGCTGCGTGAAGTATGGGCAGGCACAGCTGCCTGGGAGCTTGTTGGAAATGCAGAGTCTCAGGCCCAGCCTGTAACTGCATTTTAGTAGAAGTCCCGGGATTTGTGTACACCAGTGAGCTCAGCCTCCCCCCACCCTTGGTCAAGAGAAGCCCACCCCTGACCCTGAGCATGGGAGTTGGCCCCCTGATGGCTGTCCTCCAGACCCCACACTCTGGTGGGCCCTGTCTGCCCTCCGTATACGCAGGAAGCCAGGAGCCCTTGGCATGAGGAGATCTCAGCACAGGGTAAGGCCCTTACCCCCTAGCGGTTCTCCAGATGGGATGGGGAGTAGACAGGTGGCTAAGGATCCCATTGGTCCTCAAGGATGTGCCCCTGGCCCACCCAGGCAGCAGCCCCTTGGACCTTCCCCAGCTGAGCCCCTGTGAGGGGACTTTCAATCACTTACCATACCTTGGAAACTTCCCTCCTCATCTCCTGCCTGCAGCCTGTGCTCACAATTACCCAACGTGTCAAGTCTCTCGTTAGCCCTTGTTACATGACGCTTTAAATGAGTCAAGCCCTCACACGGGATCATTGAGTCAGTCTGTGGAGGTGCTGGAATTTTAACCCCAGCCAGCAGGTGACAGTCAGACACCAACAGGGGCTCCTGGGGGGGCACTGAGGTATGCCCGTGCTGAGCTGGAGGCCTGGGAAAGCTTCCAGGAGAAGGAGGGCTTGAAGGGGCCTGGCTGGTTGCTGGAAGAAGGGTGAGCAATATCCAAAGGCAAGGGATGTTGAGGCAGAGGTGGAGGGATGGTGAAGGTGTGAATGTGTGTATATGCCCAGCCCTCTCTCTGGAGGACCCAGAGCTCTCCTAAATGGGGGCGGTGGGCATAGGGTCTCTGACCTCAGTGTCTCTCAATTTCCAGCACAGTGCAAACCCTGGCTCTTCCTTTATATCCCTTTATAGGGATTACATAGCGTGCTCACTCGTGCGGGGCTCTAATCTCTTCTGCAGAAGGAGTACGGGCCCCATTTTCACCCCACAGGTGAAGAAACAGTCTCAGAGAGCAGAAGTGCCGGCGAGAGGGCAGAGTGTCTATGAAAACCCAAGGCTTGGGACCTCAGGGCTCTTTGCTTTCTTGAGCATCCATACCAATCCAGGCTGAGACACCTGTGACCTCTGGGACCTCGGTTTCCCTCTTGAGCTGGAGGAGGCGCTCTTCGAGCTCTGCCTCAAACCTGATTCTATCAGAGACTCCTTCAGGCCCAGGGACCTCCTCCACCTTTCATGAGAGTTTCCTCATCTGTAAAACAAAGCTAATGAGAATACTAACACATAGTACTGTGAGGATTCAAGGGAGAAATGCATGGAAGGTACTTAACACAGTGTCTGGCATACAGTAAGCACTTAATAAATGTTGGCTAGCATTGCTTTTTTTTCTCCCTCGGGTAGCAATAGAGAGTGTGCCTATTTGGCAAGGTACTAGAGACTTTGGCAGGCTGGGATATAATTAGATGCTCCCCACCCCTCACCTGACCACAAACTCCAGGGGCAGGTGCTGGGCTAGATTCATCTCTGTCTCCTGATGATGGACCAAGATACCACACACAGCAGGTGCTCAGAATAAGCTTTCTGGAATGAAGGAATGGGCAGACGAGGCTTTTACAAGTCTGGGAACCTCTGTTTCAAATAAAATATTATTAGCTCAGTGTATTAGTATTTAAAAGTGGACCAGGAGTGCTTCTTTTGGTAACACCTTTCATGAGATATAATTCACATACCATATAATCGACCCATTTAAAGTGTTCAAGTCAGTGATTTTTAGTATATTCACAGAGCTGCTCAACCATTACCGCAATCAATTATAGAACATTTTTAAAAAAGATTTTATATATTTAAGTAATCTCTACACCCAGTGTGGGGCTTGAACTCACAACCCTGAGATCAAGAGTTGAATGCTCTACCGACTGAACCAGCCAAGTGCCCCAATTGTAGAACATTTTTATCATCTCAGAGAGAAACCTCATATGCTTTAGCTGTCACCACCCCCTGGCTCCCCAACTCCTAATAACCCATAATCTACTTTCTATCTCTATAGATTTGCCTTTTCTGGACATCTCATATAGATAGAATGCAATAATATGTGGTCTTTTGTCACTGGATTTTTTTCACTTAGTATATTACTTTCAAGGTTTATGCATGTAGTAGCATTTATCAGTTCCATGATTTGGGAAGTGGTCTATTCTGTTCTATTTTCTGTAAGAGTTTGTGAAGAATTAATATTAATTTTTCTTTAGGGGCATCTGGGTGGCTCAGTTGGTTGAGTGTCTGCCTTCGGCTCAGGTCTTGATCCTGGGGTCCTGCAATCGAGCCCTGTGTTGGGCTCCCTGCTCACAGGCGGAGCCTGCTTCTCCCATGCCTCCCTCATGCTCTCTCTCTCTCTCTCTCTCAAATAAATAAATAAAACCTTAAAAAAAAAATTGTTCTTTAAATGTTTGGTAGAATTCACCCGTAAAGCCATCTGAACTTGGGCTTTCTTTTGTGGGTAGATTTCAGATTTTCTATTTCTTCTTGAGTCAGTTTCTCTAGTTTGTGTATTTTGTAAACTTTGTTTCATCTACATTAACAAATTTATTGGCATACGGTTGTTGGTAATACTCTCTTACAATGATTTTCACTTCTGTAAGGTCAATTATAATGTCCCCTTCTTTTCTTTTTGATTCTTCTAACTTGAGTCTTCTCTCTTTTTTTTCTTGGTCATTCTAGCTAAAGGTTTGTCAATTTTATTGAACTTTTCAAAGAAACGACTTTTGGTTTAGTTGACTTCCTATACTTTTTTGTTGTTGTTGTTCTCTATTATATTACTTTCCACTCAAATCTTTTAAAAAATTGTGGTAAAATATACAGAACATAAAATTTACCAGTGGTCTTAAGGACAGTTGACCCTTGAACCACATCAGTTTGAATGTATACATGGGGTTTTTTTTTCTGTAAATACAATATAGTACAATAACTATTTTCTCTTCTTTATGATTTTCTTAATAACACTCTCCTTTCTCTAGCAAACTTATTTATACAGTATAGAATACATGTGACATGCAAAATATGGGTTACTTGACTATGTTATTGGTAAGGCTATTGGTAGTTAAGTTTTGGGGGAATCAAGAGTTCTACACACATTTTTGACTGCTCTGGAGGTTCAAACTTCAGCCTCCATATGGTTCAAGGGTCAACTGTACATTCACATTGTTGGGCAACCATCGCCATCCATCCACCAACCATCACCATCCACCCGTGGAGCCCTCTTTTTTGGTGTGAAACTCTGTACCCATTAAGCAATAACCCCCTCACTTTCCTTCCCCCAGCCCCTAGCAACTACCATGTGGTCTTTTTCACTGGATTTTTTTCACTTAGTGCATTGCTTTCAAGGTTTATACATGTAGTAGCATTTATCAGTTCCATGATTTGGAATTCATAAGAACTTTCTGTTCTTATGAATTTCACTACTCTAAGGACCTCGTGTAAGTGGAAATTACAGTGTTTGTCATTTTGTGATTGGCTTATTTCACTTAGCATAATGTCCTCAAGGTTCATTCACATTGTAACAAGTTTCAAAGGTTCCTTTCTTTTTTAAGGCCAAATAATATTCCTCCGTGTGTGTGTGTGTGTGTGTGTGTGTGTGTGTGTGTGTGTGTAGACCACATTCTGTTTATCTAATTATCCACCAATGGACAACTGGATGGCTTCCACCTTTTGGCTATTGTGAATAATGCTGCCATGAACATGGGTGTGCAGATAGCTCTTTGAGTCTCTGCTTTCAAGTCTTCATTCTAATCTTTATTGTTACCTTCCTTCAGCTTGTTTTAGGTTTAGTTTGCTCTTCTTTGTCTAGTTTCTTGAGAAGGAAAGTTAGGTTAATGATTTTACATCTTTCTTCTATTTTTAATATAGATATTCACAAGTATAAATTTTACTCCAAGCTGCGTCTTATAATTCTATGTGTTGTCTCTTCCTTTTCATTCATCACGGAGTATTTTCTGATTTTCCTTATGGCTTCTTCTGTGACCCATTGGTGATTTAGAAGTGTGTTGTTTAATATCCACATATTTGTGAGTTTCCCAAATGTGTTTTAAAAACGATTTCTCCTTTTATTCCATTCCATTGTGGTCAGAGAACATACTTTGTATTATTTTAGTACTTCTAAATTTGTTGTGGTTTGTTTCAAAGCATTGGGGCGGTCCATGAGAATGGTTCATGGGCACTTGAGAAGCATGAATTCTGCTATTGGTGGTCGGAGTGTTCTGTAGGTGTCTGTTGGGTCTTGTTGGTTTACAGTATTGTTAGTGTCTTCTGTCCCCTTGCTGATGTTCTGCCTCATTCTTCTAGCCATTGTTTAAGTGTAGGAGTGTTGAAATCTCTATTATTGCTCAATTTACTATTTTTTTTCTTCAATTCTGCCTGCTTTTGCTACTTGTATTTCGATACTCCTTTGTGAGCTACATCTATGTTTGTAATTGTATTATCTGATGAATTGATCCTTTTATTCTTCTAAAGTGTCCCTGTTTATCTCTAGTAACTTGTTTTAAAATCAAATTTGTCTGATACTAGCATAGCCAGCTTCCTTATGGTTACTATGTACATAATAGATCTTTGTTCGTTTTACGTTCAATCTATTCATAGCTTTAGGTCTAAATTGTGTCTCCTGTAGGCAGCATATAGTTGGATCTTGGTTCACTTTTTATTCACTTTGACAGTCCTGCCTTTTGCTTGGATTGTTTGATCCATTCATATTATCGCTAATGCTATTATTATTATTTTTTAAAGATTCTATTTATTTATTTGACAGAGAGAGAGATCACAAGTAGGCAGAGAGGCAGGCAGAGAGGGGAAAGCAGCCTCCCCACTGAGCCAGAAGCCTGATGTGATGCTCAATCCCAGGACCTTGAGATCATGACCTGAGCCGAAGGCAGAGGCTTCAACCCACTTGGCCACCCAGGTGCCCCTGCTAATGCTATTATTAATGCTCTTTTGATATATGCAATTACTGATAAAGTTGGATTTAGGTCTGCTGTTTTACTTTTTGTTTTCTGAATTACTCATGTCTTTCTCGTTTCTCTGTTCCTCCTGTACTGCTTTCTTTTGCATTAAGTGATACTTTCCTTTTTTTTTTTTTTTTAAGATTTTATTTATTTATTTGACAGAGAGAGATCACAAGTAGGCAGAGAGGCAGGCAGAGAGAGGGGGAAGCAGGCTCCCTGCTGAGCAGAGAGCCTGATGTGGGGCCCGATCCCAGGACCCTGAGATCATGACCTGAACCGAAGGCAGAGGCTTTAACCCACTGAGCCACCCAGGTGCCCCAAGTGACACTTTTCTAATGTGACATTTTGATTTCTTTAATGACTTTTTCCCACCGTTTCAAGCTATTTCCTTTGTAGCTGCCCTGGGGCTTATTTTACATATCATAACATGTAAAATCTGCTTCAGATTTATACTGATTTAATTCCAATGAGATCTCAAAATACAACTCCTTTATAGCTCTATTCTCTTTTCCTGATTTCTGGGGCACTATTGTTAGACGTATTACATCTTTGTATGTTGCAAATTCAACAATACTTGTTACAATCATTACTTTATGTAATTTTATATGTCTCAGAGAAGCTGGAAGAAGAAAAAAGAGCAGTTATATGTCCATAGCTTTTGGCATTTTAGCTCTTTTATTTCTAGCTTCTAGCTCTCTTCACTTGTCCCTGTGGACTCAAGTTACCACCTGGCTTCATTTCCTTAACCCAAGACAGATTTGCTTCCACCCGCCTCCTCTGTGCTATTATTGGTAAATACCTTACATTTCCAAATGTTATAGGACAGATAGTACAATTAGATGCATATTATTTTATACATCTGCTTTTTAAATCAGCTGAGAGAAGAAAGGAAAAGAAAAATTCATTTGTGCTGTCTTCTATAATTACGTAACCACTTTATCGGAGCTCCTTGTTTGCTCATGTGTATTTGCGTTACGTCTGGGGTCACTTGCTTTCAGCCTGAAGAACTTCCTTTAGCATTTCTTGAAAGGTTGGTGTGCCAGCAATGAAATCCTGTGTTTTTGTTCATCTGGGAATATCTTTATCTCACTTTCATTTCTTAAAGATAGCTTTGCAAGGTACAGAATTCTTGGCTGACAGTTTTTTTCTTTTTCCTTTGGGCACACTGTTACCCCCTGCCCTCTGGCTACCCTCATATCTGCTGAGAAGTCAGTTGTTAATATTGTTGGAATTCCATTGTAAAGCATATGTCATTTTTTTTCTTGCTGCTTTCAGCATTTTCTCCTTGTTTTACTTTCAGCAGTTTTACTACAATGTGTCTATTTGTGGATCTTGTGTTTATCCTACTTGGACTTTATCGAGCTGCTTGGATGTGTTGATTAAGATTTTTCATTGGATTTGGAAAGTTTTAAGCCATTATGTCTTCAAATATTTTTTTCTGCTCCTTCTCTCTTCTCCTTTTGTGGAATGATTTTTCAGTGGTCTAAGTGCGTTTAAAATCTTAAATAGTCTAACTGGGGGTAGAATGTGTGGAACCCTAGGCATTCACTGCCGACAGCCTGGGTGGTGGCGCGCCAGGAACCAGGAGATATTCTGCAGCCCCTGGTGCAGTCAGGAAGGCCGGGGTGGGCTGGGGCTGCAGGAATGCCAGCTGGCTCTGAGACAGGCCTGGTTGCCCTCTGCGGGGCCCACCTGTGGCTCACCTGTGCATCTCACGGTGGCTTTTGCACCCCAGCGTAGCAGGCTGTGAAGACCCGAGTGGCAGCATTCTGTTCTGAGCCAGCTGCACTTGAGCCTGCGTGGGTATGGGGTTTGAGGTGGGGGCTTGGTGTGGTGCCACCTCTGTGCCTGGGATGCACAATCTGTCTGGGACAGAGCTGGGCCCAGGACACACTACAGAGTGTACGGGAGCTTGGTACTCTGTTAAATGATTCCTTTCCAATCTTAAGGATGGAGACAAATATCCAGAGTTCAGCCATTGGACTGATGGGGTTTCTCATAGGTCCCGGGGGCAGTGTGAGGGTGATTGGGCACTACAGGAAGACTGGGGGCCCCCTGAAGCAGATGCAGAAGGTGCTGGAAACAAATTACCAGTGATGCTGAATGGCAACCCCTCGTTGTGGGGTGAGGCTCTGCCTGGGCCAAGGTCCATCTCCAGCCAATGTCAGCACTGGCCCTAGAAGGTCCAGCAGTCAAGAATGTCTACCATTCAGTTCTTGAAAACCCTGTGCCTGCAGCTGTCTCCACCCTGCGCCAGGCGTTGAGTTTCAGGGTAATAATATTAACAACAGGGATCCTAGTCTGTATGCGCTGAGTCGACCACTGAGCTAGGTGTGAAATATGTATTAACTCATTTAATTCTCTCAGAAGCTCTATCAGGTCAATTGCCACATGATAAAACTGAAGCCCAGAGAAGTTAATGACTTGCCTAAGGTCACATAGTTAGAAAACAGCAAAGATAGAATTGGAATGTAGGCCTTCCTCATTCCAGAGCCCATGCTTTTTATTTTTTATTTATTTTTTACGAGAGAGAGGGGGTGGGGGAGGGGCAGAGGGAGAGGGAGAGAGAATCTCAAGCAGACTCCCTGCTGAGCGTGGAGCCCGACTTGGGACTCAGTCTCATGACCCTGAGATAAGATCTGAGCCGAAATCCAGAGACAGATGCTCTACCACCTGAGCCCCCCGAGCACGCCTGGAGCCCATATTTTTTAAATTGGGTTCTACGATCTGCCTTCACGTCCAGACTCAGATCTTCACTGTCATTCTCATAAAGTCAGGGATCTTTATGTTTTTTACTTTATTTTTAATTTCTTAGATATTATTTAAATTCAAGTTAGTTCACATATAGTGTATTAATAGTTTTCAGAATGTCAGGGTTCTTTCTTTCTTTTTTTTTTTTTTTTTAGTCAGGGTTCCTTATAAAAATGGGTTCCTGGAAATGAAGAGGGACAAGGACGATGTGAGTAGAGGCCAAACAGAGCTGGTCTGGCCAAACTGTTGTGTCCGGAAGATTGCAGCCCTGGTCCAGCCCAAGGGTGTCTGAGGCCCCCAGTGCAGTCAGGAGGGCCGGCTGGGGCTGCAGGAATGCCAGCTGGCTCTGAGACAGGCCTGGTTGCCCTCTGCAGGGCCCACCTGCGGCTCACCTGTGCATCTCACGGTGGCTTCTGCGCCCCAGCGTGGCAGGCTGTGAAGACCCGAGTGGCAACATTCTGTTCTGAGCCAGCTGCACTTGAGCCTGCGTGGGTATGGGGTTTGAGGTGGGGGCTTGGTGTGGTGCCACCTCTGTGCCCAGGACGCACAATCTGTCCGGGACAGAGCTGGGCCCAGGACACACTAGGTGCCCAGCCCTCTCGGAGCTCCTACTGTGTGCCAGGCCAATGCTCGGTAAGGCCCCATCGCTGTCCTCAGTGGGATAGACAGAAACACTGCGGGCTGTCCAGGGTGGCCAGGCTCTGGCTGAGGTTCGCAGCAAAGGACCGCCTCGGCCTGGGGCTTCATGGGAAGCCTCCAAGGGGAGGAGTCTAGAACTGGGGTGGGGCAGGCTTCCAAGCAAGCGTGTAAATAAGGAGGGTATGCTTTCCGGGAAGCGCGAGCCCTTGGCAGTGGCTGGTGCGCTGGGTGCCTGAGGGGAGGAAGGGAGGTGTGGCCACAGCAGGTGGTGAAGGGCCTGTGTGCCAAGCTGCACAAACTTGGACTTTATCTGGAGGGCAGGGGGAAGCCATCCAAGGGTTTAGGTGACATGCTCTGGTTGGCATTTTGAAAGCTCGCACTGGTGGCAGGTCGGAGGCCGGGCCGGAGGAGGCAAGATCGCAAACAAAACCGGTCCGGTAATGTGGACGGATGATAAGACCAGATATTGGGCAAGGAAGGGTGAGCAAAGGTTGGAGGTGAGGGGACACATTCCAGACACTGTAAGATGGTACCGTCTCTGGGGCACAGTGACCACTTGGGGCCACGTTTCCTCATCTCTAAAATGTACTTGCGATTTGAGGTCCGTGCAGGACTCCTTGCCCTGGTGGCCCACTCAGCATCTCTGTTAGGAGGAGGCTGGGCTGTGGATGAGGGCAGGACATCCAGGACCCAGCGTCCTCGCCCTAAGCCCCCTGTCCACCCTCCATGGCAGTCAGGCCCAGCCACATTCAGCCTGCCAGCTTTCCCATCAGGCGCTGAGCTGGGAGCAGAAATTCTCCAAGCTCTCAGGCTCTGTCACTCCCAGGACGTTCTTGGTGGTGCGGGGGAGGGGGCTGCTTATATCTTGGAGGGAGGTCTGAGGGGTGTCATCCCCTGTGCCTCCTGTGTCCAGTGAAGGACCGGGCGCTGTGAGGGGTCCGGCGAGGGCCTGAGCCCAGGGGAGCTGCCGTTCCTGAGTCAGCATGCCCAGGGCTGCTAATGAAATCCAGATGTCAGACAGAAAACAATCATCGCCCCCACCCATCTGGCAGCTCGGGTTACTTGGAGATTGCAAAAGAAGAAGAAAAATAGAGCAGGGAGAGAATCGATCCTAGAACAGCTGAAACCTTAGAGGCGGCGTGTAAATAGTTTCAGGGTCTTGCTCAGACAAGGGACGGGAGGCAAGGGAAGAGCAAAGGCTGGCCCAGGTCCTTTCTTCCCTACCCGAATCTCTGCAGCCCCTGGACCTCAGCCCTTGGACCACGCCCCAGGCCAGAGCAGGCTGGGGTCCCTGTGGGGCTCTGTGACTGCCTGCCCGTGTCTGACCCCTACCTGGGGCTTGCAGCCCCCCATTCCTGCCCTGACCTCACTGCAGGCCTGGGTTTTCTCTGGGGCCAAAGGGGCTGGAGCTGGGGAGGGGATGGGCAGAGAGGGACTGAGGGCCTGCAGAATTTTCCCTGCAGAACCCTGGGCTCAGGATCCTTGATTAGTTCAGAGCCATCAGTGTGCTGGTGGGGAAACTGAGGTTTTCTCACAGCACCAGGCCAGAACTACATGTTATGAAGGATCAATAGAGTGCGGAAGGAAGAAGGAGGGGAGAAGAGGGAAGGAAGGGAGGGAGGGAAGGAGGGAAGACAAACAGCGTCATTATGAGACTCCAGCAAGGAAGGGCCAGCCCGGGGCTGATGGCGTGCGTGTGTCCACAGTAGTTTTGCAGGGGTTCCTCTGGACCCTAGGGCTGGCCGCCCGGCCAAGGGACTTGGGCTGTGATATCGCAGCGCTTGGCTCAGGACCTGGAATGTCTCAAGCGTTCAGGGAATGTTAGCCGGGAGGGTGTTGACGGGGCACAGTGGAGGGCCTCTTGGTTGGCATAGGTGCTGACGCTGGAGAAGGACCCCAGAGCCATGTGGCCCCCTCCTCTGAGACTCCGTCCTTGTGACGGGGTAGTTCTGAGCACAGACCCTGCAGCCTGCCCTCCTGGGTTCGACCCCTGGCCCTGAAATGTATTAGCTGCGTGTCTTTGGGAAAATGAATGGAATGTCCGTGGGCCTCAGTTTCCTCCTGTGTAAGATGGCAATCGTGGCATGTTGTGAGGATGCACGCGTTATCTCATCTGTAGTGCTTAACAGAGAGCCCGGCACCTCATACACACGCCAAGCGTTGGCTGTTGTGACTGTGGTAATGGCCATCATTCCTGTCGTGCTCGGCTGTTTTGGACTGTTATAAGACATTCCAGAGGTCGAAGACAGTGATTCAGGGCTGTGGGCTTCTCAGAGGGGGCCCGGTCCCCCTTCCCACCCCTGGTCCCACAGAAGGGGCTGCCTCCCGGATGGGAGCCTTGGGATGGGGGCAGGGGTAGGCTCTTAGGACCTTGGGCCACCCAGGTTTGTTTGAAGGACAAGAAGTTGGGGACTGGGTCCTGGAGGTTCCATTTTGCCCAAGTGGGTGCTCTAGGAGGAGGGCACTAGGCATGGATGGAACATGCCCAGTGTCTCCTCTGGGCTGTCATTGGCCCTCTGGCCCAGGCCAAGGGATGGCCCAGCCAAGTGCTGGTCCCGGCACAGACAAATGGGAGCAGCTGCGGTGGTGCGGGGGAGGTGGACTGAGGGGCAGGACGCAGTGCATGGGGGCTCCCTGGGTAGCCACTTGTCCATCCTTCCTGCTGTCCCGGGCCTGGCAGGAAGGAGCCCTAGAGGGCCAGTTTCACATCCTCAGCTGCCAGTTCTCCTTTTGAGTGGACCACAGAGGGTGACTCGGAGCCCCCAGTGATCTTGCCATGTCAGGTGGCCCTCCCTTCTCAGTCCCCGGACCTGGGCCCTGAGGGACAGGAATGTTGGCAGAATGGGGAACCAGGACCTGTCCCTGGTCCTTGAACCACCGGCAGAGCTTAGTGGATGGAGATCTGCAGCCAAGCAGTTGCATCCCTGGACTGAATAGCTCCCCAGTGTCACTTCCTCCAGGGAGCCTTCTCTGATTTCTCCTGTTCTCAAAGCCTGAAGGGGCTGCTTTCCTCTGAACACCTGAAGGAGTCCATTCACTCACTCTTTAATTCCTCATGTGCCCATGGCCTCCCGCGTGCCAGGCTCTTGGCCTGCCCCTCTCACACAGTTGTTTTCCTCTTGGAGTAGTTCGGAGCTATGGAAACTTCTGACAGGGTCATCCCTTGGCCCCCTCAGGCTCACTGAGGACTAGAGAGTGCAGGGCAGTGGAATCTCACAGAGCTGGGTTCAGTCCTCACTTCTGCCCTTTCTCAGCCACGTGTCCTTGTGCCTGTCGCACAGCGTCACCCGGGCATCTGTAAAATGGGCTCACCCACTTGCAGGGTGTTTGTGAGAAATGGGTGGGCAAAGCAGCCGATACAGAGCTTGGCATCGCACAGCGTTCGGTACGTGGCAGCTCTTGTTAGTCCTACACACGATATTGCGGGGCCTCCCGAGCCTTATGCGCCCTCGTTTGTAAAGAGCCTGCCTTCCCAGGGTTGGTGGGAGGTGGGTGAGAAGCAGCCCAGGATGCAACGGGCACCGAACCTTCCTCTTTCCTTTCCCCTGCCCCACCCCCGCCAGGCCGCTTAACCACACAGCAGGTGCACGCCCCACCTGTGGGCCTGCGCATACACACCTGGGGCTCTCAGCCTCTGCCTTGGCTCCTGCCCGTGCCCTCCCCCACTCCCTGCAGCGCCCTTCCCTCATCTCCTTCCTCCTGCCGCTTTCAGAGCCCAGCGCAACCCCCCTCCCTCAGGTGCCTTTCCCAGCCATCCTAGACCGATCGGCTCTCCTCTCTGAAGTCCACTCTTCATAACCAGCATCCCAAACCAGGCCTTCTCACCTGTACGGCCTCTCCATCTAGGCCCCAGAGGACAGAGCGGGCCCCTCACGACGCGGGTTCTGCTCTGCCCCAGGCCCGGAATGTGGCCCCAGTGCGGCTTCAGGAGGCAATGCCCGCGTGTTTGCCATTTGAGGTCTGAGCCCTCCCCTGCCCCGGAACTTTGCCCGTGCCGTGCCCTTGGCTGCTAATTCTCTGACTCCGTCTTCTTCCAGCCCAGCCCACATGTCCCCTCTCATGTGGAGCATCCTTCATGCCCCCCGCCTTGCTGCTACCCTGTCTCGCTGAGCCCCCCCTAGCGCTGGGCTGATCCGCACAAAACCCTCTGTCCTGCCTTCTGGGGGCCTGGCCCAGGCAGGAGCTGTGTCTGCTCGGCCGGCCGAGGGGGCACGCGTGGGCTCTGGGGGCCGCTCTTGTCCCAGGTCTGCTTCTCAGTCGATGTCCAACTTTGCCCAAGCCCGTCCTGCCCTTGCGCCCCCCACACTGCCTGAGCCTCGGACATGGGGTCAGCCGGGGACCTGTGTCAGGACCTGTGTGAGACCCAGAGGTGGTGAGGTAGGCACACGTGTTTTGAAAACCGTCAGCTTGTGCCATCTGCCCCACTGCCCGTCAGCCAGCCCAGTGCAGCCCACAGAATGTTTGCCTGAGTGACTAGACGGTATGCGGGCTTCTGGCTACTGCCCTCTTCTGCTCCTGGGCCTTGGAGGTACATTTGTGAGGGCAGCAGCCTCGCTTCCCCCCCGTATCTGGGGTGGTGCCCAGGGACAGGGCCCGATTGGGCCCACCTGCACCCCATGGTTTTGTCTGGGGGAGGAGGTGGCCCAGCCTCTGGGTTCGGGGATTGGGCACCCCCGACCTGGCCTGCCTTGAAGAGCTGGGCTCTCTCCCCACCAGGCTGAAGATTGGGCTGCAGAGAAATCGGGCAGCAGGGCCCGGGAAGGAATGCCCTGGGGTGGGGTGGGGAGCCAGGGGAAGCGAGACCTCCCTCTTGCCCGGCTTACAGAGCACCTCTATCACTGGCTGATGGGATTCTTGCTCTAGCCTGGGCTGTTTCCACAGTCCGTCGGCCCACCTTCTTCTCTCTCTTCATCTCCCCCTCACTTCCTTTCTTCCTTCTTTTGTTTTGTAATAAAGCAGCACGGAGAGGTTAAGTAACTTGTCCCACAGTTGGTGAGGATCGGGCCAAGTCAGCCCCAATCCAGGCCCAGCCTTTCCCCCTGCCCCTCTCTGCCCACAAGAATGGTTCTGTCCGCTAGGCCACACCGTGCACCTGCTGTGCTCAGACGAAGGCAGAGATCAGCCGTGGGAGAAAGGGTGCCCCCCCCTTGCCCCAGGCTTTCCTTGCTGCCTTGTGTCCTGGTGCTTCTCTGGCTTTGGCTAGGGAAGGGAGGCTTTGTATGGGAGTCAGTGTCTCTCATCCCACAGGTTGGCGTGACAGGGAGGAGGGGATGTGTTTCCAAGGTGGTGAGCCTGATGACAAGGACCAGAGGCAGCCAGAAGCCCAAGCTCCTCTGCCTGTTGCTGGGGAGCATGAAGCTCAAACAGGGCGGGGGGGGTCCCCTCCTCCCACCGGCCTTTTGCGCTCTCCCCATTCACCAGTTAGCCCCTCCTCTGTGTTCCCCAAAGATCCTCACACAACCAGCTTAGTATTCTGTGTTCTGATTATGATCTTGGGGCAGGGCCTGGGGGTAGGAAGGGGGCCCAGGAAGTCCCGGTATATAGTGAGTACTCAGCAGATGGGAGCTACTTCTGCAGCCTCAAGCCTGGATGCCCACGTCTGCTGTGGCACCTGCCGCAGAGCCGGGGCCACCATCTGGAGGGCCGAGAAAGCACATTAGCTGCATGTGTGGGGAGCGCTCACAACGTGCAGGTGCTGCTCTAAGCACTTTACACATGTTGATTCACCTGCTTCCTGCCGCAGCCCTCTGGGCTGGGGATCCTATTTTCACCATCCTATTTGCCCAGCACAGAGAGGGTAAGTGACTTGCCCAGGGTCACACAGCACAGATGTCATCTAAGTGGTCTTGCTTCAGAGGCTGTGCCACCATAAATTGGTGAGGGAGGGAGGGAGGAAGAAATGAACAAGACTCAAGTGGAATGTGGGGGAGGCAGAAGCTAACACAGGCTGAGCATCCTCCATGTACCAGGGACCATGCTGGGTCCTTGCACATCATCAATGTCCTCAGAGACATTGAGAAATTCCCCTAGGGTCACACAGGAGCCAAGGGCGTCACTGGCTTGTGAGCCCAAGGAGCGTGGCTCTGCAGCCTGGCTGATTCCTAACCCCCGTTCTACCTACCCAGCCCACCAGGAGCTGGATCAGTAGCCAGTACGGTTCAGCGAGAGCCCCCTGGGGACCCCTGAGAGGCCTCAGGGCAGAGGAGCTGGCTTCTACCCCCAGGCCTACACAGTGGCTGGATAGGCAGGACAGGGACCAACTGGGTGAGGCCACTCATTGCTAAGCTGTGTGGTTCTAACCAACCACAGGAGGAGGAGTTTAGAGGAGGGAGCACAGCCAGATGGGTGACTTAGAACAAGCCCCTTGCCCTCGCTATACCTCAGTTTCCCTTTCTGTACAGTGATATACATCCCAGCTGCCCCTTGGAGCTGCTGTGTGGATCTCACGAGCCAGCAGGGCTGGAACGAATTGCAAGCCAAGCTGAACGAAAGCAAGGGGTCCTTAGGAATAAAAAGATTTTATTTATGAATGTCGAAAGGCTTGCTTCTCAAAGTGTGGCCCGTGGACCAGCAGCAGCATCACCACCAGGAGGTTGCCAGAAATGCAGAACCCTGGGCCCTCCCCCAGACCTGCTGAAGCAGACTTGGCATTTTCACAAACTCCTGGGTGACTGTTGGGCACATTACAGTTTGGTCTAAGGGGTATCTGGGCTCCCACCTCCCCATTTCTGGGCCTGCCTTTGGGGCCCCATTTCCCTAAGCCAGATAGGGGTTCTCGGGTGGAAATCCCCATCTCATCTGGCCCAGCAGGGCTTCTGCCCCTGACAGGGGCACATCAGAATCAAACCGGGAGTGAGCAGAGGCTCTGACAGCCTCTGTGCTCTGGCAGCCCCTGCTGAGGCCTCCTCTGTTTGTTGGAGAGCACAGCCCCCTGTGAGTCAGCAGGGCCAGACGGACCTCCAACAGGGGTGTGAAGGGGGGCATCCTCAGCCGGGATGCCAGCGAGCTGGGGATCACCTTTGAGCAAGGGAAGGGCGTCTGTGCCCAGGCAGTCTCCATCTTCATGCAGAAAGGCAAAGGGCTCAATCGGGGGTTGGAGTGTTTTGGGTTGGAAATAAGAGGGAACTTCCTAATTGGGAACAAGCCAAGAAAGGATGTTGAGGACTCCCATCCCCTTAAATGTGTAGCCCTGTGGCAAGAGGTCAAGAGGCAGAGCTGGAAGAGATTTCCAGAGGTTCTCTGTCCAGCTTTTCTGCCTTAGATTGTTTTGACACAGGGCAGGTGACTTGTCTAAGGCTGCAGAGCAGGCTAGTGACAGTGAGGACCCCAAGCTTCTGACTCGCCATGCCTGGCGTGTTTCTTCATTATAGACTTCCCTGGAGGCTGGGTGACCTTGATGACCTTTGTAGTGTCCCTCCAGCCACCCTTGGAAACGGTATGGAGGGCTTGGAGCATGCGGTTGGGGACGAGGGAGAGGCTGACTTTGTGAGTCCAGCAGCCTCCAGATGTCTCACTCTGTCCTGGCCTACTCGGTCCCCAAGACCACAGGGAGCCCCCCTGGAGTGGGGGGGCTGTGAGGTAGACACGGCCAGTGGGGAATAGGCCCCCGGCGACAGAGGGGTCCAGGTAGAGGAAGCAGGGGGCGGCTAAGGGGCTTGACCTTGGTGTTGGGACCTTGGTGTGGTCCTTGGACCAGTTACTTGCATTCTGTTTGTTTACCTGTAGCATGGAAGAAAGTGCTTCTGTGGAAGTAGCCTTCCACACGGGGTGATTCTGACACTTGGTTGCTCTGAATTGTGTGATTTTAGGAGCCTGAGGTTCCATGACTATTCCGTACCCGAACCGTGCCGTTCCGCACTCATCCACCCGTCTCTGTGTCTCAACCTGCTGTTACTATTGTCCTTTAAAATGAAGATCCCCTGCATCTCTGATTCTAACATATTATTAGACTGACTTGCAAGGATTCTAAGAATCTAAGCTATTATGGTGCTAACATTTAAAAAAAATTCTAAATTCAGCAACTCTGTGATCTGTCATTTCATCTAGGCAGTTGGCCGCCAGGGCCCAGAGCCTGGCCTTTGTGTCCCCAACACAAGGTGGTGATTGTGCGAGCTTGGACGCGTGCCCCCTCCCCTGCTTGGCCTGGCCGGCCTCTCTTGGGGGAAGGGGTGGGGGTGGGGAGAGCAGAGACCCCGCGGAGCTCTCTGTGCTCTGGCTCCGGCTGTATCCCCGCCATAGAGGAGTGGAGGGCGGGGCCAGTATGGGGGCATGTCTGACCCCACCACGGAAAGGCCGCTGGGCGACGCGTGTAGCAACATCTCGAGCCCGCGTAGTGCATTGGCCCCGTCTCCAAACTGAGCTGTCACCTCCCGGGGTGTCAGCTTTGGCTCAGGACATTAGAGTCTATCCCACCCAAAGCCCCACCCCTAAACACACACGTGCACGCGCCCTGATTCCAGATGGGAAAACTGAGGCCCAGAGGCAGGAGGTGACTTGCCTGAGAGAGCTCGTTGGTGCCCAAGGCCTGGCCTCCTCTAAGCGCCCGGCCACTGCCAGGCGCCCTCCAGCCAGTCCTCCTTAGGCCTCGCTTTCTGCACAGAACCATGGACCTTCCGTAGGACCAAGCATTTAGGTCCCTCCGAGGTGACGGGGACCAGCCCAGCAGTTCGGGACCACACATTTCTGGCCAGCAGCGTGGCAGCATTCACCGGGCCCAGGAGCAGCTCTCCTGCCCCACGTGACCTCCCCTGGCTGTTTCCTGCCTGCCAGACCACACCGTCTTCCGTTCCACCCCCCCCCCCCCCCCCGGACCCGGGCTGCCATGTGCCAAGGCACGTCGGGCTCGGAGACCGGCAGGCAGCCGGGCTGAGAGCAGTGGGGCGTGGGGGTGGGCGTCCTCACCGTGTCGCCTCGAGAAAGCTCCTCTCTGGGGACCGGTGAATCCCAACCCCGAGATTCTTTTTTTTTTTTTTTTTGGTTAGAAGATTAACTGAGATTCTATCCAGGAAGCCCTGACAGGCTGAGCCGGGGCCGGGATGAGGCGGGCCTCATCTATTGATTGCCCCCTCCGCACCGCAGCCCTGACCCTGGCCCTGGCCCTCCCCTCGTGTTTGCTGAAGGAGATGGTGACTGGGCTTATTTATGTTCCCTGGGGGTGGGGGGAGGTAACTTGGGATTTCAGACACCTCCCTGGATTTTTACAAGGTTGGCGAGATAGGGAAGAAAGAGGAGAGAGGCCTTGGGCAGCTGAGCTTTTGGACAGGTGTCCCCGTAGCGATGATGAGCTCTGCTAGTTCCTGGGGCCCAAGTCTGGGCCAAGCACTTTGCATTCACCAGCTCATTAAATCTTCTCGGTTCCCCACCCAAAATGCGTCGTTCCTCCCCCTGGAAAGATGGGAAACTGAGGCTCAGGGAGGTTCCGTGACTTCCCCAGGCGCTTGCAGCCAGTCACGGCAGAGGCAGGCCTCGAACCCGCGTTGGAGCCGCACGGCCAGCGCCCTCTTGCACTTCGCACCTGGCCGGCTCGGGACCTAGCCGGTGGCCACCTCCTTGTGCCGCCAGGGAAGAGAAAGACATTTTCCAGAACAGGGAAGGACGGTGGCAGTTTTCCTTCCATCAGCACGGTTCCCTCAGTTTTCCAGGCAGTCATTTGTGTCATTTTGACAAATCCAGGGCTGCCTGTGGCTGGGCCTCCCCCTGACCCACCGAACTCGTGGGGACGGGTGTAGAGCAGGGGCTCTGTGTAGCCCCACGCTCGGCACCCGTTCACAGAGCTCTGAGTGTGCACGCGGGCACGCCCGCCCCTCGTCGATACGCTGCCGCACAGGCTCGCACAGGGGCTCAGGCCGCTGCCAAGCCCCGGGGAGCTGTGAGGTTGACAGGAGGCTCGGCAGACCAGCCGCCTTTGGGGCCTGGGGCAGCCTGAAGGGCCGCTGCTGTCCTCTTGACCATTCGTTTCCCTGTGGGTTGACTTAAAATGAGGCTGGCAGGTCATCTTAAGGTGTGTGCCCTTGGGACATTATCGTGCGCGTTGTTCCTCGTGGGGTTGCGTGCGCGTGTGTGTGTCTGCGGACGTGTGGCTGCCCAGGGCCCAGTTCAGTGCACGGGCTCAGTGCCCCTTTGTGGGCAGAGCGAAGAGGCTTTGCTCCAGACTTTCCACACGCCAGTATCTTCTAGGTTCTTCCCACCACCCCTGCCATCCTGGCCTTCTCGGCTGCTAGGAGTGCGGCAAGGGTGGGAGGCCAGGACCAGGAGGGAGCACGTGGGGGTGAGTGGCAGGGCCCAGGGAAGGTGGGGTCCAGGGGGCTCGTCTTGGGTGCCTGTGCCGAGTTACTGCCCCGCCATCATCCCTGGGGAGGGGGGATGTGTCCTCCTGGTGACGTGGTCGGAGTCAGGTGGAACAGCCTTCTCCTGCGGCGTGGGGGCCCTCCGGGAGCATGATGGGGTCCCAGCCCCGAGAAGCTGGCTCTGGGAGGTGCTGGGGGAGCTGTCTGGAAGCGGCCACCCTCCCTCCCTCTCTCTCTGTGTTTGTTCCCCTAGCACTGGACGGGGGCTGGGGGTCTGCGCTCCCTCCTGCCCCTCACAGGCTGCGTGGTGCTGGAGGTCGCCCGGCCTCCCCCGGAGACCACCGTGCCTGCCTATAGTGTGCGCTGCGTCCAGCTCCCTCCCCTCTTCCCAGGCCTTCTCCCTTTTGAGACTCCACACCTCTGCCACTGGCTTGTCCTCCTGGGCGCTAAAGAATCGATTGTTCCAGGCCGAGTAGGCAACAGGGTGCGGTGGGAGCTTCCCATGGCCTGGCCGTTTCCAGTGTGGCCCTTCCTGCGCTGAGCCTGTGTGCTCACTGGCAGGGGAGTCTGTGTGTGTGCGTGCGTGTGTGTGTGTGTGTGTGTGCGCGTGTATGTAATCATAGCACACGGCAGGGTAGCTGCCCCCACTTCCACGTCAGCTCTGTGGTGGACCCTGTCCCCAGGGGCATCTCACACCTGCTCAGGTGACAGATTTATTGGTCACTCTTCAGGGCAGGCCTCTGGGAAAGAGCCAGGACAGACAGCCGTCACGAGGCTGTCCCATCTACCACTGTTGCCTGCTGCCCTGATGGCCCGTCCCCCTTCCATCCATCACTGCCAGCCGAAGGCCACTGCCATCGCCCTCCCCTTGTTCCCTCTGACCCCCGCTCCAACCATCAGCCAAGAGGGGGGTCCCTGGCTGACCCCCATAGCCACGCAGGATGGTTGAGGCCAGATACCGCAGAGTTGTTTTTGACTCCTGGCTCTCCCTCCCCAGAGCCAACTCAAGCTGGGGAGGACTCTGTCTCCCGTCTGTCTCCTCTCTACAGCTCCTCCCCCGACCGGACCAGAGGCTCCTCTCAGCAGCACAGGGCAGCACCCGCTCCCGGCTGGTGTCCTCACATCCAGTCCTGGCCCCATTCAACCCATTCTTCATGTGCAGCCGGAGACCTTCTGGAAATGCCAGGCTCATCTGGCCAGCCCTGATTTTAAATACTTCCCTGGCACCCCACGGCTCCGGGACTATCAGCCAGCCCCGCAGTGTAGGCCCAGGAGCCTGTGTGGTCTGGGTCTCTGGAAGCCCCCCACGCATCCTGCTGCCCAGCCCTCTGCACGAGAGGTTCCCCTACCTGTCATCTCCATCGGGCCCTCCTGCACTCCCTGTGGCCTCCTCCCCAACCATCCTGGTCCTGTGCTCCCCAAACACAGGGCTCCGATCCCCAGAGCCCGTCTCTCACTATGTAGATCACTGTTGAAGTGTGGCACTTTTCTCTGTTAGTTTGGCATGGCTTTCCTAAGTGTCTGGTATGTGCCAGGCTCTGATCCCGGTGCTGGGCATGTACCACGGTGAACAAGAAGACGGCAGAAGAGTGCAGCTCGCACTTTAGTGGGCTGTCTGCGAAGAAACAAATATAGACGGATGCGCTAGGGAGTTAGGTCAGGTCAGCTGGGATTGTCGGGACAGTCCTTCTGAGAAAGGGACGGCTTGCTAGAGACCAGTGAAGCAAGGAAGGAGTGTGTGGGAAGGACAGGCCTGGCTGGGGGAGCCATAAGAACGGAGGGCCTGAGGTGAGGCGAGGATGTGCTTGGTCTGTTCAAGGTAGAGCACGAGGGCCAGAGTGGCCCTCCTGACGGCTCCAGCGCAGAGGGAGGGCTGGTTGGGGGGAGAGGGGCTGAGGCACAGGAATGAGCAAGTCCCTAGCCCTGCTCTCCCTTCTCCCACCTCCTCCCCCAGCTGGGCAGCCTTCCTCTGGGGGACATAGATGGGCACTTGTCTTGAGGGCCCCCTCCCCTCCCCCTGCCCCCTGAACACTCTCAGTGGGGACAGGAAGTGTTGGGCCTCGCCTCCCAGCTGCCCGGGTGGGACGCCACCGCGCGGGCTGGCCTGCCCAAGGAGGGACAGAGGCCCTATTGAGCTCAGACTCTGGACCAGCAGGGACAATAGCCACACTGAGGGCCAGGAACATCAGCCGGCATGCTTGTCCAGGAAGTCGCCAGGCCGCGGCCCGCCCCCCTCCCCAGGCCCCTCCAACCCCTTCTGACTTTTTCCTCTAGCTACTTTTCTCAGGCTGATAGTAAGGTCCCAAATGGTCACTTTGTGCTTCACCTCCTCCCCAGAGGCTCCCTGCTCTGTGCCAGACCCATGCTGGGCCCTGGGTTCAGAGAAGAATCCCACATGGTCTCTCTCCCCGGGGAGGGGACTGAGGACGAGGCGACGGATGCACAAACCAAGTGGGACATCCCATGTACCTCCTGCAGGGATGTACAGAGCACAGCAGCCCGCCGTGGGCAAGGCTGGGTCTTCAGGGAGAGCTAGTAGGGAAGGCTTCCTGGAGGAAGAGTCGTAGTTCTTAATTGCTCCTGCACCCCAGGTCCCGTTTTGAAGACGCGAACTCTGGCTGCTTCTCCAGGCTGCGTGCTGCCTGCTTGCAGAACGTTTGCAGCAGAAGGGACCTAGGCCAGGAATGCCAGCACGAGTCATGGGTGCCTATCAGCCCCAGCCCACGGGCACAGTCCCTAGTCATACCCTCCTCGCCCGGAGAATCCTTCTCAAGCCAACCGTCCGGTAGCAAGGAGCTGGAGCGACACCCAGGATGGTCTGCCCCTTCCTGGCTCTCTCTTTCCCCCCTCTCAATGACACAGGGTAGACTGTGATTCAGGAAGGGAAGGGGCTGATCTCAGGTCACAGAGCATGTTGGTGGCAGCGTGCTGGGAACAGGGTGCAGCTTTCCGGTCTGAGACTTCAGAGGCTGGGACAGACCCTGCCTGTGGCCCCCATTCCGTGAAGAAGAGACCCCGCTGGTCCGTGGTGGCCCCTCACTGCTTCAGAATTGTCATGATTCAAATGAGATGCTTGGATTTTTCTTTCCCTCCTGACTGTAATCTCCTGGGGGCCGGGAGGCACCCTGCTCCCGTGCCTCATAGATAGTTGGCACTCATGACATGAAGTGCTGGGGGCGTGAATGGGAGACCCCGTGGGGGGAGGGTTAAACGCACACGGTGACCACTCCTCAGTCCCTTTCCCACTCCAGGCTTGGTTGTTTGTCCCCCACTGGCCTGCAGAGGATGAGTGGGACCCCCAGGGGCGACACAGGCCCAGCCACGAATCTGTTCACATACCTGTCAGGACATGGTAAGCAGCCAGCCCAGTTGGGGTGGTACTTGAGCTTCCTGAGGGGAAACTGAGACCCACAGAGCCACAGTAGTGAGCTTGGAGGGGAGTCTTGCAACCTGGGCAGGGGGCTGAGCAGAATCCCCTGACTTCTGGGCACCCAACCTGGCCACTACCCCCCACATCTGTAGCTCAGGGACTGACTTTTCCTGATAGCTGGGCCCCTCGGGACCTGTGCGTGTCAGTGCCAAGGCAAACAGCAGTGCCGGGGGTTGGCGGGGGCGGGGGTGGGGTGGGGGAATGCCTGTAGGCCCTGAGTTCCTTTGCTCTCCTGAACAGACAGGGCCAGAGCCCCAAGCAGCCAGGCCCCCTGCTCCCTTCATTGTTCCCCGTGATGGTTTCCAGATGCCGAGGAGTCACAGGTTTGGGGCTGAGCCAGGAGCACCAGGCCAGCCCTCCCCCAGCACCCCGCCGCCACCTCCACCAGCTCCACCATCTTCCAAGAGATGGCCCTTCCTCCCACCACAGGCTGTCGTCCTGCTCCAGCCCGGCAGCCTCACTGTCCCACGGTCAGCCCAGCTCCTGGGGCGAGGAGCCCTGCACTCCACTCCCGGCTCTGACCCCCACTTCCTGTACAGCTGGGGCTACTCACTTGCCGTCTGGGTGCCTCAGTCTCCCGGGCTGTACAACGGGCATGTGGGGAGGAGGGCGGGGCAGAGAAGACCGAGTCTGCGCGACACACCTACTTTAACATACTGTTATTAGCATCATCTGGAGCGATGGTTCCCACAGGGGGTCCCTGGGCTGGCAGCGCCAGCAGCTCCAGGGACTTGTGAGAGATGCAGGAACTCAGGCTCGCCCCAGACCTATCGGTCCTGAAACTCTAGGGATGGGACCAGCAGCCTATGTTATAGCAAACCCCCTTGCTCCTGCCCCCCCGCCAGATGGTTCGGCTGCAGGCTCAAGCCCGAGAAACAACCTGTGCTCTAGAATTAGGAGCGTCGGCAACTCGAGTCAGGGAAATGGAATGCAGACTCCTCGGCTGTGTGGCTCTGGAAATGAGCCTTAGTTCCCCGGTAAGGAAAATGGATCGATATTCCTGCCACTGTGCTGATTGAGCTGAGCACCGATCAGCCAGGTTCCCACACCATTCTTCTGGCAAAGACACTGGTGAGGCAGGGTCGTCTGTCTGGCTCGTGCCGCACGTCAGCCCTCTAAAGGATCTGGCTCAGAACCGCAGTGGAGGGGCCCACACCCAGGCTGTGGGGGGTGAGGGCACTGCTTGCCCTCACAGGCGTGAAGTAGGCCCTCGTGCCACTTGAGAGAACGTGGCCCAGAGTGATGAGATGAGCCCCCCGGGGTGCAGAGACCAGAAGGACCCCCGCAGGCAGGAGTGGGCAAGGAAAGCGGGCAAGCAAGCTTCCCCAGGATCGGGTGGGGAGACAAGGTGTGCCAGATAGAAAGACTGGTGTGCACAGAGGGAAATGTGGGAACGAGTACCACTAGCCAGCACCCCCCCACCCCGCTCCGGTGTTGGGTACACCCTCTCCTTCCTCATATGCAGCTCCCCACGGACAAGGGCAAGGACATCCTCCCAAATCAGAGTGGAGACCCTCTGGGAGGCACGCGGTGCTGTGGGAGTCAGCCAGGCCTGGGTTTGGATCTGCTGCTTCCTGGCTCTGTGACCTCAGGCAAATCTCCCCACCTCTCTGTGCCTTGGATTCCTCACCTGCAGGGATCTGAGTGAAGAGGGAGTGGCAGGTGGAGGTTACACCGCACATAGGCAGGAACCATGAGGGTTTTATAGCGGGGACCCTGGGGCCCTGGGAGGGGAATGGAGCATCTGGGGACGTGAAGCAGGGCTCTCTGGAGCCGTGCTGAGCTGAGCGCTCTTGCCCTTGGGGACAGCGGGGAAGGGCGGTTTTGTAGGCTTGTTCAGTCCCCGGGTGAGGAAGCAAGGTCCACTGCAGTCTGGGCTATGGAGGTGAGAAATGGGAGGCTTCTGCCTCCTCGGGAACCGTAAGGGCGGCTCTTCCTCTGCTAGGTCCTCACCCCGAAGGGGAAGAGCACAGGTAGGTTTGCGCCGCAGTCTGATGCCTGGCAGTGGCCGTGAGTGGCCCCCATATGCATCACGTGTCCGGATGCACACCCACCCCCTGCCCATGGCCCATTCTCTGGTTTCCATCCGACGCCGTGGAACCACAGGAAAAGCTGGTGTCTCCCTGCACTGGCCCACGGGAGCCTCTTAACCTCTGCTCTGCCCAACCGCAGTTGCCACAGGTGGCCGGAAGCCCGTCCGTGGCTTTCGGGACTTCACTTGGCAATGAGGGAATTGGACAATAGCCATCAAGATTGGAGTTCACGGCCTGCCTTTTACTGGCTTGGATGGGCTTGGATGGCCTTTGACAGGTGACTAAACCTCTCTGGGCCTCTGTTTCCTCATCTGGAAACGAGGTCACAATGAAGCCTCCTGCAGGTCAGGCGTGTGGCCTGCGTTGGCGGGCACTGGACGCTCAGCACGGTCCTTTCCTGCCTGCGGTGCTTGTGGTTTCCCGAGCGACTCAGGCTCCTGCACTCACCTGCGGAAGGTTCTCAGAGATGGACAGCTTGCTTCTCTTTCCACCCCTCCGTGGCCCGAGGAGGAGATCGAAGCCTAGGGAGAGGAGGGACTGATGTGAGGACATTGCTGAGGCTGGAGGTCGGGCCTGCAGCCTGCCTCCGGGCAGCCATGGGAGCCCCAGCTCTGGCTTCTGCTGGAGTGGCCCCGAACTGCTGATTTCAGTGTTTTACGGGCCAGGGTGGATCAGATTTCTTTTCTGGCTCTGGGCCACCCTCCACACCCTTCCCCCATTGCTATTTTGAGCTGAGTTCCCCTGTCCCTTCCTCCAAGGCTGTGGCCCTCGTACCAAAGCCTCATCCCAGGTGAAGATCACCACTGGGTACCCTACTGTAACCTTCCTGTCCCCAGCAGCGCCCCTAGGATTAGTGCACAGCCTTCCTCCAGCAGGTAGGGCTGGGCTGGTCACATGTGGCCTGGCCTGGTCCGGGATGGCATCAAATGTGGAGCTGGGGACCAGCCAGCCCAGGGAGGCGGTGCTGACGGCCTAAGGCGGCGCCCCCAGAGCGGTCAGTGCAGCCCAAGAGGGGCACCCTGTGAGATGAAGAGCCCGCACCAGGACCCAGCATGGCCCCCTCCCGCCAGCGTGACCTCAGCCCTGGCCCGCACACTTCACCCACCATGGGCACTGCCTGTGCCCGTGTGCCCTAAGAGCCCATGTGCTCCAAGCCCCGCCCAGGGCTCTGAGGGAAGCCAGAGATACGGAGGGCTCCGCGTCCCCACCGCCCATGTATAGACGGGTGGGAAACGAGAAGGCAGAAACGGTTAAATTCGGGATGCAATCTCCGGCATGCCGGATCATCCCTGGCATACTGGAGGCAGGGTCATGGGCATGACCCACAGCCAAGCAAGCGGTGCAGACCACATGGTCCCCTGGGAGTTTGAGGAGCTGGGGCCTTCTCTGGGGGAGGCGGTGGGAGGGTTCTCAGCTAGCACAGGAGCCTGGGACTCAGAAGACAGACTGAGCACCTCAGGGAGGGCAGTTAACTCTCTCTGGGATGAGGGAGGTCACAGGGTGTGGCCTTCGAGCTCGGCCTTGAAGGATACAGGGACATTCACCAGGTAGAGAAACGTTTAGGGCATTGGGAACAGTGAGAGCAGAGGCCCGGGGCGGGGTTGGGGAGGAGGACACAGCGTTTGCAGAAAATGATTTTGTTGCCTCTGAGTGTAGGTCTTGTAGGAGGGGGAGTAGCTAGCTGCCACTAAGGTGAGAAGGTCATCTGGGCCCCATGGGGAGGGGGCCCGAAAGCCTAAGGTGTTTTGCGTCAGTCAGGCAGTTGGGGGTGGGGTCGGGGGTGTCCAAGCCTGCTGTGCTCATTCAAGTACCCAGGAGAGGCTGCCCAGCTGACCCCAGGCTGCCTGTGCAGCGGGAGAAGGGGCACAGCCAGGAAACGGGCTCGCAGAGCAGACGGGCCACCCAAACGGGGATGTGCAGGGACGCAGAGGCCCACTCCGAACCCGCGGTTTTCAGACTCAGTAGCATCCAGCTCTGGGCCGACCGCAGGGTGGTTGCGAATCTTCCATCCATCTCCTACAGTGGCCGCGGCGTGGGCCGCAGTTCTCTCTGCAGGCACACGAGGGGAGGAAAATCCACATCTTTTGCAATCGCTATGATTCGGATGTTTTTCACCCCTTCGGACTGGCCCCTCTTCCCCTCCCCGCCCCTGAGTTCTGATCCATGCGGTTTGCTAGTGGAGGAAGGCCAGAAGCAGGAAACAGATAACTCAGGGAGTGGTTGTTCATGTGATTCAAAAGTGTCTGCTTTCCAAAAAGTTTAGCCCCGCAGTGCTTCACGTTGCCTGGCCTCGGGGTGGGGTTCCGAGAGAGGGGTTTCTGCCTCCGCCGTCGCCAGGGGTCCTTGGGGCATAGGCATCCAGCTGGAGGCATGTGGGGATACAGGCAGGGGGCCTGGAGGGGCTCCTTGGTCTCCTTGTGTCCTCGTGTCCGTTTCTGCTTTCCCTTGTCGCTCGCTTCCTGCCTTCTCTCACCTCGTCCTGTCACTCCCTGGCCCTCCTCTCCCAGACTCTGCCCCTTCCTGCTGCCCCGTCCCCCAGCAGGGGCTCTTGGCTCCCACCCTCCCCCCCGCCCCCCCGTCACCCTCCCTGTCCTTTATAACCGATGTCTCTGCCTCCCCTCCCCTTGCCCTGCCTTTTTCTGCATCCCCCCCCCCGCCTTATTTTCCCCTCTCTCTCAGGCCTCCCCTCCTCTCCGCACCCCCACTCTGTGCCCCCTCCCCAGGGTTTTCCTGAGACCTTTTCCTGGCACTGTGAAAGCTTCCATTGTTCCCGGCACTTTGACAAACCCTAGTGTTGTGGAATCAGGATGGCATTTTTGCGGCTGCTTTGGGCTGGGAATGGGGCGGGAGGGGTGACAGGAGGCTGGGCTTTCTGGGCTCATGCTGGGCTGCGGCAGGAACCCAGAAAAGGGGAGGGGGCCGGGGGAGGTGGCCAGGACGCCTGTGCTCAGACAAGGGGGCCCTTGAGGCTCCAGAGGAAACCCAGAGTGGCCTCTTGGAGTGTCCTTCCTCCCTCCCAGCAGCCTGCGGGCCGCCCGGCCCAGCCCACCTGTCCCTCTGATCCCTGCTTCCTCTGGGGCCTCGTGGAGCCTGCAGCTGCCTGGACCGGCTGCAGACGCCGAGCCGGCCCTCCTGCCTGCCTCCACGGGCCATGTGTGTGGACACGTGAGTGTGGGGGTCTTTGGAGGGTCCCCGCAGCAGGGAAGGAAAAGAGTGGGTCTCAGCACAGGATGGACTTGAGCCCAGAACCTGGCCCCACCACCTACTAATCATGTGACTTTGGACAAAGTCACTGCCCCCTCCCAAGTCTCGGTTTCCTTCTCTGTCATTAGGGTGAGGAGTCCTGATTTTGTAGGGCTGTTGCATTGATTAGAGGACATCTCAAGTGTCACGCATGGGCTCCATGCCTGTCACCTGGGAGGGTGACGTGTAGCCTCTGTTTGAGGATATGGGTCCAGGAGTGTTTCTACAGGTGCGAGTCTCACTTGGGCCAGAGCCCGGAAATGTGTAGTTGTGTCCGTGACTGGTGTGGGTTGCAGTTGGAGAAAGGGTCATAGGGCTGAGCGCTTTGGAAGGCCCCGCTGTGAGAACATTCCTCATCTGTCTTCCTGGAATATTCCATCGGGCCTGGTGCAGACTAGGTACTCCAGAGCTGTTAGTTGAATGAATGAGTAATTGAGGCGGGGGCCGGGAGCTGGAGGTCAGAGGCAGGGTCGTATTCCTAGGATCAGGCTTGTGCTCTGGGTTTATCATAGCTATTCCATGGAGAGGCTGTGCACGAGGAGGGAAGGGTTGCTTTGGAGCTAGCAGATTGGGTTCAAGTCTTGACTCCATGGCTGTGGGGCCCGGCACAGGTTGCTTGGCCTCTTTGGGTCTCAGTTTGCTCTTCCGTCAAATGGGGAGGCTGTGGTTGGGAAGTGGCTGGCACATAGTAGGTGCTCATTAAATGTTGGTATCCCAGCCCCTCCTGAACAGCCCCCTCGCTTGCAGGTGAAGAAATTGGTGATGAGCATGGGAGAGCGAGGGCCCAAACCCGGGCCTCTGGCCACAACCCCTGTTCACCCTGCATCGGCCCACACAGCAGGGAAGGCAAAGGGGTGAGCCCGAGGAAGGGGGGCTCGAGAGAGGAGTATCCAGGAGAGGGGCAGTGCCTACTCCAGGAAGGACCCCTAACATCCAGAAAGAGTCCCCAGAACCCTCTTGAACTATCCAGGAAGGGCCAGCAGAGCTGCGCAAACGGTCCCGGGACTATGACACGGCCTACGTGTGGAAGGGCATCTCGAACTCCCGAAACTCAGGGCTCTTCCTCTCTTGACTCTGGGCCCGGAGCACCTCAGGCACCCGGCTGCAGGAGAGCATGCAGACAGGGTGGGTCGGGGAGCCGGCAAGGAGCCCATCTGTTCCTTATTTCCTCCCCCTGCTCCTCCCTGCTGCGGCCCTTGCCTCTCCGCGGGACGCCCCGTGGGCTGGCCTCGTGCCCCACAGCAGACAGGGGAGGGGGAGTGGGGCTGCCAAGGCTCACGTTGACTTACGGGCCTCAGAGAGAAAGTGACCCTGTCCAGCAGGTCCAGTGGTCAGTGCCACTCTCATTCTGGGGATGGGGAATCTGAGGCCCAGCGAGGGGAAGGGATGCCCCCCAGGCCACCCAGCCCACCAGGACCTGTGACGGTAGCAGCTGATCTCTGTTTCTCTGAGTCCTGGCTGGGTGGGTTCCTCGTCTGTGCCAGCCCAGCAGGGCAATGAAGAGAGTGGGCTCGAGTCAGGTGGCCTGGGTTCAAATCCCACTCCACCACTTGCTAGCAGTGTGGCCTTGGGCAAGTCATTTTAGTGCCTCAGTGTTCTTGCCTGAAGCCTGGGACAGATGGTGCCTAGCACAGGAGGCAGTGGTGGTTGTAGGGATACCAAGAGAGCCTGGCCCTGGGAAGGCCTGTAAGGAGTGTGGCCGTTTCTCCGTGGTCTACCATCCCAGGCAGGCGGGGTGGTGTGGCCAGGGCTGGGGTGTGGCTGGGGCCACAGCCAGAACCCTAGATCCCGAGAGCAGAGGCTGTGCGTCCTGGGGCAGAACCTGGCGTGGAGTCCTGACATGCAGGGGACAGAGCCCCCTCCCCCACTGCCCTCTCCTGGGCTCGGGGTCCCCGGCACTCTCTGCCACAAGCTACCAAAGGTGATGACGTCCTCCTGCTGCCAAAGGGTCTCTGTCTAAAAAGGGGCCAAGAGGAGAGCAAGCTTTGCCCTCAAGGCTTACTCACTCTGGGTGGGACTCCAGGAAGCAGGGGCAGGGAAATTGACTGGCAGGGTGACCAGCCAAGCTCTTATGTCATGTGACAGGTGTGGATAACTCCCAGCTGACCTCAACTGAGGGAGCGGATAGGATCTAGGAGGTGGGAAGTCTACTCCGTGGCTGGGGGCAGGGCAGCTCTACGGAGAGGACAACCAGCAGCCAGAGGTCGGCCAGTGTCCAGCACGTGGTCCCCAGTGGACACACCTGCAGGGGCAAAGGGGGGGCGAGTATGGATGGAGTTGCCATCTCCATGGGTTGCCACCACCTTGGGAAAGCATAGGGCGCCCCCTCGTGGGCAGGAGGGGCTGGCAGGCCAGGGAGTCGGCTGATGAGCCCTCACCATCTCCATCAAAGTCATACCTACTCCTTAAAGACAAGTCATTGATTAGAATAGAGAATCCTGCCTCCTGGATTCAATAGAGAATCCAGTGTTGGGATAAGTCCTGAAACCTCTGAACGCTGCTGATCTTGTTCCTGCTGGCCTTTTTCATGCCCATTTTTCCTTTTTACGGTTTTACTCTAGGGAGCCGTCTAGAGCCTATCACCTGTCCTGCTTTCCTATAAAGAACATTTTCCCAGACCCTTAAAGAAATTCCTCATGAGTATTTTAACGGTTCGCTGTCACTCATCCAATGGGTGTAGCATCACTGAGGGAACCAGAGCGTTGGTGTTAGTGTTTAGCCTGTTCCAGTTTTGCACGTCAGAAGCCGTGCCATGACAAACATTCTTGAACACACTATTGGTCCCCATCTCTGATCCTTTCCTTAGGACGGTTGCCTGGAAACAGATTTGCTGGAGGAAGGGACATTTCTAAAAGTTTAAAGGCTTGTTGCCTAGTTGTGCTGTAAGAATCTAGTAGGAAATACACCTGTTCGGCCCCACCTCCAGCAGCGACTGAGAGGGCCCTCTCTCCACACCTGCTGGTCGGTTTTCCTCAGTAACAGGAGTTGGAATACTATGGAGGGGGAAGTGCCCTCAGAATAACCTGACTGAGACAGAGTTCCCCTCAGCAACCTCCCTGATAGTTGTTTACCCAGCCCCCTTCTTGCATACCCCAGTGACAGGGAGCTCACCACCTTACCATCAGCCCTAAGAAATCTCATGAGCTGTTGGGAAAAAAAACACGGAGCCAATCTGAGGAAGTGCCCTGATAGTGTCAGCATTATCCGCCTCTCTTCCCAGGCTTCCCTGGATGGCTCCTCCCATAACCCGCCCAGCTTTGCTCCTGAGGCTCCTTGGCCCAGCTCTCCCTCCCCTCCCCCACAGCGGCCACCACTGCTCACTTCCCAGGCTGCCCTGTGCGGGGATTCTAGCCATGGTGTGGAGGTCCGAGGACCCAGCCCCGCCTCTCAGCTCAGTGTCTGGTCTGCTGTGTGTCCTTGAGCAAGTTGCCTTGCCTCTCTGGCCCCCAGGGCCCCTGTCTGTGCTACAAGGGGTGGTGTCTGAGCGCCAGTGAGTTTTGCCCGGGTCGCTGGCTGATGTGATTCCCCAGAGGGGTACGTGGCAGGGGCCCAGGTCAAGAGAGCAGGTCAGACCTGGCACTCTTCCCAGCCGGGGCGGGCGGCGGCCCCTGCAGCGCCGGGCAGTCAGCGTCTGTTTCATGTTGAAGTTTATGAGAAGAGGCCGGCCTTTCTGGGAGGAGGCAGGGGGAAAGTGTGTGTGGGGGGGTAGAGGAGCCTTTGTTCCGTCAAAAATTCCTCCTCTCTTTGGCCCTGCCTTCCTCTGTAAGCATAAACAGTGTTGGGATAAGTCCTTCCAGGAAGCGGCTCCTCGCCGCTGAGCTGAGAGAGCTGCCCGCTGGCTTGCCTTTCCCTCCCTGCATCCTCTGCCTCTTCACCCCTGCCCTGCAGGTCACTCCTCCCCTCTGCCAGCAGGAGGGCAAAGCCACCAGGCTGGGCTAAGCAGAAAGGCTGGCGGTTCCCCCTCCGGAGCACAGGCCTCAGCTTCGTGGTGGGGACACACTTGGGGGTGACAGACAGCGAAGGAAAGCCCAGTGCAGCCTTGTGGCAGGGCCTCGCACGCCAGAAGCTGGAAGCTCTTCAGCAAGTCCTGCCCCTGCCTCGTGCTTCCATTGCACCATCTGTTAAATGGGTTGATGATGTTCCTCGCCCCACAGGATTATGGGAAGAGCTGAGTGGGAGCCTGACAGGCCGTGGTGGTGCCCTATAAGTGTCTGCCCTCGCTCTTCCCTCTGTTCTCCACCAGCAGCCCCTGCAGAGCTTCCGTGGCCTTCCTCTCTCTTTCTTGGCTCCTCTATGAAAATTGTAGGTGAAGACACCTAAAGTAGTTCCTTTTTTGCCTGCCACCTCCCCCACCATCAAGGTTAGCGGGCCCACCCTTCACCCAGGCCCCTTCCCGTCTTCGGAGCTTTCCTCCCGTGATTTCTGCCCGCTGGTCTCAGCCCCAGCCTCTGCCTCTCCCAGAACACAGCGGCTAAACCAGCTCCGGCAGAAAATCACCTTGCTAGTGGTCGGTGAGCACTTGCACTGCCCAGCCGTCCAGCTAACACCTTCATGGGCACGAATGCATCCCATCCTTCCAACAGCGCTGGGGGGCGGGCCCTTACCGTCCTCCTGGGTTTTTAGATGAGGAAACCAAGGCACGGAGAGGTTGAGTAACTGATGGAGGGCCCCCCGGATCGTCCCCGGCAGAGGCGGAAGGCCGTCGCCGGCATCTGCCCGTGACATCCGTGCTGTGGGTCACTTCCCATGCAGGGGGGTGTCAGAGCGGGGCCCTCCTAGGATGGGAACGGTGTGCTGAGGACCTCCGGTCCTGCAGGAGGCTGGAGCCCCCGTCCCTGGGCCCTGCCCAGCAGTTCTCACTCCCTGATGGACGGCTCCAGAATGGCTGGTTTTCTAATTACACAGTGTGGTCGGCTTCCCTCCCTCCCCTTGCTCCTGCCTCTCATCCGCCGGCTTCTGCACACTCTGTATCATCTTTTTCGTGTGGGTTTCCTTCCTGCTCGTCTCTGAGGCAGAAACTCTTTGGGAACAGAATTGCAGGCCGTGCCGGGGATCTTCACCCTTCACTCAGCTAAATGTCCTCTCCCTCTGATGCCCTCCCCCTCCCCCGCCCTTTGCCCCAGCTGCAGGGCCAGTGGGTTTCGGAATCAGGCAGCCTGTAGAACCAGATCCCAGAGTGGGCCTGGCTGGCGTTGGCCCCCCAATTTTCCCTTCCAATCAAGGATTCTCAAATCCTACCACTGGTGAGGCATCCCAGGCCTGCCTGTCATTCCCTTTTGAATGGAGGTGGCTTGGAGAATGGAGACACTAGGGAAAGAGTTCATGTAGTACTTCTTTCAGGACTACTGAGGAAGGGAGGCCACAGAAGCTAGAGTGGCTTCCATGCCGGCCGTTGCAGGCACCAGGTAGGAAAGGTTAGAGGGGTGGGGTTAGCGGGCTTACTGTACACTCGCTAGCTTGAGACCAGCAGAGTTCAGAGTGCCTTCAGAAGCACAAGTTGACCCTCTACTGCAGTTTTCCTGGAGCCTGGACACTGAGGGCTCCCTTGGCATGGACCAGCCTCTCCCCCCAACCTGCCAGTGCTGAGAGCCAGCCCTGCCTTAGCACTCAGACTGAACCTCCTCCCCAGGATATCATGGCTGCCAGGTTGGCCAAGAAAGATCCAAAAGACATTCGGCAGCAGGCCCAAAAGATCAGGGCAATATCCTTGTCACTTTCTAGATTTAGATTCACATACTCAGCGCATACGTCCCTTTTTAGTGCTTTGCCTGAAATTCTAGTAGGCTGTCACCAAGTGGCGGTACTGGCTCCTGGGAATAAGAGACATGATTCCTGAAGGTAGCAATGATCACTTTGTATGCTGCTATTGTTCTGTATTAGTAAGTCATAATACTAACTGACACCGCTGTTTTATGTATCGGGCACTATTCTAAGTGTTTCACATGTACTATGTCAGTTAATCCTCGGAACAGCATCATATGGTGTGTGCCCAAGACCACAAAGCTATGATTTGGATCCAGAGTCTGTGCGCTTGACCTTTATGCACTCCTTCATAGATGTGCAATTACCCAGAGAATCCTTACTGTAGAAACATCACCTCGTAGTAAGCATAATGGCACATGGATTCCCAGGGGCTCTCATTACACGATGCAGGGTCCCATTCAGTGGATCTAAGGTGAGGCCTGAGAGTCTACATTTCTAACAAGCTCCCAAGGAATGGCACGGGTGCAGTCTAGGACCCACACTTTGAAGAGTGCCGATGTAGAACCTATGTTTAAGCCTGTCGCAGACCCGGAGCCCGCAAGCACCAAGGACATGATGTCAACGCGGGGAGCCGCTGGCCCGAATGGAGAGGACCCTCCTCGGGCCCAGCTGATGGTCACCACCGAGATTTCTGGACCAATGTGGTCATAGTTCTATGTGACGTCTTCCATTTTCAAACACTGGGGTAATGAATCCAACTTTGTAAAACCCCCTGCTGCTTATATGCAAGTGTTCACAGGGGTATTATTCATAATAGCCCCAAATTAGAAACAACCCAAATGCCCGTCATCTGATGAACGAGTAGATAAAACATGGCATATCTGTACAATGGGATATTATTTGGCAACAAAAAGGAATAAAGTACCGACAGGTGCTACTACCTGGATGAAGGTTAAAAGCATTACATGGACAGAAGCCAGGCCCAAAAGGACAATGTTTGAATGACTCCTCTTAATGGACTTGTTACAACAGGGAAATCTATGGACTGGTGGCTGCCCAGGGCTGGGGAGGGGAGACGGGGGGGAGACGGTGCAAGTAGTCTGTTGAGTGACTATTTTTTTTTTTTTTAAGATTTTTTTATTGATTTGACAGAAACACAGTGAGGGAGGGAACACAAGCAGAGGGAATGGTAGCGGGAGAAGCAGGCTTCCTGCAGAGCAGAGAGCCCGATGCAGGGCTCGATCCCAGGCCCCTGGGATCTGAACTGGGCTGAAGGCAGCCGCTTAATGACTGAGCCACCCAGGCGCCCCTTGAGTGACTATTGATGGATACAGTGTTTCTTTCGGACAGAATGTTCTAAGCTTAGCTTGTAGTGATGGTTGTTAAACTCAGGGAGTATCCTGAAACCCATTGAATTGTATACCTTATACGGGTGAAATGTGGGGCATATGAGTCCGATCTTGCTAAAGCTGTTTAAAACAGAAACAAAACACTATGCAGGGGAGAACCAGTCTCAATAGATAAAGCGTGGTTACAAATCAACAAGAAAAATAACAAACCCCAGCAGAGAAAAAGACCACCGAGGACGCACACTAATGCTTAACAAAGGAAACACGACAGTTCTTAAATGCGTGGGGAAGTCTCTGTTGTTCCTAATAAAAGACATACATGTCAAAGCCACTCTTGAGAAGATTTTGTACCTCTTAGATTGGTGATAGTGGAAACTTCTGGCAAGGAGACGGGACGTTAAGTTGGTGCCCCTGCATTGTGGTGGGGCGGGAGCCGGGGCCAGCTTGTCATTACCTTTCCAAATTAAAAGGGCACGTACCCCGCAGTTTTGCTTCTGAGAATCTATCCTGCAAATGTCCTCTCCCATGTGCAAAAAGTGACACCTACCCCCACACACCCACACAATTATTCATCGTAGGGTTGTCAGTACGCCAACCGGAGGGCTCCATAATGGCAATGGGCGGACCCCGGAACACGCTGGTACAGCTGTTAAACACAAGTCAGTAGGACTGTGTGTCCTGATTTGGGGGGAAGATAGACCATTACGTATCTAATAATAATAATAATATGCCCTAGATAGATTACGAAGTCAAAGAGGGAAGGCATAGAACCAATGCCTGGTGTGCCCCTGGAGCGAGGGACGTAGATGTGTGTGTGTCTGTGTGTGTCTGTAAATGCAGAGCCCAGGTCTGGGCTGATGGGAAGGACATGAAGGTGGCCTCCAGGAAGGGAGCCGAAAGCCGGACCCTGGGGGAGGAGAGAACCCCCCCTCGCTGCACCCCAGATTGCATACTTGTGCCCGTATTGCTTCACCAATGACCATGTAGACCACACCTCCGGAGGGGGCGGGGTGTGCCAGAGCCCACCTGTGTGCAGGTGTGTGCGACTGCTAGCTAGCTGCCTTTTTAGGCCATGAGTCAGATGTGATTCCTGGCCTCCATCTTGTACTTTGCTCCCTGAAATCTAGAAAAGATGTGTATCGCCCACCATCTCCTCTGTCCTCTGACTGTCTGTGCGGGTCTCCTAGCCTTGGGATTCCCGTGTGTGTGCTCGGGGGGTGGCCCTAGTGTTCTCTGGGTGGGGCTGAAAGGCGCCTTTCCCCCCACAGGCACGGAGAAGACTTCGGGGATCCTGTAGGGGTGTCATGTTGGCCTGGTTGGACCCCAATGCCCTGTGTTTGCTTCCTGTCCTCTAGGCACGCCCCAAAGGCGAGGGTCTGACCCCATACCAGGGCAAAAAGCGCTGTTTCGGCGAGTACAAGTGTCCCAAGTGCAAGAGAAAATGGATGAGCGGGAACTCGTGGGCCAACATGGGGCAGGAGTGCATTAAGTGCCACATCAACGTGTATCCACACAAGCAGGTGAGCCGGGCGGGGCTGGGAGTGGGGAAGTGGAGGCCGGAGAGGCTCTCTCAAGTACCTGCGGGCTAACCCTGATCCTTATTGGGCCTCAGTTTACTCCTGCATGTGACAAGGATGAGACCAGATCTCTCCAAGCTGGCCCTTCGTCGGTCTCCTCTGAAATGGGAGTGAGAGAGCACCACTTCCCCAGGGAGGGAAGGAGGTTAAAGGGGAGAGTTCAGCAAGTCCCTGAGACCATAGACCCTGGCGAGTTCTGAAACCAATGAGCTTAGGGTGCTGCCGCGGGCTGAGCAGGGATGTGGGGCAGCAGCGTGCTGCGGAAAACACATGTCTCCTTCATTTGCTCGCCTATAGCTCCAGTGTTCCAGGCACCATGCATGAGGCTGGTGGCCAAGAAGCACGTGGATATGCTGGGGGGCAGGGCAGATGTGGTGAGGCAGCTCGTCCCAGGGAGCGTCCCCTCACTGCAGGCTGCAAAGAGGAGTTCTGTTTACTCTGGGACCCGAAGGATGGGAGGAAGCCAGACCTGTCACAAGTGGGGGACAGCGATCTCAAGAAGACGGTACAGCAGGTGCAAATGTCCTGTGGCCTTAAGGACTTGGGTGCTCAAAGCCCAAACCTTAGTGAAGGGTCAGGAGAACTGAACAAGAGGAATGGGGTGGGAAGCTGAACAGGGTACTTCCCAGCCTTGGGGGCCACTCAAATCCCACAAGCAACAGAGCTTTCGGTTTTATTTTGAGATGACTATTATAATCTTCTGATTATACAGAGACTAGTCTTGGTGCGGCTGGGTGATCAAAAGTGAGGAGACCAGTGGGAAAGTTATGGCTATAGTCCCAAGCTTGCTGGGAAAAGGGGTGGCCTTGGACCTGGGTCGGACACAAAGTGTCCCCGGGTTGGATGTGGAAGGTGAGGGAGGGGCAGGAATCCACGAGAACAGTCACACCTGAGTGGATGGAGATGGGCCTACTGGGGTGGGCAGCCTGGGCGAGACCCAGGTGTCCCAGAGAACACCAAGAGTTCCCCGATACGCATGTTACCTTCTGAGATGTGGCTGGAAAGCTAAGTCAAATGTCAAGAAGGCAGTTGGATTTGTTATGTTGAAGCTCATATGAGAAGTCGAGGTGACTCCTACATACTGGGGCATCATTGACCTTAAGGTATTTAGGAAGTGGATGAGAATTCCTGCAGAATGTAGACGAAGTGGAGACAGAACTCCCCCAGACCGTGTGTTGCAGAATCCCAGCACCGGGGGTGGGGTTGGGGGGGTCAGAAGGAGGAGAAGCCCATCAAGGAGGAGAACTGGGGAGCGTGGAGTCCTGGGGTCGGGGCGTGCCATTCGAGGGGACAGGTGAGGCTCTTGCAGAGATGTCAGGTATCACGGCATGGAGAAGTGCCCTTGGGATGTGGCACTAAGGAGGTGGCCCTCAAACTCCGCAGGGCACCACTTTGACGTGGAGATCTTATTGAACTGCAGCTGGGGTCTGCGAGCCCCGAGGCCGATGCCCTGCGGGTCAGGTGTGAGGGCGGAGTGGGGATGTGGATTCACAGCGGACCCGCTGGCTGGGGCTGGGGCCATGGAGCCGTGACAGGGGAGAGAGGGGTTGGTGGGGCTGGGCTGCAGAGGGAATACCTTCACGGTCCACTCCCTCGGGGGCGTTTGACTGTAGAGAAAGGCAGAGTGCTGGGGCAGTCCTTGTGGTAACACAGAGGGCATTGAGGTGGGTGCGGTGGAGACGGGAAGACCTCGAGTGTATTAGGGGAAAAGGAGAAGGAGCCAGAAGGAGGCAAAAAGTTGATGATGCAGGGACAGCGCCTTACCATGGGCAGGGGCGGGCCAGGGTCTGTGGACAGCGGTGCAGGGCAGAGGCTCACCAGACTGCGGTTCCGAGGGAAGAAGGCCTCGTTTTTGGCCTCAAAGTTGGCGTGTTTGCAGAAGTGTGATGATGCGTGATCCTGGGGAGCCGAGGGGGCCCTGATGGACAGGGAGGTGGAGGGGGGCCTGCCCTGGGTGGAGAGGCACAGAGAGCAGGGTTCTGAAGAAGACCAAGTTCGGGGTGAGGCCAAGGGGGTGAGGTCATGCTGATGACGTCCCGGGGGCACTGAGGAACCAGGGCTGGGGCCAGTCCTCCCTGTGGAGGCTGAGTCACCAAGAAGGATGGCGGGAGCAGGGGCCTGGTGGTGGGGGGTGTGCCTGGAGGCAGGATGAAAAAGGAGGTGGGCTTTGGGGCTCTTGGGGAAGGCACTGATGTTGGCTGAGCTCTGGAGGGGGCTGGAAGGGAGTGGCCGAGGGGGAGGGAACAGCATGTGCAAAGTGGGGAGGCCAGGGTCAAGTACAGAGCGTTGAGGGAGCTGAGGGGTGAAGCAGAGGTCAGAGGTGGGGACCGGGCTGCATGGGGCCGGCTTGGAAGCTGTGGCATGGAATTCGGTCTTTATTCCACTAGAATTCCACTAGTGGATTCTTGTGCTGGAAACATTTTGTGATCTGGCCTCCACTGCCTCTGTTTGAGGACCCTCCCTCCCTCCCTCCCCACTGCCGCCGAGGGTCTTTGTGGTTCCCATCAGACACACTGCTTCACATGGACAAACAGACTCAAAATTGGCCATGGCGGTCGGGTGGATGGGGGTCTCCTGAGTGGCGAGCCCTTGGCCCACATCCTAATGGCATCGAGGGGGGAGACCGAGGGCCCCCAGTGCCAGGACAGGCCTGATGGCCCGGTGGGTAGGCCCGGTGTCTTAGGAGCATGTCCAGGCTATGGGGCCAGGGATGGGCAGTTTAAAGGAGACACGGTGTCCTGGTTCCTGATTTCCTGCCAATTCCTGAGCAGGTCTGAGACCCCAGTCTAAAAACCCCGTTCCCCCGTGTCTTACTAGGAGCACACTCCCCTTTGGGCTGAACTCTGCTCTCCCAGGGGCCCTTGGGCATGGCCGGTGCCGCTCAGCGGGGCTCATGCCTTCTCTCACTGGGCACACTTGGTCCCGAGCTCCTCGGGGGCCAGATCTGAGTGGTGCTGAGGGAGGACCAAGTTCCGGGGCTACTGGGCCTTCCAGGGTCTTCTTCTCCAACAGGAGAGACAGGTCGTCGTCTGGGGGCTATTTTCTGAGTCCCGGCCCCCCACCTCCCCGCAGCCTGTGTGCTCAGACCCCGTGTTCTGTTCATCCCCCTTCCACAAGGAGAACAAGCAGGGCCCTGAGAAGCCGCGGGGCCTTCCCAGGGTCCCCAGGGGGCAAGTGCAGTTGCATTTGCACCTGTGTTTGGAGACAGTCCATTGCAGTGTGGGGAGCCCGGGCTCGAGGCCAGGCGGGCGTCAGTGTGTGTCCCCGCTCAGCCGCACAGGCCCTGGGGGTGCCGGGTGGTGTGCTCCCGGGGCGGGAGAGCGGGGACAAGGCCACAGGTGGGTCCCCGTGAAGGGAGAGGGCAGGAATGGAAAAACTGTACCAGTACTTAATACAGGCCATCCTCTCAGCCACCCCATGCGGTCAGCTCTGCTGGCTTCCCATTGTACAGGGGGGGAACCGAGGCAAGGGGCATAGTGACTTACCCAAAGTCACTACAGAAGTGGGAATTCTGAAGTTTAGGGCCGGGGGGGAGGGGAGCAGGGAGGCCAGGTCATGGTGGCGGGCTGGGGAGGGGAGCTGGTAAGACCCCATTTCCTGCGGGGGCTCAGATGTACGGGGCCTTAGGTATGTGCTGGGGGTCTGGAGGCTCGGTCTTTATAATGCTCACACCCTCTGCCACCCCGGGGGAGAGGCAGGGCTCTGAGCACAGGCCTGAGGTCAGGGGGCCTGCCTCCCTCCAGTGGCCCCCGCCTCCGGGACCCCTGCCCCCGTGTCTCCCAGCACCCGGCGGGGCAGGGCTCCTTCCGAGGGGAGGCCCCTTCTTGGCTCGTCCCACTGTCCCCGGCCGGCAGCGGTCTCACCTGCCTCCTCGGCTCTATCCTGCCAAAGTCAGTCTGAGCACGGCCTCCCTGGCCAGCCCTGCCCCACTGCGTGCACCCCGACACTCAGGCAAGGTCTCTGCGTGGGGACCCGCTCCAGAAGGATCTTCCAAGAACATGTGGCGCTGCTCTTCCCCCTCCCAGTCAGTCAGCCCTGTTTGTTGAGCCCTACTGTGTGCAGCTAGGAGACTAAGGGCCAGAGAGATGACAGGGCTTGAGCAAGGCTCCTCAGCCTGGCGATGTGAAGGGGGCTTAGGACCCGGGACCCAGTTTCCCACCGGCTAGTCCTCCCCCTGCCCCCCACTCTCCCCAGTTTCCTCTCCTGGGCTCCACGTTCTTCTCACCTGGTCCTTCTCCCTGGGGGAGATTACAGGCCTGGTGGGGAAGGGGGTGCCCCCATCCCACTCCCCAGCAATCAGGGGCCTTTGAAGGGCTGAGAGGAGGACTTGGACTCCCTACCCCCCAGCCCCCCGTGGTGGAGAGGGGCCGCTTTATCTCTCCTGCTCCCCCGCCCACCGCCGCTGAGCTCTGACCTATGCAGCGTCCCAACCCCTGAGAACCCTCCACTTTCCCTCTCCTCCCTCCCCTGCCACATCTGTTTCCCGTCAAGCTCCAGCTGCAGCTCCCCTGCCCCCCAGGAGAAGGAAACACTAAAAGGCCTTGCCTCCCTGCTGGGGGCTGGGATGGCGGTGGGGTGATCTATCCCAGCAGCTGGAGATTTTCCTTTGCTGGAGAGGGGTCGTCCTGACGGCATCCCCCAGCTCCTCCTCTCAGTGGAGCCAGGACCTGTGGAGGGCAAGGACACGGATGGGGTCATGGTCAAGGAGGAGAGATGGTGAGGACATTGCAGGGGTGTTTTCCCGGGGACTCAGCTAGCTCCCCTGCCCCCAGCCTGCCCTCCGTCCTCCATAATATTACCAATAGCAGCAGTAAGTCATGGTAATAATACCGGCCAACACTTTGCCTGTAATTATCTTATTTACTCTTCACAACCACCTTATCAAGTAGTTACCCTTAGTAACCCCATTTCATAGAAGAGAAAAGGGAGGCACAGAGAGGTTAAGTAACTTCTAGAGGTCACGCAGCCCTTAAGTCTTGCAGAGCTCATTATGACTATAAAGTGCTTTAAGGCAGTTGTGTCATTTCCTGCTCTCTGTCACGTGCACAGTAGATGTTGTTAACCTTCCGCCCAGGTTACGGAAGGGTGCGTTGAGGTTCTAGACGAGAAAGCTCTTACCCAGAGGCCCTGGGTAGATAGGGGAAGCTGCAGGGCAAGCTTGGGTCTTGTCAAGGGCAAGGGGCTTGTCCTTGGGCAAGACCCTTACTGTCTGGGGGCCTTGGTCTCCTCATCTGTCATATATGAGGATAGTAATATGCCCCTTGCAGCGAGGTGGTACAGTCTGCATAGCTGTGCTTTGTGGAGTGTAAACCGTGGGGGTGGGGGGCCTCTTCTGGCCTCTCTGGCCCCATCTGGAAGACTGGTTCAGGGGGGCGCCTGGCCAGCATGGAGGGCTGGGGAGGAGAGCCAGAAACTAGGCCAAGTTTGATCTGGGAGCAGGGAGACTCGAGGACCTCCTCTCTCAGACCTGTGGGAGCCCCTCTGTGGTGGAGACGAAAAGGGGGAGGGATGGGGAGCCAGACTTCAGCTCCAGGTCAGGAAGCCCTTGTAAGAGCCAGGCAGCTGGGCTGGCAGGGAGCTCCCAGCCCTGGCTTGCAGGCCATGCCCATGTCAGGCTTCCTGAGACGTCGGGGAGAGCAGGTCAGGGGGCCTTCCTGGGCCTTCCGGCTTGGAATCCTGGCGGTGCACCCCCATCAGTAATCATAACAAGCAGCATGAAGAGCTTTTATCTGCTCTGCTCTTTCTTTTCATGAGTTGTAACAACAACCCCAGGAGAAGAGTGTTGCCAACGTTCCCTTTTACAGATGGGGAAATGGAGGATCGGAGGGACCAGGTGGCTTGCCCAGGGTCACACGGCTCTTAGGTAGTACAAGCCCTGGTCTGACACAAAGCTAAACTCTTCCTCCTCTCCCCTGGCCAGGAAAGCTGATCATCCTAAAGCCCCTTGGACAAGGCCAAGGCTCCTGTCCTTTTCCCATGCCTTCTCTGGGTGGCTTTAGGCTTGGAAGCACATAGACGGGTTTTGTGACCCTTGGACGGTGGACCTCGCCCTTCTGTGTTCACCTCCTGAAGGCTCGAGGCTCTTCCATTTCCCAGACTGCTCTCAGTGTCCGCTTCGGGCCGGGTATTGCATGATGGGCCCGAAAAGCCCGTGTACTGCTTTCGGGAAGATTGCAGTCTGCCCGTGGCTTTCCTCCAGGACCATCCTGGGTCACGGCCACTGACACCGCGGTCCGTGGCCCCACGGCAGTCTGTGCTTCCTGCCCCCTCTCCTCAGCATGTGGGTCCCAGCTGTCCCCGACCAGCTTCCTCTGCGTCCCCCCAGACGCAGGCAGGGGACCCTTCTGCAGGTGGGGGTTCTGGGTGGGGGCTTCGACTGCCAGCCAGGAAACTCTGGGCCTCAGGAGGTGTGCCTAATAGCCTCCATAAATTTTCCAGGGAAACAAGTCTCTGCTGGCTTTTGCGAGCCAGGATGGGAGGGAAAGAGGGAGCAGGAAGCTCCTGACGTCTCAGAAGTGCTCTCCTGCATGCCTAACGCTGCTCAGTTTACAAACATCTGGATATCCAGTTCCTCCCACTGCCCCACAACCGAGGCGCAATGATGGCCCCCTTTCCACACGCGGAACCCCAGGCCCCCTGAGGTCACAGAGTGCTCGAGTAGCATCACGGGTCTGGCAAGCCACCTCTCTTCTCTGCGCCTCAGTTTCCCTGTTAGGACACAGTGGAGTTCTGTTCCTTTGGCCACTCAACGGACAGAGCAAGGACTGTGGGGCGAGGGGCACTGGCTGCTAACCTTAGAGCCGAGGGCTCATTTACGCCCAGCCCGAAGCACGGCAGTGACGGGTAGCCTGGGAAGGAGCGCCGGGTGTACTGGAGGTTAGGCGACGTGGGCTTGGGTCCTCCCTGCTCTGGGCCTCGTTTTCCTCGTCTGGGTACTGTCTGTGCACCAGCATCCTGCCTGTGTCCTGGGCTTTTGTGAGCTTTGGGGGTGGCTGCTCCCAAGGTCCTGGAGGAGGGCAAAGTGGCATCCAGACCTCGAGGGTCCAGGAGCCCCTCCTCCCCCTGCCCTGCCCCAGCCCCGGGCTGCACACCTGCCACAGGCAAGAGGCAGGAAGGGCCCGGGCCCCCAGGGAAACAAGCTCGGTGACTCCAGGCTCTCTCCGGGCACCCGCACCTCTGTTTGTCCGTCTGTCTTGTGCTCTCTCCGTCCCTCCCTCTGCATCTGTCTCACTCTCCCTGCTTCTCTCCGTGTTCCTGTCTCTCTCTCCACTCCCCCCTTCCTCTCTGCAGAGACCCCTGGAGAAGCCCGACGGCCTGGATGTGTCCGACCAGAGCAAGGAACACCCCCAGCACCTCTGCGAGAAGTGCAAGGTGCTGGGCTACTATTGCCGCCGCGTGCAGTGAGCCGCCCGCCACCCGCCCTGACCGCAGCCGTCTGTGTCGCCGCCGGTCCTGCAGCCCCACGCGCCTGGGCGGGGGTGTCTTAGGTTCTCGTCTCGCGGGTGTTGCCAAACAGTGTTACGGACATGGCTGCCCCCACAGAACGCTGGGGTCTCTGCAGGTGGGCCTGGGGTCTGTGTGGAGGGGACAAGGGTGAGCAGAGGTCAGCACCCGGGACCCCATAAAGCCCTTGGTGTCCCCTGCCGGCGGTCTTCCTCTTAGACTCCCTTTGGGGTGAGCAGCCTTGTATTGGCCACAAGTGCACTAAATGTACTGTGAATCCCAAAGCCTGCAGGGGACTGTCTCCCCAAGACTAGCCAGGCCTCCTTCTTTACCCGGAATCTTCCAGTTTGCCTTGTGTGCAAAGCGACTCTCGGAAAAGCCCTATGTTTCTGTCCTGTTTGAGTCAGCAACCTTGGCGAGCTGACCCCTGTTCTAACAGCTGCTGGGGAGTGGGCATCTCTGCCCCCTGCCCACCATGAGCCCCAGACCCCACTGCCTGTGACGTCGTGAGCATTGCGCACCCTAGACCCAGAGGTCAGGGGCAGGGAGGCGCTGAATGTTGGCCAGTGTTCCGCGGAGCGACCTGGGACACATCAGACAACGCCTGCCCCTGCCCCCATCCCACACTTCTCCCACTTGGGATTGGATTTTGTGCTTGGATTTTGTCAGGCCCCTTCCCTACCCTTGTCCTTCACCCCCACCCGCCCTGAGGTCCACCCCCCGATGGAGGCCGTAGGGCCCCTCTGGAAGGCCCTCTGGCAGGTCAAGCACAGGCCTGGGGGTCTGGAGACCTAGGTTCACGTGCCGGGCCTGCCGCTCACACACTACGAGGCCTCAGGAAGGACTTCTCGTCTCCGGCCCTTAGGGCGCCCACTAGTGAAATGAGAGAGGGGCTCCAGGGTGCACGGGCCCGGTTTAGTTCTGGCGTTGTGGGGTTCACGGGGAGCTCTGTCCGGAGAGACCCACCAAGTCCCACAGTCCCCGCGGTCACCGTCAGGCCGGTCCTCCCCCGTCACCGCCTGTAACCCTTGCCCTTCCTGATGTCCCCATCCCAGCCCCAAAAAAATGAGGGAGAAGGGTCCCCCCCTCATGCAGGGCAACCCTGACGTAAGCTACAGAACCTGTGCTTTATAAAATGGGGGACGATGATTTCCTACCTCCCAAGGGAGCAGGGAGGCCTCTGGGCAAATCACGTTGGTCGGGGAGACCACTGTCCTGGTGGTGGGAGGGATCACGCTCACCTCTCCCCTCTCTCCCCTGTGAGAAGCCCAGTTTTTACTGTCTCATCATCCCTCCTTTCTCCCAGGGAGAGGGAGAGAGCCGGCTGGTGGGACCGGGTCCCTTGATTTTGCCCCAACATTATGCCTCTGTGGAAACAAAACAAAACAAAACAAAACAAAAATCAGACCATGAAATGGGCCTGAAATTCAGTGTTTACCAAGGCTCAAGGTCACCCAACTGGGGCCTGGTCGCCTTTTGTTTGCAAATGAAAATGCTGTGTACAACGGAGGAGTTTGAGTGAAGTGATTAGGAGGGGTCCAGGGAGCAAGTTGAAAAGATGGTGTGAGTGCATTTGCGACTGGGGAGGGGGGCGGGATGGGGGGGCCACAGGGGAGATGTCCCGGGGGGGGGCCGTGCCCTCCGAGCACTTAACAAGAGGATATTTGCTCCAGCCTGAGCCCCGTGGCCACCTCCCTGCTGCCCTCAAGGGGCAGAGTGCCCAGCAACCAACTGTGAACTCCCTCACCTCCCCTGGGAGTGCCACTGAGGAATCCCTCTCCCTGTTCCCGGGTCTTGTCTTCTCCACCGTGGTGGTGGCTCCAGACTGCTGGAGGCCGGGGCGTTCCCCGGGGGGGGGGGGGGGTAAGAAATGGGATATCCCCCCAAAGTGACCTTCCCAGTAGGCCTGTCTGCCCTCTGTGCCAAGCTGGCCGGTGTGGGGGCTGGGCCCTCCTGCCCCTCCGCACTCCCTGCCCCTGCAAGGCTCTGGCTGCCCGTGGGGGCTCTCTGTGGGCAGCCCCCGCCAGGGTAGTGTGAGGATTAAGTGCTCAGAGGGCCCGAGAGCCGGAGACGAGAAAGTGTGTGCGTGGCTTGTATGATCAAAAGGGACAATCGCCTGCAGTTAGTAGGTCTAGTGATCTAGTTGAGAGATAACAGTGTTTAACCCATATGAAGTATTCGATAGTTCTACTTGTGAATTTGTATTTATTTTGAGTTATACTTGACACAGAATTCCTTTTTTTTTTTTTTAAGAAAATGACTATGTGTGTATTTTGGAAAAAAAAAAAAAAAAACCATAGATGTTAAAATTTCTTCTGGTTACCAATTTTTCTCACAACACTGAATTTGTTACCTTCTCCCGAAAAAAAAAAATCTTCACAGTGATCTTTGTCTGTATATATTTGAGGGCCTTTTTTTTTAAAAAAAAGAAAAAGAAAAGAAAAATATAATTGCTGGATTTTCGAGATTAAAAAAAAACAAAAGGAGAGGCATTTTCAAACCTTCAGAGCTTTCAGGAGGGCACTAGAATATCCAATGAAGATGTCTGGGAGTATTTTTGCAAACCTTCTGTTTGAGCTGCAAGAAAATATTTATGGTGAGAACTTTTCTCTTTTTTTCCTGTTGTCAGTTTTTTGTTTTGTTTTTGTTTTTTTTGTTTTTTGGTTTCGTTTTGTTTTTGGTTTGATTTTTTTTACTACGCTTTGATCTGTAAAAAGTATGCAACTGAACTACATTAAGAAGGAAATATTGTCTACATAGAATATTATATGAAGTTGGTACATAATTCTGAGGAGGAAAAAAAAAATCTTTGCAATTCTTTAAGCCATATTGTTATTCTTTGTTTTCCTTGGATGAAAATATCAGTATTATGTAGCCAAGCATATTATTCAAGTGCTTAGACTTATTAATATGTTTGTGTCTTGTATTTATATGTGTGTGTATTTTGGAAAGTATTGCTTTTTTTAAGGGAAGCTATTATTAGATACGTAGCCAAAAAGGGAATAGTGACCCCTTTGAGCCTCTCCAGCTGAGGGTAAAAACACAGCATTGTAATCCATTCTTTTGCACCTTTTTATTATTATCTTGTTATTATGGTTATTAACTTTGTGGGGGGGGCAGGGAGTGGGCCAGGGGAACAGGGGGGCCTAGCAGTATTACACAGCCGACCTAGGGTGACTAACCAGCCCCTCCATGGTTGGCCAGCTCCAAAGATGGTCTCCTTGGCCTGGTGGAGGGCTCCGGTCAGCAGGGCCCAGGAGGGAAGAGGAAACAGGTCGACTTCTCCACGCCCCTCTTTGGAGCTTTGCCATCTGAGCCACGCCTTGGGGCCCCATGCTCTTTGAACTTGGATGTGCCAACCAGAGCCCTTACACCCTCCCTCCAACATCGAATAGACTTGAGTCTACTCTAAATGAATATTTAATCCAACATCACTACATTGTAGCCCAGAGCAACAACTAAACTGAAGCGTGGGAGATGTTCCGGCCTTTGGGGAGGTGGCTGAGCCGTCCCCCATGGGCTGGTGGCAGAAGAGCCCGTCGCCGTCTGTCGCCAGCCTCGCTGTTGGACCTCCTCCGCTCCGGTGTGGTGACCCTGTCCGTGTCTGTATCTGTTAATACGTGTGTGTCCAGCTAAGAAGACAAACAGAACCCGTGGGCCCGGCTCGGAGGGTGCAGGGGGAAGGCTCCCGGCCTCTCCGAAGGGCCGCCCTCGGGATGGCATTCCGTTGTGTGCCTTATCCCTGGAAAATCTGTATACGGCTTGCCTATAGCAATATACCCTTTTCATGCTGTATTAAAAAGAACTTTTAAAAGCAAAAGAGGCTCATGGGTTTCCTTGTTTACACAGAGTATCAGGGGGGAGCTGGACGTCTTCACAGATGCATGAAGCCAAGTAGGATGGGAAGGACCTCGAGCTGCCTTTCTCCTGTCCCAGGTCGGGGTCATCTTGTCCTTGCCCTGCCTCCGCGCCATTGATTTGCCTGTTCCCGGCCTCTCTGCCCCCAAGTGGACACTCTCTCCAGAGTCAGGGCCCTTCCCAACTCGGGCCCCAGACTGGGCGAGATTGTCAGCACATTAGGTCACACGTTAGCTCAGCAATGGGACTCCCGGGTGACCATATATAGGAGTGAATCTTCCTTAGAGGCAGCAGCCCTGGGCCCCACCGCTGTGGCCATGCTTGGCCCTCTCGCCAGGCCCAGGATTTGGGCCTCGGACCCTGGGTATCACCCGGTGAGCAATCGGAACTGTCCCGGCCCCCCGGGAAGTCTTCAGGAGAGAGAACAGAGGACCTCTCTTCTGAACGAGCCAGGATGAGGCCCGGCTGTCACAAGGTGGGGATCCAGCTGAGAGTCACAGACAGGAAGCCATGGATCTCAAGAAGCCCCCCACACGTGGGGCCCCTCGGCCCGGGGCCAGTGCTCCGGGCCCCCTCAACCTTGCTGTTCACCGGAATCACGGTGGGTGCTGTGGTCCCACCCGAGAGATGCTTGAAAACTTGGCCTGCGTCCTCAGGTCTTTAAAGCCCCCTAGAGAAGCCCCACGTACAAGGTGGAGAAATGCCAGGCCTTGAAAGGGTTTCTCACGGTCCTATGGGGCCAGTGGTGATGTTAGGGGTGGGGATGCCTGGGGGGGTGGGGAGCAGAGGCTCTGGACGCACGGGTGCACACCTCTCCCCCCCCATCCTCAGCTCCGGCCAGGTACTGCTATCTAAGAATGTACTGCTTGGAGGGGGTGGTCCTGGAAGTCCAGGTGGTTACGTGAAATTTTCCAATTTCAAATTTTGGCAACTAGCTTACTAAACTTTGACTATAGGTCAAATCGTATCTGTGGGCCAGCCCCCTTGCCTCCAGACTGCAGCCTCGGAGACAGAGCAGAGAAAAAGCGTGGGTCCTTGGGGTCAGGGACCACAGTGGGGGAGGAGGGGGAAACAGGCAGGAGCAGAGACCCCCGACCTCAGAAGCAGGGAATGTTCCTCTGTATTATCTGGAGTGTCCAGTGACTCCCAGAAGCCACCAGCCCTTCCCCCCCAGATGCCCTGCCCTTGGGGGGGGTGGTGACGTGGCCGACAGGGCCGGAGTCAACCTGAGCTTGGAACCAGAGCCAAGCAGTGGACTAGAGAAGGGGATGCAGCCCCCACAAGGTAGGAGGAGGAGGGGATTACCTCCCAGGAGGGGGCTGCCCTCCCCAGATCCGAGCACCGGAGCCCTGCGCTCTCAGAGCGCCCCCCGTGCCCCACAGCCCTGCCGCCCCTGGGGATAGTGTGCAGAAGCCGAGCCCTTCCTCTGCCTCTCTCTGAGCCCCGGCCTCCCCAGGGATGGTGTGCAGATCAGACAGATCAGACAGCTTTGTAAGCACAAGGCCCAGGGCCTGGCTTGGCACCCGGGGAGTCCCCGGGGACGCAGAGCCCTTGCTCCCGTCATCTGTGACTCGGGCAGAGACACCTTGCCAGAGATCACACAGGAAATCAGAGCGGGAACCAAGCCTCCCACCTGGGACCCCCAGGGCCACTGACCGGCCCCGCAGTCATCACAGGGCACCCGCTGTGCGCCGGGGCTGGGGCTTTGGGGCAAACATTAGGTTATCTGCCCTGGTGTGTCAGGGTGCTCGTGCCCGTGTGTGTGTGTGTTTGGTTTTGTTTTCTGTGGAGAGAAAACAAACCCAAGGCAAACACAGCCCGCATTTCGACATCTCCCGGAGCTGTGCAAACCAGTAATTCCCCTGGACAGGAAGGATTTCCGGTCAGACTTGATGTCCGTATCCAGAGGCAGCTGGCTGCAAGGTCCCGGAGAGAGCGGAGAGTCCACCTCAGAAAGGGGCGTCGGGGGCCCCCATGCTGGGCTGGCTCCTGCCTCCCTCAGAGGCCGGCCCCCACTCGCACCCCTCACATTTCTGTCGGGGTCACTGTGCAGCCCCCAGGGAGGAAGGCTTGCCTGGGGTCACCCGGCCGGTGGGTGGCAGTGGCAGGCTTTGAACCCCGAGTTCTCCGTTCCCTTGCAGGGGTGTGGAGGCAGCGCTGGCGCTGAGCCCTCGGTCTGGGGCCCTGAGCTGTGGCTGGGCCCCACGATGAGCTGGGATCTGGGAGTCAGACCCCCGCTTGCCCTCCGACACCCTGACCCCTCTCCCCATGGCCTGGGAAATCCAGGGTCGGGCATCCAAACACCACCCCAAGCGGTTCCCTGGCCAGTGCCGCCTTGGCCAGGCTCCCCCACGGAACCTGGGAGACGGAGAAGGGGCAGGAGGGGCTGGGACAAGGGGGGCGGCCTGCTGGGGGAGGGCTGCCCCCGCCAGAGTCTGCATCTGGTTGTTCCCCGGAACTCTGTGCAGAGCCGGGAACAGTCTGTCCTCGGGCACAAAGGCCCCTCTAAACACACTCACTTTATCCGGAGCTGTCAGAGGCCCTGAGCTCACCTCGCCCCACCACACACGTACTCACACACGTGCGCACACATGCACTCACATCTGCCCCACAGACAAGCCTGGCTGCGGCCCCCAGGAGTCCTGTGGGAGTGGGGAGCAGGCCTGTGTGGGAGCCAGAGCCCGGGCCCAGCCCCCTCACAGCCCCCCAGCCTGCCAGCCACCCCTGTCCTTGAAAAGCTCGGGGGGAATGAGGGGGAGCCCGGCTTCTGCCTCCGCCATCCCCGGGGCCAGCCAGGCCCGGCACCTGCGCCTCCTCTGCCCCGATTGCTCTTCCTTCTCCCCAGAGCCATGCACGAGGGCCAGCTGCCTTCCCACATCCTGCATCTCGGTCCAGGAAGTGAAGAGCCCTTTGTCCTGTCCCCACGCGGTCCGAGCTGGGAGCCGAGCAGCGGTCCCTCTACCACCTGCTCAATGACACTGCCCCCACCTTGGGTCACACCTTGAGGCCGGGCTCAGTCTCCAGGGCCCCTCCACACAGCTCCTGCGGCCCCCGGGGCGATCCGAGGTCCAAGTCTGGGACTATGGCCCCTGCCGTGACCGCCATGTCTGCCTGCCCACCCTCATCCTGGGTCAGATGGACTGGACCACAGCTTATCAGCTGTCGACCCGAGCAAGTCGCTGCCCCTTCTGAGCCCTGGTTTCCTCTCTCGTAAGATGGGATAATGCCCGTCTATCTTCCTGAGGGTCACTCTTCTGATTAAAAGGAGGCAAAGTGCTGGGCAGCAAGAACGTGCTCAGGAACCGTTAGGTACTGCCGCCCTCACAGAGGTGGTGACAGTCCCCTGGCCTGTGCTGCCTCGGAAGTGGGCTCAGCTCCCCAGGGACCCCTCCGCCTCTCTGCCTCCCACCCCCGTCGCTCTGTGTTCTAAGACCTTCCCCCGACGCGGTGGCAGATGTGGAGCCTATGCCTTGCTTCTGGGAAGGGACTTGGATGTGCCGGTGCCTTGGGCAGGAGGCCGTCCTCCTCCTTTCCCTTGGCACCCAACCCGTTAGTTTAGGGCTGACCGGGCTTCTGCCTCAGTTTCCTCCTCGCGCGGAGGCAAGACACCCCCTGCCTAAAATATCTCGTCCTCCTCTCCCTTGGAACCTGACCCCAGCCCCGCACCACAGCAGAGTCGGCTTCAAACCTTGTGGCCAGGTTTTCTATCCCCTGACATCCTGGCCGGTTTAGACGCCCCGCCTCCCCCAACCCCGCCCCCCTACAGGCCTCTCGCAACAAAAGGCTGGTCTTCTGCTGCCCTCTGGTGGCTGAGTCTGAGAAAGCAACGTCCTGCTGGGGGAATTTTTTTCCTCCTCAATTCCAGTGAAGTCCTGACCTCGTCTGCGCAGGGCTACCTGCCTCATCGCCTACGCACCTATGAACAATATTGTCAAGGGCTAATACCTGAGTTTTAATATAAAAACAATGCATGCACGATACGAAGTGGGTCAAACACAAGGATATGAGAACAAGGATGTGAAAATACCCAGTGGCCCAACTTCTAGAGATCACTACTGTCAGGGTGTTGGCCATATCATTCCATAGTCTTTTTGCTCCCGTAAGTCTGTGTGCGTGCGACGTACACACACACACACACACACACACGCACACACACACGTTAATGGGATTATACTTGACAGGCTATTCTGTAACCAGCTGTGTCTACATCATCATCTTGCCCTCTTAGCACACAGGTCTGCCTCATTTGTCTAACAGCTGATTGTACGTCTTCGCTGAGTAATGTATTTGTCATTTCCTTTTAGAAGGATTTGAAGCATTATTGTTTTCAAAACTCAATCATATTACCTCTTTAAAAAAGTTTTTATTTGGGGGCACCTGGGTGGCTCAGTCGGTTAAGCATCTGCCTTCAGCTTCAGGTCATGACCCAGGGTCCTGGGATCGAGTCCCGCATCGGGCTCCCTGCTCAGTGGGGGAGTCTGCTTCTCCCTCTCTTTTCCACTCATGCTCTCTTTTGCTCTCTCTCAAATAAATAAAATCGCTAAAAATACATACATACATACATACATAAAACAAGAGTTTTAAGTTAAACTCCAGTGAGTTAACATACGGTGTAATATTAGTTCCGGGTGCACTATGTAGTGATTCGACACTTATAAGTATATTCGACAGTATAGTGTAATACCTGCCACTCATCACGACAATCGCCATCACCTATTCCTCCCATCCCCCTGCACCCCTCCTCTCTGGTAACCACTAGTTTGTTCGCTATAGTTAAGAGTCTGTTTCTTGGTTCCTCTTTCTTTCTTTTTTTCTTTCACTTTGTTCATTTGTTTTGTTTCTTAAATTCCACATATGCGTCAAATCATATGGTATTTGTCTCTCTCGGACTGATACTTTGCTTAGCATGATACACTCTAGCCCCAACCATGTCCTTGCAAATGGCAAGAGCTCATTCTTTCTTATGGCTCAGTAAGAAAGGATAAATATATAGATATAGATATTTAAATAGATATTTAAATTTTTAATTAAATTTTTAAAATTTTAAATTTAAATTTTTTAAAATTTTAATTAGATTTTAAATTAAATATATTTAAATATAAATATCTGTCTATATATATATATAGATATCACATCTTCTTTATCCATTCATCAATTGTTGCACACTTGGACTATTTTCATAGTGTGGCTATTATAGATAATGCTGCTATAAGTACCAGGGTGCATGTATCTCCATGAATTAGTATTTTTGTATTCTTTGGGTAAATACCTAGTAGTATGATTGCTGGGTCGTGGGGTAGCTCTATTTTTAACTTTCTGAAAAACCTCCATACTATTTTGCAGAGTGGCTGCACCAGTTTGCATTCCCACCAACAGTGCAAGAGGGTTCCTCTTTGTCCACGTCCTCACCAAAACCTGTTGTTTCCTGTGTTGTTGATTTTAGCCATCCTGGCAGGGGTGAGGTGACATCTCACTGTGGTTCTGATTTGCATTTCCCTGATGATGAGTGATATTGAGCATCTTACCGTGTGTTTGTTGCCCATGCATGTGTCTTCTTTGGAAAAATGTCTATTCGTGTCTTCTGCCCATTTTTTAGTTGCATTATTCAGTTTTGGGGTGTTGAGTTTAATAAGTTCTTTGTATATTTTGAATAGTAACCCTTTATGAGATATGTCATTTGCAAATATCTTCTCCCATTACATAGGTTACCTTTTAGTTTTGTTTCTTTTCGCTGTGCAGCTTTATATTTTGATGTGGCTCTGATGGTTTATTTTTGCTTTTGTTTCCCTTGCCCATGAGAGACATATCTAGAAAGAAGTTGCTATGGCCAATGTCAAAAAGTTACTGCCTGTGCTCTCTTCTAGGATTTTTTATGGTTTCAGCTCTCACATTTGGGTCTTTAATCCATTTCAAGTTTATTTTTGTTTATGGTGCAAGAGAGTGGTCCAGTTTTCCCAACGCCATTTGTGGAAAAGACTTCTTTTTCCCATTGGATATTATTTCCTGCATTGCTGAAGATTAATTGAACATATAATTGCGGGTTCATTTCTGGGTTTTCTGTTCTGTGCCATTGGTCTATGCGTCTGTTTTTGTGCCAGTATCATACTGTTTTCATTACTACAGTTTTATAATATAACTTGAAGTCCAGAATCGCGATGCCTCCACCTTGGTTTTTTTCAAGGTTGCTTGGCTTTTTGGGATCTTTTGGGGTTCCATGCAAATTTTAGAATTGTTCTAGTTCTATGAAAAATGCTGGCGGTATTTTGATAGGGGTTGCATTAAATGTATAGATTGCTTTGGGCAGTATAGACACTTTGACATTTCTTCTTCCAATCCATGAGCATGGACTGTCTTTCCATTTCTTTGTGTCATTTTCAATTTCTTTCATCATTGTTTGATAGTTCTCAGAGAACAGGTCTTTCACCTCTGTGGTTAGGTATCTTATTATTTTGGATGCAATTGTAAATGGGACTGATTCCTTAATTTCTCTTTCTGCTGCTTCATTACTAGTGTATAGAAATGCAACAGGTTTTTGTACATTGATTTTGTATCCTGCCACTTTACTGAATTCACTTATCTGTTCTAGCAGCTTTTTGTTGGAGTCTTTTGGGTTTTCTATGTCTAGTATCATGTCATCAGCAAATGGGGAAAGCTTGACTCCTTCCTTGTTGATTTGGATGCCATTTATTTCTGTTACCTGATCGCTGAGGCTATGACTTCCAGTATTGTGTTGAATAAAAGCAGTGGGAGTAGACGGTCCCTGTCTTGCTCCTGACCATAGAGGAAAAGCTCTCCAATTTTCCCCACCGAGGGTGATATTAGCTCGGGGTTTTTCATAGAAGGCCTTTATGATATTGGTATGTTCCCTCTAAATCTACTTTGTCGAGGGTTTTTATCAGGAATGGGTGTTGTACTTTGTCAAGTGCCTTTTCCGCATCTATCGAGAGGGTCCTATGGTTCTCATCTTTTTATTACTGTGATGCATCGTGTTGGTTGGTTGATCTCTTTTTTCTTAATCACCTTTCTGGTTTGTGCAGTAGGAAGGTCTGGGGTCAGGAGAGCCAGAGTCTGACCGGACAGGTCTCAGTCCACTGTCATCGAACTCACCGCTGTGAACCTCCGGGGCCGTTTCCCCACCTACACAGCAGGGCATCCGGCTGCGTCCAGAATAATCGGCTCTGAGGCTGCCTGAGGGACGGTGAGCTCTGACGCACGCGCCCCTCCTGCAGCTCGCTGAGGGTAGCTGGGCGGGCTGCTCTCTCTCGGAGGCCGCTGCCGTGGGCCTCTCCAGCCTCTTCCCCCTCCCAGAGCTGATGTGTGTATCACCCAAGTAAGAAGAGAAAGTACTTTCCTTGTAAACAACTCAAACAATGCAGAAGATTTCAGCTTCTGGGGCCAGAGAGATGGGAGTCACCCTCCCAGTTTAAACAACTAAATGAACAGACAAAATAGGTGACACAGTGGTGTCCAGCTGTTGGACAGAACAGAAATGCCTGAGAAGAGGCAAAAACAAGCAAATGAGGTGAGGCCTGTGGTTGCGGCGTGTGCTGCCTGGGTCGCAGGGCAGGGCGGGGGTGGGGGGGAGGTGGCAGCGGGGGCGGGCGGGGAGCCACACGGCCCAGCCAGCTCCCTTACTTGAGGAGACACACTGGGGAACTTAGGCAGACTTTTCGGAGCAGAACGCGGGAAAGAAGACAGCTGCACTGAGGATGGAAAGTGACACGGAGAGGAGGAAGATCCCACAGAGAGGTCTCTGGCCCCGGGCGGAGGGCCCCCCTCACCCAGTTAGCTGAGAACAGATCGTGCATACATGTGAGATGACACAAAGCCGACCCAAGGACCACCCCCACCCCAGAAGGAACGGGAAGAACTAAGTCCCCAAAGCTCACAGGGGGATAGAAGTAGCTGGAGTCCCCACCAGCCAGATCGGGAAACCTCATAATAAACAGGGCAGAACACTGAGAACCATATGACCTCAGAAGTGGGACGGAAGGGGCGCCTGGGTGGCTCAGTGGGTTAAGCCTCTGCCTTCGGCTCGGGTCATGATCTCAGGGTCCTGGGATCAAGCCCCGTATCGGGCTCTCTGCTCGGCGGGGAGCCTGCTTCCCCCTCTTTCTCTGCCTGCCTCTCCGCCTACTTGTAATCTCTGTCAAATAAATAAAACAAAACAAAACAAAACAAAACAAAACAAAATAAAATAAAATAAAATAAAATAAAGAAGGGGGACTGAAGTAGTCTGTCACTAAAGGATGTGCTGGTCTCTTTAACAAAGCTCAAAAGCAAGCTTCAAAGGAATAAAATGATCTCCAAATAACTTATTTGATTTCCACAACAAAGCTGAAGAATATTTACAGGAACAAAATGATATGCAATACATTTTAATAAGGCAAAATGTCTGGCATCCATTAAAAGTTAGGCATAGAGGGGCGCATGGGTGGCTCAGTGGGTTAAAGCCTCTGCCTTCGGCTCAGGTCATGATCTCAGGGGTCCTGGGCTCAAGCCCCACATCGGGCTCTCTGCTCGGCAAGGATCCTGCTTCCTCCTCTCTCTCGGCCTGCCTCTCTGTCTGCTTGTGATCTCTTTCTGTCAAATAAGTAAATAAAATCTTTTTTAAAGTTAAGCATATAAAGAAGTAGAAATAAGTAAAAACAGACACAGAAATCACACAGATAATGAATGAGGAGTAGACATTAAAGTAGTTATTATAATTGGATTTTGTATTTTCAAGAAGGCAGAGGAAAGCATCAACATGTTAGAAAGAAACATGGAAACAATATTTTTAAATACCTCAATCAAACTTTTAATGATGAAAAGTTTTTTTCTTTTCTTTTTTTATTTTTAAAGATTTTATTTATTTGTTTGACAGAGAGAGACACAGTTTTGAGAGGGAACACAAGCAGGGGGAGTGGGAGAGGGAGAAGCAGGCTTCCTGTCAAGCACAGAGCCTGATGTGGGGCTTGATCCCAGGACACTGAGATCATGACCTGAGCTGAAGGCAGACGCTTAATGACTGAGCCACCCAGGTGCCCCCCAAAATTTTTTTCTGACATGAAAAATACACTGGAAATTAACAGCAAATGAGAAGAAGAAAGGATTAGTAAAGTGTGCACTTCCTCTGTGTTAGGCCCACCTGTCTGCCTAACCCTGCCTTAGACTGAACATTTATTTAAGAATAAAATTGTGGTGGTGGTCTGAAAAAGAGAAAGATAGAAAGAAAGAAGGAATAAAATAGAAAGATAGAAATAACGAAGGAATAAAATGATCTCCAAATAACTTATTTGATTTCCACAACAAAGCTGAAGAATATTTACAGGAACATCTGTATCTTTATTCCATCCTTATCCTTTCCTTGATAAGGAAGGGAGGGAGGAAGGGAGGAAGAGAGGAAGGGAGGGAGGGAGGGAGGGAGAGAGAGAAAGAAAGAAAGAGAAAGAAAGAAAAAAAGAAAAAGAAAAAGAAAGAAAGAGAGAAAGAAAGAAAGAGAGAAAGAAAGAAAGAAAGAAAGAAAGAAAGGAAGGAAGGAAGGAAGGAAGGAAGGAAGGAAGGAAGGAAGGAAGGAAGGAAAAGGAAAAGGAAGGAAGGAAGGAAGGAAGAAAGAAAGAAAAAGAATTCGTGAACTTGATGAAATTGTCATAGAAACTATCCAAAATGAAATGCACCAATATAAAAAGACTGAGGGAAAAAAAAGAATGGAGCATCAATGAGATGTGGGCAACTCTTGTTGTACAAATTAGGAATCCCCAAAGGAGAGGAAGAAGAGAAAGATATATAAAGAAATAATTAATCAAAAATTTTCCAAAATTTGTGAAATCTATAAACCCAAGAAGGTCAATAAACCCAATACAAGAAATATATAAAGAAAACCATATATTACATCATAATCCATATTGCTTAAAATCAGGTAGAAAATCATAAAAGAAGATAGAGGGAAATGGGTACATTATATACAGAAGAACAAAGATTAAAATTGTAGCACACTTCTCATAAGGGGGCAAAAAACATCTAAGCCAGAAGACAGGGAAGCAGCATCTTTAAATTACTTAGAGGAGAAACTGTCAACCTAGAATTTTAGCTCAACAGAATTATCTCTGGAAATCCCATATCTGATAAAGGACTCGGGTCTAGAATATATAAAGAGCTCTTACAACTAAGCAGTGAAAAGACAAATAACCCAATTTAAAAACAAAGGAACTGAGTAGACATTTCTTCAAAGAAGACATACAAATGGCCAATAAACACATGAGAAGATGCTCAACATCATTAATAAAATCAAAACTGAAACGAGATAATGCTTTACACTGATAGGATGGCGAGATTTGAAAAGACAGATAATCAGAAGTGTGGTGAGGCTGTAGAGAAACCGAAACTTTCACCACTGGTGAAAATGTAAAATTCTGTAGCCACTTTGAAAAACAGTTTGGCAGTTCCTCAAAAACAGTAAACATATAATTACTATCTGATCCAGCAATTCTTACCCTATACGTAAAGAGGTATGGTGTATTTGCAGGTAATCTGTGGTAAGTGAAACTATATATTGTAACCCTAGAGAAACCACTAAAATTATAAAATGAAGAATTAAGTCTAATAAGTCAATAATGGAGATAAAATGGGATCATTTGAGAGAGAAAAAGCTCAATCCAAAAAGAAGAAGGGAACAAAAAGCAGACGGGGCAAAGAGAAAATAAATAGCATGATGGTCAATTTAAATCTAATGATATTGATAATTACATTAAATATAAGTGGTTTAAACATTTAATTGAGTGGCAGAGATCATCAGACTGGATAAGAAAGCAGAGCTCAATACACCACATGTGATCCTTGTCTCTTAGCTCAAAATTCTCCCTTGCCTTGTTTGTGATACTGTAATAATTCTCCTCTGCCATCTGGAATTATATTAAACTTTATCAGTAGAGGGCACTGGAGAGACACTTTATTCTCCAGAGTTCTCTTTCCCCTTAGTAGATAAACCCATGTTATGGTTAATAATTTTTTTTTTACTCAGTTGTAATTAACATAGCATGTTATTTTAGGTCCAAGAGTACAATGTAGTGATTCAACAGTTCTATACATTTCTCAGTGCTCATCACGGTAAGTGTACCCTTAATCCCCTTGATCACCCAGCCCCCCACCCCCCATGCTTGTTCTCTGTATTTAAGTCTGGTTTTTTGTTTGTCTTTTTTGTCTCTTTGTTTTGTTTCTTAAATTCCACATATGAGTGAAAACTTATGGTACTTGTCTTTCTTTGACTGACTCATTTCACTTAGCATTTATACCCTCTATGCCCATCCATGTTGTTACAAATGGCAAAATTTTGTTCTTTTTTATAGCTGAGTAGTATTCCATTGTGTGTATATACCACATCTTCTTTATTCATTCGTCTAGCAAGGATACTTGGGCTGCTTCCATATCTTGGCTATTGTAAATAATGCCGCAATAAACATAGGGGTGCATATATCTTTTCAAAGTAGTGTTTTCATTTTCTTTGGATAAACACCCATTAGTAGAATTATTGGATCATATGGTAATTCTATCTTTAATTTTTTTGGAACCTCCATGTTGCCTTCCACAGTGGCTGAACCAGTACACATTCCCACCAACAGTGCAAGAGGGTTCCCCTTTCTCCACATCCTAACACTTGTTGTTTCTTGTGTTTTTTATTTTGGCCATTCTGACAGGTGTGAAGTGATATCTCATTGTGGTTTTTATTTGCATTTCTCGGATGATTAGCGATACTGAGTATCTTTTTGTGTGTCTGTTGGCCATCTGTATGTCTTCTTCGAAAAAATATCTATTTAGATCCCCTGCCCATTTTTTAATTGGATTATGGTTTTTTGTTGAGTTGTAGAAGTTATTTATATATTTTGGATATTAACCCCTAATTATACACATCATATATATACACACATATATACACATCATATATATGCACATCATTTACAAATATCTTCTCCCATTCACTAGGTTGCTTTTTGTTTTGTTGATGGTTTCCTTTCTGTGTAAAAGTATTTTATTTTGGTGTAGTCCCAATAGTTTAATTTTGCTTTTGTTTCCCTTGCCTCAAGAGGAATACCTAGAAAAATGTTTCTACAGCTGTTGTCAAATTACCACCTGTACATTTTTCTAGGAATTGTATGGTTTTTGGTCTCACATTTAGGTCTTTAATCCATTTTGAGTTTATTTTTGTGTATGGTGTAAGAAAGTGGCCCACTTTCATTCTTTGGCATGTAGCTGTCCAGTTTTCCAACACAATTTATTAAAGAGACTGTCTTTTCTCTATTGTATATTCTTACCTCCTTTGTCATTGATTAATTGATTATAAGAGCATGGGTGTATTTCTGGACTCTCTAGTTTGTTCCATTGATCTATGTGTCTATTCTTGTGCCAGTATATAAGTTTTATATTCAACTTTCCCTGTTAGAATTACCGTGTTGTTTCTGTATCCTGTTTGGACCCTGACTGATATAGAATTAACACTGGCCAGTGGTCATAGGAAACAAGCCCACAAAGATGGGATTTAGAGATTTGTTTGGCTGTGTCTTCGGGCTTGAAGGCAGCTGTGAAATACCTGTCAGTGGGAAATGGAACACTAGCAATGATATATATGATATATATGGCATGAACCAGTACAGTGACATCACAGTGAATCATGTTATCTCCTGTGATTATGTGACAAGAGAAGCATGTGCCTTGAGACCCTAAGTGAATCATGTGACATCACAGTGAATCATGTTATCTCCTGTGATTATGTGACGAGAGAAGCATGTGCCTTGAGAGGCCAGGTGGCTGCCCCACTTGACTATTATAGCAGCAATGATGACCATAAGGACTGTGATGTGGGACGAATTATTCTGAGCATGCTTGACTGTTTACCAAAAGAAAATGACAAATTCTCAGCTGAAGTTCTGGTCAAGAACTGCAAAGCTTCCATGACAACGCTAAAAAGATGCTCTCATTTCTTACAGACACTAGACTGGTATCCCTTAAGATCAAGCAAACATTTAATTGTGCAGGTTGCTGAATTAAATTTCAATTCATATTTTAAATTTATAGTCTCCCTACGTTTTTCATGTGAAAGGGTAAGAACAGGATCCTGAAATTTGTAATGGGGACATCTGGCTGGATTGAAATAAAACTAACAACTTGACCCCCACGTCATTCTATCCCTCCCTGGGCAGCAGAAGTAGCTTGCCCTTCCGTGTCCAGAGCAACAGGCTTCTTTGCTAACAAACACTGTGCACGCTTCATCTGGGGCAGATGCTTTTTTGAAAGGCAATGGCCAAGACCCACCACCGCCGGTCCCACAACTAGTTCAATTCTCAGCACTTTCCAGAGGAACAAGAGGCCCCAGAGAAAACAGATCTTAAGACCCAAAGAATTGTGAGACTTCACTAATATATATTTTTAAGCATATTTATTGAGCTATGGTTCACAAGTCATCCATCTAAAGTGTACGATTCGATGGTTTTTAGTGTAGGCACAGATACATGCAACCACCTGAGGAGTCCATTTTAGGAGATTTCCATCATCCCATTAAGAAACCTCATACACTTTACCCATCACTCATTATCCCCCCACCAACTCCAAGCTCTTCAGCTTAGGCAACCACTAATCTACTTTCTGTCTCGATAGATTTTCCTGTTCTGAACATTTCATATGAATGAAATCATATAGTTTGTGGTCTGTGACTGGCTTCTTTCACTCCGTATCATGTTTTCAAGCTTCCGCCGAGTCATAGCATGGATCAGCACCTCATTCCTCCTTACAGCTGAATAATATTCCCCCGTGCGGATATACCACTTTCGATCCATTTGCTAACTGAGGAACATCTGGGTTGTTTCCACCTTTGGCCCGTTATCAATAATGCTCCTGTAAGCATTAGCATAAAAGTCGCTGTGTAGACGTTCATTTCTCTCCAGTGTACACCACAGAGTGGATTTGGTAACTCTCTGTGCAGTCATCTCAGGAACTGCCGGACTATTTTCCAAAGCAGTTGGACTATGTTACATCCTAGCATCAGCAATTAGTTTCTCCCATTGCGTGGGTTTTCACTTTCTTGATGGCGTCCTCCGCAGCACAAACATTTTTAATTTTAATCAAAATGCAGTCTAATTTATCTTTTTTCTTTTGTTGATGCTACATTGGTGTCATATCTATAATCCTTTGGCAAGTCAGATACATTCCTCAAGTGTGCTGGCTTTTCTGGTGAGCTTATATGTGGATATCTCCATTTCTGGTGTCGTTTTTGGTATATATATATATATTTTTTTTTTCCTTGTAGTATCTCTGCTAGACTCTTTCGAACAATTTCTGCTAAAACTGCTCCCCATCTGTTCATGCATGTTGTCCATCTTTCCTACTAGATACTTCCACATATTAATCATGGTTATTTTAATGTCCCATCTGGGAGGGTTATATCTGAGTCCGAGTCTACTGATGGCTTTATGTATCAATAGTGTTTTTTTCCTTGAAAGCTGAACGTTATTTGGACAATAGAAGAGACAGCAGTGTAGTGTGTGGTCCGAGCAGCGGGCGTGCTGCTGCCGTGTTTTGAGTCTACTGTGGGAAATCAGTTGACGTCAGCAGGAGTCGAGCTGGGTTTGGGTTGCGTCATCGCCGTCCTTCCCTTCGGAGACCCACAGACGCAGACCCCTGCAGCAGTGGCCAACTGTCCTTGGGGAGGGGCTGGGGTCTGGCAGGCTTTTTCTCAGTGTTTGTACCCCACTTCCAGCTCGGTGCGGCATAGAAGGCATCGCTCTCCATGCCTTTCCGTCCCCGCAGCTTGGGCTGGGGGCACATTATCCCGGTCTGGCTGCAGCCTTACGCATGTCTTGGGTGCGCGTCTGCTCCTCTCCAGCGGTAGCTGATTTCCAGCCGGTATCAGAATGGGGTCTCGGGCCCTGGATGGCTTCCTCCCCTCCCAGGGGGTTATAGGATATACTCTTCTACCTTTGCCCCACCCAGCATGAGCTTTTAATTCTTCCCGGGGATGAAGGGAACACAGCCCTTTCCCTAGCGGATTAAGAATTTTGTTTGCTTCATAGGAGAGCCTCTGAGGAAGTAAGCAAGGCCTCATGCCAGGAGCTGAAGATCACTGCAGATCTCGGCAGCGAGGCAGGCCTCGGGCCTTTCTCCTGAGCATCCGGCGGAGGCCTGGGCAAGAGAGCCTGCGAGCAAATGTGAACTTGCTTTGTGCACAGGGGCTACAGCCATTCTAGATGAATTAGTCCCTCCTTTGCCTTAACAATTCAATAAAATTTCACTGGATTTCATTTTCCTCACTCGTCCTGTGGCCAGATCTTTCTGCAGTGCTCTGCCACTGGCGAGGCGGCTTGGCTGTCCTCTGCCCTCGGTATTCAGATTACCTAGTTGCCTTTCTGATGAACTCAAGGAAAGTCACGACTTTATAGTTTATTCGCCCTTTTATTGTTGTTGGGGCAGGAAGTTTCTTGCGGCTTCTCTATGCTAAGCCAATGCAGAAACCCATACTGATTATTAATATAAGAGGGTTACGGGTAATTTAGATCCTCTATATTATATATTTATGGAACATTTGAATTTTTACAAGTGTATTTAGGTTTTACAAGCAGAAAAGAAAAATGAGCCAGGATTCTTTGGAGAAACTGAACCAATAGTGTACATATGTATGTGTGTATGTGTGTGTGTGTATAAAATAAGATATATATATATATATATATATATATATATATATATATATAACAAGATTTATTATAAGGAATTGGCTCACACAATTTATGGGGGCTGAGGAGTTCGAAGATCTGCAGTTGGCAAGCTGGGGACCCTGAAGAGACATTGGTGTAGCTCCAGTCCACGTCTGAAGGCCTGGAAACCAGGAGCACAGTTGTGTGTAAGCTCCAGTCCCAAAGCTAGCCGACTGGAGCCCCAACAAGAGCAGATGTTTCGGTTGGAGGGCAGAAGGTTGATGTTCCAGCACAGTTAGGTAGGAGTTCTTCTTAGCCTTTGCTTCTATTGTGGTCTTTAACCAATTGGATGCGGCCCACCCCCAGCAGGGAGGGCAATCTGCTTTACTCAGACTACCACCTGGAAAGTTAATCCCCTTCAGAAACACCCTCACAGACACGTCCAGAATATCGCTTGACCAAATGTCTGGGCACCCCATGGCTCAAACTGACACACAAAGTTAACCATCATAATGTTATAATAATAACAATAATCCCATCATAATTCTGGACAGCCTCCTAAGGCCGAGACTGGTCTGGGGGGCTCCATGGTGCTTGCTCTGTCCATGGTCATCTAGTAGCTTGGACTCCCAGCTGACTTCTGGCTCCCAGAAGCCACTCACTGAGAAATGTTGTCCAATCTGGACCCGCCCAAGCCAGACTCTCCTCCTGATGACGAAGGAAGAGCTGAGGCCACCACACAGAGGTCATCCCCTCAAAGGCACCTCATTGCACTGAGGCCTTAGGAAGCCACGTTTGCCATCGCTGTCAACAGCAGGGGCCCACAGAGCTTGGGCTGGACGGGTGGCCGGCCCTCACCATCCAGGAGTCATGAAGCACCTTTTGTAAGTAGAGGGCTTGCTCCAGACTCCCAGAGCTCTCAGCAAAAAGCGTTTCCAGAAGTAACCAAAGACGCTCGTGGTCTAGTAGTTCCCTTTTGAATCTCGCCCACCCTGGCCTGAGCTCAAATTCTCAAACTTTAGAATTATTATTATAAAATTCAGATTCCTAGATCCTACCCACGGAGATTTGTATTCAGTGGGTCTCTCCGCGCTTTTACCAGCACCCCAGGATTCCTGGGAAACGTTCACGGGACATTCCTTTTCATGGAGCAACATACTGGAGTCCAGAGGTGCGTGAAATTCCCCGTGTTCTCACACGTGTTCCTCGAATGGAGTCAGACACAGACTCCATATATATAGGCAAGAGTCACGTGCGGTGACGGGACTCAGAGGCTGCCTGGGAAGGCACACAGGGGCGACGCAGGAGAGATGGAAATGTTCTAAAACTTCATCTGGTGTGTGAGTTTGTCAAAAGGGATGGAACCGTGCGCTTCACATGTGTGAGTTCTGTTCTATGCAAATCATATCTCGGTGAGGCCATTTTGAAAAGCCTGTCACGTGTTGTCTCAGAAAAAGGATATTCCAGATGGTTACGCACGGTGCTCCCACGGTGTCACACGATCACATCGGAGAGCACGGGTCTGACCCACAGCTTCTCTCGTGCATTAGGTGCCGCGTGCTGGCAAGTCACCCTCTTATCTGTGTATCAGGCTCCCGCCTGGTCCAGTAAGACGAGGCCCAGGCCCTTGAGCAAGGTGCTTAGAAGAGAACTGGCGAGCAGAGAGAGTGGCCTCGTCTTCAGGAAACTCCATGTTTAGGCAATTCTTGCATTCCAGTCCCCTGCGCCACACCACGCTCCTCTGGATGGAGGGACACACACACACACAAACACACACACACTGCTCATGGAAAAGGAAAGGCTCTGTGGGGTCAACGCAAGCCCCACAGGCTCTGTGACCGAGACTCCGCAGAATTCATCATGGGGGCCGACGGGTCGCAACTCGAGGGGCTGCCCCTCACATTTGTCACCAGCACCCCTGCTTCCCTGGGGTCCCCAGGGGTCAAGAGAAAACTCCACGGGGACAGAAGTTGTGGCTCTGACCTCAGAAATCATGAGAGCTCTGAATGTGGGGATCAGAGGACCAAGGGGCATGGGGTGAGGCCCCCCACAGGGAGCCTTCTGGATGGGCACGTCCAAGGTTGTAAGCCCGTTCTGCCAACCAACTCATAGCATTGCTGGGGCATGGTAACCCCACTCAGGGCCTCAGTTTCCCCATCTGTAAAATGTTGGACCAGATGATTAATTACTAATTATTATCACCATTATTATGATTACTGTTGGGCTCAAGATCCCACTCTTCAAATGAAACCCCTTGTTGAGCCCCAATAAGAAAAAAGAGGTAATCTGATTGAAAATGGGGCACAGGGGCCCATGTCCCTTGTCTCCCCCTTGTTCTGAGGACCCCTATGGCTCTTGAGAGTTGTTTAAAAACTGCTAGGCTAGCTGAGCTCCCAGTCCTTGCAACTGAACTCTGGAAATTGGCCCCACGGAAACCCTCCAGGACTCCAAATGACCCAACTCCAGCCACTGTGGTCTCAGAATGACAGGAAGCACATGTAATCGGACCCTGGGAAACCCAACATGAAGTCACTCCATTCATATTGTGAACAGAATGTGATGATTTTATCACTCAGACTGTGCCATCTCGAGCCTGCTCTCCCACTCCCCGGTCTGCCTTCCCTGTGACTTCAGAATCACCTAGAATTCCAAATGTGAACAGCAATATCTAGGAGAGTCAACTCCACGCCTAACTTCCAATGATCACAGATCCTTCTCCAAGACTCTGACATGGGAAATATCATCTCTGTCACTCCAGAGCCCACATTAAAATGATGGGCCAGGCCCCATGCTACGCACTTAACACGGGTCACCTTGGCCTCTCCCAACCTTGTGAGCCGGGCATTACTGTCACCCCATTTTGCAGCTGAGGAAAACAGACCTGGGGTCACCAAGAGGTGGAGCCGGGATTCTGGTGGGCGGGGGGGTTAGCCAGTGCTCACAGCCAGGCTGTGGGTGCTAAGACCGCTTGTCTGAGCCCATCTCATCTCTAAGGATGACAACAGTGCTGTCCTTGGCTGCTGGAGTGATTAAATGAGATGGACCAAGTAAAAATCCTCAGCCTAGCCCAGACGCGTGTGTGGTAACTCAATAAAGATCGGCTCCGAATACTTGAATTATAAACTCTGCTTCCTAAAACCACCAGACACCAGACAGTCTTCTATAGAAAATAGGATTTATTTTCACATTTCAAGTGAACACAAAGAAATGTCCCACATGTGTACTACATACAAAATCAGTAGGTTTATTAAACAGAAAAATCAAAGCCCTCCAGAAAAGACGTGTCCGGGCCATTTGCATTCTCCACCAATTCACGGACTGGGCACAGTACGCGGTGGGCTTGTTCCCGGGTTCGTCTGCTTCTACCCCCACGGACTCACCTCGAAAACCACAGCAGCAAACCAACAGGATTCACAGTGGCTGGGATAAATGCCGTGGCCGAGGCCCCTTCACAAAAGCCCCGATTATGTTCCAAAGGCCAATCTCTGGGGTTCTGTGGCTCCGGCCACCAACTGGGGCCCTGCCACGGCATGGAGCAGTGTCACAGCTTCATCTCTAGGCAATCTTGTTAATTAAATTATTCCAATTAGAAGAGGATATCTAACAGATATAATAGCCCTTTTGCAACAGCTGGCTTTCCCCCCTCAGTCAAGGAAAGGGCAGAAACCTGTCCCCGAGGCTAAGCCATCACCACCCCCAAAGTCCGAGGCACGGGTGACCTTGGGCTGGGGGATCACGAAGGTGGGATGGGGAGTGGTGACATCACAGCCGTGATGGGTGTCTAGACATGGGGCGGTGAGGGACGGCGGATGCTGGGGAAGCAGCGAGGCAGGCCTGGTGGAGATCCAACACTCCCGAGGCCTCCCTCCAGCACACGGTGACAGCAGATGGCACACAGGCACCCGGACGGGGCACCGCTGCTGACGCCTGAGGTGGCCGCCTAGGTTAGTCAACACGCGTGTGGCTGCTACCGGCCTAGTGCCCCATGGCCATGGCCGTGGCTGGTTAGCTCAACTGGCCACAGTCTGTGATGACAATCTTCCTGGACGTCTTCCCACTCCTGGAACCAAAAGATTCTATTTTCTTGACGACATCCATGCCTTCTTTGACTTGGCCGAACACGACATGTTTGCCATCCAACCTGTGAGTTGAGCCAGGTAAGGGTAAGAGTAGTACAATGTCACCCAGCGTCACGGTCACCTGGTTGTGGAACTGTTTAGCAGAGATGGCAATACTAAAAGGGACCCACACTGAAAATCTGGACCCAGCCCTCACAGCTCTGGGACGAGGCCTTGCTGAGCACCCCCAAACAGACCAGAGGATCCCTCCCTTCAGGGGCCTGTGCCGTCTCCCCTGCCGTGTGACCTTACCCCGGGCCACTCAACCTGAATCCTGGTAACCTCATCTATGAAAAGTGAATTATTCTTGTTCTGCACAGAGAGATAACAGGGTGTTAAACTCCTCTCAGGAAATAAGAGGTCCCTGTAAATGGGACAGTCTTAATGGTCATGAGTGACAAGGTAAGAGCCAAGAGAGCAAGTGTGGCGCTCTCCATTTGAGAGACTTCCAAGAATCTAACCGGCAGCTTAGCCCAGTGCCAGCGAGGCCAACACTGGTTCTCACCAAGGGCAGAACTGCAGGACCTATCAGAGGTCCCAAAGGAGGAGCAAAGAGCAGGCAGAGCCGGCAAGGACCTGCCCAGCCCTGACATCTGTGTCCCTTCTGGCCTGGGGGCTAGGGCCAGCTAGGAGCCATCTACCACTCAGGTCTGCCTAAAGTCCCAGGAAATGGGCTTTATTGGCCAGCTATTGTCCCCTCAACCCCAAATGTCTCAGGGCTAGGGCGCACGGAACTCTGGGCAGAGGAACTTGTTAGGTAGTGCGACATCGACCAGGGAAGACACCCCTAAAATCCACAGGCAGTGGGTGAGAGAGCTCCAGGGTGTATTCCACGCTCAAGGCAAGCGGGAAAGAACAGGTTAAATCAAGCAGATAAGGCTTCTGCCACAGGCCATCTTGAGGCCTGGTAAGTTAAGCCCTCTGGCACAACACATGGAGGAAACCCCCAACTGACAGCAAACGGAAGCCTAACAAAGACACAGTTCTAAGAACAGATTCCCCCTCTGTCCTTTCATGAACTTTATCCTTCTCCCCGACGGACACACAGCCCAGCAGAGGGCTCCAGTCCCAGAGCACCATCTGCCTCGGCCTCACGCCACCCTCCCTGGGAAGCACACAAGCCCTCCTGGGGCTGCAAGGCCACCCCTTGCGCCCAGAGGGCCTGGAGCTGGGAGCGGGGAACTCACCAGTCTGTCTTTATGGTGCAGATGAAGAACTGGGAGCCGTTGGTGTTGGGGCCTGCGTTCGCCATGGACAGGACACCTGCGGAAACAGGCCAGAGTGAGCCAGGCTGCCCCAGGAGGCGGCTCCCCGGGAGCCATTCCCAAGAGCACACGCTTCCCAGGACAGCGAGGACACTGCAGCTTGAAGAGGACGACCAGCTCCCCGGGGCCTGTTCCCCACCCCCACCCCCCACGCTGCCACAGAGAGGACGGGGCCTTGCTCTCCGTGGCAGAGCCAGAATGGGACTTCGGCGCGCTGCATCCTGGGTCTTAACCGTGACACAACGCAGCGTTTTGCTGAAAGGCTTTCTCCCTCAGCTTCTCAAAGAAAGATTTGTCTTTAAACAGAGAGCTCAGCGTGACAAAGCTCCAGGAAAACCAACACTCCAACCCGGAACGCTGGAGGAGGGAAGGGGCATCACTGGGTATCGGGCGATAAGTCCCAGGGTCCTGGGCGTGGTGGGCAGGCAGCGGCTGGGCCAGAGCTCAGGGCACTCAGACCAGGGAACGGCGGCCCCCACTCACCTGGGCCCACGTGCTTCAGTGTGAAGTTCTCATCAGGGAAGCGGCTCCCGTAGATGGACTTGCCCCCGGTGCCATTGTGGTTGGTGAAGTCGCCCGCCTGTGAGCACAGAGCACCTTCTGAGTGGCCGCCCCCCAGAGCTGGCCGGGGAGGCTGCCGCAGCACGGGGACGTGGCCCCCAACCCACCTGGGGCCCACCCAGCCAGAAGCCCCGCAGGCCAAGGGGTCAGAAAACATCCAAGGTTGTCTGGACTCCTAGCTTCAATATTTTCTGCCATTAATAACTACCCTACCTTCCAAATGATCCACTTTTTAAAACCTGGGCAGGTTTTTTAAAAGATTCTCAAAGGATCTAATGGCTATTCTGAAATGATCCATAGATAGTGACCTAGAATTTTCTACCCACAACCCTTGGAGGGGAGGTAGGGAGGTGGCCAGGGGGTCCCTGCTCCCAAGTCTGGTCTGTCGGGGGTAGCAGCAGCTGGCACAGAGCCAGTTCCTTATGCTGAGCCCCACTTCTCCCCACTCACCAGGCCCGGTGGCCTCCCTACGTCTTGCAGACGCAGGACGGAGTCCCCCGGGGTCTGAAATCCCTCTTCACAGCTTGCCTGAGGTTTCCAAGGGAGCCGTGGCCAGAAGAGCCCATTGGCTGCCAGCCCCAGGACCAGCCCCAGCCCCTGGCCAAGGTCTCATGGCTGACTTCCTGAGATAGGACCCTCAGGTGAGAGGGATGACCCGACCGGCCTGACCTCAGCACCCACAAGTGTCCTCAGGCAGGGTGATTCGAAACCCTGGCCTCGGCCTCCTGGTGCCGCCAACTCATGGCTCAGGGAGTGAGGGTGTGCCCCTGCCCGCTGCTGTTCAGAGGAAGGCCCTCACCCGGCTCAGGACGGTCCCTTCAGCTCCTGCTTCATCCACAGCCTCCCTCAGGGAGAGCTGGGAGGGCCTCTGCGGCTGAGAGCCACAGGCCTGGCCAGGCCTGGCCCGTGGCCACAGCCTCCCTTCCCGTCCCTGCATTCACCACATCGGACATGTCAGCAGGCCCAGCCCCAGCCCACTGCCACTCACCACAAGAGGATGACAGCCCCAGGGTGGAGCGGAGGGAATGGGACAGAGAATTCTGGGCGGGAAGGACTTCAAAGAGCTCACGACGCTCATGTCCCTGTCTCCATGGCCTGCTGGCCTCAAGACACCTACTCTCGTCTTATGGGGCCTGACCTGACAGAGGACAACCCCCAACACAGCTGGGGTCCCGACCCTGGGGAAGTTCCTGCTGTCCACAGCTATCCCAAAACTTCTGACACAGCCTTACTGAGGTTTTTAAGAATAGGCAGTACACACGACTACAGGACATTCATTTAACCAAGGAAGATGGGCTGCTCTAGAAGGAGAAGCTCCGAGTCCAGACCTGTGTGTCGTCAGTTCGTCTCCCTCCCCCCCCTCCCTCCCCATCTTCCACACCAAGCACGCCAAGTGCTCAGTGGGACACACACGGGGATGTGGTTGGAGACGGCCTGAATACGCTCGTCCTGCAGAGCCTGAAGATCTACTCCCCGCCCCCGTGCACATCCGGATCTCAATGCCAGTTCCCCGCCACTCCCTGGGGTTCCGCCAGCCAGCCCATCTTGCCGTGGGCCCTGTTGCTCAATGGCTGAGGCTGCACAGCCCGCTCCACCGTCTCTGGGTGAGAAGACAGGCCAACAGAGTAATGTGTTGCTCTCCATTCAGTATCCCATCAATCCTCACAAACCACCCTATAAGATGGCCCCTGCTGTCACCCTTCCCCACCGCCCCCAGATGAGGAAGCGAGCAGACAGGGCTGCAGTACCTGACACATGAAGGATGGAATCACTCTGTGGAAAGTAGAGCCTTTGTAGCCGAAGCCCTTCTCCCCGGTACACAGGGCTCGGAAGTTCTCTGAGGGTTGAAGGAAGACACGGGTCAAGAGGGACAGGCCTCAACTCCAGGGTCACAACTCGTTCTACCCCCCCAGGAGGTGAACAGGGGGTGGAAAGACCCCCCAAGCCTGCTCCCTGGGTCTGCTCTGGCTGTATGACCCAGGGCAAGTCACCTCCTTCTCACAGCTCAGCGTCCCAATGTCCAAGCACTGTGACAAGAGCAGACGCTCCTGGCAGGCAGCCCCCAGGCCACATAGCCATTGTCCCATCGGGCACCAGGAGGGAGGAAGTGGTCCTGGTGGAAATTTACCTGTGCGTCTACTGATTCTAAGGCTCTACTAGACTGGTGGGCAGGGCCAACACCGAGGCTCAGAGAGGGACGGAAAGCTGGCCAAGGATTCCCAGCGGCTGAGCCTCATGTGGAACTCCCATCGGATCATGGGTCTCTGGGCCCCAACTCCTCTCACCATCCCACTCACCTGGCCTGGCCCCCCTCTCTCCCATCTAGATCAGACTCAGAAGGCCCCAAGTCCCGTCTTACCTGCTGTTTTGGGGACGACATCTGCCTTCAGCTGTGGAAAGAGAAGAGAGCCGGGAGAAGATGGTCAGTCCAGAGGCAGGTGACGGAAGGAACCTCGTCACCACCCAACCCCCCAGCGGCCAAGGAGCCCCTTCCTCTCAAGGGGCTCCCAGCCCTCGGCAGGAGGCAGCATAGGCAGTTGTCATCTCTCTCTGCCAGTTGTTTCCTGAAGCCAGGCTGGGAGGAGGCAGCCTCGGTTTCCCTGGTTATCAGATGAGATGACAGTGCCATCCTGGCCTACTTCCTGGGGCAAAACTGGCAGAGCTTATACAGCTGGGCCCTAAGCATCAGACTCAGGGCCGGGAGAGGCGCCAGTCCAAGCTCAATGGCAGAGGGGAAACAGGCTGAGAGAGGCAGGGGAGTGGGCGGTGGGTAAGGAGAGGCTAGAGCCCCATCCAAGCCAGGCCTTTGGTGTCCAAGCTTCAAGAGCCACCCTGACGCCCAACCACTAAAATAAAGGTTAGTAGGGACAGTGGTCTCCATTTTCCAGAAGGGAAACTGAGCCTAAGGGAGGGCCCTCTGTTCAAAAGAGGGTTGGGCTTGAGGGCTACACCTGAGCTTCCCCATTCGTTCCCACTATTTGTTTCTTACTTCGTGAGTCTGAGAGTGTGGCGGGGTTGGAGCTGGGATGCAGGGCCCCTGGGCACACTGCCCCGACTAGTAGGGGAGCCGTCCGGGGTCCGTCTGGGGGCGGGAGCCCCCAAAGCCCGCCCTGTAGGAGAGGAGGCCAGGCTGGCTGGCAAGAAACCACCGAGGCTCCTGCCCCAGCGCCTGGAGGCGGGTGAGTCCCACCGAGGGGGCGGGGCCCGGCCGGCTCCGCATTATGCAAGGGCCGCCACGTGAGCACCCCGCTGGCCCGCTGCCCGGGCCCCCGAGCCCCCCTGACACCCGCCCCGCAGCCCCGGGTAGGGGCGCTGACCCCGCGTGATCGCGGGACCTCTCCCTGACCTCGGGGCCAGCCAGCAAGGGCTGGGCCACCACAGTCCACGACCTGACCTTGAGCTTTCTCCTCCACACTTGCCCTCCCTCCCACCCACCTCCACCACTCCAAAGTGCCGAGAGGAGACCGGAAGAGACCAATCTGATGCCCCCTTCCAGGGATGGGGGAGCTGAGGCCCCTGGCCAGGTGTGGGAGGCAAGGTCACCCAGCGAGTTGGGCACAGCGCCGGGCCCGTCCCCGTGCAGTACGCTCACCTCCAGCACCACGCGGCCGAGTGGCTGCCCGTCGGCGCCCACGTCCAGGTACACGAGCGGGTTCCGGGAGGAAGAGGACGAGTCGCGAGAGCCGTCGCCGCTGCTGCTGTTGCTGCAGGCGCGGGCCGCGGGGAGGCGCAGAGGCACGGAGCGCGGGACAGGGAGCAGGCCGAACAGGCGGGGGCCGCAGCGCAGCGCCAGCATCGCGGCTTCGGGTCGGGGCGGGAGAGCGGCGGTAGGAGCGGAGGCGACGGAAGCGACGGTCACGCGCGCTGGAGTTAGAGTCAGCCACGGCCGCGCGCCGCCGCCTTTATTGGCCGGGCCGACCTCGAAGCCCCGCCCCCCTTCCGGGCCTGTTCGCGAGCGACCCCTGGCGGCCCTAGCGCGCGGCGCAGCCAGGCGGCTGAGTCGACAGAGCGGAGCTTGAGGTCCTTTCAAAGGGTTTCCCAAGCACTAGAGACCTGACGGACAGACATGACCTGGCAAAAGGGGGCCAGTTCCATTTCGTAAGGGTCCCAGATAAAAAAAAAGAGAGAGGGAAATATGCTGAAACGTGGTCAACTCCGAAATATGAGCATTCATATGTTTTGATTTGAATATAACAAAAATCTACATCTGAGCCCTACGTGTGGGTCTCCCCTCTGCCCATAGACCCTGCAGCCAGAGAGACCAAGAGAGTTGGTGGGTGAGAGACAAAGAAGGTGGAGGTGAGAGGTGGATTAGAGGGAGAGGTGCAGGAGGGCACAGGCAGAGACCCCTCCCCTGCTGACCACAGGCCTCCTAGTCCTAGTCTGGCTCTGTCTCCGGATGCTTCTGGACACCAGACCATCTTCCCACACAACTGGAACTCAGCAGGTCCCAGCAGGCTCTGGCCAGGCCCCTGCCCTCCACCAGGGTTGGGTCTGATGCCCCCTCCCCAATGCCACAGACTGACAGTTCTGGCCCCCAGCAACAGGGTCCGCTGGCTGCTGGCTCCCCTCCGACCCCAGTCACCCCAAGAACACACCTGCAGGTCTCACAGTACAGGGGCCATTCCATAGGAAATGCAAGGAAAAGTGAAAAGGTAAGGCTGGAAGAGAAAGGAAACTGAGAACCCTGAGGAGGAGGATTTACCCCAAGTGATGAGGGGGGCTTTGTGGAAGTGTGGTAGGTGAGGGGGTCCACAGTTGGTAAATAATAGGGGCCCAGGCAGAGCATCTCAGTGGACACCTGTGCTCTCCAGATGGGAAACAAAGACCCAGAGTGAGGAAGGCACTGTCCGGGGCTGGGAGCATCCTGAACCTTCCCCTGCCAGCCTGCGCTGGTCTACTTAGACCTCTCTGAGCCTCAGTTTCCCCTCTGGAGAATAAAGATGGGATGGCAGTCCTTACCCTGCTTCCTCCCAGGTCTCTTTCAAGGGTAAAATGAACAAGAGAGAGAGGCGTGTCTCAACCGTTAAGTACTGTGCTGTGAGCATCGGTGATGGATGGGGTCTAGACTGTCTTTGCTTCAGGTCTAGGGCTCAGACAGCAGAGAGTCTCAGCTGCAGGGGCTCAGAAGTCCACGGGGCCCAAGAAGAGAGTGGGGGCTGAACCTTGGAGTCAAGTGGGCTTGAGCTGAGACCTGAATCAGCTCCTGGGAAGGGGTCAGACGGCAAAATGCTGGCCCGAGTAAATTCATGAGGTTAAAGCAGCATGTTCTAGGCTCATCAGAATTCTGGCTTGGCCCTTTCCTGGAAGTTTATAGTCTCTGGCCCAGGAGGAGCCTGTTCACTCAGTGAGGGCCCAGCTGCATCTAGGAGCCCTTCCCCAGCCCTTAGTGTGTCTGCTTCCCTGCCATAACCTGGGAGGCAGTTCCATTTTGCAGGTGGGGAAGGAAAGCCCTAAGACACGAGAGAGTGAGTCGCCCAGGGCTGGAGTGTTGGAGCTGGGAGGACTCTGTCTGACTCCGGGGCCAGGGTGTACTGCACAGGCCAGACCCTTACCATTGCCATCATGGCCAGGGTACCTTCCAGCAAAGGCTGACGATGTTGACCATAAGCTGAAAGGCTGGGGTGTGGGTAGGGAGCAATCACAGAGGGCCCTGAAGGCCAGGCGGAGGTCTAACATTGTTGGGTAGCACCGGGGAGCCACTGATGCTGCAGTGTCCACATCCCTAGGACCCCAGACTGAGAACTGGCCTCCGTCACTCATGTTACTCCTACCCTCTTTGGAAAATCAATTGTGATCACTGCCTCCTACCCAAACTGAAGAAATGTCCACCTTCCCCACAGGCTGAGCTGTGATGTCATCCCTACTTGTACTGTCCTCAGCGGCCTCAGGAGGAGGGACGGTCCCTGGGCTGAGCCCGGAACGGAAACATGCCCAGCCCTTGAGGACTCCCGGCCCAGGTGAGGCTGGGCTGGTGTCAGCGCTCAGCTGGCTCTAAGGCTATTTATAGACTCTGTGTCATCCTCCGAAACAGCAGTTTCTCTCCACTCGGCCAAAGTGGCTTCTCATCCAGGGTGTTAATGGCTTTTGTTACCTGGGGATCCCGTGGGATTCCTTTAGGTGTCCTAGAGCCAAAGAACAGACAGGTCATGCTGACATTCAGGGGTGACAAATTCAGATGCCTAGGGGACCAGGCAGTGACATATACAAGTGAAGCCTACTGGGCAAGGCTCTAGGGAGTGAGGGGAGGCAGCGCTGTTCCAAACACCCCAGTTAGAGGGGCAGCTGTTACCCAGGCCAGCCAATCATGTGTGTGACACTAGGGACCCAGTACAGCCGGATCTTCTCTTTTTTCAACAAAAGCTGGAAACCTTGGGCTTTATGGAAATCTCTCCATTTTTAAATGTTGGGAACGAATTTTAAAATAAACACTGAAGGAGCCATAAACAACATATCTGCAACGGCGATAGGACCTCTGGGCCAGTAGTTGGCACGTTCTGATCTCCACTGTACAGATGAGAAAACTGAAGCTCAGAGAGGGACAGGGACCTGCCCATGGTCCCACAGCCCGGAGGTACCGGGACTGTGGACAAACCCCTCTCTTCACTGTTGCCGGGGCCCTATCTGCAAGAGTCACTCGGCAGCCGTGTTTTCCGAGTACCTGTTATATGTCGGGCCTGAGCTTTGCCCTGGAGATACAAAGTCTGGGACAGGCACTTAAGGTGCCAGGTGGTTCTATGCGCTATTGGGCAAGCCTCTCCCCGGCAGCCTGTGTGCGTGGCAGGTGTGACTGTCGTGGCTGTCATGAGGGATGAAGTTAACGGGGGCCTGGAGACCCTTCCCGGAGGAGCTGGGAGGGAAGTGGCCTTGCTATGAGCAAGGGGCAAGTTTTCATGAATGATCAGTGCCAATATCGGGCATGGGGACGATGGGCCTTGCACTTCATTTCTCTTAGTTCCTTTAGAGGGGCTGGGGTCCAGGGGAATGTCTGTCAGGGGCAGCTGACAGGGAGCCCGAAAGAGAAGTCCTTGGCAGAGAGCTCAGAGGGGCGAGCGACAGCACACGCACAGGACCGGGGACAGCTGCGCTCCGGGGCAGTGCTCCATGCCTTTTCCAGCCTGCATGGAGCAGCACGAAAGCATCCGGGTCTCTCTGCAGGCTTCCGGGAGCCACAGGTGGGTCTGTTCCCAAGCACGCTGTGAACCAGAGCAGGTCGAGAAGCAGGGAGAGGCCCACGGGGGAGGTCTCCCTCAAGGCCCAGGAGGATGGAAGTCACCATGACCAGAAAGAGGCCCAAGAGGAGGGTCTGGGGAAACTCCCCTTTCCAGAGTCCAGCTGGGCTTTAGAAGTTGGTTGTGTGGGTTGTGTGGGCCCCTGGAAGAGGCAACCAGCAGGTAGGGCTGGCTCCCCGCCCTCACCACCAGCCGACCCCACCCCACCCCACCCAGATGCTTGGATCTCCCACAAACCACCTGGTCATGGAAAGAAGTGGAGAATGCCCACTTGCTGAATGTATCTGCTAGCCCCCGTGATGTGGGCAGCCCTGGGGGCCAAGGAAGTCTTTCCGAGAAGGTGCCCCCAAAGGGAAACGTTGGGAAGAATGGTAGAGGCTGACCCTGGGGGAAGGGGTGGCTGTCAGCCAGCCCCGCATCCTGAAAGTGTGGGTTTTGAGACAGGCAGAACTCTGCCCAAAGCCTGGCTTCCTGTTTCATGTATTTACCCCCCAGCTTTGCTCTGCACCCCTGCTGTGCGCCTGCCACTTCTCCAGGGATTAGAAATACGGTGGTCATTGGACAGAAAAGTAGACCTGCGTTTTCATCCGGAAGAGAGAGAACAACAATAAAAAAAAAAAAAAGAAAAAGAAAAAGCAGAGAAGAAGGAAGATGCTCTCAGACGGTAGTATGTGCTGTGCACAAGTAAAGCAAGGTGCCGTGCTCGGCGGGGGCTGGGGGCGGGGCTGAGGGGGGCCAGCGTGGCCTGACCCAGGAGGAAAGGAAACATTCCGACCAAACCACATGTAGCTGTGTGAGCTCAGGGAGGTCATTCTTGGCTTCTTGGAGCGTCACTGTTGTCATCTGTTAAGAGGGGTTAATCATAATCCCCATGTCATAGAATTGTCCGTGTTAAGGAGAAGAACACGGTGAAGGGCTTTGAACATACTCAGGCCTCGATGAATGAATGAATGCATGCACGCATGCCACCTAGCCCAGACCCCCATGGGAGTCAGAGTCAGGGTAGAAAGCGTGATTTTGAGGGAATGGTATTGGGCCCCGTGGATATGAACCCTCAGGTGTGCCCATGGCAGTTTTATGAGTGGGGTTGGTTTTGTTTTTTTTTTTTAAGATTTTCTTTATTTATTTGAGAGAGAGAGAGGGAGAGCAGGTGAGTCTGGGGGAAGCAGAGGGAGAGGAAGAAGGAAAACCTAGAGCACAGAGTCTGACATGGGACTCGATCCCAAGACCTTGAGATCAGGACCTGAGCTGAAATCAAGAGTCAGGTGCTTAACCAACCAAGCCACCAGGTGCCCCATGAGTGGGTTTTTACTACTGGCTGCCCCCAAGACTCCCCTTCATAATATAATAATGCCATCCTCACACCAACTGGTGTGTCCTCTTTGGAGGCCTCCTTAAGTGTATTCACGGCCACTGCCTCTTTTGATCCACAAAACAGCCTAAGAGGCTGGCTGGGCCGAGCTGTTACCTCACTTGCTGGAAGAGGAGGCTGGGGCTCTAAGTAGCGAGATGGCGGGCCGCCCAGGGCGACACAGAGCAGCCAGCATTCGAGTCGGGCTCAGTGGGCTCAGGCTCTTTCCACTCTCTAAAAAAAGTTACGATTTTCTTTTTTTCTTTCTACCTTTTCCCCGTGCCCACCCCCATGGAGGCAGTCTCCAAGATGGCCCCCAGCGTTCCGTGGTTGGCCCGGCCTGCTGTGGTCCCCTCATCCTGGATGTGAGCCGGACCTAATGACTCCCAGCAAACACAATACAGCAGAAGTGATGGGTTGCCCCTTCCAAGACTGGGTTACAAAGCAGCTGTGGTTTCTGCCTTGGGCTTTCTCTCTCTTTCGCCTCACTTGGCGGACATACTGTGACACTCAGGCAGCCTATAGAGGCCCCGAGGTGAGCCACCAAGCCTGGCCAGCAGCTCTGTGAGGGATTTGGATGTGGACCTTGGGCAGCCTGCCAGCAGCCACGTGAGTGAGCTTGGAGGTGGATCCTGCAGGTCTAGTGGATCCTGGGGATGACTGTCACCCCGGCCAGTTGCCCAGTTGCAACCGTGAGAAACCCTGGGCCAGAGGCTGCAACTAAACCGCATCTGGACATCTGACTCCGGAAACTGTGAGATAATAAATTTTTGCTGTTTTAAGACCCTCAGTATTGGGGTCATTTGCTATGCAACGGATAACTAATACCCCCCTGGCCAGGGTCCTTTAATTAAGCCAGCTCGGATCCCACTGGTCCACACGTAGCCCGTCATTGATCTGCCGTCTTAGTAGGCTTCTCTCGTCGGCTGCTCTTGGCAGAGACCTCGCGGGTGTGGCTGGAAAGAACTGGCCCGGGTAGACAGAGCTGCGCTGTCTTGGTGAAGATGTGCAGTGGGCTGGCGATTTTTATCCCGTTCCTCTGAAGGTGCCCATGACAGAGGCTGTGAGAGGGGAGGAGCTAGGAGGAAGCCGTCGGGGGAGGGTCTGAGCAGGGGTTTGCCCTGGCATCTCCGTGGCCTCTGGGAAGGGATGGTACCTCCTTTGTGACTCCGTGCTGGGCTCTGCCCTAAGCACTTTCTATTCATCGCCCTGATCCTCAGGAGGACCCCGCACAGTGAAGGTCATCCCTGTCTTACGAATGAAGGAATGGGGACCCAGGGAGGGTAAGCGATTTGTCCAAAGTCACACTAGTGAGGAGTCTGAAATGTTTCCCAGGTCTGCTGGCCTGTGTGTCTTCCTTCGAGAGTGGGGGACTGGGGGGCTCCAAGTGGCAATTCACAACTGAATTACACCAGGTTTCCTTTTCTCTAGCTGGCCTTTCTCCCAGCTAGCCTGGCACCGTGCTTGGTTACTTAGATCCACAATCCCATCTAGTGCTTGAGGTAACTCTGCAAAGGACAGACTGTGGTCCGCATGTAATGGATGACAGCGCCCAGCCCAGGAGGGAGCCTAGGACTTGCCCAAGGCCACACAGATACCAGATGACTGAGCTGGATTTGAACCTAGGTCCAGCTGACTCCAAAGCTTGCACTGTCCTCCACCCCTGGCTGGGCCTCCTTGCCCTAGAGAATCGACCATTGCCTTCCAGCCCCGCAGAGATGGTTTCCACTGGCAGAAGGGACCAACACGCCCTGAGCGTATCCACACAGCCCCTGCCCAGAGTCAATGGGAAAAGGACCCGGCGGGCAGGACCCAAGAGGTTCTCAAGCACAGCGCAGGCTGGCCTTCCTGCGTGCCCCTCACTCCCATCTTTGTTTTCCATGCACTGAGTGGCATCATTACGCTAAGGGGAGAGCCCCATGGCCAGGCTCCCTAGAAGTGGGACTTGAGACTTTGCCAAGACTAAAATGCTGCTTGGCCAGACTTCGTCTGAGCTCCGGGCTCTCTGCCCTGTGGTTGCGGGAGGCAAACAGCCTGCCATTCTGCAGTCTCCTTTTCCTTATTTGGTCTGCCTCTCCTGTTGACCTGTCGAAGTTTCTTGAATCTATTGGTTTGACCTTCCAGCTCTCATTACTAACATTAATACGGCTCATGCCTCAATCAGAGTAAGTCCTCTGGCGAATCAACGTCGCCTGCCTTCTAATTGAGATGGCCCATCACTGACGACAAGTGTTTGTCTCTTTTTTCCAATTAAAATAAGTGCTACAGTCCTAGGGGCTTGACGAACACAAGCTCGGCTGTTGTTGACTGCGTGCTTCATAAGCTGCCCGTGGTAGGAATTTACATCACCTCTTAATCCTCCCGTGGCCCTTAAGAAGAGGTACTAGGGTTAACTGCTCTTTGGAAATGAAGTCTCCAGAGCTGACAGAGGTTATGTAAGCTGTCCATGGTTACACGGGCCTTCCCCCCGGGTTAAATAAGTGGCTGAGCTATATTTGGCCGGCCTCTGCCTAATCCCAGGACTTGGCTGCTCTACCCTCTACTGTCGCTGAATTTTAGTACAAAAGGTCAGCAGGTGCAGGTCAGGCTGGGAGAGGGGTCCACTTATGTAACAAAGATGAGCAGAGGCTCCGAAAAGTGATCGACTCACGGGCTCAAACAGCATGTCAGTATCAGAGCCCCCACGCTGGGCGAGTCCGGGCACGTCAGGACAAGCCCAACAAACTCAGCAGGACACAGCCTGGAAGGAGGGGGCTCGAGGATGCTGGGAATCAAGGGTATGCAGAGCAGCTCTAGCGAGGCTGTTCACCCGAGAGAAGAAGGGGGTGGGCTCCAGGCCGTCTCCAGGGTGGTGGGGGCTATCCAGGGCAGACAACACAGTGGAGTTGGGGGCGGGTCTCCAGGCCTGAAGCAGGACCAGCGGGAGCCAGATCTGGGCCTATTTGGACAAGAAAGCTTTCTTGTGTGTCTAAGCAAGTGGGCCTCCGCGCCCTTCCCCAGCTACTGTGTGGCATAGGGAGCCACGGACCGATTTCCGGAGGGGGAGGTGCTCAAGAGGGCACAGAGCGACATGGTAAGCCTGAAGTCTTGGAGATTTGGAGATCACGGCAGGACAGGGACAAGAACCAGATGGAAACAAGGACAGTAGACGCCAGGGGACCGGCAAGGACAGTGCAGGCAGATGCCCAGCCCCGCTCTCTTGGCTCTGTAACCCCAGGGGCTTAGAGGCCACGCTGGGAGAAAGGGTGGGGGAGGGTCCTTCTCCAGATGACTCAGATGGTTTCCACCATTTGGCCAAAACAGGAACTTGAAAAAGAAATTAAGTCCCGTTACAGAAAGTAAATCTAGTTGTGTTTCTTGCACTCTTGGATTTATGGGCTAGAATTCATATCCATTGTATGATTCAAGGCTTCCGAACAACCGGGGAAAATATCTGCCATACAACAATTGTTCGTGAAAGTCAACAAGAAAAATGTTAACACCTCAGGAGAAAGCACAGAGAGGGAATGCGGAGGCAGGTCACAAAATGCAAAATATAAATGGCCAGGAGCCCAAGGAAAAAGAATGTTCGAGCTCACTGGACCGGCTCAGTCAGTAGAGCGTGCGACTCTTGATCCCCGGGCTGTGAGTTTGAGCCCCCCGTTGGGCATAGAGGTTACGTGAAAAAATTAAAAGGCACAGTATTTAAAAAAGGAGTAGAAATGTCCACGAAAGGCATGGAGTATCATTGTAGCCTTGTGTGCTGGCCCACCATTTACCCCCACAAGCCGGAAGTTTCTTCGTGGTTGTCTATAGCCGCTCGAGCCGCCCTCCCTCACTGCCCCAGTGGCCCAAGCAAGCACTGCTCCCATCTCTGCCTGTGAGGCCTGGAGGTTGGCGAGGGACGTGGGGGGGATCCAGGCTGCCACACTCTGAAATCCACCCTCTGGTCACCCCTGAGCCATGCTCACAGCCACTGACAGAGTGTGGCAGGGGTGCTAAGGCAGGCCCCCCTCCTGGGAGACAGGCGGACCCCTCTGGCGGCTGATTTGGGCTAGAGGACTCCTCCAAAATCCTCTTGGGCAAGAGGATTCCATCCTCCAAACACCTGCCCTCCCCCCGTCCCTCTGTCCCTCTCTTTGTCCTCCCCGCTGCCTGCCTTCTGTCCTTCCCCCTTCACTCAAGGGCAGACTTGAAGGGCAGTCTGACCGCTCTCCCCCACACTTCATTTCTGCTCACAGGCATTTTCCTCAGTATGCTTCTTGCACATCTAATCCTGTCTGGGTGTCTGTTTCCTAGAGGCACCCTGCTAGCAGCCCGCCAGGGCTCCTCCACACAAACTGGGCTCGTTCCCCATGAGTCCCCTGTTGCCGATGGGCCTCCTCCCTCCCTAAGGGCCATGGTGTTGCTGCACTCTTGCCCCAGCCTGTCTACCCGGAGCTCGGCAAGGGGGCATACAGGGGGGTTTCCAGTACTAAAGAGATCTCAGATTCTGCTCTCCCTGCTAATCGGAGATCCCCCACCAACTCTCCTGCTCCCCCCCAGGGAGGCATTGTGCATACCCCCAAACCAGTCTGCTCCTCCTCTGCCCCCATCAATGAGCCTTAACTAAGTACCACAAGCTGAGGGGCTTCGACAACAGAGGTCTGTCCTACAGTTCGGGAGGCCAGAAGAATCAAGGTGGCTGCTGGGTGGGCTCCTTCAGAGGGCAACGAGGGCAGAGTCTGTTCCAGGCCTCTCTCCCCCTTATAGATGGTGTCTTCGCCCTGTATCTTCACACCATCCTCCCCCCATGCTTGTGTGTGTCCAAAATTCCCATTTTCACAGGGACACCAGTCACCGTGGACTAGGTCCCCCCAGTCACCTTATCTTAACTACATCAACAGCCTTAGCTCCAAGTAAGGCCACCTTCTGAGATCCTGGGGGGGTGAAGACCTCAGCACAGGAACTTGGGAGGGACACAACTGAGCCCTTAGTGGGGTCCCACAGCAGGCCCCTCGGGACTCAATATCTCACCATGGGTTTAGCGAAAACGCCCTCTTCCCCTCCTTTTGTACCTGCAGCCTCTTGAACCCCTCAAGACTTGGTCATGAGGGGCGCCTGGGTGGCTCAGTGGGTTAAAGCCTCTGCCTTCGGCTCAGGCCATGATCTCAGGGTCCTGGGATTGAGCCTTGCATCGGGCTCTCTGCTCAGCAGGGAGCCTGCTCCCCCCCCCCGCCCCCCCACCTGCCTCTCTGCCTACTTGTGATCTCTCTCTCTCTCTCTCTCTGTCAAATAAATAAATAAATAAATAAAATTTAAAAAAGAAGCAGACTCGGTCATGAGCCTCGTAGTGGCAGGACTGGGGGACGAGAACGATGTCAGAATTGTCCTTCCCTCCGATGACGGAGATTTGTTTCCAGACCAGGCTGGGCCCAGACCTCACCCAGGAGACAACTCTGCCTCCGGTGAGGACTTTGTAGGCCAGGCTGCCAGTTCGCCAGACCGTCCCAAATGTGCCAAATCCCATTCGGACTCCAGCTGGGAACCCAATTCCTAGACTAGAGTCCTCTCCCTGCAGACTATAGGGCGCGTGAATTTCCACCTCAGGACTCTTATGGGGTGATGTCCATAAGGCCCTTCGCCTGGCATACTGAGCTCCCGACGAACAGTTACTATTATTACCCTTATTTCCAGTGCTATTAACTTGGCCATTTCCTCAGGGACAGGTGTCACCTCACTTCTCTACCCCTCTCGTATGTGGCACCTGTGGCCCCCACTGGGACAAACAGAAGACTTCTAATGCAGAACCTCTCGGAGCACCCAGGACCGCATCAAATGCTGAGGAGCACAGTGGGTGGGCTTGGAGACCTTGCTCGCTTCTCTGACCCGAAGACCTGGGCTGTTATTAGGAGATCACAGAGGATATTTGACCCCTGTCAGTGCCAGTTCTGGGGAGACACCCACACAGCCTAGAATGTTCTGGGCTGCGATTGCGTCAACCAGAGAAGCTTCCCGGGCACTGCCCTTGAAAGTTCAAGGTTTCCAGGCTGCAAGGCTCATCGCAGGTTCCAGGGTGGTGATGAAGTTAGCAGCAAACACCTCTGTGTGTTCGCCTCCGCTCACCCTGCAGCTCTCGGCCCTCCTCGCCCCACCCATACTCGTCTCCCATGGGGGGGGGGGGGAGGGTAGGGGGGGAGGGGCTTCTGCTGGCTCATTACAGTGGCCGCTTCTGTAGCCATCGACCAGCGCCCTTCAACACAGCCTCATCAAAGCCTCTCTGGCGCCAGGCTGCCGTTGAGTGTGTCCTGGTTTCCCACTGTCCTTCTCGTCACCTTCTCATCCTTCCCTCCACCTGCCCGGCCCTTTTGAGTGGACTTCCCAGAGATTTCTCTTTTGCCTTGTCTCCCCTCTGTCTACTCTCGCCCAGTCCCAGGACTGCTCTGGGCGGGCAGGGATAGCCTGGGAGGGGCTTTGGCAGGAGGCTGAGCCTCTCTGGATGAGGGTCTAAACCATCAGCGGGCATCTGAGAAGTCCTGCAGTGCGGGAGGTCCTGATCGACCCGATTGGAGCCGCCACTGGCAAGGGATGGTCTTCCATAGCAGGGTTTCTGATGGCAGGATGTGGGGTTGGGGACAGGGCCAAGTTCTAGGGGAGAGGGAGGTGGCTTTCCCTTCTGACATCAAGAGGTGGAGTCAGTCCTCTTCACCTGACTGTGGGCTGGCCTGGGTGACTCACTTCTAACTGCAAGAATGTGGCAGAAGGGAGGCCGACGGTCTTCCTATACCAGGCTGTAAAGGCAACACGCTTCCACTGGATTCTTGCTGAGGTATCCAGCTGCAGTGCCATAAGGAAGCCCAGGCCACTCAGCTGAAGCATTCCAGCTGACAGTCCCCACTGAGGCTCCCAACAGCCAGGCACGTGCAGGAGGAGGCCGTTGAATGGATTCCACTCCTAACGTCCCCGACGGCGGTCGCCTGACAGCCCCACGCGAGAACTGCCCAGCTGAGTCCCGTCAGCCCTCAGAGCTACGAGAGGGGCTAATAAGGAATGACTGCCTTTGCTTCATGCCACCAGCTTTGGGGTGGCTCATTATGCAGCTGGAGGTAACCAGAACGCCCCGTAGGACCATGTGCTAGACCCCTGACTGGCTGCCAGCAGCCCTCCCTGGGCCCCTAACCTTGTGGGTCTCTGGAATCTTCAGACAACACGGCCCACTGGGGACTCATTACATCTCTGCCGCCCTCCCCCTTCTCCCAGAGGTCAGATGACAGCACGGCCATCTGCCCAGTCCCCCCGGCTGCAAACTCGTGTCCCCTTCGATCCCTCCCTCTACCTGACTGTCCCCGGCCATTTATCCTCAGCCGCCTGTCATTTAGCGAAACTCTGTGGAGCTCCCACTCCGCGTCAAGCTTTGTGCTGCATTTGTGCTTATGCTAGAGGGCAGGACTGACCTGGCCGGTGCTCTCCGGAAGCTACGGTCAAGCAAATCATTCATTACAAGTGGCACAGGCGCTAACATCTTAATACCTGTGTACCTCGATGAACATTCAGTCCCTCATGTTCTTTTTTCCACGAGGAAGAGATTTTTAGCTCCAGAGATCACGGGCTTCGTTTTTCAGGTGAGGAAACGAGGGGTGCCCAGAAGCTGAGGGGGGTCCCGGAAGTGACGGCAGTGCCTAAGAGAGACAGAGCAGGCAGCGGGACTGGGCAGGGGCAGCCCCAGGCATCCGTGCAGATCCAAGCCTGGGCCCACCCCACGGGAGCCCCCAGGCACAGGTGGCTGATACAGGAGTCCCACCGGGCTCAGAGTCCCACTCAGAAGCTCAGGCCGGTGTACCCCCACTGTGCGCAGTTGTTCCGGGGGCTGCCCCGAGGAGTGAGAGCTCGTCGTGCTGCAGGCATCCTCCACTGCCTGCCAGCAAACCTCAAGGGAGCGCCCCGGTTGCCCTCCATGGCTGCCTCCCGGTTATTGAGACAGCCTCCTCTCTGGTCCTTTGGCCCAAACCGTGTCTGGAGCCAGTATTCTAAAATACACGTCTCTCCCTGCGAAATCTGCTAATTCCTGTCTCCCACGGGGTGAGGAGCAGCTTCCTGAGCTGAGCACCAGGGCCTCCACCATCCGCCACCGCATCAACCATCTAGGGACGTGGGCTCTAGAATCAGACAACCTGGGCTTATACTGCACGCCCCCCCCCCACTACCCTTGGGGCGGTCCCTTTATGTTCTTATCTGTACATCCTCTGAAGGCTACTGTGGGGGTCCAGTGGGAAGCTGCAGGTAAGGCAGTGGCACAAAGAAAGGGTGGAAATGACCTTCTTTTCTGCTCAGACCTGCCTCTCAGTCAGCACGGCCATAAAACCCACAAAGGGCTGACATCATGTCAGGGGGTCTCTGTCACCCCTAAACTTCTGGGGAAAGAGTGAGCAGACGGTCACTCTCGGATTCTCTCTGCCTATTGCAGGACCAGAGAGGTGGGTCTGGTCGCCCCTGGCAGGTGTGGATGGGGTCCCCTGAGGCAGACCTGGCAGGGTCACCGTGAGGGGCCAAGTTGGAGCAGAGAGGTGGGGAGAGGAGGAGTCCGAGTGACCGTGTGTACGGTGCGGGTCCTGAGGCTGCGGCCGGGGCCTGCCCGCCCTCTCGTCCTCCACCCCTGCTCCCGGCCCTTCAGGCACCGAGGTTGGGCTGCTGGGCCCAGTCCTGCCCCCGCCGCGCTGGCTGCTGTGTGGGAGGCCTTGTTTGCTGAGGAGCCTGGTCCCGCCTGGCGCCAGCCTGCCCACAAGGCTGAGCCCCTCCTCAGGGCAGTCCCCGCAAGTCGTGTCCTCCAACAAAGGACCAGTGTCCTCCACAGGGCAGGTGTGCAGGCAGGATGGCAGCCAGGCCTGCCAGGGTCTCTGGGCGGTCAGACCACAGACGAGTGAGCAGGGCTGACCTGGGCCAGGGCCGGCAGGCTCTTCATTGTTTTTGTTGGTTTTGAGCCACTGCCCCTAGGAAGGGTCAGAGGAGGGAGGCTGGCAGAGGTCCAGGCTGGAGAACTCAGGTATGTTTGCCAAGCTGGTGGCTAGAGGCTAGAAGAGGGGGCCCCGGGAGCGGTGCGGGTTCTCTTCCCTCCCCACTGGGCGCCCAGGCCACACCTCAAGCCCCTGGTCCCAGCTTGACCTGAGACAAGCAGAGAATGGAATCTGCCTCCTACAGCCCGAAAGGAAGCCACCGTTCTGCACAGCAGTTTGGGCTCCCCCCTCCCCCCAGCCCCTATTTCGCTCTCGGCCAGCTCCACCAGGCTACTGACGCTCCGGCTGAGCGGATGCCAGACTGAGCCATCAGCGGGTCCCACAGGTCCAGCCTTCAGGCATCCACTGCTGGCCAGTTGGCTCCCAGGGAGCTGTGCACACCCACCCCAGCTGGGGGCCACCTCTCTGGGTACAGGCTAGTCACAAGCAGGATTTGAGCCACTGGTGGGCCAGGGCTGCCAAGCATCTCAGGCCACATCAGGGAAGCATCTAGAAGGAGGGAAGTGAGAATCACCTTTGCTATTTGTAGCTCAGAGCTACAAATTGTAGGCAGCTCTGATTGTAGCTCACAGTACGTACAAATTCTGGAAAGAGTGCCACGGACCAAGGACAAATGAATGGAAGTTTTGGAGATTAATGAACGAAAGCTACGGATTTCAGGACAACACGGGGTTGGATAGAAATCCATCGGGGATTCTGTGTATGTTATGTTTTCCCCACCAGATCATGTGCTCCTCGGGGGTCTCGTTCATCTCACTCTGCTACCATCTCATGTCTGACTGCCTGTCATCACTCGGTTCACGGTGATGGCGGTAAATACTTGGTGGGTCCATGGGCGGACGGATGGATGAATGTGTGGATGGTGGCGGCGGATGGATGGGAAGGGGAATGGGTGGTGGGTGGATGGGTGGGTGGGCACACTGATGAGCAGCTGACCTCACAGTTGGGTAAGAACTGACTGAGTCTTGAACCAGAAGGACATCAGAAAGGAAGCCGGCATGACCTTTACCGGCACAAAATCTAGGCTTCTCGAAGATCTCTTACAGGGAATGCAAAGAGCGCTAATCACAACAGCAACAGCAAAGATGGAAAACTTGGATTTCATTTTTTTTTAAATTGGACTTCATTAACATTAATGATTTCTGGGTATCACAAGACGTCATTTAAGGACAGCTGGGTGGCTCAGTTGGTGAAGCGTCTGATTTGTGATCTCTTGATTGCAGGGTCGTGAGTTCAAGTCCTGAGCTGGACTGCACGTTGGGCAGGGAGCCTACTTTAAACAAAAAAAAAAAATTTTAAAATAAGATAAAAAATGAAGCCATAAACTGGGCAAAGGTATTCATAAGACACATATCTGCTTATATGTTTAGGAGTATAAAGAACTCCTATAAATTGACACAGAAAGGTAGACAGCCCAGTAAACACTAGTCAAAAGACGTGAACAGGCATTTCACAAAGCAAGGGGCATCCGAATGACCCGTAAGCCTATGGAAAGGCACCAAACAACATTAGTCAATAGGGGAAAGCCACTCAAAGCACCAGGGAGGTACCATTATGCAGCCAGTAGAACGGATAGACTTGAAACGTGTCGGAGAAGATGTAACGTGGCTGGGACTTTCATACATTGTTGGTGGGAGTATGAATTGGTACAATCACCTTAGAAAACTGTTTGGTAGTTATCTACTAACGCTAAAGCTATGCTTACCTATGATCCAGAAATTCCAGTCCTCGGTGTATCTCCAGGAGAAGCGAGTATGTGAGTCTATGCAAATACTTTACAGGACTGTTCATAAGAGCCTCAAACTGGAAATGACCCAAATGCCCATTAACAATAAAATAGATGCGTACACCGCATGGTCTGATGCAATACCACTTAGCGAGAAAAGAGGAAGAGATTGCTGAAGCACACGGCGTGGGTAAATCTCACACACAGTACCTTGTGCAAGAAAAGCCAGGGCGTAGACTATGTGATTCCACCTATAAGAGAAGGGAAAACTGATCTATGGTCAGAGAAATCAAAATAGTGATGATTTTCAGGGGTCGTTGGGATGGGGGTAGCCTTCTGGAATTCTGGAAATGCTCTCTATCTTGTTCTCAATGGTGGTGCCATGTGTAGAAGTCATCAAACCGCACTGACGATGGGTGCAGTCATTATACTTTTATCGTACACTTTTATGGCATACAAAACATTTGAAAACATACATCTGAGTTTCCTTGTTCTGGAAGAATTCGGTGCACGGGACTAGGAGTGCGAGGAGCCTAAAGTACTGTCCTGTCCCTTCCAAGATCCACAGTTCTTGGGACTCGGTATAAAACGTCTCAGAGGAATTTCTTGGCAGAGGCCGGTCTTTGCCTGGGGCAGGGGGCCGGATCGGATGCCAAGGAGAGGGTGCACCTATGGGGAAGTCCTCGAGGTGGTCAGTGACGACAAGGTGACACATCTGGGACTTCCTTGCCCATTCTGCCTCCAGGCCGCTGCTCACCTCAGCTGCTGAGCCACCCAGAGGGGGGTGTCTGGGGTTTCTGTGCCTCTCTGCCCCACCGTGTGGTGTTCTGAGGGGAGGGCACCCCTTGTGAGCTCCCCACCCCGGGCCTCTGGGAGGGAAGGGTCTTTGTGGTGCCAGAAGGTGCCCGTCCAGCAAAATCAGAGGCGTGATGGACTTGAGCTACTCCCTTGCCGTCTCAGGGTCTCGCCTCTGTTACACGGGGAGGATGGGTGGTACCTTCCGGGTGGTTCCTATGGCAGTGCCCCAAACCCCCCGGGAGGCCAGGTGGCTTGCCAGGCCCACGCCCTTCTCTCAAAGAGCAGCAAGCACAGCTGGAAAGGCTGCTCCACGCTGCTGACCTCACAGAGCTGAAGTCATCTGTGCGGCTTCTCCCGTGAGTCAGGGAGCACCACGAGACACCGACACAGGGGACAGGGCCGGAGGCTCCGAACACCCACAAGGGGAGCAGCGTGGGCAGAAGGCCCAGGGGTCCCCAACCAGGAACAGGGTGAGGGCTAGCCTGCCGCAGGCGCTGGGAGAGGAACCTGGAAGTCACCTCGCCTTCTTCTCCCCACAGTCCCCACTCCTACTGATCAGGGGTGCCCTTGCCTTAGCATCTGGCTTGTCTGCCCTCGCTCTCCGTTCTGCGTCCTCTGCTCCAGGTCCAGACTACGGCCACTGCCTTAGCGGCTGCAGGAGACCCCTCCACACGCTCCAGCTCGAGCCCCTCGGTCCGTGTTCCTCAGGCTTTGAGAATGTGCTTCCCCAACCCGAGCTTTAGTCAAGTATACCCGATACTTGATAAGATGCACAGACCTTAACAAAACCAAAAGAGGGTTTTGTTTTATCTCACATGAGCCGAGGTTCATAGCCTCAAACCTCTTCTTGTGAAATATTTCAACCTAAAATCAAGACTTGACATTCATTACTGTAAAATCTTCATTATCCTCTCCCCTTTTGGCTCATTTTTGCGGCACCTCAAGAACTTTTCAGATCCTGATTTTTATTTAGTCTTTTGACCCCCTTCACCCATTTCTCCCACCTCCTACCCCTAACCTCTGGCAACTACCATTCTACTCTCTGAATCTCTGAGCTTGTTTTTGTTTGTTTCTCAGAGAGTCTACATGTAAAGTGAGTTCATATAGTATTTTCTTCCTCTGTTAGACTTACTTCACTTAGTATAATGCCTCTGAGGTCCATCCATGTTGTCATCCATGATGAGACTTATGGATGAGTAGTATTCCAGTGTGTGTGTGTGTGTGTGTGTGTGTGTGTGTGTGAATCACACTTTTTAATCCATTCATCCATTGATGGATACTTAGGTTGCTTCCTTATCTTGGCTATTGTAAATAATGCTGCAGTGAACATAAGTCAGCATATATCTTTCCGAATTAGTGTTTTTGATTGCTTCAGAGACATATCCAGAACTGGAAATGTGGGATCATATGGAAGTTTTATTTTCAATTCTTTGAGAAACCTCCATACTGTTTTCCACAGAGGCTGTAACCAATTTACATTCCCACCAACAGTGCATGGGGTTTCTCTTTTCTCCCACGTTGGCCAACACTTGTTATCTCTTGCCTTTTGGATAATTGCCATTCTAACAGGTGTAGGGTGATATCTCATTGTAGTTTTGATTTGTATTTCTCTGATGATCAGTGATGTTGAGTACCTTTTCATGTGTCTGTTGGCCATCTGTATGTGAGTGTAAAGAGTTTTGAAAAATGTATATCTTTATGTAAACTGACACCCCAGTCAAGGTATAGGGCATTTCCATCATTCTGGAAAGTTCCTGGTACCTCCCTCAAATCACCTATCTTTCTTCCCAAACAACGTCTGTTCTGACTTCTACTCCCACAGATTAGTTTTGTGGGTTCTTGAATATCACAAAAATGAGATTCCATAGTAGTTATACAGTACATAATCCTTTATGTCTAGTCTCTTTCACCCAACATAATGTTTTCTACTCTCATCCATCTTTTGTGAATTATTGGATAAGATTCTATTTTATGGAGATAGCTCAGTTTGTTTGATGGAAAGCTAGGCGGTCTACCATTTTTACCGCAGGTTTTTGTTTTGACGTATATTTGTGTTGCTCTTGAGGAAATGCCTACAAGTTGAATTGTTCAGGTAAGTAGTAGATGTATGCTTATCTTTATGAGAGAGACCAAACTTCCCCAGAGTGGTTATACCATTGCAGACTCCCACCAATAATGTACTAGAGTAGGGGAGGGGGGTGGGGGGATGGGTTGGCCCAGTGGTGGGTATTAAGGAGGGCACGGATTGCATGGAGCACTGGGTGTTCTATGTAAACAATGAGTCGTGGAACACTGCATCAAAAACTAATGATGTGCTGTATGGTGACTAACATAACGCAATTAAAAAAAATAATAATAATGTATCGAGTTCCAGTGGTTCTACATCCATGCCAACATTTGATATTGTCAATCTTGTTAATTTTAGCCATAAGAGGATCTTTTTAAAAAAACGCATGTCCATCAGCTGATGAATGGATGAACTAAATGCAATAAATCCATACGTTGGAATATTATTCAGTAATACAAAGAAATCAAGTATCAACACATGCTACAATGCAGATGAATCTTTAAAATGTTATGCTAAGTGATAGAGGCTGGTCACAAATGACTACCTAGTGATTTCCTAGGATATGATTTCCTTTATATGAAGTGCCCAGAATAGGCAAATCTATAGAGACGGAAAGTAGATTATGGCTTACCTGGGGCTGGGGGGATGGGAGGGTCGAGGGATGATCGCTAACGGGCATGGGATTTCTTTTTTGGGATAATGAAAATGTTTCGGCATCCACTGCAGTGATTTACAGCTCTAAATATACCAAAAGCTGTTGAATTACACACTTTAAATGGGTGGCTTGTATGGTTTATATCTCTGTAAAGTTGTTTAAGAGGCTCAACCGTATTTAATTAGCCCAGCGTAGCTCCCAGTGTCCTCAAGGTAAAGACCCAGATTCTCAGACCCAGATTTCTCCTGTCTCTCTTCTACGGGCACAGTGGGAATTCTCCCATTTTCAGATACGCTATAGACCAGCGTGCCTCTGAGTGTTGGCATATACGGTTGTCTTCTTCCTGGAATGTTGCTCTACGTCATTTCTGACTCATTCTTGGTGGTTCAGCTCGCCTGACAGCCTTCTCTTATCCCTCTTCTGTTCATTCATTCATTCAAGGACTTATTAGACATCTGCTGTATACCAAGGCTCTATTCTAGGCAGTGGGGATGCAGCAGCAAACAAAATGGACTGTAGCCCCCATGGAGCTTACGTGACTGTCTGCACAAACAAGTCCTAACTGAGCACCTGGCGAAGGTGAAGCCTTGTGCGCAGCCCCTGCCCTGCTGGCTTCATCAACATTCCCGCCGTGCCATCTGCTCTCCTGTTTCCACACTAACCCCTCTGGGACTTTCACAAGTGGAAGGAGGGTGGCTCTGCCTCCCTGACAAGGTTAGGGACTCCGTGGGGTAGGGACCCAGGACCAGTGTTCAGAGCAGGGACCACGCTTCCCCCATGTACATTTTTCTTTATAGTTTACGGAACCCTTACACGGCCTGGGTCTTCTCTGCCCACTCAGCTGCCCTGTACTGTCGGTGGGGAGTCACAAAGAGAAGATGAGAAGGCAGGATGCCCACTACCCAGACCGGCTAACTGAGGCCCTGGAGAATGGCTGGATTGTGCAAGCTCACACGGCCGTCTGTGGAACTTCGACAGGAAGCTGGTTTCTCTCTCTCTCTGCCCTGGGAAGGTTCCTTATGGTGTGGTCAGCTCTGAAGGCCTCAGATTGGTGTCCCCACACCAGGAAGTGACTCCAGGCCCAGCCAGGATCATGGGCCAGGGGCAGGTGCTATGGGTCACCCCCTGTGGGCATTCCCATCCCTCCAGCTGGGACAGCACGTGGCAGGATTGTCAAGAGGCGGCAGTGTATGGTTTGAACCTCCTTCCCTGTCCTCAGCCTGACTCACAGAGGTCACAAACACCTGAGAATGAAGTTGTCTTCCGGGCTTCCTCTCCCAGGAGATGTGCAGTTTACAAGGGAAGCCACAGGAGAGGAACATGCAAGTATGTCTCCTTAATGGTGTGATTACTGCTCATGTGTGGATGGTGGTCCAGAGCAGCCTTCACAGAGACATCTTCTTCAAGGCCCCGTGGAAGCTTGGCTCCTCTTTGCACTTGTTCCTTCTGGTCTATTCCAGCAGCAGCAGGGGCTGGTGTGGGTCTTCAGTGGGACCCACTGAAGTGGGACTTCAGGAGACAGTGTGGGGATTATCCGAGACCTCTATGTCCCTTCCATCCTTGGATTTTTCCTGCCTATTTCTCTTGAAGAGCCTGAGGTCAGGCACCCAAGGGCTGGTGGGCTTGCCTGCCTGGGGTCCTGTCACTACCCCTGTTTCTCCTGCTGTGGCAAGAGGTAAGGGAGCTCCCATTACACCAGGTGACCCAGTGGTTCCTGAGGTTCTTTCCCCCTTTCCCCTCCAGTGGGCGTCACACCCTGGGACAGAGTTTCTCCCAGCCTCCTCCTGATCCTGGAGAAAAGAGGCTCACGGGGTATGCTCTCGTTTCTCCATCTGCACACCCCAAGGTCACCAGGTGCCCTGCTCACCTCTGAGGCCACATCAGTGAAGAAGCTGCCTCTTCTGTGGACCTTGAGTCCTAGCACTACTGTGGGTGGGCCCTGGGGTCATGGGTGGGGAGGATGGCAAGGGATTACTCCATCCCTCCATTCTCTAAGCTCATGCTCTTCTAAAATAGAAATCCGACACATCCTACATGCAAAAGATGTATTCCCTTCATACTCTTGGCTTGGTGTCCTCTGGCTATATGACAAACCAGGTCCAAACAGCAGCTTCAATAATAACCACAGTTGCTTATGCTCGCGGATCTTGGAGTTGACTGGACCCAGCTATGACGGTCTCTCTCAGAGACTTCTGTAGCCTCAGCCGGACGGTGGCTGGGGTCATCTTGAAGACTGCCTCACTGCCATGTCTGGTGCCCAAGCTGAAAAGACAGAGACACGTGGGGCTGGAAGAGCCACGAGTCTGTGGGCACCTCTCTCCCATTCTCTGTGGTGTCTCTTTCCTTCATGTGGTCTTTCCACATGGCGGCTTCAGATAGCTGGACTTTGTGGTAGCAGAGAGCTCCCAAACCCAAGTTTCTCCATCTGAAATAAACCTGACCTTTTTCCTGACAGTAACCTTGATGTTGTTTGATGAGTAGAGAGTTCCCACTCCTCCCTGCTCTGGACTGCAGCTCTTCCTTGAACATGACAGTGATAATGAAGGGCATCCTGTCCAGATCCTGTCACTTTGATTCCCAAGTTTCTTCTTAGACCGCAGAACTGGTAGGGAGATAGCTTAGCTTGAAGACGCTCTCACATGCATACGCACGCGCGCACGCGTGCGCACACACACACACACACACACCCCAGACTTTTGTCTGTCTGGTCTCCCACAATTCTTCCCTTCCTACCAACGCTCTGACTTCCTTTGGAAGAGTTCTTTCTTATTCTACAGCTTCTGTCTTTGTGCATCAATGTGTCCAGATGCCCAAACCCTACTGTGTAAGCCAAGGGGCTGCAAACATTTTTTTAAAGCACCAGATAATAAATATTTTAGGTTTTGCGGGCCAAGAGGCAAATTTGAGGCCATGATGGAAGGAAGTACTTATGCAATCACTTAAAATGTAACCACTATAAAATGTGAAAATCACTTTTAGCTTACGGGCCCTAAAAATAGGAACCTGGTTGGGATTTGGCTCTGGACTCATAGTTTATGAACTCCCAGTATAAAGTAAGGGGATCCCTGAGGCACCTTCCACTAGACTCTTCCTCGGAGGTCTGTGGGAGTGGAAGTGGGAGACAGTTTTGCTTGTGACCTCAGGCTGCCCAAGAGCCAGATGTTCTCTAGCTGAATGTGATACCAGGACAGGAAAAAGGAAAAAAAAAAAAAAAAAAAAACAACAAAAACAAAACCACAAGAATTCATTCTTTCCTATAGCTGTGCCTGATAAGCTATGCTACTCCTTCCTGCTCTCCAGCTTGTCTGGAGTGATATTCCCGTCTGGTACAAGCTCATTTTCCATTCCCCCCTTCCAGCCTCTCAGCTCGCCCACATCCTACCAATAAAGAGCCTTTTCCTTCTCCTACGGTGCTCAGAGATGGTTTCTGTTGTCAGCACCCAAAGCTCGCGAACTCATATATACGCAGGCATCCTACTTTGTCCAACCACAATGGAATTTTCTAAGCATGCATTCTGGATGCAGGAACTCAAAAAAGCCTAGGATGTTGGACCCCATGATCCTCAGCCCCGGGATGGTGACTATGATCGTAGGCCCTGACACTCTACCCAGTTTGACTTTGGAGTTTCCAAGTTCCCAGGTCCTCTCTCCTGCAGACCCCAGGAAACTCGCCCTTCTGGGGGTGGGATGGTGCGTCTTTGAGGAGGAATGGCCTGACACCAGCCCTGCACGTCTATATCTCTCTCGGGGCCCCTTCATAAATTTATCCTGCAGCAATTATACCCCGGTTTAGGCCAATCAAAATGAAAGAGGTTGTCCTTTCCAGATTGTTTCTCCAGCAGCTGCACCGTACCTGGCGCAGACCCAATTCAAAGTAGCTTAGTGAACAGGAGACTCTCTGGCTCGTGTAATTGACATGGGAGGGACCGAGAACTACCAGAGCCAGCCTCTTTGTCTCTGCCCTTGCCCTCTGTTCCTCCGCGTGGCCATCTCATGGTCCCTGCCTGCGGGTTTCCTTCTCCATGTGGCCTGAGACATGATAGCCAGTTTCTTCCCAACTCCTGTTCTCAGATTGATGGCCAGCGGAGGAGTCTCTCCATTCTAGCACTGCAAAGGAAAATCCGAGGAAGGATTCTGAGTAGTGGGGGTTCTGGGCCCACCCCCAGACCCGTCATTTCAGCCTGGGGAGGAGGGCTGGTGTCAGCTCCCTCAGAACCACCGAGCAGAAACTGGCTGTGGTAGATCGCCATTGTCTGCCCTGTAATTCCCTCCCTCTGTTCACAGCTCTTACAGTACGGCCTTGAAGTTCTTCTCATCAAGAGGCGGAGTCTCCTTTCCCATGCCCTCCTTCGGGGCTGGTCTTGTGACTTATTTTGACAAAAAGAACGAGGTAGAAGTAATATCGTCTCGAATCTGAGCTTTAAGAAATCCTGTGGACTTCCTCTTCATCTCTCATAACCTGCTGCCACCGTTGGCGCAAGCCCAGGCTAGCCTGATGGGGGGTGAGTCACACGGCCCAGTTACCCCATCACCCCAGCTGACTGCAAGCCAACGACCGAACATGCGAGTGAGGCCATTCTAAGCCAGCCTGCCTGCTGGCTGCAGATACACAAGCGAGCCAGCTGAGGTTAGAAGAGCGTGGCCCAGATCGGCAGAACTGCTCACTCGAGCCACAGGTTCATGGGCACAAATAAAGAATTGTTTTAAGCAACTTGACAAACAACTTGAGTTGTTTGTTATGCAGCAGAAGTTTGCTGATACACTGGCTAAGTGTTCATCAAACCCAGGGGAAAGGACACAATCCTGCCTTCCAGTCCACAATGACTGGTCCAGAGAGTAGATACAGAGCCCAGCTGGCCAAGCAAAATCCTTCTTTAGGAAATTCTCTCTTGTAGCCTTGTGTAGTTAGGCTAAATTTGTTCCGATCTTTGCCTTCTTTCTGAATTCCGTTCTGCTACCTTTGTAGTTAGATAACCATGTCCTGAGGGACAAGGACCCCTGTCTTTTCCCATCGGCCAGTCTAATGCAGAGAAGTCTAGGATGGGAAAGGAGGGCAGAGTTACAAGGGAGGAAGAGCCTGAGTTCTTGAGTGACCACACAGATGACGCCCAACCAGAAATACCCACACTGAGCTATGACGGGAGCCACTGATTGTGCAGTGCTAACTATTACGGCAGCATAGCTCAGCTCACGTATCAGAAAGGGGCAGAAAGAGGAACAGAGCGATTCCCCCAAATCAGCTGGCACTGTACCCGGAAGAAGGGAGGGGTTCTTGCTGCAAGGCAGGACATTAAATGTCCACTCCAGGGGCACCTGGGTGGCTCATTCGGTTAAGCGTTTGCCCTTGGCTTGGGTCATGATCCTGGGGTCCTGGGATTGAGTCCTGCATCAGGCTCCCTGATCAGCGGGAAGCCTGCTTCTCCCTCTCCTCCCTGCTTGCGCTTTCTCACTATCTCTGTCTGTCTGTCTGTCTCTCTCTCTCAAATAAAATAAATAAATATTCCCTCCAGGAGCCAGAAACCACCTCGAATGTCAGGCTATAAAACCAACCTAAAGAGAGACTTTGGGGTGCTGCAGGGTCTATGGGGTTATGTGTCGGCCTTACCAGCAGCACTCTGGCTGGGGTGGTCTTCCTTGCCTCATGGGGATGAAACTGAGTCCTGGACAGGGAGCGGTAGTAGTAGGGAGAAAGGGCCACCGGTGGGACCTCAGAGTCACTCAGGCTCACCAAAGCCGACATGTGATCTTGTTGGACATGTGTTCTCATTCTAACAGATGTCTTCTTAGTTAAAAGCTAGAAATCTCCTTTTGGCCTAGTGACAGGTGTCAGAAGACTTAACTTTTGATATCAGAGAATTCCTACGAAGGTACAAGGAATTCATGCAGTCCGGAGGGAAGGGACTAAGTCCCGGGCAAAGATGAGGCCTAACAATAGAGAGTCTTTGTAAACGGGAAAAGTTGAAAGAGGAGGCCGGGCTTCCCGCCCGACGGGGGCCACAGCCAGTCACCCTGCAACCTTTTCATCTGAGGCCAAGTTCTTGAGCGAGGGAGGGAAGGTGATGGGTCAAGGGCCAGCTAATCCTTTGGGTTGTGCGCCTATCCTGGTCTAGCTGGCTGGGAGCAAGGGGGTTTGGTTGTGTGGGCCAAACTTGGTGGTCCCTTAGCAGCCGCAGGGGGCTGTTTCCAGGGAAGGAGGGCGAGGGTGGGCAGAAGTCTAGTGTGGCATTTAGCCCAGGGGACGGTCATTGGCAGAGATATGGAAGGGAGAAGCAGGACAGTGTGGGACGATGGCTAAAGAGAGAGGCAAGTTCAGTTCTGAGATGGTGGGAGATAGGAGCAGTCTTGGGATCTGCCCACCATAGGTACCTCTGAAGGGCTTCCAGCAGGTGTGGGTCTGTCCAGCCGATCTAGAGGAGCAAACATGGTGGTTAAGTTTGCCCTCCCAGCTCTGGGTTTGCAGCTCCGTCCTGCCACTTATACCAGCATATGGCCCTGGGTCAAGATCAAGGACTAGGGGCCACTGAATCAGATGCAGCCCACATACGGGCTTTCTTTGGGTGACATGGTGTCTGTGCATGTTTTGGTTTACTCGTTAACACCTTAAAAAAATCTGCATTTCCAGGTTCTCTTGGAAGATTAGAAGATCTGGCAACAACTGGGTCTGCAGCCAGACCTGGCAATAAACACCTGGAGAAGCAGATGTCCCTTGGTCACAGCCGAGGCTTGCTAGTTGTCCACAGTCTCTACCTCTCCCCACTACGGGCCCAACGCCGATGCCCTGGCATCGCATTCCTCAGCAGCAGCTCCTACTGCTGTTTTCTTACAGTAGAGAAATAATTCTCCATATCTACGTGCAGGCAGAATGATGGCGTCCCTGAGATGTCCACGCCCTAATCCCTGGAACCTCTGAATACGTCACGGTACGCGGGAAAGGGCATCTAAAGTTCCCGACGGAAATAGGGTTGCTTGTCGCCTGACCTTGAGACGTAGAAATGATCCTGTGGGATCCAGTGTAATCATAAGAGTCCTTAAATGTGGAATATGGGGCAGAAGAGTCAGTGTCAGAGGGATGAGGTGGGACAAAGACTTGACTGGCTATTCTTGGCTTTGAAGGTGGAGGAAGGAAGGGGCCATGAGTCAGGGAACATGGCAGCCCCTAGAATCTGGAAAAGGTGAGAAAGTGGATTCTTCCCTAGGGTTTCCAGAAAGGGACACAGGCCTGCTGACATCTCAGGTTTTAGCCTAGTAAGAACCATCTTGGGGCGCCTGGGTGGCTCAGTCAGTGAAGCACCTGCCTTTGGCTCAGGTCATGATTCCAGGGTCCCGGGATGTAGTCCCACATTGGGCTCCCTGCTCAGTGGGGAGTCCCTTTCTTCCTCTCCCTCTGTCTCCCCGCTTCCACTCATGTTCTCTCTCTCTCTCTCAAATAAATAGAAAATAAAATCTAAAAAAAAAAAAAAAGAACCACCTTGAACTTTTAGCCTTCAGAAATGAATTATAATACGTTCGTGTGGTTTTAAGTCACTAAGTAGTTTGGGGTAATGGTTTACAAGCGGCAATAGAAAACTAGTGCACCCTGTCTCTTATCAACGTGAACAATCAGCCAAGAGGGTGACGTCTTTGGGGAAAAAGGAGAGAAAGCATATGTCTTAATGAAAATGAGGAATATTTCCGTGTATTTAATTTGCCCACAAGTTGTATCCCACGCCCGACCTTTCCCTGTCTGGTGCTATAGATATTAGGGTCTAGAACCTCCTCTTTCAGAAAGTAAAGTACTTAACCTGTCTGCTCCTCACGCCTCTCTGTTATAAACGGCATCTGTGCTGTGGTTTTGTTATACTGAATAAACAAAATTAAGCAGATGAAGCAATTAGTATAGTACTTGACCTGTAGCAAATGCTTGGTAAGGGATAGTATGATTAGCAGTAGCTAGTCACGTAAGGATGGGCACATGAGGCCGAAGAGGATAGGTTTTGCAGCAGGAACAAATGAACACTCCATGTCACTGGCTTACTATAATAAAGATTTTTCATTTTTTTAAAAAGATTTTATTCATTTATTTGACAGAGAGAGAGAGAGATCACAAGTAGGCAGAGAGGCAGGCAGACAGAGGAGGGGAAGCAGGCTCCCTGCTGAGCAGAGAGCCTGATGTGGGGCTTGATCCCAGGACTCTGAGATCATGACCTAAGCCGAAGGCAGAGGCTTTAACCCACTGAGCCACCCAGGTGCCCCCATTTTTTTTTTATTCAACCTACATTTCCAACATGTATCGGTAGGACAGTTGGCTCCACAAGCCCCTCAGGGACCCAGGCTGAGATAGACTCCACCATCCTGCCATTGCACCATTTGTAACCCATGGCCTCCTTGTCACAGGGCAGGGGACAGGCATGCTAGGGCCCCTCACGATGGTAACTAAATGCTGTGGCCTATAAGCGACCCACATCATTTAAGCTCACAGCCTGTTTTCCAGAACTGTTCACATGGGTCCACCTGTACGGGGTGGGGAGGTGGGATACTCCCAGGTGGCTGGAAGGTGAGGAGAACCACCTTTGAGTAAGTGACAGAAGTCTGCCTCACAACAGATCTGAAGAGAACAAGACCGGGGCAAAGAGACGTGTTTCGAACCTTCGTAGAGTCCAGATGGGAACTGATGTTGGTCTTGAATTTCAGTAGCAGGATTAGGGATGGGGAAAAGATGTCAGACTAAACAGACTTTTAAGGAGTCAAGTCGTCAAAGCTTTAAGACGTAGGAAGATAGATGAATACAATATCTGAATTAGAAAATAAAAAAGAAAGAAATTGGAAATGTAGAAATCAGCGGATGCAGGTATCAATTTGAGGACACTAAAAAAAAAAAAATACCGGGGTGCCTGGGTGGCTCAGGGGGTTAAAGCCTCTGCCTTCGGCTCAGGTCATGATCTCAGGGTCCTGGGATCGAGGCCCGCGTTGGGCTCTCTGCTCAGCAGGGAGCCTGCTTCCCCTCTCTCTCTGCCTGCCTCTCTGCCTACTTGTGATCTCTCTCTGTCAAATGAATGAATAAAATCTTTAAAAAAAAATTACCATCATGCTTTTTCTTCTAAAACCGATTCACAGACTTGGTCTAGTGCAATCTTATGCAAATTGAGAAGTGGTCTTGGTCCTTTCTTTAACAATAATAGACACAGTGGGGTCCTGTGAATGAGATTTTAGTAAGCTGAAATCAATCGGAAATTATTTAAGCTTGGCACTGGATCATGAGAAATTGTAAAACATGCCAAACCTCACAGCTGAAAAGCAGATGGGTAACAAGTATATTTTTAAGGTATTATTGATGAGTTTGCTTCCATGGAAGACGGGAAAGTAAAATGATCATAGATCCTGCTTCAGGGATAAATGAAATATTTAAGTTTCAAATAATGTAAGTTTTATTACCGCTCTTTGTCAGGTTTTCGATATTTTTCAAGTACTCCGACGTTGTTGGAAAAATGAAATATTAAAAAATTTAAAAGGCATGTATGAACTGGAGAAAAAGTGTGGTGGTTAAGGTCATAGGAGAGGTCGAGATGCACGTGGGGAGACTGCAGACTAAGGGAAGTGCTCCAGACGGCCAGGCAGAGAAGGCGAGAGCCAAGAGCTGTTGCCTTGAAGGGGCTTTTTGGGAAGCAGAGCCTGAGACCCAGATTCTTGGGAAGTTGATATATTGGTGGGGGGGGGGGGCTTTTCCAAAAGTACCTGCAAGAGGGGTGTGGAGCAGGGAGAGCCCCCTACCCCTTGGCTTGATCCCAGAGCGAGGGCTCCGGAGCAGAAGCATGACAGCGTGGTCTCCCGGTCAGAAAAGAGGGCTGGCATTTTGTACTCTGTGTTGGTCATTGTCTGTGGGCTGCCCTCAAGAAGCGGCCACTTCCCAGCTCCTGTCACCTTTGGGCCGTTCCCTAGAGACAGGGCAGCGGTGAGCCTTGAAGATCCAGCACTCCCGTAGTGGGGGTGGGGACCAGGTGCCTGGGCCCGGCAGGGGGCATTTGGGTAGGGCCCCCCAGGATTAACACAGTCCTCCCCTTGCCCTGCTCAGACCCGCTCGCTTCTGGCCTCGAGTTTAATCCGCCTGCCCATCGGAAGACGCAGGGGGGCCATTGGTTGGTGATGTGGAGTGCAGCCCAGAGGGTGGCATGCCATTCTCCCAGGACCCCGTCCCCTCCGGGAGCTCAGCTGGGTCTTGAAGAGGCTGTTCGACCCCCCCATGGGGTCTGCAACTTCTGCCTGGCACGACACGCGGTGGCCCCAGTGGAACCTAGGGGTGCGTGTCTATGGCCACACTGCCTTTTCTGTGTGTAGGCGCTCTTGGTCTGAGAGTTCACGCCCGTGAGCTCCCAGCAGTGTCCAGGGCCTAAGGCTCCACAGCAAGGAGAGGCGAGCCCATCCCTGGAATAGGATCAATCCTGGTCAGGGTGTCCTTCTACGGTAGAAGGGGTCCTGGGTGACAAATGTGCCATCAAAGGGCTAGTAGGTCTCCTCACGGCGTGTGAATGTCTCAGAGACTCCGCACGGTCTCTGTTGAAGACAGGGTGGACATTCGGCTGTGGTGGCGGCTGGACCGGCCTTGGAGAGGGAACAGAAGCTGGCGGGTTCCTGTAGAACATGATCTCTGTCTCCAGGAGGCTCTGCTCCTGGGCCCAGGTCGTGCAAGCCCAGGTGGGGGTGAGGGGTGAGAACAGAGACTGGCTGACGTGCGCTGGCCAAGTCGTCCTGAGTCCTCGACTGCCGGCTGTCTTCCGCAGCGGTCGCTCTCTGGTGTGTGTAAAAACGTGCTACGTGGATCCTCACGCTGGCCCCTCCCACAGGCTTACCCGCCTGCCTCCCCCTCAGGGCTCCCTGTCCCTCCAAGGCCAGTCTTGCTCTGTCCAGCCTCTGGCCAACTAGTGAAGCCACTTGCCACGGCCCACGAGTGTGTGTATGCCCCTTCCTCAGGTCGCTTCTCTCTCTGTGCAAAATAGATGGCCAGGTGTCCCGCCCAAATCCCTGCCTAGTGGAAGGGTCCCTCTCACCTCGGTCTTTCCATCTCGAGTGGGGCTCCCCCTGTGGCTTGCACCCACATCCCAAGCTTTCTCACCTGTAAACCAAGTTCATAGCGGATGATAATAGACCCTCCAAGTGGCAATAGATATTCGCCAAGGGGGAGGGGTGTGTGCAAGGCTCCCCATCCCAAGTCCTCCCCATTCCTTGTCCCTGTTAGGGGCCCGATGTTGGTGCAGGCCACCTGACGGCACGGGGCGCTGAGTGCTGTCTGAGGTTCTCCCGAGGCTCCAACAAAGCCCTGCCCCGATCCGCCCCGGCTGCTGTCCGGCTGCAGGAGGTGAGTGTTGCAATGTCTCCTTCCTTCAGTGCTTTCCTTGGATTCTGACGACTTTGTTTTAAATCGCCAAGTAAGAGATCTGAGATTGTAATTTCCTTTCTTTGATGAATCAGTGGCACTCAATTAGCAATCCTCAGTTCTGAGGTCTCAGCGCTTATTCTTTCCTCCTCCCTCTCACAGGCCAGCGGCACGGCCCCAGTGGGGCAGCCCCCTCCCCCTTCCCCACAGGTGGAAGTCATAGCGAATCGGGCTGTCCCGGGCTGGTGCTATCACCAGGGACGGGGCCCCATTCCCATCTGGTCAGGGATGGTCTCCAGCATTCTGTCTTCCGAGGCTGGCCTCCAGGCCTGCTCCCAGCACTCACTGCCTTAGGTCTGGTTGCCGAGGAGCAGAGCCTGAGACGGGCCTTCAGATTCCTACGATGCGCAGAGGGACCGCTCTCACCGGAAACTGACAAGGGAGGCCGTGAGGCAGAAGACGGAC
>CM053617.1:30332683-30360872 GCA_028646535.1 Procyon lotor | reverse complement strand
CCCCTGGGGAGCAAGTCCTTGGGTTTGAGACAAAATTCTAGATGGCCAGGGCTACAGGAAGTCAGCAGAAGAGGCTGCAGGGGTGGGGGCTGGCGTGTGCAGGGGTGTGGTGGGTACACTTGGGAGGGGGACAGGCATATGTGTGGTGTGTGCAGATCAGAGCGTGCAGCTTCCTCCACCGAGAATCCAATGTCCGGAGCAAAACAGCCAAGTCCGGGAACGCCAAGGGCCATGACCCAGCCCGGGGCAGGCCTCTCCCTCCCTCTGAGCCCGCTCAGACCCAATTCTCATTCTCGGTCCTCCCTTTTGCTCGAGGTGGGGGGGAGGGATGGGAGTGGCAGGGGTTGTGGGGGGGGACCAGGCAAACATCAGAAAGGTCCTTGGGGAGGGGGAGGCCTCCGCTCCCATCAGTCGCACACAGAGGATGGGGACAAAGGGGAAGAAGGCAGGGGGTGGGCTGGAGATCAGGGTGAAGAAGAGGTACTCACAGTTTCCTGCATGGGGTGGCTGAGGGGTTTCTCGAGGGCGGCCATGTTGTTGGGCATGTCCGGGGGGTGGGAGAGCTGGGGGGGCCCGTGCATGAAGTCGTTCATGGACGTGCCACCGGGGTTTCCGTGGGGGAAGTCAAAGTTGCCGTGGCCCTGGTAGTTGTTGCCTGGGGGGGAACAAGATGGCAGCAGGGCAGTGTCACCCCGGGGGGGAGACAGCCATGGGGGGGGTCCTGTCCCCTGAGGCTGGAGTTGGCTCCTGCGGCCTTACACATCTGGGACGGATGACAGGGCGGTGACGCAGCCTTCTCTGGTGGGCCTTAGCACCCCAGGACGTAAGCCGTTATACAGGGGGCAGAGTCTAAGCAAGGGGCAGGCCAGGCTCCTAAGTCAGCACAGGAGCAGGGGCGATGAGGCCCTATTCTGAGCCTTCTACAGGATCTGCTGAGCTAGACCCCCATGTGGTCACCCCTCAGCCTTCGGAAGACCCCAGTGCAGAGTGGGAGGTCGGGATCTGCCCGGTCCGCAAAGAAAGCTGCCTCAGATTCGAGAAGTCACCATTAGAAATCAGCTGTCTGGCTTCCCTGGCCTCTGCTTCCTCCACCATGTGGCCACGGCGAGGGATCAGAGGCCCAGCCTGCTGGAAAGCTGGGGCCCGCTGAACGCTGTGGGACCCTGCTATGTGGGTGCACATAGGGGCCTCTAATCATCCAGGAGCCCAGATCCCGTGAGAAGGTGCCATCTTCTGTGTTTAAGGGGGCTGAGAACTTTCTAGAAACCTAGAGCAATAGGGTACAGCTTGGTCTGGGCAGCAGGGAGAGTGAGAGGTAGTGACAGTGACCTTGGTGGCCAAAGACTGGACCTCCAGACCTCTGGTCTCTGTGCCTGGAAGGATGGGAGTGTTGCAGGGACAGGGACAATAAGATGTCACAGAGGAACATGGGACGCCAAGGGAAGGGCCAAGAACTCCAAGTGGGAGTGTTCTGTTGGTGGCCCCAGCAGAGCAGGCTCCAAAGGAGTCACGGAGCTTTCCATCCTTTGGAGCTCGAGGAGGCAGGTCGGGGGGTGCGGGAGAGGCAGGCGGCTGGCTCACGGGGCCACTCCTCGTGCCTTCCCAGCTGGGGGCTGACCCACACAGCTGGATGGAACCAGGTGGCAAAGGAGAGGAGGATGGTGTTGAATGGGCCACCGTACCTCCACGTCCAGTGACCTGGGCCTTGTTTTGGGGGTGTACATTACCACAACCCCCTGGCACCTGCCACAGGAGCCCAGAAATCCTGAGTCCCTGCTGGGCCTCCTCTCTCCCTGCTTGTCCAGTATCACCCACCTTGGTTGCTGTAGTCGTTGGAGCTGGTGCCCCCCGGTGGAGGCGGGAGGGGGTAGGGGGACGGGCCGGGGCCCAGGGCTGCGATCATTTCCATGACGTTGGGCATGATCATCTGGCTGGGACTCATGGTCTTGAACCTCTTGGAGGGGATGCCATCTGGGTCATCTTTAATGTGTAGGTCGGACTTGATGGGGACTGGCCGCCAGCTGCACGTGGGGTCGATGGTGACCTCTTCAAACTCGGAGCTGGGGGGAGAAAGGGGAAAGAACTGAGGTCCTGGGAGGTGAGAGCCTCCAGCTCAGACACACACGGAGGTGTCCCTGCCCAGGCCCCCTGTCCCATTCTTGCCATGCTCTGCATAGGACAGAGGTGTGAGGGACTTTGCGGGGTGACTAAGGTGAGGAGAAACAAGATGCTGGGTACCAGGCAGCTGGCCCCAAGGCCTCCCACCCAGGGAGAGGTTAACCGGGGCACTGTCTTGCTCTGGCTGAGTTTAGGCCTTTCTGGAAAGTTCATTTGCCCCCAGGTAGGGAAGTCCCTGAGGCCGAGTCACAGAGAAGGGAGAGCCTGGGCGAGCGAGTGTTCTGCCCACCTGAAGAGCGAGGGGGTGTTAGGAGTACCCCTGTGCTCATGTCACCCTATCCAGGCCAGCCCCTCCAACCCCCGCCACTACCCCTAGCTGGGGAGGCCGACTTACTGTTGGATGGCGTTCAGGATGCCCCACATGTACTGATCCACCTCCAGGCCCTCAAGCAGAGCGGTTTTACTGGAAAAAAAGAAGGGGGCTGGGCCTTCGCTCTTGGACCCCGGAGAGTGGCGCCCAAGCCCACCCCTCCCCGCTGCATCAACGCCTCTGCCGCTGGCTCCTGCGGGAGGCAGAGATGGGAGGGGGCTGGCCTGTGACGAGAGGACGGCTCACAGCCCCCGTCCTCTGAGCTCCTCCGCCGTGTCTGGGTTCCCTGTGTCACTTCTAGGCCAGGTGTGGGGGCTGGGCAGCAGGGAGCAGGGCCAGATGGAGGCCAGTGAGCTCCTGCCCTTTGAGGCTGGGTGGGGAGGCTCCTGCTGGGGCGGCTCCTACTCACTTGCACACCGGACACCTCCAGGTCCCTCTCTCGCAATTGAGCTGCAGGTAGGACTCCAGGTCAAAGCACTGCAGAGGCCGGGAGATGGGCAGACAGACGGACAGATGAGAAGATGCAGAGATGCAAGTACCACTGCCCCCGGGACCCTTACGGAGCTCTCCCGGGAGGGAGGGAGAGGCATGCGGGGACACACTGGGGCTGGGCTGGCAGTGGCCATCGTTGGGCCTCCCAGCCTTACAGCTACTCGCACGGCAAACCGGCCACCCCGAGGTCCTGCACGTGTCAGTCCTCACACCACTCGTGTGCCCGGTGGCTCTGGCCCATGTCCTTGGAGGAGGCATTCCGGTGCGCCAGTCACGGACTGACACGAGATGGCCCCTCTCACGGAGCCTGGGGGCAGCGTGGACGCCCGCTCCCCCTCAGCCCAGCCCCGGCACCCAGAACACATCCGGTCCGGTTCGCGCTGGTGCGTCAGCAAACTGAGAGCCCAGACTCTTTGCGCCCACACCGTTCTCCCAGAGGGAAGCTCCTGCCCCACCACGAAGCTCCTCACACCCTCTTCTGGGATTCCTTCCTGAGCAGCTCTCCCCACCCAAGGGGATCCCATCTACCCAGGCTGCCCACATTTGCACAGTGCTCTACTGGAGCAACCCAGACCGTGACAGTCACTCATCCGCTGGCCACTCCCTGAGCACCTGCTGGGGGCAAGGTCCCAGGACACAGCAGCGATCAGGCAGAGGTGTCCCTACTCTCGGGCTCCAAACCAGCTGTGGCTGTATGTGCAGAACTTCCAGCTGACGCCCGACCTCTGTCAGGACAGGGACTAGAGTCTAAATCGGCTCCGAGGCCCCCTGGGAACCGAGCCCTGGGGAGACGGAGAAGATGCTCCAAGGACAAACAGTGGCTGGGGTGGGTGAATACAATTGGCCAACGGCCACAGAGTGCTCTGGGGATCAGAGCCAGGCCTCGCTGGCCCCTCTGCCTGCCCCTCAGCGTCCCACCCGGACGTCCCACACCCGGCTCCCCCCGGGACCCCTCACCTGGACGTGCTTGCAGTCATGGCCTCGAGCAGGCAGCTGGATGCGCCGGAATGTGATGGGGCACTTCAGAGACACCTTGATGGCCGTCTGCTCCACACCATCCTCCCCATTGAGGGTCGTGTTGCCCGACGAGGCAGCCACGCTGCTGAAATTCCGCTTGACTGTGGGGCAGGAGGTGCATGTGAATGCGGGGGACAGGGCCGTCCCACACACACGGCACTCCCTCCTAGGGCTGGGACACAGCCTGCTGTCCACCACCCCGAAGACACTGGGAGGCCCCGGGAATAAGTGGCGCACCCCAGGATGGCAGCCCCCATGCACCATGTGTGGGAGGCACGTGTCCCTAGATGTCACTGTGTCAGCTCCCCAGTCTCTGAGGAACAGGCCCCGCCTTCCCTAGGAAGGGGGACTTCCTACCACACATGCAGAAACCTGGTCTGGCACTGCCCGTGATTTTCTGGGTCAGGCACACTCACTTCTGCAAGGGAAAATGGACCTGTGCCTGGCGGGGGCACAGGAGGTCACGTGAAGAAGCAGAGTCAGAGGGAGGACCCACAGGGCACCTCCCGGTGTGGTGCTCCTCACTAATGACTTTGGTGTTTCCTCCAAAGGACTGGACTCCGAGCCGAGTCCTTCCCTAGTTCAGCCACAAGCTGTCGAGCTGGGGAGGCCAGTCGGAAAACCACCCCAGGCCTCCCTTTTGCTGAAGATCCCCTTTGTCTAGTTCCTAGAGGTGATCTTCCAGGTGATCACCTCTTCCAGGAAGCCTACCTGGCCTGTCTATACCACGGTGTTTCCTTTTAACTTGCCTCAACCCCTGTGCTGTGAGCCTGCTCATCTGGGCAAGGCAGGTCTCACAGGCCATGCTCCTCTGATCATCCCCACGGCACCAGAAGGAGGGACATGAGCTGGGGACTGGTGGTGTCAAGGGACCCTCGGGCCCCAGGGTTTGTGCATGGAGCCCAAGGCGGGTCCTGGGTGGATGATGAACGTGGCGAGACGATGAACACAGGCAGGAGCTGGTTCTCGCTCCCTGGGCCCCCACACTCACTTTTTGTGATGCAGTGCTCGGCCGGCAGGAGGCGCTTCTTCAGGAGGCCTTGCAGCACGGAGCGCACGGAGGGCCGGTGGACCAGCTGCAGCACGAAGAGGTGAGACTGCCAGGAAAGAGTGTGTGCTCAGTCGCCGCCCTAGGGTCCCTACGGCCTCCCTGCAGTCCCGACTTGTACCCGAAGGCCCCTGAAGGCCAAACACAGGAAAGAGCCCACGATCCATAGTGATGCCACTCCAGAACAGGGGCCCTTGAGGCCCCAAGATGTGTCCTGGAACCGGTGAACCTGGAGACCCAGGCAGGAGTCACCACTTCGGACAGCTGCCTGGGTCCTGGGCTGACACTGAAACATCCCTGGCGTCAGGTTATGGGTCGCCCGGCATCAGGACTGGAGCTGGCCTCACTTCCTGACCTCACCCAGCCCTGCTCCCCATCACGTGTCCTCCACTCTTCCGTCAGAGGGTGTCATCCCTGTTTTCACTCCTCCAGGAAGCCTTCCAGGATTGCACACCCTCACAAGCCCCTACAGGCTCTTCATCCTCTGACTCCTGTCTCTAGGTAGCCTTGGTGTCCCTATGCTCGTAAGGGCAGGATCAGTGATTTTCCTTCTCCCGTGTCCCCCCCAGAGGGGGCTGTGCCGTGAGAGTGGGAAAGGCCACCTCTGTGGCCAGAGCCTCGCGGCTCTGAAGGTTATCCTGTAGCCTGGGGGAGACCGCCGCACGCGTGTGGAGGCGTGTTGCTGAAAGGTCACTTTGGTGGCTATGAGGACGGGGACAGAGCTGCAAGGACACGGCTGCGGCCCAGAGGGGCACTCCCCACGCCTGGCCCCAGCTGCACACTCACGCAGCAGCAGGCGGTGACGGTGATCTGGATGGTGTTGCGGCCCGGCTGGCACACGTGCTTGAGGTGCAGGGGCTTGTGGGAGGTCTTGTTGTCGCCACGCTCGATGGTGAGGGGCGTGGCATTGACGCTGACCTGCACCGAGGCCGGCCAGTTGGTGTTCATCTGCCGGTCCTCGTGGTGGTAGCACTTGAACTGCAGCTCCAGGTCAGACCTGAGGGGCAGGACGGGGCTCAGATGGCGCCACCCGTGGCCTTGGTGACCCCACCACAGCCCTCGGCCCTCGGGGCCGCACGTCCTCCGCTGAGATTGCTGTCCCTCCTCCCTGCACTCTCCCCTCCCACCTTGGATGCCCCCTCTGCCCGCGTCCTCGGCCAAAAGCAGTCCTGGCCACCCACGTTCCCCGATACTGTTCACTTCAGCCACACCCCACAGCTCTGCTGGTCTCCCCCAGACCCCTCCCTATCCGAGTGACGGCCCAGGACAGAGGGACAGGAAGGAGAGACGCTAATGTGACCAGAACGGCTGGGAGGCTCATCATGCCCCACCCAGACTCCAGCTGGGAGAAGCACCCAGGCCGGGCCGTGTCCGACTCAGTCCCCTGCTGGGCATCAGAGGTACAGCACAGAATAAATCCTCGTGAACCCAGCGGTGACCGCGTAGGTGCGGAAGCTACACCGGCCAGGGCCACGGGACGCCTCCCGGGCGAGGGCACTGGGGTAAAGGACGGACGGGTGAGCAGGGCCTCTGCACAGGGGTCTCTCCACCCTCCTGCCTGAGCACCTGAGGCACCCTCCCCCCCACCCCACTGCTGTCTGCAGCCCCCGCGAAAGCCAGCCTGGCGTGGTGGAGGCATTGAGCAAGCTGTGCGTATGCGCCCAGTACGAGTCCATCTTGTGCCTTTCAGTTGCCCACTGGACGGCTGAGATACTCTGGTCACAGTGGTGGCAGGGCAGTGTGGGTCCTGCCTGAGGAGGAAGGACTGAGTGTGGGGACACCGATGGGTTCCGGCGTCTAAGAGAACTGGGCCCGAGTCCCAGCTCTGCCGCTTGCCGTGAGAACTCCCTGTTCGACTTCTCTGGCCTCACCGTCAATGGGGAAAGCATGGCCACTGACAAGATCAAGGGAGGTCAGGCGTAGAAGGCAGAGAACATGGCCTGGCCCAGCCAGGGACCTCCAGCCCTTGCCCTCTGGTGATTCTGGATGTCTAAGCAGTGGCCTGGCTCAGCGGCCAGCCCCTGGCAACCCGTAGGGCTCGCTGGTCCTGCCTCGCCCAGCCTCATCCCTCTCCATCCCTGCTCTAGCCACAGACCATGTGCAGGTTCCTCCTGCCAGTGGTCTTTGGTCATCCCTGACCACTCCGTCAGGCCTACAGTGAGCCAAAGCTGCTCCCTGCCCTTGGGCCACGGCACCCGCCAAGGCCTGCCTGCAGGTTCCCCACGACATCCCCAGACCCTGCCCAGTGCGGGGCCCAGTCAATGAGGCTGACCGGGCGAAGGCAGCAGGCAGAGGCTGCTACTGCCCACTCGGGCAATGCCTGGGCCAGGGAGGTGACCGGCAGAGCCCCCTTCCCTGCCCAGCTCGGGCCTGGGCCCCCAGCATGACACTCACCTCCACATCAGCGTCTGGTGGACCGTGGGCCGCAGGTGAAAGACATGGTTGCTGACGGCCAGGTTGTGCTCGAGGCGGAAGGGCTCCAGCACCACGCCGTCCCGCACCGGGAACGTGAGCCGCAGCTCGTCGTTGTGGTTGGCTGGGCGGGGGAAGGAGCCGGGTGAGCCTCACACCCGTGGCCGCCACGGGCACGCAGAGCACGGGCTCCGGGGCGGTGAGTGGAGCTCGCGCCCCTACACGACCCGCGACATACACGACCCGCGACACTAACAGTCTTTCTCCTCGCCTCTGTCCACTGCCACAGCCCAACCACGGAAACCAGCAATACGGACCAAACAGCCAGTTCCCCACTCCCAACCCCCCACGGCCGCTCACCTCTCCCAACTACCCCGGGCAGAGGATGCCCAGCCAGCCAAGCACTGGGCAGTACCCGCCCCCCACGGTCAACATGGGGCAGTATTACAAGGTGAGTCCCACCACCTGACTGGCCCCTTCCTTCCTCTCCATCTCATATCCCCGCCCCCACCCGGGTCAGCTTGGTCCTGTGTGTCCCCTGAAGTCACCAGGGGGTGGCTGCGTGCTCCTGGGACCGCACAGGTGTGTGTGTAAACACGGCCACAGAAGCTGGGCTATCTGCCTGTGTGCACACCAGGGAGCCCATTGCTTCTGTCAGTCCGCCCCACCCCATCCCCACGTCCCCGTGTCCCATGTCCCCCTCATCCTGGCTCTATTTCCCTCTGGCCCCACCTACTCCCTATTGTGGGGGGCCCAGGCTCCTCTGCCCAGCCCCTTTCCACGGCAGCCTCCTCCACCTGTGGGCAGCCTAGCTCCACCCGACATTTCCCTTGGGGGTGGGGCTTATCTGCTTCCAAGCCCTCCTGCCCTTTCCACATGCTCGGCTCCCACAGGCAGTCCAACTTCCGAACCCCCTGGCTCCTGGCCCTCCGAAGGGCCCCAGGTGGAGCTGGCCAGACAGAGAGAGGAGGTGGGGCTGGCCAGACACAGGGAGAAGGTGAGGCTGGCCGGATGGAAGGAGGAGGTGCGGCACTCACCTGGGGGTGGCGGCAGAGCGCTCATATTTGGCTTGATGTCAGGTGGGAAGGGTGGCTTAACGTCTTGGCTGGGGGACAGGTACGGGGGGATGCTGCTCCCAGGGGTCATGGGGGGCGTGGGGTTCCCTGGAACAGGTGAGTGGGGGTAATTTGCCACAGGAACTGGCCTGGGAGGCTGGAGGGAAAGAGAAACCACACATAGATTATGGGGTCACTGGGATGGGAGCGACTGTGGCCACAGGTGTATACCCCACCCACCCTGCAGTCCTGGGGCTATGGTCCCTGCTTCCCCAAGGGAGGAGAGGCAGTCCCCCTGTGGAAATCCCTCTATCCTAGCCAACACTCAGGTCTCTGGCTGCCTACATCACTTTAGGCTACACCGTCTACCTCTAGCCCAGTGGGGTCCTCAGATGGAGTTGGGCCTGCAGGACCCCAGGAAATTGGCTCCCCAGGAGCCCCTCTCCCTTCTGCTCTTAGTCCTTACTCATCCCTGGCCCACCTGCCTGGACCTGGGCTTCTGTCTGGGCATCATTGTGCCCCAGAGCTGACGACTCAGGAGTGCACGCCCACCCATGGGCTTGGGGTGGGGATGGCCAGGCCCCTTAGACACACAAATAAACCAGATGAAAAGTGGAACATACCCTGTTGACGTTCCCTTGGCTGTAGTTACTGTAGCTGCTTCCCGAGAAGGTGTTATTTTGTCCATTAAATTGCTCTGGCTGTTAAAATAAGACACACAATGCAGTGAGAGCGGAAAGCAGAGAAGCTACCAGAAGCCTGCTTTCTCTCCCCATATGAAAACTGGGCAGGAGTACGATACAGGGGATGCTGACAAGGCCTATCCAGTGCCAGGGTGTGGAGTGGGACCCCAGGGGGTAAGGCAGGTCACCCCCACCCTGTCCCAGGACAGAATTTCGGCTCTATCTGTCCACAGCTACTAATATAGCAAGAGTCTGCAAAGACAGAAACACCTAGAATGCTAAGGCTGGAGCAGTGGTTGGGTGGTCATGAAAGTTAGCGTGATTCCTGGGCAAATAAATGTCAAGTGTGTCCAGAGCAGTCTGCGCTCCTGAGAATGAACTTTATCATCCCAAAGAAAGAGAAAGCTAGTTGCCTGAAAGTATTCAGGACGGCGTTACTTCGAAAGCGAAGAATAAAAAATAACGCAAACGAGAGACAGGAACGAAAATAAAATACGGTGTGGTTTAGATCCACGGAAGGTGAAGCCACCCTTAAAAATCAAAAACCACAAAGCCTCTGTAACAAGTAACTTGCTTGTGATTTCACAAGTGAGAAAAACAGATTCAAGATTACAACCTTAGTAACAACTATGTAACATATTGATTCCCATATGCAATAGGGAAAAAGGTTTAGAACGTCCAGGTGGATGCTTTGCTTTAAAAAAAAAAGTGTTTCTGGGGTGCCTGGGTGGCTCAGTCGTTAAGTGTCTGCCTTCGGCTCAGGTCACGATCCCAGAGTCCTGGGATCAAGCCCCGCATCAGGCTCCCTGCTCAGCGGGGAGACTCCTGCTCCCTCTCCCCCGCCCTCTGCTTGCATTTCCTCTCTCCATGTCTCTCTCTCTGTCAAATAAATATACTCTTTAAAAAAAAAAAAAAAGAAGTGTTTCCTTTATGATTATCTGGTATGTGCCATAAACAGCAAAAGGGAAGGAGAAAAGCCCTTATCTGAGCCCCATGAGAACAGGAACCAAGAGAAGTCAGCCTGGCATTTTGGCCATGGCTCTGAGCTCTCGAGGACACATCCGGAAATTTCCGCCTGCCCCTGGTGACTTCAGGGGACACACAGGACCAAGCTGACCCGGGTGGGGGCGGGGATATGAGGTGGAGAGGAAGGAAGGGGCCAGTCGGGTGGTGGGACTCACCTTGTAATACTGCCCCATGTTGACCGTGGGGGGCGGGTACTGCCCAGTGCTTGGCTGGCTGGGCATCCTCTGCCCGGGGTAGTTGGGAGAGGTGAGCGGCCGTGGGGGGTTGGGGGTGGGGTACTGGCCTGGCTGGGTGGGGAACTGGCTGTTTGGTCCGTATTGCTGGTTTCCGTAGTTGGGCTGTGGCAATGGATAGAGGAGAGGAGAAAGACTGTTAGTGTCATGGAACCAAGCCACTCACCGGAAGGCCCGGAGCGCCCTGGCCCTGCACCTTCATCCCTGCTGTTTTCCACAGACAAACTGCCTCCCCCACCCAGAGAGAGGGGGCGGCACCAGAGACCGCCCCAGCCCCCGGCTGCCCTGACATCTGGGGACATGACATTCTGTCCGTCTGGCTCAAGGGCCGCCTCCCTGGGAAGCGGCCTTCTCCAAGTACCCTGCACCCTCGAAGTGAGGGCCCTTTCGGAGCCTCTCATTCATGCCATTAGGAGGGGGCTCGATTCTAAAGTGCCCTTTATGTCCCTCCTAGAGCTCGGTCTGTGGCAGGAGAATGCAGACAGCGGGATGTGCTTCTGGAAAGGTGACCCCTCGATGCCTGCAATCGGAGACAGAATACGGGGGACCCTGCCCCAAACCCCACACTAGACGGCACGCACTGATGTTCAGTTCTCGGCCATGCGTGCAGCGCTCGGGAGAAGCAGGCTAGGGAGGTCCAGACAACTCTCTCAAGACAGGCAATTGAGAGAGGAGAGGAGACGGCTCGAGGAAGGACCCCTGTCCTCGGGGATCTACAAGGTGACCCCTGACACACCGATATCCATGCCGCAGCCGCCTTCCCCCTCCATGAGATGAGGTGACCCTCAGGGCCACCTGCCACCCAGATGCTCCAGGCCATGACATCCTGCCAGGTCAGTGGCTTCTTCTCCCTGTCTGCTGAAACTCCTTATCTATTTAAACTGTCTCTCTTGCCTCTAGGCTCAGAGGTCCTGGCTGTGTCCCAGCATCTGGCAAAGAGCAGACCCTCCATAAACACTCGCTCAGCAAATGAAAGAAGAATCTAGAGGTAAGTGGCAGAGGGTGGGAGGTGTCCGTGTCAGCGCTGAGGAGCTCTGCCACTTACACTGAGGCGACAGGGTGGCTGCTGTGTGTGACAGTGTGGGTCCGTCCCATCACCGGAGGAGCGAGGGTGCGGGGGGCGGTGGGCTGCCCATCAGGCCACCAAAGAGGGGTCCTGTGCGGGACCAGCCAACCTGACACCTGCCCCAGAGTTCCGACGGTTCAGAGATTCTGGAAGTATTGCAGGGTGAGGCCCGCCTTCCCAGACAGGGTCAGGCCGTGTGGGCGGGGATCACGCGGTGTCCCAGCCCAGTGCTGGGCATTTTATAGCTGGCGAGCATCAGCGTTCCATGAAGAGGATGATAAGTCAAGGCCTCTGGTGCGTGCCTGGACATCGGAGCGATGATTGGGACTTTCTCTGCCTTTCCTTTCCTGGGTTCACCTCCTTAGGGGCCGCCAGCCCCAAGGCTGGGTCTGCAGACACATCTCTCACCCAGCCAGCAGGGATGCTGGGAGTTTGAGCACAGAGGGGCTGAAAAGGGTCCGGAACTCCTGTGGGGGGGCTGTGTGGGAGTCTGGCCAGGAGCTTGAGCCCCCTCTGCCCAAGGCCTCGAGAGCCACTGTCCTTCTCTGGCTGGTGCCTCCCTGAACTGGTGCCACCCAGGAGTGTCTCAAAGCCCCCGGGGGTTTGAGGAGGTCCCTGACCTCTCCCCTTCTGGACTTACGACACCTCCAACAATGGTCAAGCCCGAGCTAGGGGGAATGCTGAGGGAATCACACAGATCTTGGAGGACCGTAAGCTCTGGCCTCTAAACCCACCGCAAGGCCAAGCTGAAGGCCACAGTTCAGAGGCAAGCAGGATGGTGGTGGTGGGGAAGCCGGTCTGAGAATGTGCGGCAAGCAGAGAGCTGTGGCGGAGACTGCTCAGCAAGGAACTTTGCCTATGCAAGGAATCAAGGCACGCTTCCTGAGGAGCGCACACTGGGCCAGGATTCTAGGTCCCTGTGTCTTTTGCAGGTGAACTAAAGCCTCACCCAGATAGGCCATTTGCTGCCAAATTTTCCCACTGCTTACTGAAGGCCCTATGACACCTCCTCCAGGAAGTCCTCTTTCTCTGACCTCGTGATGAATTCCGGATACCCCCTGTGCATCGACTCCTTATGGGCTCCTGCTTAGACAGGTTTCCAGGAAGGTGATCCCCTTTCCTGCGAAAGTCTTGGTTGCCAGAGGACAGGTGTGGGTTTTACTTCCTTCAATCTTCACCCTTCCCTCGGCTGAGCCGGCCGGGCCAGCCAGTGAGGCAGTGCTCCTCCCGAAAGAGCAGCTGGCGGTTGGCAGAGAAGAGCCCTAAGAAGCACGCTGCCTGCCTTCCAGTCACTTCTCCGACGTGCACAGCCTTTCGACAGCTGCAGGCTTTTGTCCCCTCTCTCACTCTTGCAAGTGAGAAGTCCTTGTGTGCAGGTGAGGAGCGTCGACCCAAGGAGGCTTTGCTCCTTACCAAAGCCACCTGGCTCGTTTCTGGGCCGAGACAAAAATGCCACGCTAACCGCAGCTGCCTGTACCGGCCCCTGGCCAAGTGCTTCTGTCTGGCCCCTCATTCACATCTCCCAGGAGGGCCCAGGAGGTGGGATGGGTCGGCACTGTCTTTTACACATGAAAAACCAAGACTTCAGCAGGGAACCTGACTTGATCGACGGCTTCCAGCTGGGAAATGGCAGAGCTGGTCTCCAAGCCAGGAGCCCGACTCCTCCGTCCCAAGGCTTGGACTTTTGGTCCAGGTTTGGCGCTGGTCAGTTCCTGCCCTTTCCAAGGTCCTGCCCACAGCCCCTCTGTTTTCAAGCCCTGGGTCCTCCCTGCCTCCCACTCTGGCCACCACCTGCCTGCTGTCACACTCACCTCTCCTGGGTATGGCCTCTTTATGCTCTGAATGGGAAGGGACTGGGGCCGGGGGCCCGGGTAGGTCTGCTGGGGCATCCGCTGCCCGTGCGTGCCAAAGGGGCTGATGCCGGGCGGCCGGGGCTGGTTCATGCCCATGGGAGGGCCGCTCATCCCCGAGGGTGTCATGCCAGCCGCCATGCTTGCGGGGTTCATGCTGCCCCCCATGGAGGCAGGCCCCCGCGGCCCGGGCTGGTTCATGAATTGGCTGTTATACGCCTGGGTGGGACCCATCTGGAAAGAGGAACAGACCTTCAACGGGAGAAGAAGAAAAAAAAAAAGAATAAAATGCCACATGCATTGAAAGTGCAGGGAGGGAAGGGTGGGGGGGTGGGGAGGCTCTGGGTTGGGGGGCACTTTCCTGTGTGGTTGCAGCTGGTGACCAGGCCCCAAGGGATGTCGGGCCTCTTGGGCTCGCCACTGCCCTCTGCAGGCCGCACAGGAAAGATGCAGCCCAAGGGGTGTTCCGGGGTGGGGTGCAGTCACTCCAGAGAGCAGGCAGCATTTCCAAGGAGGCAGGCAGGGAATGGGGAAGAAGGTGCAGAGGTGGGGAGGGGCATGGGAGGGTGGAGGGGGATGAGGGTGGAGGCAGGAGCCCCTTCCCTGGAAGCCCTGGCCCCGCCCTCGGCCAGTAGAGACACGGCCTCCATCCACAAAGTCTGAGGCGTCCCAGCTCCCACCTCTGCCCACCTGCCCTGCTGTCCCCTTCCTACAAGCCCCATCTCCTGTCCCTTGTCCTCCATTCCTGTAGGGAACCCTCTCTCCTCACACCCCACCAGTCCTTCTGAAGGTCAGGGGAGCAGAAATGGGACCTGGGCTCAATCCACAGATAGGATGACCAGGAGTATATGGTCTTCAGAAGCCACCACGGGGACAGACTGGTGACAAGGCATTTTAGGAACTGAGCCTGCTCTTTGGTGAGCAGGCACCCAGGGGGCGATAAAGAACGTCTTTCCCCATTCGCAGACACGCAAGAGCCACAAGCCCACGCAGCACAAACACAAGCACCCGACCACGCTGACACACCCACGTCCTAACACACACCAGTCCACATGCCTCCGAGGAAACCCAGACGTGCCCTGACACCATCGGCTCTTCCAGCACACATGGCACCAACACCCCAACTCTGCTGGGGGGGGCAAGGCTGGACCAGGACTAGTGGGGCCCTTACCGGTCCATACTGGTTTATGTCCTTGTTCTGCGTCTCCTGCAAAGCTGCCACAGTGGCCGTGGCCGTGGCTGTGGCCGTGGCCGCTGCCGCTGCCACTGCAGCTGCTGCGGCGGCAGCCGCGGGCTGAGTGAAGTCCGCGGGCGGCCTGGTGTGTGGAGGGATGCCCATGCCTGCGGGGGCATTAGGACCCCCGGGGTAACTGCAAGGGAGAAGAAGGGGAGACTTAGACACTGCCTGAATCTAAACATGAACCCACTGTAAGCCCTGGGCTGGGGGGCTGGGAAGGAGAAGGCAGGTCCTTCCATGCTCTCCTGCCCCCGGCTCAGACAGGGGAGGCATCTGGATTCCGAACCCAAAGCGGGGAGAGGGGCCTCCTGTGGGTTGGCAGCCCTTCGTGCCCCTTGGCGACAGGCAAGCTGCTGCTGTGTTCCCGAAGCCTCAGGCAGGGTGCCGGCCAACACGGACTCTTCCGGGCATGAGATCACGGCACCTCGCTGCCATGGGGAGCCCACCTTCTGGAGGAGGACACGGTGCCTCAAAAAACCCCGAGCACCTTGCCCACGGGCCCTGGCAGTGGACAGTGGGCTGAAGCCAAAGAAGTGCCCTTGGCCAGGGCAGGGTGGCAGAGGAGGAGCAGGGTGCCTCTCTGCCCAGCCCCGACATCCTTGCAGCATCTTCCTGGGGCTCTTTGTTCTTTCCCCCCACCCCAGCTCCTCTAGAACCTGGCCATCTGCAGCCTCCCACGGCTCGCCCGCAGAAAGGCCCTCGGGGCAGGGTGGCCTTCCCGCGCCCGTGCCGAGCCGCCCTGGACCCCGCCAGCCCCGCCCCCTCAGGGCCTGCCAGCATATACACGGACATGGGGCACAGAAGGGCCGAGCACACGGACCCTCCAGCAGCATGGGCCTGGCAGCTATCACAACCAGCCAGCTGCTCTGGTCTGACCCGCATACCACCCCGCGCGTGGGGAGTGACCGTGTCCCTCTAACGGAGGGGGCAGCGGAGCGTGAGCAGTGCCGGAAGCACCGTGCTGGTATTTTAAGCCAACGCCTGCTCCGGGGCGGAGGGGAAGGGCATGGCCAATGCCGCTCCTGGGGGGCTACTCACCTGGCCCCGAAGCCCCCGCTGCCGGGGTAGTTGGGCCGGCCGTACATGCTCTGCTGGATATAGGGCTGAGCGGGCCCGGCCTTGGCTGAGAACTGCTGCTGCTGCCCGGCAAACTGGGGGGAGTTGAGGCCGGGGTTGCTGGTGGTCATGCCCGACGCCATGGGGTTGCCGCCTGGATTCATGGGGTTGTTGGCATTGGCCATAGGGTTCCCGAGGACCTGTGGGCAGAGAGTGGTGGTCACCCAAGTGGTGCCCCAGGGGGCGTGGGAGGGAAAGAGGAGGCATGGGGGTGCTGCTGAAATGGTACAATGGGGAGAGCAGAGGGAAAGGGGGAGAAAGCGGAGGCATGAATTGTCCCAGACCATACCCATGCTTTGAAGTGGGTAATGTAGCCTGGAAGCCGGCAGCATAGGGGATGAGAACCCTGGCCTGTGATGGAACCAGGAGGGGCTGGTCCTGCCCTCCGTTGTAGGTGGAAGGAACTAGACTTCTCGGCCCTCCCCTGCCAAGGGGCCTAGAGGCCTAGAGGACCGGGCCGCACGATGGCCCTGGGCTGCTGCACTGTCGGGGCAAAGAGAAGCCCAGCTTGCCGACTCTGGACGGCGGGAGGATCCTGGCTGAGGGGCCGCTGTGGCCTGACACTGCAGGGAAGCCCAGGGCTGTCCTCGGGGGCAGCCGCCAGCCCCAAGCTGTGGCAGAGGCCAAGCAGGCTGGATGGAAAGAGGAAGGGGTGAGAGCAGGAAGCAGGGCTGGCCAGGGGGGCGGGGAGGGGTGTGGGACAAGCCGAAAGCTCACCATTTTGCTGAAATGCAACCCAGGTTACCCAGGGTCAAAGACCCCAGACGCTGGAGGCCTGAGGCCAGCAACACCCAAGAAGTTCTGCTGTTTCTCCAGCCCAAATAAACGTGGCCTAGAGAACCCCTGGCTCTCTGTCCAGTGAAAGTCATTGCCCCAGAAAGGCCCTCGGGGGGGACGGCTGCCAAGGGGCCAGCTGCCGCCGTCCTGAGCAAGCACGGAGGGTAGCAGCATGTCCACGGCTGAGTGTGCCCCGAGAGCTGGTCTTTCCAGCTGGGCAGCTCGAGGACGGCCCGCATTGGGAGCAGGATCCAAAGGTCCCCGCGCTCAAGGGATGGTCCCGCCGGGGAGGGGCTGCGGCTGGGGGCAGGGCAGGCTCTTACCTGGCTCTGGGATGTGTTGGTCACTCCCCAAACCGTGGTGACCACGGAGAGGGAGCCGGGAGGCTGGTTGGTGTTCTGCTGCCAAGGGACAGAGTCATAGGGGAATGACCCATCACTGCAGAGGGAGACAGAGGGGGGATCCTCAGGGACTGCATACAAAGGAGGGCCCCATCACCCCACTGTCCTCCACGGCTCCCGGTCAAACCCAGGTGACCCCCGTCTCTGTCAGCTCTAGACCCCCCAGGCCTGGCATGGGGTCCGATGCAAAACGACCGATGCAGGCGTGCCTCGTGTGGTGCCAGACCGTGCCAGTGACTCTGTCCCCCCATCACTGTGGCGGTCCCACCCCCACGGCTGTCTGCCTCACCTTAGCCCACAGTCCAAAGGAAGAAGACGGACCCGCAGGCCCTACCCGAGCTCCTCCTTCTACCACGCTCTGACTCAAAGTGGCTCTCCAGAAAGAGCACTGCTGCCCCCGTACCGGCTTCCCCTTGGAACTTCCTGGTCCCTTCTTAGAAAACGTCGGAATGGCCTCAGTCTGAAGCTCGCCTCTTCCCCCTTCCTCCTGACCCCTTGCAGCAGGTTGGCCACCCAGCCCAGCTGATCTGGCCTTCGGCAAGAGGTTCCTCGCGTCACTCTTCCTTCCTGCCTCTGGATCACAGGTATAGGCCTGCCCGCCATGTTTCCTTCCCTGCTCCCACCCAGTCTCCTGTGCGTATCCCCACCAAGCTGAGCTCCCTCAAACACCCAAGATGCTCTCCACAATCAAAGACCTTCAATGGCTCCCAGTGTTTACAAGGCAAAGTCCAAACTCACCCACTTCAAAACGATTTACCCTGCTGGCCAATTCCACCCCACCCTGCCTCCCCTCGAGGCTCCCACCTCTGCCGGAGCACCCTCAGCTACTGACCCCTTGCCCCATCTCCCCTGTCTCCTTGCTAGGCTCAGAAGCACCCATTGTGTTTGGTGACATCTCCTGAGAAGCCCCCAAACATCAGAAGCAAGGACTTAACCTTAGGCCCAACACCCCACCCTGCACACAGTAAGTGCTCAATAATGGCTTCCTATTAGTTGCAGTGGTACAGGTGAAGAGTGGCCCCCGGAAGAGGAAAGGGGCTGTCAGGGTTATGGCATGAAAAAAGTGCTGGGGTCCCCACCCCTGGGAGCACTGAGCTGGGGTCCCTGGCACGTCTTGTGGACAGAGAACCTGGGACATGGCCCCCAAGGGGGCAGAAATGCAGAGCACCCCTGCATCTGTTGTACCAGTCCCATATGGCTTCTCGACAGTGGGGAGGCCTGCAGGGTGGCACTGCTGGGTACCAGGACGGGGGACGGGGGGGCTGGGGGAGGCGGGTGTCAGGGGAAAGCACTTCATGCCTCCGTCTGGCTTGTGCCATCATCATAGGAAGTCAGCAGAAGGCAAGACGCCTCGCTCACTCCTAGAGAACTTAGACCCCGGCCTAGCAGGCAAGCCAGGCCCGGCCCTGGAGGTGCTGGGAGCCAGCCTGGAGGTCAGGACTCACGGGAGGGCGGCACCGGGTGAGGCAAGGGGCTGAGTCTCGTGCCTGCTTCTCGCCGAGCAGAGCCCTCGACAGCCAACGCAGTCAAGGCGGGCAGGGCCCTGCAGGGGTGATCAGACTGGAAGGCTGGGCCGTGTCACCGTCTGCCCAGGTTTGCTTGTCCCCTGCCTGGATACTCTCTCTGCCCGGCCAGCCCCTGGCCTCCTTCCTATCTCCGCTCAGAAGTCACCTGGCTGGAGGGAGCCCTTCCTGACCTCCTGGGGTAGGAGCCACCCCACCCCTTCCACTCCCTTTTCCTCCTGCCCTGGCCTTTTTTTTTTTTTTTTTTTGTACCCTGGGCACGAATCCTGTCCCTTCCTGGCTCAGGGTCCAAGTTTCCCTGCCTGTCTGCACTGGGTCGGTCAAATGGGCATGGGAAGGACATGCTTAAGAGTTTTTAAGCTGTGGGTCATGAAAGACGACTGGGTCATGACATCAAACCAGCATGAGGGGGGAAAAAGAGGGAATAAAACAGAAAGCGGTTAAGCGTGAGCACACGGTAAGAATAAATAACGTTCCTCGGTGTCTTGATTTTACGCCCGAGTGTGTGTGCACCCTGGGTCACGGTGTCCCATGCGTATTTACTGGGGGTCTCAGTCAGGGAGGTCTGGACAACACAGGCCTTGGTAGCGTAAGTCTGATGCGGCTCAAAGAGGAGCATGCAGCCAGAAAGGCTTTCACGACTAGAAAGGGACACAGACTTGGGCATTACTCATGACTTCCAGGGGAGAGGAGAGGCCCTCAGGAACCCAGACCTCCTGTCTGCCCCCTACTCCTGCCGGCCAGATGCAGGGTGGGCCAGTGGAAAGGGGGTGAGGCCCAGATGCACTGGCCAAAGCTGGTGGCCAGCTCACAACTCACATCTGGGAAGGCTGCGTGGGGATCCAGGAGCGCAGAGAGCTCAGGAGGGCTGGAGAAGCACAGGGGAGGAAGCAATGAGCCCGGGCCTGAGCACAGCTGGGCTGGAAGGACCCTCCTGGGAGAAGGCGTGGAGGACTGGGGTACCCCCTGGTCCCGGGCCTGGCACTCCAGCAGCCTAAGGGAGAGACCTGCAGGCTACGGCTGAAACCAAGAGAGGAGACCCCTAGACACCAGCTGTCCTGTGAGGCCCTCATCCTAGGTGTGCAGAACGCAACACGAGACCCCCAGCAAGTCAACAGAGCACAGGTGTGCATTTTCTCTGTCCCACTGGCTCCCAGCGACCTTCCGGGCTAATGTCCAGTTGGTGTCCTTTTAGAATGTGCCTGGAAGGCTCAGAAGTAAAGCCCTCTGGGAGCGCCTGGAGCCTGGCAGGGCCTCGCCTGTGCCTGGGGGAGAGGGGAGCGGGCAGCTGCTGCCTCACCCCCTTGGGCGGGGAGGCCCCGGCTCACAGGGATACTGCACGGCCCACAAACCAGCCCCCGACTGGCCTGTGGCTCCGTGGGTGGGCCTTGTGGGCGGAAACCAGCTCCTTCCTGTTTCGTCCCCTCCACCCGAAACTTGGTGAGAACCAAACTCAACCGTGGTTCCCGAACTCGGCGTGCCCACCGTCTGGCTGGAAGGGGCCCCCAGAGCCCCAGGCCCATCCCGGGAGTGCTTGCGGGCGGCTGGGGACATGGCTGTGGGTCGGCACACGCACCCTGCTGCCACGCTGCCGTGCACACGCGGGGGCAGAGACAGGCACACTCGTGGAGGGCGGTCTCGGGGACTTGCTCGCCCCCCTCGCACCTGCTGCAGAAGCAGAAGTGGCAGCCGCACCAACACGGCGGTGACTCATCTCCTGGGGAGACGGCTCCTGCTGTCGCAGGGAAGGCTCTCGCCCCCGCAGGCCCGTGGCAGTCGGCCCTGCCGCCGCCTCTGCCCGGACTCAGACACCGCCACCGGGGGGGGGGGGGCTGCCAGGTTCCAGCTCCCTGGGGACTCGAGGAGCGAGGACAAGCCCGGCTCCGGGGCCTTACGAAGGTGAGAGGGGGCCTGGGGTGATGAAGAGGAGGCCTGAGGGGCCTGTGGGGGAGGAGGGTGTCCCGAGGCCCTGCCTTCCTCTGGCAAGTACTATTTGACCCACAGATGAGGTCAGCCCAGGTCAGGGGTCCCTGGCATTTTGGGACTGCCGGCCGGGACCCACTTCTCTCCCCTTCTCCGCAGCTGGTTGTAGTTCAGAGGGAGGCCAGGGCCCCTGGGATGTGAGAATCCACTCATGGTAATCCTGCCCAGCTCTGTGCACCCCCAATGGGTACACCCCACGGTGCACCACCCCACAGCCCAGTCTCATGCCACAGCTGCCCCCAGTTGCAGTCCCGTCCAGCCAAAACGGCCCCAAGAGCCCTGGTCCACCCAGAGAGGCACCTGTGCCAGCAGTCACCTGGAATCTCGGCACCGTTCTGTCTGCCAAGCACCTCCTCACGGGGAGGCAGCTGCTTTCCCACTGCTGTGCCTCCTCTTAGTCTGGAATGCTTCACCCTCACCCTGAGAAATGCCATTCATCCTTCCCAGGCTCCTCTTCCAAAGGCCACCTCCTCCAGGAAGCCCTTGGGATATTCACTGACTTGAGCTCCACTCGTTCCTCCCCTTCGCAGGGGCCCGAGTGGGGGCTCAAATGAGAGGCTGCCTTTCTCCTCCTGCCCCAGAGTCCTGAGTTAGGCTATCTGTACCTGGCACGATGTCTCCACAAAGCTTCAGGGCTCAGAAAGCCTTTGCTAACCAAAGTGCCAGAGAGAAATACCGACTTCCCATACTCTCCCCAGAAGGAAGCCCAAGAAAGAATAACTGTGTCCATTCATCAAACCTGACTGCTGACCACCTACAGGGTGCTTGTGACCCCACCGGCACTGGCTCCCAGGAAGCGAGAGTCCCGCCCTCCGGGGACAGGGACAGAGGGATAAGCTAATGAAGCAGCTCCTTGCTCTCTCTATGCCTCAACGTCCTTGTCTGTAAAATGGGATAATAACAGTACATCTCTCAGGACTGAGTGAGCTCCCACGTGTAAGGCAAAGTGACCACATGCAGCCTCCCTCGGGCACCTAAAACTGTTTACTGCTGGTGTTAGGGTTTATTGAGTGGCTTCTAGAAGCAAGGAACTAGGTGAAGGGACTTTCACTCAAGAACTCCTTTCATCCCTTAAAGTGGGCTCAAGAGTCATATCCATAGGAGCTGAGAATCACAAGGTCCTGGAACTTTTCAAGGGCAAGACTGCTAAGTGGGCTGGACCACATGCCCTTGTCTAAGGGGGCTAAGGGTCCGGAAAGATAGTGCCTCCCTGCACAGAGATGGGGAGGGGTGCCTGGGGGGGCTCAGTTCGGCTCAGCGTGAACTCTGAGTTCACGCTCAGGTCATGATCTCAGGGTCATGAGATCGAGCCCAGCATCAGGCTCTGTGCCCGGCGGGCATCTGCTTGGGGCTTCTCTCCTTCCCTCTCCCTCCGCCCCTCCCCCCTTCTCAAATAAATAAATAAATCTTAGAAAAAAGAGATGGTGGTAATGCAAGGGGGGTACACAGTATGAGGGACATCTAGTGGTCCCCAAGAATTCTGAGAAGGGGCACAGCTTCCTGAGGGTTCTTAGGGGAAGCCACCCAGCATGAAAGAACAGAGGACATGAAAAGTTTAGTCTCAAAGACTGGCTGCAGAGAGAACCCAAACAGTGAACTGGAAAACAAACAAATAAAACAACCACTCTATCCCACTTTATCCACCAAAGCATTAACTTTGGCCTGCATAGAGTATCCAGATACTCAGGGGAGTATGCGGCAAATACACAGGGACGCCGACTAATCTTTCAGGTGGCACAGGGAGGCACCCTGGTAATTCAGCCACCGACTAAACGTTCAGGTGGCCCCTGGTAATAGCTGGGCTCTAAACTTAAGAGTCTTTGGGGTTAAGCCTTGGTTCTGCCACTGACAATTTCTATGACCTCGGACGTATCACTTAAGTCAGCTCAACTTTCTCATCTGTAAAATGGGACTAACACTCTCCTGGGATGAAGCCTACGGATACAGGTAAAGTTTAGCACAGTGCCTGGCACTGAGTCCCTGCTAAATTGTACTCACACTTTTCTCTCCATTTCTCCAGGCTGACTGAGTGCACGTGCCCCTATTTACTTGACGATAGGATGATGGAGCTCACGAGTTTTTGCAAAAATCTATGAGAGGGGGTGTTCTTATCATTCCTGCCTGTTAAACAGATTTCCCAAGCCTCTGGAGCTTTCCTTAGTGTTCCTTTGCCTTCCTATGGCTGTCGAACTCCTACCTATACTTCAAAGCTGGGTACTCCCCTCTGTGATTCTCTTAAGCAGAACCAAGGACATTTTCCTCTCTTCCTCAGCTCTTTTTGTCACATAAAAGAGCTTTTCACGCTGCAGTTAGAGTAGACAATTTACATGTCTGTTTGGCAGCTCCATAGGCACTGACTGATGTTTGCTAAATGTGAGAAAATGAGTAAAAGCCCAGCAAGAGTGGAGTGCTGATTCCTGGCTCCTGGGTACCCCCTGTGGCAGTGTCTACGCAGACATGCACGGAGGGAAGAGGCGGGCAGGGCTGAGTTATTTCTTCCCTTGCACTTCTAACAGCCACTTTATTTGGGAGAAAGAACAAATTCCTATTAAGGACATTGTCAGACCTGAATTAATTTCCCTGATCTGGCTACATCGGTCCCGTCTCCATGCAAGGCTGAAGAGTCACCACTAACGAAACACCACGCCAGTGAGGAGCGGAAGCCCCCACCCTCTTTCATTTAGGGGAGCCCTTAACGGGGCTCTCCATCATCACAATTACTCGGGCCGCTTCCTTCCCTCCCCGCGGTGCAACATAGAGGGACCTGCGCAGCTAACTGCATATTAGAGGGTTTTAAATTTTTTCAGTAGGAAGGAGGAAGGGAAAAGATCCTGCATCTTAGCAATCTGGAACCGATGGAGCAGGAGTTTTGGCTCCTTCCATCAATCCTTCCTTCCTTCCTCCCTCCCTCTCTCTTTTTTATTTTCTGGGGGCAAGAAGAAGGACCTGTTACAACCTAAGCTTTGGGACCAGCTCCACAAAAGCAGCCAACAATGAATGTGGCGAAAGTGGTGTGACGGCACCAAGGAAAGGAGGAGGCTGGGGGGTCGGCGCTGATGGAGCCCCTCTGTTAGCTGACCCAAGTGAGTGCATCAGAGTCCGCTGGCACCAAGCGCGCTGAAGTCCCGCACTGCTGTTTCTAGCGCTACAGATGAGGACAGCGAGGCCCAGAGAGGTTCCAGAGCTGCCCGGAGTGCGCCAGCCAGGAGAGGGCAGAGCGGCCACTCATGCCCGGCGCCTGTGCCCCGGCCTGCTGCACAGCGTGGAGCACCGGGGGCGCACTCAGGCCCCTCTCCTGGGGGGGCGGGGACAAACACCTGTCCCCTGGAAGAGGAAGGGCGGCACCCCTTGATTTTGGAGTCACCCTCAGCTCCAGCGGGCTTTGACTGTAATTAAGTTAGGAGCGTAAACGAGATTTATTAGGCTTTTAATTACTTTTGCAGCACTGCTTTGCATACGGACAATGTGCTAATCACAAACGGCTTTTTTAACCACTCATTTAAATCTGAGAGAAAAGGCAGAAATGTTTGTTGGCAGCACGGTCAGGTCACGGGCGGGGGGCTGGGGGCCTGAGGCCCCTTCCTGCCCCGGGCTGGCCTCTCCCGGCCTTCCTTCTCCAGCTCGGAGCTCCGCACCTGTCTACAGAGCAGGGAGAGCGGCATCCACCCACAGCCTCCTTGGCCCGGCCAGCCTCAGGGCCGCTCCAAGGACAGCCCCACAGACCATAAAGCTCTCCCCTAACGTGTGGGCGCTCGCTGTTCACCCCCGGCCGTCACCCTCAGCAGTGGCTGTGGGGAACCTGAGCCCTCTGACCCCTGCGCGTGCAGGGGACCGAGCGCCACCAGTGCCGCTGTGTGCCCATCGGCTCCAGCCTAATGCCGTGGTGCCCAACTCTGTGGAACCTCCCCCCTAAGTGGCGGGGACCGCAGCGCCGGAGCTAACAGAAGCATGACAGTCACGGGGTCCCCCAGAGACAGCCTGGGGCTCCGGGCTCTCAGAGCCTGCAGACAAGCACCCCTGAGTTTTCAAACAGCTACACCCCTCTAAGCCCCAAATCCTGAACGTCACCTGTGGTCCAGGGTCCCCTGAATTAAAAGGGCAAGAGGGGCTTCTGTCTCCCAAGTCATTCAATACAGCAGTGGAGAAGGGGGCCTGGAAAGTTTCCTCTCTGTGCAAAGCATTAGACTTTCCTTCTTATTTGGGAAATTACATAAGGGCTTAAAAGATCATGCCTTCTATTGGGGTTTCCCGGGGAACTCATGAAGCTAGAAGTAGAGACCGGCCCACCTCCTATCACCTGCCGCAATGTGCCCTTGGCCTCAGCGTGGGGCCTGCGGAGATGTGGGCTGGTCCCTGTTCAAATGACGACACCTCTTTCCGGTCTCAACTGCCCTCGCACAGAATTGGGAACAGGGCGAGGTCTGGATCAGAGTTGGGTTAAACAACCAGACACCCCCTCGCTCGTCTTGAACGGCCAGCAGCAGAGTGAAGGGCAGAGCACTGTCCTGCCCTTACTGGCTGTGTGCTCTTGGGCAAGTCACTGCCCTGCTCTGGGCCTGCTTTCCATTCTAGCTCCACCATCTGGGATTGGAGGTATGGCGCAGAATGTGAGGAGGCCAGGTTCCATGGAAGCAACTGGTCATCCGTCAGTTCTCAGAGAATTTTCGAGGGCACAGGGCTCTCCCGTCTCTGAGAGGCCACCTCTTTGCCTCCTCTATCATCCATGGGTCCCTACAGGGAGCTGAACCAGTGTGGCATCGGGGGCAGGGTGCTGCGTCCCAGGCCCCTGAAGAAAAGCCAGTTCAAACGCATGGGATGCACCTGCCCAGCTCTCAGACCACGTCCCTGAAGGTCAAGGCCCATGTTCTCTGGGAAGCCTCCTGACAGCCTGGCCATTTTTCCTCCTTCTGACCCCAAGGCCAGGCCTGCGGGTCACCTAACCCTGCCTCCATCCCTCAGATCTCAGTTTTGCCTCAGTGGGTCTTACTTCCTCTCCAGCTAGCGAGATGCAGCTCCCTGGAGCACAGACCTCCTTCATCCGGCTCACTCCAGGGCAGGGCGCTCGCTCTCAGGCCTGCAGCTCAGCTCGGCAATGACCTGGCAAAGGCCCGGCCAGGGTCCAGAGCCACGGCACTCTGCGGCCCGAACGGTCACGGCCGTGCAGGTGTGAGGCAGGCCTCTCACAGCGCCCTGGCCCAGCATCCGTGACCGCTTTGGCTCAGAGGAGGCAGGGCAGGAGGGGCTGGAGATGGGAGGCAACAGGCGAGAGGCGTCCGGCAGGGCAGAGCGGGAAGGAGCTAAAGTAAAGGCAGGCAGCTGAGGCCGCCTTCAGCCACAGCCTGTGCGGAGCGACTGACAGCCCAGACGGAGAAGCCCTGAGGCTTTCTGCTGAGCCAGGGCAAGGGGAGGACGGGGGCCAGAGGTGGGCTTTGCCTTTCTAGAGCGGTGGTTCTTAACCATGGGTGATACCCTCATCCCACAAAATGTGTGAAGGTGCTTTGACGGCATGGGGGTGGGGGGCACTGGAAGAACCGAGTGGGCAGGGACCAAGACACTGAATGCCCTGGCCCAATGCCAGCAGTGCCCCCTCCACCAAGAAACACCCACAGAAGGGGGCTGTTCTGAGTCTAGGGGTCAGGGTGGGACCCAGGTCGCCTGGCGTGTGCTCTGGGCTGCAGGTGCCTCGGTCAGGCTAGGTCATGAATGAGAGCCGAGCTGTGACTACAAGTGTACCCTCCTGAGCCTGTCACCAGTGGGACGTGCGGAGGGAAAGCAGACAGCACGGCAGGCCCTGCTGTTCCGGGATCAGCCGGCAGAGCACGCAGAGCGAGCGGGCCCAGCTCAGCTAGGGAACTGCGGAATCATGATTGTGGGGCTTGCTGGTCCTGAACACGCTGAACACGTGCTCCTTCCGAGGCTGGGGCTGGGCGGACGGGCCACGTTCTTGGTGCCTGATGGTCTCCACCAAGGCCTTCCCACCTGTGACCCAGGCTTCCCCTGACCCCGCCCCTGCGCTGGCAGCCCAGCCTGCTTGGCCGGGACTGGCTCTGTCCCCGTCTGCCGGTGGGAGCACCAGCTCTGTGATGCTCCCGAGCCCCTCGTGGGCCCTGGGTATCTCCGGGTTTGCCCAGGACCCTGCTCGGGAGAAAGGGAAGGGCCTGAGTTCGGGGCCTCTAGACTTTCCAGCTGAAGTCTAGAACCTAAAAGAGGAGACAGCCCTCCATGGAAGGGACAAAGCAGCCAGGCTGGGTAAGACCAGCGCTTTCAACCTCTGCTGTGATGGGGGAGAGACGGTGCTCCTCCACCAGGATTTAAAAAGCAGCTGCATTTTAGAAAACAGAATATCCTCCTGGCTGCTCAGAGCCCCCCCCCCCATTCCCCCAGGTCTTCCACCGGAGGGGCCCTGCCCAGCCCCCCAGCAGCCCCCGGCCCACCCCGGAGGTACATGCCCACTCACCTGTGCGACAGAGTGGGTTTCATGGAGCTCATGGAGTTGAGGGGGGGCTGCATGGGGAGTTTCCCGGGAGGGTCGCTCTGGCGGCTCTTCTGATGTCGGAGCAGCAGCAGGCGGCCGAGCTCCTCACACCAGGAGGACAGCAGGGCTACAAGGAAGGACAGGATGGTCAGTGGGCCCCGCAGCCACCTCCCCTGCTATGCCCGCCTCCACCTCGCCCTCCCAAACTGCACGCTCCCGCCTTCGTGGGACACCGGGAGAGCCACCAAGCCTCCTTGGGAGGCCTCGGTGTTCTCACCTAGAGGGGGACTGCCACCCCCAAGGAGGGCCGATGTCAACGGCCGTCACTCCGAGGAGGACAGGCCAGAGGCGGCACAGAGGAGAGCATGGACTCGATGGCGGGGACGGTGCCAACGAGAGACCACCGGAGCGGTGGGGAGGAGGCCAGCACACACCCTGTGTGGGGCAAGCTTAAGAAGTGCTGGCCTCCCCCAGACTTCTCAGCAAAGCCTCTGGATGGTCGGTTCAACATGGCCTCTCCTCGGGGGCAGGGTAGGAGGAACAAAAGTCACCTGGAATCCAGAGCCTTCCCGAAGCCTCCTGACGATCCCAGGAGTGCCCGCAGGCTTCTCCCTGACAGTCCTCCCTGCCAAAGTGCCGCGCACTCCAGTGAGACCTGAGGCGGGTCCCTGTGCTGCTGGGCGCCCACGCTTAAGAGGACTAGGACTTGCGGGGCACAGCGCAGCCCAGGGGTGGGGTGGGGGTCTAAGCCACAGTGTGCTGGGGGCACGGAAGGCAGGATCCCAGGAGGACCTCCACATCCGGGCTCTGAGCCCTTAAACACCGAGAGAAAAAGCACCTGAGGCTAACGGGGTGCTGGGGAATCACCCTTCACTGTGCTAATGTGGCCGGCAGGGGCCAGAAGCACCCTTCAGGTCAGTTTGTCTGGCCAGTCCGCCCAACGAGCATGAGCAAGTTGGGAAGTCTGGGCTGCCAGCACCTTGCTGTGTGAACCAGTGGAGCTCAGAGACCCTCTCTGGGCCTCAGTTTGCGGAGCCCTGCCCTGTTCCCCTCGCAGGGCCGCAGTGAGGGGTGCACAGGGGAATTGCTGAGATGGTGTGGGAGCAAAAAGGGGTGACCGCACCCTGGCCACTGCCCCATTCCTGCCGCGAGGACTTCGGTCAGCCAGGTCTGAGCGCTCTGGGAGTAGTCAGCCCGGTCCGACAGCCAGAAGCCCGCGGAAGCATGGTCGTTTGGCCGCTCGCTGGACGCAGAGCCCACATCCTCACTCCCAGGCTCTCCCATCTAGATGCCGTACGACATGCTTC